>OY101436.1:15026999-16276999 GCA_956483605.1 Tuberolachnus salignus
TTAAATGAACTATCCAAATTACATTTTTCCAGCAAAATTGAAATATTATTAATGTCGTCGAACTTTAACTGAAGTAAATATCCTATCGTAGTAATTGAACTTAAAGTGTCTTGACTAAAACGCCTTTTTATCCCATATACATATTATATGTATCCTAATATTTATTAATGTTATCAAAAGGATTTCAAGTCCTTCGATAAAGTTAACTTGGCCCCTTACGTGAAGCCGCAGACTATGCCCCGGCATATTCCGTGCGCACGCCTATGGATTATATTATATAACCTACCCGGGTATCTGAATAGAATAAAGATTTATTGTGATATAAATTTTAAGTAATTCGAGTTAAACCATGAATCAATTACTAATCTCAATACTTACTATACTATACTTTAGTAATTTTAGCAAGAAAATTATATTATACCAATGTCATTATATATTTAATCGACGATGAGAAATAGTGAATTAAGTGTATATGCACAGGCGGAGCCAAAGGATGTGCCACGGCGTACACTGACCGTAAAAGACGGTAAAGAAAAGAAAAGTATTATTTAACTAGAAATTACAACTATATTATCAGGTTCAATATGAATAAGAAATTGTTGAAATTCATTATTCAAACATGTCCAACAAATTTTCTCGGATATCTCGTTTATTCTAACATAATATGTTAGGCTTACTCTGAAAAAAATGGCTCCGCCCGTGTGTAGATGGAAGTCGAAGACGAGGTTGTAAATTTAGCTTATTACTCTTCTTTGGTTTAATTATTATAATTTTTCAAATATGATAGAAAACAGCAAAAGAGGCTCGAGAAAATCGTGAGGTATTTCGATCGAATTTGGTGGCCGCATACTCGAAATACTTAGATCCAGAAGACAATAACGTGGAAACAGACCCGAATACATTTCTGAAATATTACTTTTTCATTACCCAAGGCGCCGAAGCTGACACTAAATCTTTGTCTCCTATCGATCCACGAATAGTGGATGGTATAGTTAGTCGACTGTCCAAGAAATTCCAAAAATCACCATTATTGTTGGAATTTAAAAATGAAATACTCAATGTAAGTTATTTAAAGTACCTATTATAGGTGTTTATGCCAATTAGTAAATTATAAATATATAATTGTACAAAGTACATATTCAATATACTTGTCTACTATACAAGTACAATTATACAATTTTTTGGAAATTATGTAAGGCATCAAATGACACTTTTAAAACTGACAAATATACTATTTAGTATTTTGGCTAATTTACCATAAATACTAACAAATATTAGTTTTACAGGAATGTTATTTGAAGGCAATGAAAGAGGCCGTTGTGGCATACTCGTTGCACGATGTATACTCAATACATAATCAATTACCGGCTCAAGACACTCCATTAAGAAAAGAACTTCGAAAAGATAGTGTACTATGGAAAAAATCAATGGTACGGGCTACCTCATTCCTCCGAAATAACTTGCATCAAGCCAACCCTTTGATAGCTGAAATGATCAAACTCTGGCACAGAGATTTTGAGTATGTTTATAATTTTACATACAGAGGATTTGTCATTAAGTTTGTTTAAATGATTAAAAATTAGCTTTCTTTGGTTTTATCTAGTTAGGTAATGAATATGTACAAAAAACAACAGAAGTTATTAATAGGATCCAAAATTATTGGTGTAATAAAAAAATATATTATTTTCATTTATTTGATAAATATATCTATTCCTAATATATTTAAATATAATAATTATTTCGGTCTTATTTTAGAATTTATTATAATTTTACTTACAGACCCACCAAAATATTTGACTATGTTGAAATAACAGGCAGAGGTACAACAAAATATGCATTACCAGTGTATATGGGCCACATACAAAAGTGTATCATGAATGGTAGTATTTCAATGCGGATTAAATGGTTCGAGAGTGTAGAACAACTCTTTCAACAAGTAATATACAAATTATGATAAGGGTCAATTTTTGGCAATTACCGTAATACAGTATTTTCAGTAATTACCATGATATAGTATTTTCGGTTTAATACGGAACTACAAAGTATTTTATTGTTTTTGTACACGCTCACAATCTCGCATTCGTTCCGAGCACGATAATTTAATATGTATTTATCTTAAATCATGGTCATAATATGAATTGATAAAAATATACTTAACAACCGATGACTTAAATTGTAAAACAATATAGGTATATAGGTACAGATGAGATGACATACATTTAAAAAGTTTATTGGTTTTTATTTATTTTCAATAAAATATTAACATCGATTATAAATTATAGAAATATAAAAATATAATATTATTTTTGAAATCAGTATGTACGTTACGTTTATCTATTCAAATTATTTTCCGTTACTTCATGTAAAATGCATAATATGCAACATTCCCAATACTGTAATTAACGAAATAAAATAATAAATGCGTGTGAAATACAGTAATTACTGGAACTACCAAAAATATACAAGTATTAAAAAAAATACTGAATATTGGTATCATAAATTAAAATACTGCCAGCCCTAGTATATTGTATATAATTTAACACTTTGGTAACAATAATATAGTAACGATTATGCTGTTAATCAATATAACTTATAAATAAATTATATGTAAAAAGTCTATTTTTGAACAATAAAACTTGTTGAAAATTTAAAAACCTAGATATTTTATAAATATTTTTGTTATAGTCCAAATTCAGTCGTTTCATTCCAAAAAAAGATAATACAAAAAAGCAAATATCATTTTTTAATTGTGTAGCGTATATTATGAAAGTTAAATATCAAGAGTATGTTTATAAAATAATGGAACAATTTACCAAAATTATGTGTAACTCAAAAGTAAAAAAAAAATTATTTTTGTTTGTTAATTGCTTATTTGTTAATCATTTTGAAAATTATTTGATTTAGACTAATCCTGGGTTTGTAACAGACTTAATATATAGAAACTCGACAATACAATTTTATCCAAATTTCAAAAGAATTCGCGATTTTAATATGTCTATTTATGATCAAATAAAGGACATGGTTTTAAATTTGGAACGTCTCGAACATAGATTATACAAGGAATATCCTTATACTGGAAAAATGTTAAAGGTAATAATTTATACATGTATTCTAAATATTATGTTGGTAGTTACAAATTTCAATAAAATTAATATTTAATTTTTTTTATTATAGGTCGATATAGATAATACTATAGTTAATAATCATCGTAAAAAACTAGGTTTGGTTTTAGATGATTATTGGGTATTGCCAGAACTAGTTGTACACGATTTGGACGAGCAGCTTTATTTGGTCAATGGACAAGCACAAGATGAAATTGAACAATTTCTATCCACAGAACACACTATTGATGAATATAAGAGATATGTAGTTAATTATCATAAAATTGCTTTAGATATACCAGTCGATATAAGTCCAGAAATAGTAGTTGGAATTTTTGAAGTACGTCGAAGTGATACGATAATGACGTTATGTAAACAAGCGGACAAATTGAAAAATATGATTGTTAGTCGTATGACTAACACTTATTTAGCAATAGGAAAAAAGTAATTAATTTTTGTTGTAAGTATAAAATCATTATTATTTTCGTCTTATAAATGTTTTCATTGTTTCAGACTAAATGAAGAATATGGTGCTTTACAAACCATAGCTCTTACCCCGCCAGAAAATACTAGAGAACTTGTGAATTTAAAAAAATATATGACAGAAGTAAAAAGTGATATTATACCTGAAATGGAAGAAAGAGTCAAAGTAGTACTGTCATATGAATTGTTTTTATCTGATTACACTCTATTGACGGGCGTAGAATTGAAGCAAAATGGAAAGACTTTTCAATGGGTAGAACTTATTAATTATGTATTTGCGGAAAATACAAAAATGATTGAACAGAAAACAAAACAATTACAAGATTTATTATTAAATCGTATTAACAAATTTAAAATTGAATTAGAAAATTATCAGGATAAAGTTGCTGCATTTAAACAATTTGGAGAAGTTGAGTTGTTATCTGTATATTTAGATAAAGCAAAGAATCTAGATAATAAGTTAGCCAGTGCTTTAAATACCATAGATGGCTTTAATGAGGAGGAAAAACATTTTGGATGGAAAGAGAGTTCATACCCTCTAAGAAAAACAGTTAAGTTGCTTCACTATTAACTTAAATTAGGTTTTTAATGAAATTGTTTAATTAAGATTGCCGAAGCTTTGGCTCCATATAAAAAACTTTATGATAATTGTTCAGAGTTTTTGGAAAACTATGATAAGTGGATGAATGCTAAAATAGGTACCTATGATCCAGAACAGATCGAACAAGATGTAAACATGTATTATCATAACATTGTAAAATTAGAGCGTACTTTTGTGGATTGTCCAGCACCTTTGGCAATTGCTATTGCAGTAAACTAATACAATTACAATTGTTTTTAAGAACAATTTTGCTAAAAAAAATAAAAAATTTTATTTTAAATAGGTAAAGCAGTCTATTGAAGCATTTAAAGAACATATTGCGGTGGTTTTAACCTTGGGAAATTTAGGTTTAAAAGATCGACACTGGGAAAGAATATCTGAAATAATTGGTTTTCCCTTGCATCCTAATCAAAATCTTACATTAGCGAAAATTATGGATTATAATTTGGATGAATTCGTATCCAAATTTGAGGTAGTTAGCGATGGTGCATCGAAAGAAACTGCTTTAGAAAAAAAATTACATTCAATGGAAGAAGAATGGAAAGATTTAAGCTTCAGTCTTTTACCATATAGGTTAGCATTGATTAAAATTTAAAATTGTACTAACAAATAATATTATGATATTTCGTACTTTTAGAGATTCTGGTACTCATATTTTATCAGGTGTGGATGATGTACAACTATTGCTTGATGACCATATATTAAAAACTACCACAATGAAAAATTCACCATTTATAAAACCATTTGAAGAAAATATTAGGTTAGCACTAGTTATAACTATTACAATTTCAATGTACTTGATTTAAATAATAATTAATTATTATTTCGTTATTAGACATTGGGAAGGAAAATTACAATTATTGAATGATATATTAGATTACTGGATTAAAGTACAAATCACTTGGATGTATTTAGAGCCTATATTTTCATCTCCAGATATACAAACTCAAATGCCTGAAGAATCTAGAAGATTTAATGCTGTTGATAAAGTATTTATTATAACTTAAAATATCTTATGTATTTCTTGAATATTACAATTTTAGGTTTGGAGAGATATGATTAAAGAAGCACAAAAAATAAAAAAAGTTATTTTGGCTATCAATATTGACAAACTTTTGGAAAAATTAAAGAAAAGCAATAATTTGTTGGAATTGATCCAAAAAGGCCTTAATGATTATTTGGAAAAAAAACGATTGTATTTCTCAAGATTTTTTTTCTTATCCAATAATGAATTACTTGAAATTCTATCAGAAACCAAAGATCCAATGAGGGTGCAGCCACATTTAAAAAAGTGTTTTGAAGGGATTTCCAAGTTAAAGTTTACTGAAAATTTAGATGTAATTTGTATGATGTCTAATGAAGAAGAACTTGTACACTTATCAATGATTGTGGACACAGTGAAAGCTAGAGGTCAAGTGGAGAAATGGCTTGTAGATTTAGAAATATCCATGAAATTAACTGTCCGTGAGATAATAAAAAATGCATTAATTGCCTACACAAATAATGAAAGACAAGAATGGGCTATTCAGTGGCCTGGGCAAGCTATTCTAGCTGTTTCCTGTACACAGTGGACAGCTGAAGTGACAAAAGCTATTCTACATTATCCTCGAGGTTTACCTCGGTATTTAAATAAATGTATTGATCAAATAGACAAAATAGTTAATTTAGTTCAAGGCATTTTACCTATTCAGACCCGATTAACTTTAGGTTAGATTAAAACGAAAATAGAGAATTAGACTGAAATACATAATATTTATTTTTTCTTTAAAGAGGTTTTAATTTTACTGGATGTTCACGCAAAAGATGTCGTCGGAGATTTAACAAGAAAGGAAGTCCGTAAAACTAACGATTTCAATTGGCTTAGTCAGTTGCGATATTATTGGATAGTAATGAATATGCTTTATGTTTATTGATTTCTAGGTTGAATATAAAATTATTAAATTATAATATTTTAATAGGAAGAAAATTTGAATGCAATTATGATAAACTTTTCTCTACGATATGGTTATGAATATCTTGGTAATTCACCAAGACTTGTAATTACTCCTCTTACTGACCGTTGTTATCGTACTTTATTTTGTGCTTTACAATTAAATTTGGGTGGTGCACCTGAAGGACCAGCCGGATCTGGTAAAACAGAAACAACTAAAGATTTAGCCAAAGCTGTATCTAAGCTATGCGTCGTGTTCAACTGTTCTAACAGCATGGATTATATTGGTTTGGGAAAGTTTTTTAAAGTAAGAACACAGTGGTAGAAAATAAACAATATTTTATAATAATTATTTTATTAAGGGTTTATTATCTTGTGGTGCCTGGGCATGTTTTGACGAATTCAATCGTATTAGTTTAGAGGTATTGTCAGTTGTTGCCCAACAAATTTTAACCATTCAACGGAGTATACAAGCAAGTCTAACTAAAGTACATTTTGAAGGGTCTTCGTTGACATTAGATAAAACTTGTGCTGTATTTATCACTATGAATCCTGGATACGCCGGACGTTCAGAATTGCCTGATAATTTAAAAGTAGTTTAAACAATACGATTGTATTGACAAATGACATTTGTATTCTTAAAAATATTATCAGACTATTTTAAATATTTTATATTATACCTAGGCATTGTTTCGTTCAATAGCTATGATGGTTCCAGACTATGCACTTATTTCTGAAATGGTTTTATACTCTCAAGGTTTTAATTTAGCACGGTCATTATCTATAAAATTAGTGACGTGTTACAAACTATGTTCTGAACAACTTTCATCGCAGAATCATTATGACTTTGGTTAGTAATAAGTTAAGAAGTGTAAAACTACTCTATTAATTTATTTAAAATAAATGTTCATAGGAATGAGAGCTGTGAAAACTGTTTTAACCGCGGCTGGTAATTTAAAATTAAAATATCCCAAAGAAGATGAAAACTTACTTGTTTTGCGGTCTATTATATACATAAATTTACCGAAATTGCTTGAACATGATATTCCGTTATTTGAGGTAAACATTAAAACAAAATTGTGTTTAGTAGTTACTTATATAAAACTGAATACAATTATAATTAAGTAGCTATTTTCAGGTATTAATGTCTGATATATTTCCTGGGATTATGCTACCAAAATCAAATAATAATATATTAAGTGCATGCATTGGAGAATCATGCGAAAGATTAAATCTTCAATGTACATCATACTTTTCGGAGAAAATACAACAAATTTATGAAATGATGTTTGTTAGACATGGTTTTATGATAGTTGGATTACCATCCAGTGGTAAAACATCAGCATATAAAACACTTGCGGGTGCATTATCAATAATTCAAGAGAAGGTATTGAAATTTAATATTATTTTACTATTTATTTATTCAAGTATACACTAAACACATAAAACTAATCGTTTTTTGGTTTTTAAAGCTTTGCAATATAAAATAAATATTCAGTTTTAGTTTTTTATTTTCATTTTTTATATCTAAAATTAGTACTTAAATTTTCTGACTTAAACGCATATGGAAATAATGATTTAATACTTACAGAAATGATTATACTTTCATGGGAATATTTTTTATTTTATTTAATATCAACGCTGTGAAAAATTGTTTAATCAAATTAATGAATAATATTATTTTTATGTTACGATATCATATCACGGTCAAGTAAGGAAAATGAGATGTAAAATTAAAAATGTCAACTTCTTGTTACGATAAGTAATTTAAAATATATTCGTATGTTATAGTATTTTATAAAGAGTTTTAAAAAGTACAAAAAAATATATTCAGAATGAATGGGTAAAATGATCAGATTAACAATATTCAAGATTGTTAATCTGATCTTTTTAATCATCTGAATGTTATTTAATTAGTCTTTAATTACCAATTAAATAACATTATTAACATTTAAAACATAAAATGTGAAAAAGTGACTTAAAAAAAGTTACACTAAATTCTTGAAATGGATAAAATGTTTATCCATTACATGAACATAAAAACCACTTACATGTTCTAATTGGAGTACACGAAATGGATATCCATTTCATGAAAAGTTTTGAACACACTATGTGGATGCGATATATACTCTTACAATGCTTATTATTTATGTTTTTGATAGTTTTTCTGTAAGTATTAAATCATTATATCCAAATGTGTCTAAATCAGAAAATGTATGTAATTAGAATACTAATTTTAGTTATGAAAAATTAAAATATAAAATTAATTTTATATTGGAAAGTTTTAAAAACCAAACATTATCAATTTTATGTGTAAAAGCTTTTATTTTATTGTTGTCTCTTCTATTGAAAAAATATTTTTAGTTTAACAAACGATTTGTTTACATAAAATGTAAATAATGGACTTAATGTACAAAATGTGTTTTTTTTTATTTAGAAATTAATGGATGAACATAAAGTAGAAATTATGGTTATAAATCCAAAGTCAATATCTTTGGGTCAATTGTATGGTAAATTTGATATGGCAACACATGAATGGTATGATGGTATTTTAGCCATGGGATTCAGACAATTTGCTTTGTCTGAAAATTTGAATAGAAAATGGCTCATGTTTGATGGGCCAATTGATGCTATATGGATTGAAAGTATGAATACAGTACTTGATGACAATAAAAAACTTTGTTTGATATCTGGGGAAATAATTCAACTTGCTAACACTACCAATTTGATATTTGAAACAATGGATTTAGATGTTGCTTCTCCAGCAACGGTAAAAATTAGTTCATGGTTCAATTATTATTGTATTATTATTTATTACCTATTTAAAAATAACACTTAAAATATTATATTTCGATTAAAGATATCTAGGTGTGGAATTATTTATATGGAATCAGTTTCATTAGGTTGGGAATGTTTAGTACAATCCTGGATTAAAAATCTATCATCATACATAACACTCCACTACAAACTACAGTTGCAATCACTTATTTTGAGATTTAGTCATTTAATATTATACTTTTTAAGACAATGCAATATTACAGTAATACTTACCAAATAGATAAGTATGCATTGTCTCTATACTAAGGTTTTTGTTTTAGGAAATTTTTCCTTCCACTAACTCTAATCTCATTCAATCATTAACAAATATTTGTGATACATTTATGGACCTATACAGTAACCAAGATTACATGAAGACCATTCCACAATCTGATTTTAGAGCTCAACTTGAAGTAATTTGAAATTATAATAAAATCTGTTTAGTTAAATTTAATTAAAACAATGTATTTTGTAGGGTATTTTTTTCTTTTCTTGTATTTGGTCAATGGGAGCAACTCTTGATGCACATAGTCGAGTCAAATTTAACATTTTATTTCGTGCATTATTAGAAAAAAAATTCCCTAAAAAAATTATTCGAAATTTTAAATTACCAATTGAATTGTGTTCTTCTCCAAAAAAGCCATATTCAAATTGTCCGCCTATAGAACACTCAGTATTCGATTATAGATATATTTTAGAGGGACAAGGTAAAGGAGAATGGAAGTTGTGGTCAGATTACGTGACAGAAGCACCGGCAATACCTCAAGGTATACCTTTTAATGAAATTATAGTACCAACAATTGATGTAATAAGATATCAGATACTTATGTCTAAGCTGATTACTCATGGTAAACCAATGATGGTAGTGGGAAAAACTGGAACAGGAAAATCAATTTACACTTTGGTAAAAAAAAACTAAATAATTGTATTCAAAAAATACTAAATATGATATTTAATTTCAGAATTACTTAAGCACAAAAATCGATAAAACTATAAATCAATCATCAGTTATAAACTTTTCTGCACATACATCAGCTAATTTAACACAAGATATAATTATGAATAAACTTATCAAGAGAAGACGTGGGATCTTTGGTCCACCTGTTGGTACAAAATGTATAATTTTTATCGATGACATTAGCATGCCTCAAAAAGAGTATTATGGTGCTCAGCCACCTATTGAACTTTTACGACAATTCTTGGATAATTTTCCATGGTATGATCCTAAAGATCTTGTGACAATGTCTCTCCAAGATGTGTTATTACTTTGTGCTATGGGTCCACCGTCAGTAGGAAATTCAGTTTCACCTAGATTTAGTCGACATTTTAATATTGTAGTTATCAATGAATTTGATGACACAACAATGGTATCAATATTTAGTAAAATATTATTATGGCATTTAGATACAAGGTTTGAAATATTCTAACAAAAAAGGGTTTTATTTGATGGTGATATTTTTCTGTAGAGGTTTTAGCAGAGAATTTGATTCTTGCATGCATCAATTAGTTAATTCAACAATGGAACTTCACAAACGGAGTATAAGTTACCTTCTTCCAACTCCGTTTAAGTTACATTATTTATTCAATTTAAGAGATTTTTCAAAAGTTATTCAGGTACTATATTTGTATAAATAAATAATCAACGATGATTTCAGAATCATATAATTGGTATCTAATAAGTATTCTTTTAAGGGAATAATGTTTTCTGTTCCTGAAACTATTGAAGATGCTACTGCTATGAAACGATTATGGATTCACGAAATACTTAGGGTATACTATGACCGATTAGTAAATAACTCTGATTGTTTATGGTTTTTAGATAACCTTCAATCAGTATGTAAAGAGTTTCTAAATGAAAGCTTGAATGATATATTAATTCATCTGACTAATGGACAATGTGAAACTGTAAATTAAATTAAAATTAATCTATAATTTATGAAGATATCAAATAATATTATTCATTAATAGATTGGCCAAAATGAGATAAGACAGTTAATTTATTGTGATTTTTCCAATCCTAAAGCGGATACAAGAAACTATATGGAAGTAACGAATTTAAAAAATCTTCGATTGATTGTTGAAGGATACTTAAACGAATTTAATAATATGAGCAAAAAACCAATGCACTTGGTTTTATTTACGTTTGCTATTGAACATCTTTCAAGAATTTGTCGAATACTAAAGCAACCTCGGGGACATGCTTTACTAATTGGTTTGGTTGGATCAGGGCGTCAATCATTAGCAAGACTCGCTGCTCACATATCAGAATACGACTTGTTTCAGGTATACGTTTGATTTAATGTCCCATATTGATTTCATTATATTTTTAATTAAATTAAGGTAACAATAACCCGTTTTTATGGAACAAATGAATGGCACGAAGATTTAAAACTTATACTTAGCCGTGCAGTAATGTCTCTCGACCAGCATGTTGTATTTTTATTTGATGACTCTGAAGTAAATATATATTGCAAATATTTAAATTTAATTTTACATTTAGTTATTTAGATACAAATTATTTGTTACATGTACAGATTAAAAAGGAAGAAATGATAGAAGACATAAATAACTTATTAAATTCAGGTGAAATATCAAATTTATATGCAATAGATGAAAAGATTGAATTGTGTGATAAAATTCGTATAATAGATAAACAGCGTGACAAATCTTTACAAGTATACACTACTATATATTTTCAAACTGTTTGTGTTTTATATTTATTTTTAATCAATGAATAATATAATTTGTATTATTATATTCTGATACACAGACTGATGGTAGCATTACAGCTATTTTTAACTATTTTATTCAAATTGTAAAAGAACAATTACATGTTGTATTAACTTTCAGTCCAATTGAAAACAAATTTCGTACAAGAATAAGACAATTTCCATCATTGGTTCAATGTTGCACAATTAATTGGTTTCAGGTAAAGATACAGTATTTTTATAATACGTCAACAATATTTTGGAGTACAATTTATTTAAATTTCAATCATTTCGTTCACTATTCATCAATTAGAAATACGATTAATATTATACATTTGTACTTAGGAAATGTCGTTTTCAGATTTCCTAGAAGTTAATTGCATTTTATCAAGTTCAAATACGAACAAATACTTGTAGACTATCATTAAGTAGCTAACAATGGAATATCCGATTACCGGGAGAGTAAATTTAATGCATTTGCAATGTTTTCATTGCTACATTGTCTAAGATGGATTTAGTTAAAATGTGTTGTGTGTTATTTAAATAATCGTATAAATGCATATTTAACGGGCATATAAATTCATGTTTTCATGATTTCTTTGTAAATTCTTTTTTTAATAATATTTCTATTTTTCCGGTCATCGAATTCAAATCAACATTAAATGTTTTAGTTTAAAATATGACTTTAGTTATGATGAAACTATTATTATATTTATAGTTGAGTACTTAACTATATGATTGTAATCTAATTTTGCTGTAAATTTCTAATACTAAAATAATATTGCAATTAATTATATTAATTTTAAAAAATGCCAGTTCAATATGTAGTGTTTTTTTAAATATTTTTGAAAATTAATGTATATTTTTAGAGTTTTAAGAGCATATTTATTCAGTTTTTAGTGCATATTTAATAGTTTTAGTGCATTAAATTCATTGCCCGGATGATTACCAATGTCATTACTTAAGTAACCACCTCACTTTGTATTGCTTGATAAAATAAAACTAAGTACCTACTAAACATTTTTTTTTAATCTGTATAATAATTGTGAATTATAATACTGTTATTAGTTGTGATTTTTTCGTTAGTATATTTATTAACGATTTGATTTTAGAATTGGCCAGCAGATGCATTGTTGGCAGTCGCAACTAACTTCTTGGATGCAATTGATTTAACTGAAGCCGAGCGAAAAGTTTGTGTTAACATGTGTCAAAAATTTCATATGTCAATTCAAGATTTATCTATTGAATTTGAAATTAGACTACAACGGAAAACTTATGTTACATCCGTGTCTTATTTAGAATTAATGTCTACTTTCAAAGATTTACTAGCCAAAAAAAGACAGTAAATCACATTATTAAATTAATTTCTAATTTATGATACTAACAAATGTTATTTTAATTAGGGAAATACTTATGGCAAAACGTCGATATGAAGTAGGCTTAGAAAAATTGCAAACTGCTGCTGACGATATATCAATTATGCAAGATGAATTAAAAGATTTGCAACCAAAAATCATAGTAGCTGCAGGAGAAGTTAAAAATATAATGCAACAAGTTGAAAATGAAAATCAAGAAATTTCTAAAGTAAAGCAGCTTATTAAAAAAGATGAAGAAAACGTACAAGAAATGGCAGAGGAATCACAAAAGATTAAAAATGAGTGTAATTCTCATATGGAAGCAGCAAGACCTGCATTAAATGCTGCTTTAGCAGCATTAAACACATTGACACCTAATGACATAACTAATTTAAAATCTATGAAAAATCCACCAAAACCTGTAAAATTAGTCATGGAAGCTATTTGTGTTATAAAAGATGTAAAGCCAGAAAAAATCTTAGATTCTGTTACTGGAAAAACTATAGAAGACTATTGGCCAGTGTCAAAAAAAATACTTAATGATATAAAGTTTTTAGATTACTTAATAAATTTTGATAAGGATAATATATCTCCGAAAATAATGAAAGTTATAAATGAAAAATATTTAACTAATCCTGAATTTGACCCAGAAAAAGTTAAAAATGCTTCAATAGTTGCCCAAGGTTTGTGTAAATGGGTGATCGCTATATCCAGTTATGACGCGGTAGCAAAAGAAATTGGACCAAAAAAAATAGCACTTGTTGACGCAGAGACAGTATATAATAAAGCTATGATTACTCTAAATGAAAAGCGTGAACAACTTGTTCAAGTTGAAAAAAAAATGAAAGTTGTTCAAGATGATCTTGAAGAAAATGAACGTAAAATGAAAGCTTTTCAGGATGAAGCTAATGTTGTTCAAACAAAACTTCAGCGAGCTGAAGAATTAATCGGGGGATTAGGTGGCGAAAAACAATATTGGGAACATATGGCAATATATCTTGGAAAATCGTATTTAAATCTTACAGGTTATAAGGCAGTGTTAACTATTAATATAAGTTATAACTATTTTTGTCAGAAGAATTATATCTACTTGTTTTTAGGGGATATATTATTGAGTTCTGGTATCATTGCATATCTGGGTCCGTTTACTATGGATTTTCGAAATAAACAAATACAACTGTGGGTTCAAGATATAATTAATAATGACTTGGTGTGTACTGAAAATTTTCAACTGAGCACGGTATTAGGAAATTCTGTAGAAATCAGAGCATGGAATATAGCTGGATTACCCACTGATTATTTTTCAATAGATAACGGAATCATTGCGGTGTAAGTTGTTATGTTATAACTGTTATAAGAATAAATTATAAATATTTTATATAATAAAACTATTGATATTTGGAATTTACATTTCACTGTTTACCATAGAAATACTAGGCGATCAACTCTTATGATTGATCCCCAAAGTCTAGCGAACAAATGGATTAAAAATATGGAGATGGATAACTCATTAAGTATTATACGCTTTAATACACCAAATTATATAAAAGTATTGGAACATGCTATTTCCAATGGACAACCAGTAATGAAATATTATAATATTTTAATTTTTTTTTTTTAGTGAGTAATATAAATTATTTGTTACAGGTATTGTTGGAAAACATTTACGAAGAATTAGACCCACTTTTAGATCCCGTGTTATTAACTCAAATATTTATAAGTGGAGGTACATATTGTTTAAAACTAGGAGATACAGTTATTGAATACAATGATCGGTTCAGGTGATAATATAAAACTAGTATATTTATTTCATAACAATTATAAAAATAAGATCTTTTTAATGTTCCCTATATTTAGGCTTTACATTTCAACTAAACTTAAAAATCCTCATTATTTGCCTCATATAGCAGTTAAAGTAGTTCTATTAAATTTTGTGTTGACTCCAGTTGGGTTTGAAAAACAATTATTAAGTATCGTTGTTGCTAAAGATCGACCTGATTTAGAAACAGAAAAAAATCAGTTAATATTACAAGGAGCTGAAATTGCGAGGTAACACAAGAATTTTAATGTTCCACACATAATAGTAATTACTTAGGTATTGTATATGTAGATCTTTAAAAGATATTGAAGATAATATTTTGCAAGTATTAAGTTCCTCCGAGGGTAATATTTTAGAAGACGAAGAAGCAGTAAATATATTAAGTTCATCAAAAATGCTTGCCAATGAAAGTAAAACTAAACAAACCGTGGCTGAAATTACTGAACGAACTATTGACAAAACTAGACATCAATACCAGAGCATTGCTATTTATTCTGCTAAACTATTTTTTATAATTGATTCGTTGTCTAACATTAATCCAATGTATCAATATTCATTATCATGGTTTGTAAATTTATTTGTGATGGCTGTAGATAAATGTCCTAAATATGATAAAATTGAGGAACGTTCAGAAGCTCTTATTAAGTATTTTACTTATTCCTTGTACGTCAATATATGCAGAAGTTTATGTGAAAAAGTTATTATCATTCAGTTATTATTTTCAAATTTAAGTAATATAGAGATATATAGAGATATTGATTTAATTATTTTAGGATAAGTTACTGTTTTCATTAATCATAGCTGTTAAGCAATCCGAAGAAATAAATCCAGAAGAGTGGCTGTTTTTTTTGACAGGTGGAATAAATTTAGATAATACCAATACAATAAAAAAAAACATTAGTTGGTTACAAGATAAAAGTTGGGATGAACTTTGCAGACTTGAAAATCTACCAAAATTCAAAGTAGTATATTTTTGTTCGATAAGCATAATAAATTAAGTTTTAGTTAAATAGTCGTTTAACTTTTGTCAATTGAAATTAAATTAGAATATTTAAACTAATATGTCTTTGGATACGGAATTGTGATTAATCGTAGATTTTATAATTAAAGGATCTAAAATCTGATTTTGAAAATAATGAAGATAAATGGAAGCATGTTTATGAATCACCTCTACCAAATTTAACTAATTTCCCGGAACCTTGGAATACAGATTTGAATTATTTTCAAAAATGTCTTATTTTACGAATCATCAGATACGACAAAATATTATCTGCTGTTCAATACTTTATAACAAGTACGTATAACTGTCATCTATGTAAAATAGATAGGTATCAATAATTTCTATATAAAGTTTTATTTTTATTTGAAGATGAATCTAATTTAGAAAATAAATTTATTGAACCTCCGCCATTTGATTTGGCTGCATCGTTTGAAAATTCAAATTGTGCTTCGCCTTTAATATTTATATTAACTCCAGGTGCTGATCCAATCACAATGTTATTTAAGTTTGCTGACAAAATGGTAAAAACCATTTAATTAAATATATTTAACGAATTGTACTATTATATAATTGACAATCCCTGAACAATTATTACATTTCTATTTCAAGGGCTTTGGATCTCGTTTTACAGTATTATCATTAGGCCAAGGTCAAGGTCCAGTAGCTTCTAGACTAATTGAAGAAGGAACGCGTACAGGGAGTTGGGTATTGTTGCAAAATTGTCATTTAGCTAACAGTTGGATGCCTGAACTTGAAAAGGTAATTATTTTGTTTGATGAAAGTTAAATATAGATTTGTTTTTTCGTACTCTAGTTATACACAACAATATATGTTGATAAATAACTAATTAATTTAAAAAAAAAGTCTTACTTATATGAGATATATTAATAAAAAGGTAACATTAATAATGTTGAAATAAATAATTATTTTAAATATATATTTTAATGCATATCTTTATTTAGATATGTGAAAACCTTTCAGTAGAAAATACTAACTCTGAGTTTAGACTTTGGTTAACATCTTATCCGGTGAAATATTTTCCTGTGACTGTACTTCAAAATAGTATTAAAATAACTAACGATCCTCCAAAAGGACTCAAGGCTAATATATACAAGTATTGCTACATTCATTTAATTTTGTAGTTGGTGCGGATTTGTGTTATTTAATAAGTATTTTTTTCAGATCATTTACAAGTGACCCGATTATGAATGAAGAATTTTTTGAGAGTTGTAAACAAGGTGGAAATTTTAAGAAAATGGTTTTCAGTCTGTGCTTCTTTCATGCTTTGATTCAAGAACGTTGCAATTATGGTCCAATTGGATGGAATCGAATGTATGAGTTCAATGAAACAGACCTCAGAATCAGCATTGCACAATTACAGAGTTTCCTAAATGAATATTCAAATGTCCAGTTTGATGCCTTGCGTTATTTAACCGGGGAATGTAATTACGGTGGACGTGTAACAGACGCTTGGGATCGTCGTTATTTGATTACGTGTTTTCATAAATTCTACGCCAAACCGATTATTAAAAACAAACATTTTAAGTTTGATAGATCTGGTATCTAATTGAATAATATAACGACCGAATTATATACTTAAGAAATGTGCTCTTATTATTCTAGGGATTTATTGTTGTCCAGATTTAAAAGAATACGACCAATTCGTGCAGTATATTCAAGAATTACCATTGATTACAAAACCTTATATTTTGGGTTTACACAAAAATGCTGCTCTAGTTAAAGAGCAACAAGAAAGTGAATTACTTCTGAATTCAGTACTTAGCATACAAGTAAATTTAATTTTTAATACATTGGTACTTAGTTACACGTAATTAATTATATCTGTTATTTTTTAATAATTTAAATGGCCATTAGGATCGAGCCGTAAGTAAAAAAAAATACGATTTTAAATTTTTCACCAATTTTATTGGTAAATCACTTAAGTGTTATAATGTAACATACATAATAATTTTAAATTATACTTTTAAAAGCAGTAGTGTAAATATTGTTAAATATCTGTTATGAATTATGATGAATAAACCTAATGATCATATTATTTTAATATTATGCTGCCGTATCTTAGGATTTATGGAAAGAACATAAATTTAATTGTGTAAGTAAAATATTTATTTATTATACTAGAAGTACAAAAAGTTTACTAGCAATTTGTTTAAAATTTTAATAATTCATACAATAAATAGTTTATGAATATTATTATTCTTACATATGTAACTATATTTTTAAGTAATAATTATATATCATGTTTTACCTTAAGGAATCAACTAATAATATGGATCCAGAAAGGACATTATCAGAAAATATGGTTCTAAAATTTGCCACGGATGTACTCAAAAAATTGCCAAAACATTTTGATACCATACAAGCTCTCGAGAAATATCCTACGACATATGACCAATCGATGAATACAATTTTGGTGCAAGAAATGGATCGCTATAATAAACTACTGGCGGTCATTAAATTTACTCTGTTTAATATGCAGAAAGCTGTTAAAGGTAAACACCTGCATTATTGTTATAGATACCTATAGACTTAAACTTTACCAGTGCAGCTTCACAGACTTGATTTGGAGGAAGAAAATCATAATTTCAAAAATATAATATATTACAAATTATATCTGTAGTTTATATTTCATAGTACATGTAACTACATAGCTGCACATAAAATATGCCTTGTACATCTATGGCACACAGTAGTCGGAAATGCAACTTTAGGTGGCCAAAATTTTTTTTGTTTCATATTTTAATATTAAAGGTATTTTTTGATAAGATTTTTGAAAGACAGGTGAATTTATAAAATGTTGAATTAATGTACAATATCTCACCTCCCCTTATCCGTCTTAGTTATGCCACTGATTACACAATAAGTTGCCTTTACAATTGTTATATACTCTATGTTTAAACGGGTAACCTGTATCATAATTTGAGTTTAATTAAATATACAAAAAATAATATTATTAACTTATAGTTTTAACTAGAGCTATAATTTCGTTGAAATTCAAAAATTTCACATTGCAGATTTGTATGGTACAGGTTTTTTCCTCACCCCCAACTCATTAAACCACTGAACAACACATAGTAAAGATAACATTTTTATGTTAATAGTTAAGTCAAATATGTAATTGTATAATTTATATAATATAAAATCTGAAACTCTTAAATATATCATATAGTTATAATTATATCACTTTATTAACTATTTTATATCTAGGGATAATTGTAATGTCTAATGAACTAGAAGAAGTATATAACAGTATCTTAATTGGTAAAATTCCAACAATATGGGCTAATAGTTCATATCCATCACTAAAACCCCTGGGAAGTTACATAAAAGATTTTTTACAGAGATTAATATTTTTACAGGCAAGTAAATTGTATGATGATTGTATATTGAAATTATTTTGAATTAATGACACCATTATTAAACATGTTTAACATTTCTATTTAGAAATGGTACATTCGTGGTACTCCTACATTATTTTGGATTTCTGGTTTCTATTGTACACAGGCATTTTTGACTGGAATTCAACAAAATTTTGCAAGAAAGTTTAAAATACCTATAGATTTGTTGACTTTTGATTATAAGGTAAACTTTTTAACACACATGTTTGCTATGAAACAAAACCTAATAGTAAAATTAAAATAACCAGTTTATTGAAATTGAGTAAATTTATTTAAAAGTAATTAAAAATTTGAAAAAAATTAAAGGTTATTAGGGAAGATATGAGAGGATATGTTGTAGATGATGAGATAGTGATAGAAAGAGATGTGTGGATATGATGATGGTGGGTAAGAATAAGAGTAGCCAATCTCACCTGCACGGGATAAAGGCAAAGGAGATGTTAAAATAAAAGTCATTTTTCCATATATAATATATTATACTTAAAACATATGATTTTGTTTCATAATTTTGTAGTTATATGCATAGTAATTTTATATATTTTTTTAATATCAAATAAAATAATTTATATAGATAATGGACAAAAGAGTTGTAATACATTCAGCCCCTGAAAATGGTGTTTATATTTATGGATTATATTTGGATGGAGCTAGATGGAGTAATACAAAATCAAGTCTCCAAGAGTCTAAACCAAAGCATCTGTACGACAAAATGCCCACGATTCATATAATACCAATAGAAAAAGAATATTTGAAATTAGATACCATTTATGTGTGTCCGATGTACAAAACTGCTGAAAGAAAAGGTACCTTATCTACTACAGGGCATTCCACAAACTTTGTTGTTGCTGTATGGATACCTACAATGAAAACACCAAAACATTGGATAATGAGAGGTGTTGCTCTATTATGTCAACTATCCCAATGAATTGTTCGGCAGATTTATTTTGTAAGGTTAATTAGTTTGAACTTTTTAATTTAAATAAGCTTTTAAAATTGTATTTGTGAAAACTTTTTAGATTTTACATACAATAAACTGTGTGATCAACAGTAACTTTAAAAATATAATATTTTAATTTTTAACATTTAACTAGATAGGAATATATAAATTAAAAGTTCTTAGTAAAAAAAAAAGTACAAAAACAATAGAATGGAATAGAATTATTAACAGTTATAACTTAAAATAATATAAACCAGTGGGTAAAAACTCTATTCATTTTTAACTACTAAACATTTAAAAACAATTTACAACTTTCTATTTTTTAACATATTCAAAAAAAAAAAAAGTAATATTGTGGTATTTTTTAAACAAATATTTTAGAGAAAAATAAAACAACTACTACTTGAAAAACAATACAAAGTATAAAAAAATTATGGAAAATTTAGGTATCTTTGATTACTATTTATCAAATTACAAAAAAAAAACAAAGTGTAAACTTTTGATTCAATTATTAAAAGAGATTCTTTGAACAACAGAAACATTAAATTTACTGCATTTCTAAATAACTAACTACAAATACTTGAATGATCTTTATTAAGTTCAGTATTGTAGGCATGTGCAGTGCGTCTTTGTTATCACTTGTCTTGTGCCATACTTTTGGAAATGGATTTGGAATGATATGAACTACTTCAATCCCTGTATACACAAAACTTTAGTAATAGTACAAAACTCCTTAAAAGTATATGTTATGGATATTCAGTGTTTACCTTTTTCAAGAAATGGTACATGATCATCATCAATTCTCACAAATGAAGACATTGAATGGAAATATACACCAGTATATTCTTTCAAACAACTAGTCTTGTTTAATATTGTTTCCGATGAAATTAAAGATCTATACAGATCGGTAGTTTCTAGGAAATAGTTATAAAATTTTGGATTTTTTGTACCCAATAAATCTAGTAACATTAAAAACTCCTAAAACAAAAAAAAAACTAACATTTGCATTTAGATTTATATAAAATATTTATAAGAGCAACAAATAACTCACAATTCTATACAATTGATTAATTTCACGGCCTTTATGTACAAATTTAGTATTTTCCAGTTTTTTAGCTAAATGTCTTGAACCATAAAGAGAATCAGATTCAGACCATTCCACAAACGCTTCTTCGCCGTCAAAAAATACCATCATTAAGCTCAAAGGCTAAATAGTTTGAAATAAAAACTTTAATTCAATTATTAGTTTACTATAAAAACAATTTTTTATTTATATATCTAACATACTATAGATCATAGGTTACCAAAATGTGGGTCGCGATCATATTTTTAAATAATACATTTTTTTTTGACATGTGTTACTATAATTCTGTGTTTTTATTACGTTTAGTTGATGGTCAAAGTCAGTTTTATCATAAATCGTTATTTGTGAGCGTGAGGATTACGAATTTATTGCGACTGTGTCAACATGACGCAGTCAATCAAAATAATAACTATTAAAAAGATGGGGATTTTTTTTTGAAACAAATTAGTTCTGCATGACGTTCAAAATGATTGATTATTTTCAGAAACTCATGGTACATCGATTGCGAAATACGCAAGCAGTTTTAATATAACTTTCTCTCAAATAACTAATAAATTCGGTTTCTTTTGTATTCTTGTACAATTACTATGGACAAATAGTTAAATAAAGTCAATGACTCAAAGTTTTGCGGAAACTGAAGAAATAGAGTCAATATCTATGTCAACGGTTAAAAAAAGAAAATTAATTTATGATGAATCTTCAACAAGTTTTCCGTCAAAAAAAAATAAAAAATAACGTACGCCTCACACAATTGGTGAATCTTTAATTTTACCTGCAATAAAACACGCAGTCGGGGTATGTTTGATGAAAAACGTTTAAAAGTAATCGCTTTCAAATAACACAGTGTCACGTAGAATTGACGAAATTCCTTGAGTTAATTTGAGTTAATGGTTCTCATTGCAATTAGACGAGTCCACAGATATTCAAGGCTTATCTCAGCTGATTGTTTTTGTATGTTATATATGGATGAATGAATCTCACGAGGATTTTCTGTGCTGTGAACCGATTATTCGAGGTGCAAATGATGGAATGTTTAAAAACCTAAATACTTATATAACAATAAAAGGAATTGAATGGACGAAATGTGTCGGGTTATGTACGGACGGCGGCCGAGCAATGTGTGATAGGAACAGTAGTGTTATTACTAAAATGCATGAAATTAATCCTAATGTACCATGATGCACTGCAATATCCATAGGGAAGTATTAGTATTAAAGTTTTTGTCAGATGATTTCAGAACTGTATTAAACACGTCTGTTAAAATAGTGAATTTCATAAAGCAAGGCCGTTACAGTCCCGTTTATTTTAGAAGAAATGGGTAGTATTCACAAATCACTTCTTACAAGACTTGTTGAACTTTGCGAAGTAGTAACGTATTATATCTACGAGAAAAACGATTACGTAAAATTCTTATGTGATGAGTAGTTTATTTTAAAACTTAAGTACTTAGCAGATATATTTTTAAAATTAAATGAACTCAATTTATATTTGCAACGAATTGACAAATAAACGGAGTTCACGACAAAATTCGAGCATTTATGAAAAAATTTGCTGTGGAAAAATAATATTAGAAATAAAATGTTTGACTGTTTTAAATAATATTCTAATTTCATAAATAAAAATCAATTAGAAGTTGATGATAGCATTATTATATCTATTTCTAATCATTAAAATACACTGAAAAATAATTTTGATTCATATTTTCTGAGTGAGATAGAGAATTATCAACAAATGAAATGGATTTCAAATCCTTTCAAGACATGACATGACAAATGGGTTATCAATAAGAGATAAAGAAGAATTAATCAAACTATTTCAAGATAGTTTATTTAAAAATAATTTCAATCAAAAAAAATTAATAAGTTTCTGGTTGTCCAAGAAATTTATCCAATTGTTTCCAATGAAGTTGTAAAGATGCTACTCTCATTAATTTCATCATATAATTGTGAAGTGGAATTTTCGGCAATGGTTGCTATTCAAACCAGATTTATATTGTCAAACTCACTGCATCTCAAGCTAACAAATGTTTAAGTGGATATCAATGTAGTTATGAAAAATAGGAAACAATTGCATCCTTCACATTAAAATTATATGCATAGTAATATATATATATATATATAATTTTTTTACTAACTAAATAAATAATTATAAATATTCTTTGATAAAAATTACTGTTCTTTAAAATGTATCTTTTTATAATTTTTTATAGTAAGCAACTGATCTAAGAAACAGCAAAAAAAAATTGATATTGTAAGTCGCCAAAATTTAAATAATTTCTAAAATGGGTTGTACCATAAAAAGTTTGGGAACATCTGCTATAGAGTATGCAATCTTTAAACTTAATTAATTATACAATTAAAATATAATACTTATATTTTAATGTCTAATGATAATAAATTAAAATAAATAATGAAGTGGATCAGGCAGGAAATAGTATTCTTACTTAACAGACCAACAATATTAGAAACAAATTTAAAGTAATTTGGTGACCTTTTATATATATTTGTTTATAATTATTATACTGATAAAGAATACTAACCTAACATTCTTTTTGTCAAATTTCTAGACAGAAAATTGAACACAAAAGGTACATTTTATAGATCATTTTTTTAAACTATCAACTTAGTAGAAAAAACTATCAACTATAAACTGAATCAGTTCAATGCCCCTTCTAAATTGATTTAAAAAAATAAGTTAGTCAAGTCATTATTTTTTAAAAGTTTTTTAGATATTCAAGTCTTAATATTTTAAATAATTATAGAATTTAAAAAAAATATAATTTGTTTATTGTTGATTTCAATGTTAAAAAAATGACTCCTATATCTGTACTTTTTCCAGTCTACTTCTTAAATTTATTAAGTTGTGTTTTTTGGTTTTCATAAGATTTATTTATGGCATTAGGTAAGTCATAAATACAAGTATATTAAATGTACATACAATATTATAATTTTTCGAAAAAGATGCTTGTGTGTACGGTGTTCCAGCACAACTCCGGAACGCCTAGAGTAGTTTTAACCAATCATTATAGAAATACGAGTTATAGTTTTTTTTTTTTTAAACATTAATAGTTCTTTTTTTTAACCTGCCATTGCTTGCATGTGAGGATTTTCCCCAAATAGTTTTGAAGTTGAAAATCACTGGCTCTTAATAATTATGATTTCTTCAAACTCATTGTACCTTATCATGAATTTATTTGTCCCTAAATTATTTCACCTATAATAATATATTGCTTGGTGAGCAAATCACTCAACATGCAAGTAACGGTGTTCAAATTATATGTGTGAGTCACAATGGGTTAATAATTTAATTATTGTTGGTTCCTATTCACTGTCAGCAATTTTAACTTTTGTATTAATTTTTTGTATAAAATAAAAACTTAATAATTTCATTAAAAATAAAAAAATCAAAAATTTTATATGGACTTACAGTATTCTTGAAAGCTTCGAGTCGTTGGTTCAAAGATTCTGCCATGTACATCATCATTGCACAGGGAACTGCCGAATCAGTGGCTCCCACAAAATAAAAATCCATTAATTTGGAATCGTAATGGCAAGCAATAACCATATACCGATCGGCCATGGGATTTAAAGTGGCTACAATATTAGTCATATTCAATATTCCTTTTGGTGTTTTGGCTTTGAATTTGTCTAGTTCCACTGTCCATCCATTATTTTTCATTTCTTCCGCAATATACTAATTTTTTTTTTTTTAAAATTAACACTGTTAGAGATTTTATACAATTTAATTAAATCATGTATAATAAATTGTAATTTTATTCTATTTGATATTTACTGTTTTTATAAATTCGTGATTTTTTGTTCCAACTACTCTTTCAATTAACATTTCATCTAAAATTGGTTTAAACTTTTGTTCAATTCCCATATGACATAATTTGTATATAGTGTCTTGTGAAATAGTAACACTCTAGTCAAAAATATTGAATTAATTATTTTATTTTGTGATGAGTGGTTAGGTTAGTTAATTATTTGTATTTAAAAAGGAACTAAAGATGTTCAGCAGATAATGTTATCATAGTATTTGACTTTGCGTTTGTTTATTTACCAATTTGGCAATTTTCAAAAAAAAGTTAAGGTGTTAATTTAAGAAAACATTTAGTAACATCAGCTAAAATAATAAATGTGGAACGAAAACAATCAAACAATTTCTATATAGTAGTTTATATGATTTTTCCGAAGAAACAGACAAAATCTCAATACTTTTATTTTAGCCATTACCATATTCTCTCACCCATGTTTTTTTTTTTTAACTGATGCATTTATGTTGAAGTAGCTGCCATTATATAGTGTAACCTAGGTTCGATTAGGTTATCCAAAAATACCAAAAAACAATTGTCACCCGGTTAATACATTTTATAAACCTGATAACTTATTAGATTAATCAATTTTAATTAATGTTTGCTGCGAACAGGTGCATGTACAAAGGGTCTTTTGGAGGTTCAGCTACTCCCCCCCCCCCGATTTTAAAATATTTATTTATGTTTTAATAGAGTAATTAGCAGATGGCTGTGAAACACTTGTATACACATATTTTTATAAAGCTAGTTGGTAAATAAATAACTACTAATACAAATATATTTTGTATATGTGTTTTAATAAAATATTTTAATTTTGCAATTTTAGAAAGTGTGTTATTCAATCGAGTTAAAATATATACCAGAATATCCTGATCTAATGTTGCAGTTTTATGATATAACAATTATACAATATTATATTTTATAGAACGTTTATACAAAATACTATGCGATTATACAATCTTTAAATAAGTATTTCTAAAGTATGAGTAGGATTTTGTCAATGATAAATTTAAAAAAGTAATTGGTTTATAAGTAAATATTTCAGAAAAAAAAAAAAAATATGTTCAATGTTAACGTCAATATCAATAATTATTGGATCATAGTTAAAAATATTGTTTTAAATTTATAAATACTTAGATATTCATCAATTCTTTTTTTTTCTTGTTTATAATTCTTATTGTTGGGTTGGTATTCACTTTAATATTTTAAAAAATATGAAAATATGCTGGAGTAAAATGGTTTATATGAAAATAGTACCACTAAAATTTTTCATATTTTTTTTGAAAAAATTCGGGGCTGCAAAAATTAGAAAAATCTTCCCAAAATTAATTTCCATCAAATATATCAACTCTTCACAATTATTATTTTTTTAATATGATAAACATTATTCCTTTATTAGATTTAATTATATTACACCTATGTATAATGTATACTTAATTAGAATGTTTAAATTGCCTTCATTATTTTTCAAGTCAATTAATTATTAAACATTTTAAACAAAATAAATATACAATAATTTAAGGGTTAAAGATTAACATTAATAATATATATTTTTACAAACGAATAAACTGTTTTCTAAAGTAACATATTAATACATTTTTACTCGAAATTATTAGAGGATAAAAAGAGAAAGTTGCAACAAACGTCTATACAAATACTCGTTTGTTTTGATGAAAAAAAAAAAAAATTAAAAATGCTCAGTTTAAAATGTATTTAAATACTTTAACATAATAAGATAGGTATGTCCATGTTTAAATGTGGTAGTATATATGTTTTATTATTATTATAAAAAATTAATAACTTATATGTGTAAATATAAATACACAATTTATTTGTAATTCTTATAGTTTACCTGTTTACTTCTGGAATTCAGCGACTGTGATGAGGTAATTGCAATAATTCGCAAAACTACAAAGATCCATGTTAACATTAACATTTTTAAAATAAAAGTAAAATAGTTAATAGTCAATTAATGAATCAACGATCAACCTAGTCGGAGAAATGATTATATTAAAATGCGCGTGTCCCGCGGGATTTAATTTAGTGTACCATTATGTTAATTTTTATTACCTTACAACATTCTAAAGTTAGAATACTTTGCTATACAGTACTTGTTTATTTATTTATTTATTATTAATACGATGAGAATTTCAGTCACAACGTTATAATGACGTCAGATCCATGTTATCAGTTGGTGTTTTTTTTTAGATGAGTGATAACAAATCGTTGATTGTTTATTATACAAAAACTTATACAATTTTTGCCTTACACTATAGTTTTTGATGTTTTTCTTAATATGATCTAAACCGTCAACACGGAAATAACAGAGTAAATAAGTGATATTTAATTTTTGGTAGGTATACGTTATTATTATTAATAATTGTACTATACCAGTTTATATTATTTGGTTTTGAAATACGACATTGTGTCTAGTGAAGTCAACCATGGGTAAGGGTCGTGCAGAACCAGGAACCCCTAAATACATAGCGAACAAGATCAAATCAAAGGGATTACAGAAGTTAAGATGGTTTTGCCAGATGTGCAACAAACAGTGCCGTGATGAAAACGGCTTTAAATGTCACGCAATGTCCGAGTCGCATCAGCGACAACTTCTATTGTTCGCCGACAATGCTGGACGGTATCTGAGCGAATTTAGTTATGAATTTTCCAAAGGATTTCTTTTTCTGTTGAAACGACAGTTTGGCACTAAACGGGTAAAAGCAAACAAAGTTTACCAAGAATACATTTCCGATCGAAACCATCTACATATGAATGCCACTCAATGGACAACGTTAACTGGATTTGTTAAATGGCTTGGGAAAACAGGTACATGAATATATATAGTAATCATCGTCCGTGTCCATTCTTATAATACAATAAAATATCATTTATTTTTGACAATTTATCAAAAATAAAAAATTTTACCCTGCAATTAACAAGTATACTAGGGTGGCGTAAATTATTAATTTTTTTTAAAATTTATTTATGTCGCCTCTGAATTTGTTAAAAAATATAAAAAAATTAAGTGTGTAATTTTTCGTAATAATTGGTAATCCCTAAGACATGTCTCAGTAGAGTTAAAGTTTAAAAAAAGGGGTGCTTTTATGATCTTTGCAATTATGGCCTAAATTATTTTTGTTACTTAAAATATACACAATATATTTTTTTTTAAGTATAAAAACTTGTATTATTAAACATAAAATGAAAAAAAAAAAACATTAAGCTACATAACCAATGGTTTTAATGAGTTTTTGTTATTTTGTGGGTGAGCATTTGTCATTTGAAAAAAGTTTGAAGAAATAAATACATTATTTTAAATTCATGCAACTCACTTTATGTTGTTCTTAGAAAAAAAATACAGAACAATATAAGTTATAGGATAATGATATTTATTTTATAAAAGCTCCAACCTTATAATTAATGTATTATAGATTTATTACACACCTATAGGGCCAGCACCGCAACTAACAGGGGTGCAGGGCACAGGCTAACAGACCAATATAATTATATTTTAAGGTAGTAATGGCATTACGAAATATAAGAGGTTGTAGGTGTATCAAAATTTGATTTGTACTTGGACACTCAGATGCTTAATTGCGGCACTGTATAGGTCAGTGGTCTTGGAACTTTTCGTGTAAATGAGCCATTTTTCAAAAAATTGCAAAATCATAATTTTCAAAGAGCCGCAATGATTAAGATAAAAAAAACATACCATAGTACAAAAAACAACCAATATATTGTACTAAGCAATTTCATTGGGAATATTTTTTGGATCTTGATTTCTAGAATGTCTAGATATTGATGCATTTTCCAAAGTCTCAGATTGTATGCTAAGGAGCTGCGGGTTCCCGATCCCTGGTATAAGTGTACCTAACTATTAGCCTACTATTTATTGTAATGTATACTTGCATTTTTTTTTTTTTTTTTTACAGGTAAATGTGTTATAGATGATTCAGATGAAGGCTGGTTTATAACGTACATAGACCGTGACCCAGCTACAATTGAATTTGAAGAAAAAATGAGGAAAAAAGAAAAATTAGAAAAGGATGAAAAGGAACGTGAAATGGATTTTTTGCATCGTCAAATACAAAAAGACAAAAAAAAAAAATCTGCTGAGAAAACAATAGAACATATTCCTCAAGAATTTGTCAGGGAAGAAGATAATAAATTATCTTTGAATTTAAAAATGGATACATTTAAAAAACCATCTGTTGTACCAATTAAAAATGTGTTGAGCACAGCAGGTTCAGACCGCATGTCTATAATATCTAAAAGTAGTAGTCGTAAATCTGAAAAACGAAAACTGTCAGCTCTCGAAGAAATAATTCAAGAAGAAACTAAAAAAAAAAATTACATGAGAAAAGACTATTGGCTACTAGAAAATATTGTGGTTAAGGTGACTACAAAAACTTTGGGTCAAGAATATTTAGGGAAAAAAGGTATTGTTATTAAAGTAATCGACAAATATGGTTGTATGGTAAGATTGTTTGAGCCAAAAGTTAAATTAAAACTAGATCAAAATCATGTTGAAACAGTTATACCAAATATTGGTGGAAAAGTAATGGTAGTGAATGGTATGCACGTTGGACAAGAAGCAGAACTTATAAAATTAGATCAAGATAATTATTGTGTTGATATCAAACTCAAAAGTGGACCAGCTGCTGGTAAAATTATAACACGCTTACCATTTGAAGATGTGTGTAAACAGCACATAGAAGATTCATGATTTTTAAATGTTAGGTAGTAAAATATAAATAAATAATATGTACAAACAAATTGGTGTGCGCAGTCTTAACTATATTTTTCATGTAAATGTAACTTAAATTTAAATAAATAAAAAAAAAATTGTAAAAATAACACACTTAAATTATTACCTTAATTTTGAATGCAAAAAATGTTATTATTTATATAGGGAGTATAATTATAAAATAAATAAATTTATCTGCGACAAATTATTTTTCGGTAGCTGTAGATTCTTCATGTTTAGGAACTTTATTTGGTGTTCCATCTGTATCGTCTTGTTTTGGTCGTTTGCGCACCAAATGGCTAATATTAGTAGCCTGTGTAGAAGTTGATGATGCCTCACCATTTGGTTTTGATACATCATCAGCACATACAGCTGCCAGCAATGCACTTACAGCAGCTTTTTTACGTTCTTTGATATCTACAATTTTTTCCTGTATTTCAGGAATAATAGCTTTAATTTCGGCCATTTCTTCTATAGCTTTGGAATTTTTATCTGTCAACAAATCTTCTAAAGTTTTAATTCTTTGATTCAAAACAACTGTCGCTTCAGTTAAAAATTCAACAGCTTGATCGCCACTTCCACCTAACTCCTGTGCTATGCCCAATTGAAATAAAGTCTCTGCAATGACACGACTGTCCTCTGGTAGTAATAACCTATCAAAATTATATTAATATATTATTGCAAATTCCAAATAAATTTTAAAAGCTGTACTTACCGTCTAATCTGTAAGGATTCTGTGATATCTTCAATAGCTGTTTCAAATTTTTCATCTTCTATGCTAACTTCTCCGCATTTCATTAATACTTCAGCGAGTTTGAGTTTAGATTCTTCCGTATCTTTGTTCTTATAAATAACTTTTGCCAAATCAAGCATCTCCCAAGCGAGTTGCAAATCATTTACTTCATCTTCAAACTTTTCATCTGGTTTCTCTTCTTCGTCAACATACATTTCTTCTTCAGTTACATTTGTTTCTTCCTTATCAGTCAATTCGTTTGTTTTAGTTTCTAACTCATTTGATTTTTCTTTTTTTTCAATCACCTTATCTTCTAGATCATCTTTTTCTTTTTTTCCAATTGATTTGTCTTCTAGTTCACCTTTCTTTTCTTCCATTTCAGTTAATTTATCTGTTTTTTTTATATTTTTAGTCAATTTATCTTCTACTTCATTTTTCTCAACAGATGTGAAACTTTTTTCCTCCTTGTTGATAACAACATTTTTGTCAGTTTCAGTTAAACTTTCTTCTTCAATAGAAACGTTTTTATTTTCATCATCATCTTTTTCTTCAAGTCCAATAGGATTTATTTCAAGTTTGCTGAGTTCAAGAAGAGCACATCCATACATATAATAAGCTTCAGCACACTCTTCAGCCATTTCACCATAAATAGTTCCAAAACGACTACATGCTTCACTTAAAATGTCAACAGCTGTTTGGTAATCTTTAATTATATAACTACGTTTACCAATTATTAAGATTTCTTTTGCTCGTTTTATTTTGAGTTCAACATCTTCAATAATGGGTTCCTGATTTTCTTTTTCAGATAATTTATCAGGCATTTTCGAATCATTTAACTGCTCTTGGTCATCTATTTTTTTTTCTTGAGAATTATTTTCATTTTTCAATAATTTTGTATCAGATTGTTCAGTATCTTCTTTTGATTCTACACTAATAACATTTTCTTTTTTAATTACTTCAGAAGGCATTTTAATCTGAAAATAAAACCATACTTTTATTAATTATCTGAGTAATAATATTACAATTTGAAATATTCATTCTTGAAATATTTTGTTATTAGTATAAAAATGAATATGAAAGTTGATAAGAATATAGTGATCTTGAGATAACTTCATTATTAATGTATACTTATTTGCATTATGTAAATATTTATAACAATACAAGATTTATTAACAATGGTTCAATATTATATCTAACAAGAATTTAAAAACTATTAGTTATGTACTTATAGCTTTTCAGTTACTTAAACAGACGAGTATTAAGCACTAAACCTCTATTTGATTATATTGGGTCTAAAAAAATAATTATTTATTAAGTTTTAAAAATTAAATAAAAAGTTGGTTCCCTTTAGTCTAGGAGTCTCGCAAAATCTAGCATTGGAACTCTGGGAATCTTTGTGCGGCTATTTGACTTTTTATTAATTTTATAACACATTTCAAAAACGCGTTTTGCATGATGTGTAATTTAAATTTAACATTTATATTCGTTATTACGACTATCATTGAGCTTAAATTTCGAAAAATGTACTTATGTAAGCTAATACAACATTGATTTAGTACGATAACGAGGCTCTCTCGATGACTAAACGGAGTGAATGTTTAATTAGGATCGTCATTAGGGCGTAGTTTTTCTTTCTCTCTCATACCGTTTGGCACTACCAAACTTCCCGTTCGTCTACGTGTATTACGCGAATTAAGATATTATAAATTTTAATCCGCGGTGTATCAATATACTACTAGAGATGACTACGATTAAAGACAGTATAGCCGTGTACTAGACGTCAGGGCTCCACATCTATTGGAATTAATTATTAATTTAATTTTAATTAATCCTTAAATTAGAATAAAACTAAAAAAAAGTAAACAGTCAAAAGTACTAGGGTTAAGAAAAATCGGTTATCTTATCTATTGAAAATGATCACTTCAAGAGTCAATTTCAAGAAAGTTATTGATGAATTTGCAGAATAAAAGGCTAGACAATTTTTTTTTATACAAATTGTTAAGATTTTGTATATACCTACATTCAAATATTGTTTAATTTACAATTCATAATAATAGGATAATTTGTATTCTATTTGTCCCGGGCCACAAAAATTCTAAATCAGGCTTTACTGCTAGACGTATTAGACCCGGTTTAATATGATAAAAAAAAAAAAAAATGATGTCCAATTCAGAATATAATTTTTTATTGTAAAAAAAAAGTTGTATTTATTTTTAAGTTGGCAATTCGTGTTGTCGAGAATGTTTATTAGAGCTTGGCGCCCTTTATACCCCAGTTTCAGATATTATGGATCGGGGTAAACGTGCTTACACGCACACTGGAGTCTAATAGTCTACTCGGCACCTAGCTGTAGCTTAGTACTCGTGTGCGGTTTCAGTTGCAAAAAAATAAAAGTCGTAACCTAGGAATTCACTTTGTATTAAACATTTCCTTGTGCCTACCTACTTCTAAAAAATATACATTTACGGTATTTATTAACAATAATTAATAACTACTATAAGATTAGTTTTTTTTTTGTTTATAAATATATATATATATATATATTTTCTTTCATTATTATTTAAACAAACGATATATTTAATTTATTAACGACACGCGCGAAGAATCAAGTGAATTATTTTAAAACATTAATGGTGTACGTTAAATTTATAGATATTTAGTTATTTTTAGTACATGGGTATTTATTTAATAGTTTTATTAGAAGTGAAATGATAGGCACGTAATATTTATATATATATATATATATTTTACGGTATTGATTAATTTTGTTAGGTGGGTAAATTGATCACAAAAATCCATTAAACCTTGAAAATAATAATTTTAAAATAAATATATTTAAAGGCTATTATAGATATTGTATCAGAATTAAATATACATAGGGTGTTCGAGAATTTTCCATTTAGTGTTCTACACTAATTTTCAAGGTCAATCTTATTGTTTTATTGGTATAAAATAAATACCCAGCGAGAGGTATATTACTACAATACCACCAATGTTAGAGGGGGGGGGAGCAGAAATCCTCTACTTTTCGGAGAGGAAAAGTATCTTACTTTTCTTTGCGTATCCTTATTAATTATATCAGTTGAAATACAAGGACGTTACGATTTTTTTTTTGCAAATAATTGTATTTTCAAAAAAAAAAAAAATACCTATTATCAACTTGGACATATTTTAAAGTAAGTTATTTATATATTTTTTTTTTTTAAACAAAAATTAGAAGTAATTTTATATTTCTATTGGTCGTTTTTTTCTTTGTGTAAACGACTTTTTGAAAAGCATTTTGGATCTAGTTGGTATACGGGGGAAGTGTCATTTATCATTTATCTCGATTTTCGTTTAAGTTTTTTTTTTTTTTTAATAATTGGTTAATATCGGGGGGGGGGGGAAAGGGACAATTCACGACAATAACTGTTTATTTATTTTCGATTTTGTTGTAATTCGGTAAAAACAATCGTAGGAGGGGTACCGGAAATATTTACAAAATATTATTATTATTAGCATTTTCTAGTGATCTTTAATTTATTTGGTTTTATTTGGATAAAATTATTGTTTTGGCTGAGCAGAAATTCTTGACGATTTTACACGAGATGGGGTTCAAGTTGTACTTTGTAGACAAAAAAAAAAAGTTGAACCTAATGTAGTCGTTTTTTATAAACGATTATACCCACATTCATATCTATTTTTAGATAAACTACGGAATTCCCCACAACGCCTACTATAATTGATAACGAGTTTAGAATAAGATAGAGCCTATTTAATAAGAGTGGCCAACTCGCTAATGTCTAGTTCTCTTCCTATTAGGTAAATATATTATCAGTAGAGCTAGGAAAATGCTTTTTCAACATGAATATGCTATTAAATTTTTTTATTGCAAAATATACAATCTTTAATAATGGTTACAATAAGCATATGAGCGTAATTTATATATATAAGAGATGAAAGTTTAAGGAGAGTACCTACCCCCCCCCCAACACAGTAACACTCAGACTATAAAAAAAAACAAACCTAAAAACGTAAAAATTTATTTATAGTACCGAAAAATAAGTTACTAATGAATATATAAAATAATATGAGTTAATATTAATAATACTCAAAAATATGAGTTCTTAGAACACCTAAATACAATTTAATATCCATGCGAAACAAATAAATGAAAAACCGTTTTATTAAATTGTTAATATTTTTCATCATGCACACGAAATTCCACTAAATAACCATGTCTAAAATAACGTAATTTATGATAAAAATAATTTTATTTTAATTTGATAAATATGCAGGTGCCTGTTAATAAAAGTAAAAAATGTAAATAAAAATATTTGTTTATACAATTTTTAATATGTCAAATATGCATACACTTAACAAATTAATAAAAAAAAGCTAATAGACTTAAGCTAAAGTACCATAAATGCATTAATTCGTTAAAATCGCAAGAAAATGTACAAATCATTTTTATATTTGAACTCCGTGGTGTATGGATCGAATTTTGTTTTTAATAAACCATGTGCTAAAGTACTAAGAAAAAATGCTATAAATTCCTAGTCCTAGTTATCAGTGATAGCGGGTAATGCCAGATTATGTACAAATGCTAACCACCAGCACTATATTTGCGCAAAAACGGCCATAAGCTCGTAACATACGAATATGCGTCCCACCATTTCCCCACTGTCAGAGAGTGATCATGGGCGTATCCAGAGGGGTAGTTAGGGGGTTTAACCCCTTCCGAAATGTTTTAGATATACGTACATTGTTTGTTTTGTTAAGATGATGTTTATTAAATTTAACTAATAAAAATAATATTCTATTAGGAGTGAGAATTTCAAACGTAAAACTCGTTCAAAACTCTGGTAATAATGATAAACATTTAGAAAATACTTAATAAATAACGATGAAAAGATTCGAATGATCTTCTAATGATTCTAACGACTAAAAACCGGTATCAGATCAAATTGTTGAAATAAATAATTATATTAAGCTAAAGCTTAATTTAAAAAAAAACAAGGATACTTTTAAATAAACTATATTTAAAGATCTGATTATGTTTAAAAAAATGTATAACTAGGTATAGGGTTTTAAATGTCTTAAACATACATTTTATAATATAGTTTTTCCATTTTATTAGTTTTTTTTGTAAATATATAATGACAAGCAATATATTATATTTCATACAATTTCTTTAAACTAGATTAATTATTTTAAAATATCGACCATGGATACTGTAACGGTTCATTATTGGCCAAATGAATCTCGCGGATGCTCATCAATACAACCACTTTCATTTATCCTCACAATCACTCTAATACTTTCATCGTGTACAACATTAATGTTATGCATGTCAGTTTGGACTGATCATTGGGAAAATATGGAATGGGATTTTCAAGAGGTAAGTTTGTTAATGCTTAAAATTATACAACAATATTTTCGATGAATAATTATTTTTAGGCAATATCTGTTTTGAAAACACAAAATAAATCGTCCCAATGGTTAAATAACGTAAAAACGGAATGGCTAGTAAATGAGACTGCATTAAAAATTACAATTGACGAGGCTAAATCAGCACCTATTAATAATGGAGATGCTTTACTAGTTTTGGCTACAGCTAATCAAAATTATCTAGCAAATTTGTATGATGTACACGCACTGTTATACCAAACAGGAGAAACTACTACAGTAATACTTGCTCCAATGTACGGCGGAATATGGACTTTGTGCATTTCATTAACAGGTACTTAGTAATTTAAACTATAAAATTACAAATACATAAATATTATAATAAAACAAATGAAACTAAAAGCTGGACAAAATGGCGCCATCTAATGAATATGTACAATTTTATTTTGTACTTTATTATAATTTTTGAACAAGATTTCTTGACGTCATTGAGCATTGACTATTTAGTACTTCAAACTTGTTAAATTTAAACAAACCTATTAAACTTCACTAATGAAATAAGAGTATATAGTGCCCTTTATTATTATTTTATATTCAATTTTATCATTAAGCCAACATGTGGTTTCCATAAAATTAAATTACAAAAAATGGTTAAAGAAGTTAATTGAATCTATATTTTATAGGTGAATCTATAAAACATAAACAAAATTATAAAAGTTATAAATATGAATAATATCTAGAGGGAAATACTAAAAATATAATACAATAATTTAGAGAAATTAATTACTGAATTCAAGAACTGTTTGTAACAAAATGCATGAAAAGTTAAAATGTAAAACCTTTATAATTTTTTAGATGATCAATTAGTACAATTGCACAGAGAAACCAATCAAAAGTTATCAGTACTACCAAAATGTGTAAATTATTTGGCTGAGGAATCACAAGAGGAAGAATATTTCAAACCAGACTGGCATCATAGTAAGTTAAAACATAAATATTACGATTTATTAATTATTACAATAAGAAATTACCTACCATTATCTTAATTATATAACCAATATATTTTAGTTCAAACATTTTATATTACTAACATAATTCAGTTTATGCATTTTATAAAAACCGTTAAATAAACGAGAATAGTGAGTGTAAATATAGTCATGCAATTATTAAATGTGTTGGATTTCAAATAAGTATATTATATGCATTATGTAGATTTTTATTAGACCAAAACTATACTTTAAATATTTAGAAGTTGTGAAATTTGCATATTATTAACACAAAAATAAATAAAAACATGAAACATTTTTTTTTCTCACAAATGTACATTTATAACTAATAAAATAATTATTTGATAACTGATGAAATTCATGATGGACAATATTATCTACTGTAATGAAATTGAAATATTTTATTAAGAAACGCAGATAATGATTATACTATTTATTGAACAATTATGTTTTTAGGAATGCAAAATGTGTCAATATCATGTGCATTGGTATGCATAATAATCTCTATAGCTGCATCATTAATTGGACTATTTTCTATTTTTGGTCATCAAATTAGTGCCATGTTAATCACTGCCGTAATGTATTTATTAGCAGGTAATTATAATTATATTCATTAAAACAAAAGTATACTTAAACCATATAAATTATCAAATAAGGTCCTCATTAGAGTTAATGTTGAAAATGCTCTAGCTCATCCAGAAATGAAATCTCTCATAAATTATAAAAACTTAAACCACAAATAAATCTTGATCTAGATACTGAAAAATGAATATTTTATATTTATGTATTGATACACTGAAAAAACCTAACACTAACTTGCATAAATAAATTTACAAGAGAAAAGCACACATAGTAAAACTAATACATTCCTCACTACACTAAGGTTCGAAAATGCACTTATATAAATATTTCTTTGTCTTGCTGTTGTGACATGAGTTATCTTATATTACATCAATACTATAAGTAAAATATATATTTACTGAAATATGTTGAATATTGTTAGTATTTTGTATAATGTGTGCATATAATATATTACAAATACAGAATACATTCATAGACAGATAATAACTAATATTACTAATAGTACTCAAAAGATTAATTGATTTTGAATATTTAAGAACATTATAAATGTTATTACTTAAAACCTAAACTAAAAAGTAACCAATGTTACAAAAAAAAAAAAACTTATCTATAACAACAATAAAACACCTGAATAAATAACAAGTAATTGAGTTACTGAATTAACTAAATCTCAGATAGAACTTTTTCTTATTACAGATTATTTTGTTTATATTCTAATCAAGGTTGAGAATGTAATGATATTAATATATTGCATAACAAATGTAATAAAAACTTGTTTTAAATATTGTTAGAGGACAACTTATTTCTTTAGAACTAATTTAGTTTCCAATATTGTTATTAGTGGTAAATGTTTTAATCGCTTAAAATATTATAACCTATTTTTATTTTTTTAGCTACTTTTGGTTTGTTCACATTGAGAATAATGCATAACAAACATAATTCAAGAAAAACTCATAGTCAATATAACTGCAATCGATTGCTAGCTCTCATAGATGGCATGATCAATGTTGGTGGAAACATGTGTCAAACAATGAATTTTTGGGAACAATTACTGACTGCTAAAATATATTCACTAGGTTGGAGTGTGAATATGGGATGGACAGCAGTTATGTTATGTATTTTAACTAGTTTTTTATGGATAGTTTTATCTAAAGTAATGAGACAGTTACCATTAAATACTACTTCAAATCATTAAAGTTACCACTATACCATCCAATTTATAAATAATTTTGAGAAAGATATTTATGTATTATAAATTCAAAAATAATTATCTAAAAAAGTTTATATTTTTATAAATATTAAAAGTATTTTATTCTATAAACATTAAACATAAACAAAAATTATAACCCAAATGATAATTTCATTACCAAGGCTCGGAGTGCTAAAAAGTACTCAACTATGCATACTTACGTATTAAAAATCAGCTATATATACATTATAATATGCAATTTATTGTTTGAATTTATAATAATAAATAAAGGAAATGGAAACAGCATAATTAAATAAATTATCAGCAGAGAAAAAAATTAAGAATAAATTTTGAAAAAATAATAATTTAGTTTGCACAGGTATTTATTTTTTTTTTTTTATTTGTATGTAAATTGTGCATATACATCAAACTTTAATCTTCTTGAGTATCTAGAAATCTGTTAAATCTATAGGTGTTTTAACAAATTTTAACAATTTGGTGATTTATTTACCCGAATTACATTGAAGTTAAAATGTTTTCAAGATAAAAATGTAGACAGGCTAGCCACTATTACGAGTTCTCAGAAATATATATATATATAGAGAGAGAGAGAGACTATTGTGTCATGTCCATGTGGTTGCAATAAACCAAATAACTTTTTATGAATTAATTTTATCAAACAATATAAAATATAAAATAACAGAATTCTGTGACAATATTTAGACCATCCTTTTATATTTTAACTGCACAATTACATTTATATTAGAACGCTTCTTGTTAAATTAATTAAGTATGCAAAAATAATAAAATAAAAAATGTTTAATTTGAAATGTAGATATTATTAAACAAATTTGTATTAAATCAGAATTTTAATATGCACATTCAAAACAAATAAGCAAATGACTAAAATTCAGAGTCTTGGACAATACTAATTTGTGCTTTACTACATTGGTGCTTATGACATAAATTTGCTTTTATATTATGTAGAAAGTGCCTATAATTATAATTGTATATACCTATGATTATATTTTATATACTAATATACATTAATTAGTTTATATTTAATTATAGTACTATTTATAAGAGTACACCACACACACATTTAGTGTTCTGTCTATTCAATGAATATAGCAAAATAAATCATGCAAAACTGAAATTGTGGCATTTTGTTTAAAATTAAAGAAATATATTTTGAGAGAATTTCTTAGCCTTATTGTAAATATTATTTAACATAATAATTTTATATCTAACTATATCTGTTTATTATTTTATATTAGACAAAACGACTATGGGATGTTTTAATTTACTTAATTCAACCTAAGCAACATGTTTACACTTTTTCTCACACTGTGCATCAATATTTTAGAGCACATTGAATTCAATGGACCCGGTGTTGGTAATAGCTGACAGCCGCAACAAATGGGTTAAAACACCAACATAATTATATAGGTAGATAACATTTACAATAGCACATGGTACTGTTATTAATATATATATATTATATATATATATTTAGCTATTAACATTTATAGGAATCTTTCATATGGAAACATATCTGTTTGACCTTTGTTATATTAATAAAAAAAATGCAAAAGTATCCTCTCAATATCTTTCAAGTTTTTATTTCATATTATAAACAGCAAAATGTTTAGGGGTTCTATAGACTTGATGAAATTAAATCAAAATGATAAAAATGTATTAATTGACTTTATAATTTTGAGTGCAAACATAATACAACATATAATGAAAATACAAGAAATTAATTATTCATGCAAATTATACATATTTTTTCTGCGAATTGTGATTAAAAATCAATAAGTATTCAGAGTTTATTGGCTCAGTGAAATTTTTAAACCAACTAAGGGACTCTACTAATAACAAATTTTAGAACTACTATTATTGTGTAACAGACTATAATATTAGAAACATATCAGAAAAAGAACAGATTTTATCAAAATTAAACACTCTATAGGTAAGTACATCATTGTTCCTATGAAAAAGTTACATTAAAATATATTTTCATACCCAACATCTTCCATAAGGCTTAATGAGTAAAAATATATTTACTTATCTATACAACTATTCCCATACCCATCAATAAAATACAATAAAAAAAAAACCTAATAATAAAATTAAAAATACTCAATTACTAGTTATTGTTAACCTATTTTTATATATATATAAGGGTTATTAATTATTTCCTATATTTATATCTTTAATGTACCTATCTAACTATTTTTTTGATAACGGAAAAACAAAAACACTACCTACAAAACGATTAATTCTATGCATATATACCTAAATCATTACTTAATAATAGATATTTTAAAATAAAAATAGTGAATAAATGTTGGAAATATTTGTTATATTGAATATAAATAACCAAACATGATCAAAACAAGTTTTCCGCCAAATTTCTACTTAATTTGTATAAATATCAAATGCATACTTGTAATGCAATTAAATAAATTTTTTTATTAAACTAGAAAAATGAAATTTATACAATCAAAACATTTAAAATCACATGTTAAATATTTCAGAAAGCGTTCATGTCACACATTAACCTATATTATTCTGTATTAATATAATTAATAGAAGACCTAGACCTAAACCTAGACTGTCACTAATTGTTTTACTTACTTGGCTGTAAAGATCTGTTGACGATAATTTGTTCAGAGTTCAAAATAGAAAATATATGTTACAGTAAAACACGTTTAACACAAAAATGAACAGCCGACTACTGAGCTGGTAACTTGCAGGATAATCAGTATAGATTACTACGTACAAGTAAAATGAAACGAAAACTCGAAACGATCTAACGAAATTTTAAAGGAGGAAAAACCCGCAATATCGTTAGACTAATATGGCTTAATGGTAAAATGAATAAATAACGATAACGGCCAACTTTCCGATTCAAGGTTAGAAAACATGGAAGAAAATTTGTTTAACGAAAAAAACATCATGGAATATAATATCAATATAAAGAATAACAAGTGATAAGCAATCGATAATGATAAGAATCGAGCATGAAAATTAGGGAATTAGTCGCCGATAAAAATGTTTAAACATTTTATAAGTATAGTATTGCTGTTCATTTGCATGTACACATTATTAATATTCCTATGGTTAGCTACAAGTAAAGATCCTACATAGGTTAGGTTAGTATACATAGGAACTCTAGTATATGGTCTCTACTATGGTTCACCGCATTTAGATATCTTGGCAGTGCTACCATAACTATAAAGAAAAAAAAATAGGTTTGTTGAGGCCCGGTGCATAGCTAAAATATGAGACACAAATTAACTTAGAAAAATATTTTAGTATTTTTAAGCCAATAATGTTCTCGCTATACTTGCGTTATCTTATAATTTTTTTTTTTTTTTTTCTAAAAAACTTTATTAAGGAAAATAATATTAATATATAAATCTATAACAATATTATTCGTTGAGTAACCGATTTTCAAAAAAAAAAAAAAAAATTATTGATAACGATAACGTAAAAAAAAGGTTATTATAGAAAGTTTTGAATGAAATAGAAATGTCATTTAACTATATAAAATCTTGAAAACTCAGAATTGAACTGTGCAATATTTTCGATTATTTTTGGTATACAAATATATTTTTGAATAAATATACATTTCCAGGAGCTTGATATGCAACTTATTTTACCAATGAAGTACAATTTCAAGAGTTGAATGGTAACATTATATACAAAATTGGGTACCACTGGATTTTCTTATCAAATAACAACAAACAACAATAAAACGTAACAACGTAATATACAAGACACAACCATAATTATTTATCAAAGGTTTCCTTGTCTTAGCAGTTCCTTTTTTAGTCGATTGTTTTTAATGTACTAATTTTGAATTAAATGGCCACCATGGCTGCTCCTCCGGCAGCATTAGTGAGTAAGGTTAAAAAACATTTCATCGGTATTCCTGCACCACTTGGATACGTCGCTGGTGTTGGTCGCGGTGCTACGGGGTTTACTACCCGGTCTGATATTGGTCCGGCTCGAGATGCCAACGATGTTTCTGATGATCGACACGCACCACCCACAAAAAAAAAGAAAAAGGACGAAGAAGAAGACGACGACGAAGATTTAAACGATTCTAACTATGATGAATTTAGCGGTTATGGTGGTTCGTTATTCAGTAAAGATCCGTACGATAAAGATGATGAAGAAGCAGATATGATCTATGAAGAGATCGATAAACGTATGGACGAAAAACGCAAAGAGTATAGAGAAAAACGATTAAAAGAAGAATTAGAGAAGTACCGTCAGGAGCGACCGAAAATTCAACAACAATTTAGTGATTTAAAAAGAGGGTAATTATTTTATTTAGGAACATTTAATTTGATTTTTGTTACACAAAAAGTTTATTGATTTTTAGATTGACTATGGTTAGTGAAGACGAATGGCGGAATATTCCAGAGGTTGGTGATGCTAGAAATCGTAAACAAAGGAATCCAAGAGCTGAGAAGTTCACACCATTACCAGATACTGTACTGACCAGAAATCTCAGTGGTGAAACAACGTCTTCTATTGATTCAGCAAATGGAATCATGAGTCAATATCCACATGGTACCGTTACACCAGGAATGTTAACTCCATCCGGAGACCTTGATTTAAGAAAAATGGGACAAGCTCGTAATACTTTAATGAATGTTAAACTTAACCAAGTTTCAGACTCTGTTGAAGGACAAACAGTAGTTGATCCTAAAGGTTATTTAACTGATTTGCATAGTATGATACCAACATATGGTGGAGATATCAATGACATTAAAAAAGCTAGATTATTGTTGAAGTCTGTTCGAGAAACTAATCCTAATCATCCACCAGCTTGGATAGCTTCAGCTCGTCTTGAAGAAGTTACAGGAAAAATCCAAGCTGCTCGTAATGTCATCATGAAAGGCTGTGAAGACAATCCAAAATCAGAAGATCTTTGGCTTGAAGCTGCTCGTTTACAACCTCCAGAAACTGCTAAAGCTGTTATCGCCCAAGCTGTTAGACATATTCCAACATCAGTTCGTATTTGGATTAAAGCTGCTGACTTAGAATCTGAAACTAAGGGTAAAAGAAAAGTTTATCGAAAAGCATTAGAACATATACCAAATTCAGTACGGTTATGGAAAGCTGCAATAGAGTTAGAAGATCCTGAAGATGCTCGAATTTTGTTAAGTCGCGCTGTTGAATGCTGCCCTACTAGTGTTGATCTATGGTTAGCATTAGCTCGATTAGAAACTTATGAAAATGCACGTAAAGTTTTAAATAAAGCTCGAGAAAATATTCCTACTGATAGACAGATTTGGACTACTGCTGCTAAATTAGAAGAAGCTAATGGTAATATTAATATGGTTGAAAAAATCATAGACAGAGCTATTTCTTCTTTAAGTGCTAATGGTGTTGAAATTAACCGAGAACAATGGATTAAAGAAGCAATTGAAGCCGAAAAGTGTGGCTCAGTAAAAACATGTCAAGCTCTTATTAAAGCTATAATTGGTTATGGAATTGAAGATGAAGACCGTAAACATACTTGGATGGAAGATGCTGATTCTTGTGCTAGTCAGTCAGCCTATGAATGTGCACGTGCTATTTTCTCTCATTCATTAGCCGCGTTTCCAAGTAAGAAATCAATTTGGTTAAGAGCTGCTTATTTTGAAAAAAACCATGGTACTAGAGAGTCTTTAGAAACATTATTACAAAAAGCTGTAGCACATTGTCCCAAATCTGAAGTATTGTGGTTGATGGGAGCAAAATCAAAGTGGTTAGCTGGAGATGTGCCAGCAGCTCGTGGTATTTTGTCGTTAGCATTTCAAGCTAATCCGAATTCAGAAGAGATTTGGCTTGCTGCTGTCAAATTAGAGTCTGAAAATTCAGAATTTGATCGCGCAAGGCGTTTATTGTCTAAAGCTAGAGCTTCAGCACCAACTCCAAGAGTAATGATGAAATCTGCTAAACTTGAATGGTGTTTAAATAATTTAGATACAGCTTTACAAATCCTTGAAGAAGCAATATTAAAATTTCCAGATTATGCTAAGTTATGGTTAATGAAAGGACAAATAGAGGAACAACAAGGAGTTGCAGATAAAGCTCATGATACTTATAATTCTGCACTAAAAAAATGTCCTAGTTCTATTCCTTTATGGATATGGTTAGCCAGATTAGATGAAAGACGGAAAATGTTAACTAAAGCAAGATCAATATTAGAAAAAGGACGTTTGAAAAACCCACATAATCCAGAACTATGGTTGGAAGCTATACGTATAGAATTTCGTGCTTCAATGAGAGACATAGCAAATACAATGATGGCCAAAGCTTTACAAGAATGTCCAAATTCTGGAATATTATGGTCAGAAGCCATATTTTTAGAAGCAAGACCTCAACGTAAAACTAAAAGTGTAGATGCTTTAAAAAAATGTGAACATGATGTTAATGTACTTTTAACTGTTTCAAAATTATTTTGGAGTGAAAGAAAATTACAAAAGTGTCGTGAATGGTTTAATAGAACTGTAAAAATTGATCCAGATTTTGGTGATGCTTGGGCATACTTTTATAGATTTGAAGTCTTACATGGCAATGAAGATTCACAAATGGATATCAAAAAGAGATGTATTGCAGCAGAACCTCATCACGGTGAAGCATGGTGTATTGTATCAAAAAATATCGACAACTGGAGACTCACAACTGAAAATGTTTTAATGTTAGTTGCTAAAGATTTACCTATTCCTATTTAAAAAAAAATGATTTATATATTATTTTATACAGTTTATGATGCACATTGAAAAATAATTTGTATTAAATAGTTTTAATATAATTATTTTGTTTTTTATTATGCATTATTTACATTCTGATTGACATATATTTTATATGTAGTTATATAAAATTATTAATTTTACTAACTGAATTTGTTGTTTTAAAAAGTTCAATAAATAATTTTGTAACATTTTGCATTGATATTCCTAATCTTAATTAATTTACTTTGTGTACCTAAACTATTTAACTAACATTTACAAAAATCAAATATCATCATTCTTAGTAAAGTATTTGGTTTTACTACCAACTTTTATATTGAATTAAATAGACACTGGAGTTTACTCGAGTAACTAGAGATGAGTTTTTAAGCGCAAGCCCCAAGTTACATTATAGTGATAATATTCAGACTAAATTCATAATAAATCATAAATTAAATATTTAATCTATGACTCTATGCAACATATGCATACTTTACAAATAACATGTAAGGTAGCGTCTAGTTAGTAATTCAATTAGAACTATAACATGCTAACAATATATTATCTATAACTTAAACACCTATATGGTTGTTTGTGTGCGCATTGTAAATACGACCATTTGTGTACAATAGATCTAAACCACGATTTCCGTGATCAAGACACAATGTATTAAAAATATGATAAAAATTCATAATTATTGTGAAAAAAAATATATTTTCCGCCATGAAAATATCACATTTCAGGTCTCACTTACACAATGTTGGCTTCAACGTCATAGGTGTAAAACCGTAGATATCTCAAGTTGTATCTCATTTGATAACCTAGATGGTTTTACTGTATCTAAAATATAGATGTATAAATCATTAAATTTATATATAATAATTTAAATGTTCACACAAATTAAATCAATAATTACCAAATACAATTTTAAAAACTACCGCCAAAAATGATATAAAACTGTTATGCAATCTCCTTGCAGTCCGAAACAATTGGTGAAGAATGTCACTCACGTTACTATTATACCATATGATTACGCATCGCATTTCTAAAAAAAAAGAAATAACATATATCAGAACTTCTGTATAAATCATTAAATTTATATATAATAATTTAAATGTTCACACAGAGTAAATCAATTATAGCTAAATACAATTTTAAAAACCACCGCCAAAAATGATATAAAACTGTTATGTAATCTCCTTGCAGTCCGAAACAATTGGTGGAGAATGTCACTCACGTTACTATTATACCATATGATTCCGCATCGCATTTCTAAAAAAAAAGAAATAACATTTATCAGAACTTCTGTATAAATCATTAAATTTATATATAATAATTTAAATGTTCACACAGAGTAAATCAATTATAGCTAAATACAATTTTAAAAACCACCGCCAAAAATGATATAAAACTGTTATGCAATCTCCTTGCAGTCCGACACGATTGGTGGAGAATGTCACTAACGTTACCATTATACCATATGATTACGCATCACATCTCTAAAAAAAAAAGAAATAACGTTAATCAGAATTTCTGTATAAATCATTAAATTTAGATTAAATCATTTTTAGAAGTTTTAGATAGGCAATTCGGGATTTCTAAATATTTACGTCGCATGTTTAAAATTTATTGTGCTAACCATTCAGAACAGTTATATTTTTTTTGTTTAGGTGTCGTTGGATGTGCCTACCTTCGATCACTTCTACACCTCTTTAGTTCAAATATAATTTACGCGCAACGGAATAATGGAAAGCGATGATGAAAAGTTCTTCTATGAAGACGAAGTGGCTATGGTATCTCCAAAATCTGGTCTAGTCAAGTATGGATTGGTTTTATCTACAGACAAATCGCGATCAGAAATCGAGTTGAAGACGAGTACATGCATCAATCCAAATGAAGTCAAAGTAATTTGGCATCCAAATGGGGCTGAAGAAATTATCAAGAATAATAAGGTACTTCTAGCAATAGTTTACATTTTTTTAAAACTTATAATTATAATATTGTTTTAATATTAAAGGTTATGTTAATGGATCGGTCGTTGATGCCTGGTGATATAGTACGTAAAGTCAGTGAAGGTAAACCAAGCCAGTTTGGATACTGTCAAAATATTAATATTTATGCTACAGTTAAAATAATGAATACCAACAAAATAATAGAAAATATTAGCTCAAAATACTTCACTCACACAAAAGTATGTATAATTTTCTTTTTACCATAAATGCATAATTAAAACTATACTTTCTTTAATATTAAATCATACATTTTATTTATTTGCGTATAATAACAACTTCATGTTTCTTTACCAATGTATATTGTATTAACTCTTATTTAATTTATATAACTTGCCATTTTATATATTTATAGCCATTTGCTATCGATTCTTCAGTCTTTTTTGAATCGTGGGTTGGTGGAGTTTATGATGTCAAATGTAAAGTTACATTTGCTTCACAAGATGGATCTATTTTTACATTAGAGGATCCATATAGACAAGATTTTATATGTCTATCTACAAGTGATGTAAGTCTTTTTTTAAAAGAAATTTAAAAGGGATAAGTCTATACTGTGACCCATGAGATGACAACCACATTCTATGTAATGAGACTGACGGTTATAAGTCACTACAATCGATAAGTTTCCAATCTATATGGCACTATATGTGGACGGGGCACACTGACAGTCAATTTTTTTCACGGTTGTTTTCTTGTGGGGAGGAGTAACTTTAAAGCGTATTTATAACTATTATTTTTTCTAAAAAAATTAAAGATGTAATACTCAAATATAAAATAAAATATAGTGTAAGCCACAAGTCTTCTTATGGCTTTTGGCCTATAAGACCAGCCCTTCAATAAAATTTGCTATCATCATTCCCGATTTTCTGCCACTTCACTCTATACTCTGTTTGGTTCCACTGTTTTTACATAGTCTTTCCACCTCAAACATACTGCTACAAGTATAGCTTAAATAATTTTGAATATATTTATTAAAAGTTACAACTAGTTTCAAATTTATTAATTTACTATTATTATGGCATTCTTGTGTTTTAAAAAATATATTTCTGTTAGGTTAGGTTAGGTTAGGTTAGCTATGGCTTGATGATGGCTTATGATTGAAGTTGTAACATGTAATTAAATATACTCAACATTATTTAAGTAATACTTACACTATAATTTTTTTAACCTATTTACCATGTGACATTGATAGGCATTAAAATTAATTTTTTTGTTGCTTAATAGAGTTTTTCCGTTGATGATAATGTATTTTATCCTGGACAAAAATTGAAAATGTGTCTTGATTCTTTGGAAAATGCAAAAATGATTAGAATTAGTAATTTGATGAGTTGTTTATGGCACAATTATAAAAAAAAATATAAATTTGGTTCCAAGGTAATATAATTATTTAAAATTTAGTCATAAGATATCATTAATATATATTTTGAATTTAATTTTTAGTGGGTCAAAGTTTATGTACAAGATATTGTTGTATCATCAGTTGAAGTTGAATGGTACTGTCAAACATCAAGTAAAGCAAAGCCACGAGGAGAACATTGGCCAGAAAGAATTATTACTGGAGATAATTTGAAAAAGTAAATATTATTTGGTTGTTTATTAACATACATTATCAAAATTAGGCCAACTTGTTACAAAGATTCTCATTTTAACTCTTATATATATTGGAGTGGTTCTTGGTTATAAAAGAAAAGGAAATTTTATTGAATTTATGTCTCACCTCTCCAATTTGTTTAATATTATAAAAAAAGTTTGTTTTTTTTTTTAATATGGTTACTCACCCTCTTCCTGTTATATATGAAGGTTCAAAAATGGTCAAATAATGTAGTTTTTTATTGTAAAGATTTTATATAAAAATAATTTAACACAATTTCTTGTAAAGATATTTGTATGCTAGAAAAGTAATAAATAACATCGTTTTTCATGTACTTGGTAAATTTGATGGTTTTAAAGCTATTTAGGTATATTTGAAGAATAGTTAAAGGTACTGTAAAATGACCTGTATAGAAACTATATAGCAATAAATTTTCTAAAATAAAGGTGATCAGTAAAAATATTAATATATCTTTAAATTTTTTGTAAATTTACCCGAGTAGACATTTTTTAACGTACCACAATTGTACATAATTGTATTTTATATCTGCTAAATTGAGAATTGTGTATTGTAGATAAAATTTTGAGCAGTATTGTAATACTTGAATGGTTTGTAATCTAAATAATATGAATTGCTGCAATATAACAATTTTTATTAAACTTTATCAAACTCAATTATTTGTCACAGACCATTTCCCACTATCAGTTACAGAAAAATATACATATCTTCTAATCAAATATGAAAGTTGTTAATGTTAATAGAGAGCTAAGATCTTTGAAACTTAAAAATTGGTACATCTGGGCCAGAATATCAATCTTTATTTGAATAGCACTTCAGTAAAAATTCTAACAGTGTCAGATTGAAAAGTAAAGCAGGCCCGAGTTATAAATTGATGGTGCCTAATTTGACCTAACCTAAAATATATATACAATATATATATATATATGTTACAGAAATTTTCTAGGAATATATACAAAATAAAAAACCCATTTTGTTTTATAATACATATGATGACTGGGATGTTATAAATGTATCATTTTTTTCTATTTTACATATTTAATAATATAACATATTTCAATATATATTTATGCACTTATAAATAATTACAATAATACATAAATATATAAAATACAATGGACATTATTGTGATAACATCATGTATATAATATAATGTTTTTTTAAATTTTAATTATTATATTTTCAGACTACAATCTATTGATTTATTCGAGTCATGTTCAATTCAAGTGGGTGACACACATTGGTACGAAATAAAAGATACTGATAATTTAATAACGATGAAACAGTGGCGTACCAAATGTACTGAAGATTTTATTACTGTACCTGATACAATTCCTAGTCAAATTAAAAAAGGTAGACGCCAAAATAAACTTGAAGGTACTAAAATTGAATTAAATATTTTGACCTTTAACTTGTGACATGTGGTATATCATACCACTATTATTTCAATGAAAATTTTGTTTATAAAAATGAAACTGTGATAGTAATCTTTGAGTTATTTGTAGATATTGTTTAATTAATTAGTTGTTATAGTTATTATTCCTGTAATAACATTTTAAATTTCATACAAATATTTAACGAATGCCACTATTGAAAGTTACATACTATACGTTACTATTTATATTACATAAATTCAGGTTACCAGTTATAAACGTTAAGTGTCTTAATATATTTAAAAGTTTAACAGCTACTTTTTAATACCAATAATTTAGTTTTTTTTTGATTAGTCAATCATTATTAACAAATATAATGTTTAAAAATTATTTTATAACTATTAGAATTTGTTAAATTATTTTATTTTTTACTATTTTTTTAGCATTTTATTTCCACAGTATAAATCTATGATTATGTTAATTAAAATTTAAAAATTAATCTTAGGATTATAATTTTTATAATATAATATTTTGTTTTTTTTGTTATATTAACAGAAGTAATTGTATATTATTCTTTATTTACTTTTTATTGTTTATATAAGATTTGATGAATCATTCAATGCATAATGATTTTTCTACAGGTGCACAATTTGTGTCAAATGAAAATGTTTCATCTACATATACACAAAGAATTAAAACACCATTAAATAAAGATAAATCTATGTTACTACCTAAAAAATCTGAACCTAGATTTTCGACAATCTCAATATCTAGTTCCATACATTCACTGAAATCAAATAGACTTAAAAGGAATCGTATGTGGAAGTTATTGGTTAAGAAAAATAAACAATTTAATGTACCCAAAGTTTCTACCAAACCAAATTCTAAAGTCGTAGTTGAGATTTGTTACACCAAATCTGTGATTGATGTTATATGGCAGGTATGTATACTTTTGAAGTAGTTTATTTATTTTATTCTATGATAAAAGTTAGAATCATTTCCACTATTTGATCACATGTAAGAAAATAAATACCAATTATTTGTGATTTATATTACTCTAAACTATGTGGGTTGGTTTTCTGGGCTATGAGATCAGTAATTTGTTATTATACAAATTAAATAATAAGTTAGCTTTCAATCTGGCCACATGTGTATATAGAATGTAAATGTTTTATAATTTTAATATTTGGTAAATTGCAGAAATAATATGGGTAGTTTGTAAAAAGGGAAAGCTAGATAATCTAATTAGGATTTTCACTTGTATGATTATCAGTAATGTAGTATATTTATATTTTATTGGCTTAAATAATATTTACAAATGTATTAATAGGATGGTTCACGAGAAACAGGATTATCTTCTACTGATCTATACCCAGTGCAGACTCTTGATGATTTGGAATTTTTTCCTGGTGATTTTGTTATTGAAAATAATTCTCCCCCAGATGTGTATGGTGTTATAGAATCTGTTGACCACGGAGAACGTACTGCCCGCGTTCAGTGGTTTAAAATTTTTTCTGATAATCCTTCATTGTAAGAATAGATTTAATTATTGATATTTAAAATTTATTTTCAAATATATTTATTATTTTTATAGGCCAATTCCTACTGAAAAGACTGATTTTAGTGTATATGATTTACGTGATCATCCTGATTTCCATTTTAAATCTGGCTGTCTTATTATACATATTAGTCCTGTTACAAACCCAGATTTAAATTCCTTAACTGCCGGACAAGTTTTGAGTGCTAAACCTGATGGCAAGGTAAATTTGTATACTATTTATTATTTAATATATTATTTTTATTTATATGTTAACTTTTTTTTCTTATGTATACCTACCACTAATTTGTTTGTTGTAATTAGATCATAGTAATGTGGGTAAATGGCGAAAAGACAGAATGTTGGCCCCAAGAATTATTTGTTGTTAAATTACATGATGATGATGACTTCAGTTATGAAAATGAAGAATATGATGAGGAAGAAGAGGATGTTGATGATGATGATGATGATGATGATGATGATGATGATGATGATGATTATGATATTCCCCTAGCTATCGATGATGAATTATCTGAGGATTGGATGTCTGTAACTAGCCCAGAATCATCAAAGTTAGTTAAATTGTTATTAATATTTTTATTTGTATTTAGCTACATAATAACTAATTGAAACATTATAATGTTATTAATGAGCTGTTTAACTATAGAATATTTTTACACAAACTTATTTTATAATATTGTATTTATGTTGATAAAAACACTAATATTTACATTTTAGTTTTTTCACAATTTCAAGAAACATCCGTTAGGTTACTTATAATTGATATTTAAATATATTTAAAACCTATAATAAAAAATAATTATTTATAAAACAATATATTTTATGTTAGTCCATACTCATGAGAAAACTACCACACTCTTAGGACTTATGGCTGTAAGTGGTAGTAGGCTTATTTTCTCCCACCATTGTTCTCCACTATTCGACAGCGTGTATACAGCTACTCATAATAACAATTAAATAGTAAAGTGGTTCTCAATTTTTTTAGGACCACGGCCCAAATTTGCCCCAGTAAATATTTCGCGACCCACATAGTTTCATTTTTCAAAAAGTAGATATAAAAAAACCAAAATATGTTTATTTCTTTTATTATTTATTATTTTATAGGTTTGTAATTAATATAATTTTACAAATATTCTTTTAATATTGAGGTGTATGCAAAATGTGTGCTTGTTTTCTGCTATGGTTAATAAAAGTGTTCATACATGTATGAACATGAGAATAGGAGTAGTATTTTTAGAACTGCAGTTGGAAGAATTGGAAATGTTTGTTGAGATGAAAGCTAAAACTGAATCAAATTATTGTGGTTAAATTTAAATTTTAAAGAAGAATCTTTTGATAAATTAATGAACTCATTGATTTAGGCTTCTTTGGCTATTGATATCCCAGTTAATATAGCTTACTAAAATGGATTCACAGCCCAGTTATTGTAATAATATTTTTCCATTTCTTCAAGAAAGTAAAAATTAAATTTTTCTTTCTACAATATTAAATGTAAACAGATATGGCTAATTATGTCATCAGCTACTTTTATATCATTTTCAGTCATGAAAGTTTGAATTGTTTCGAAGCAATCATAATTTTGCTTTTCAGTGTTTTTTTGCCATAAAGTAAGTTTTTTCATAAAACCTTTAATTTTGTCACAAACCAAAGATATATTTTCTCCTTGTGTTCCTTGTAAATATAAATATAGTTTGTTAAGTTTCAAAAATATATTGGCTATATATGTGAGCTTCAAAATAAATTCTACACTGCAAAGATTTGACTAAATCAGTTTTTTATTTTAGAAACAAAGCAATTTTTTCGCGGAATTCCACAAGTCGTGTTAATACTTTTCCTCTTCATAGCCAACGTACTTCAGTGTGCAAAAGAAGTGATTTATGAGAACTTTCCATCTCCTGGCACAAATTTTCAAACAAGCATGATTGTACTGACCTTGTCTTAATGAAGTTGACTGTTTTCACAAAAGGTTTTTTAACTTATCTGGCATATGTTTGATATTAAAACTTCCCTGTGAATGTTGCAGTGAGTCCACGACGCATTCGGACTCACTTATAGCATTCAAGATAGAACACTACTATTTTTACTGCACATAGCTCTAGCACCGTTTGTGCATAATCCGACACATTTCACTTAATCAAGACCTTTTCTATTGATATAAGAATCAAAAGGTCTTGCAGATTTCCTCACTGATACCTCGAATAATTGGTTCACAAAACAACATATCTTCATTAGGTCTGTTCCATATATAACGTATGAATACAAGCAACTGACATAAATCTTGAACATCGGTAGATTTATCTAGTTGTAGAGAGAAAAGTCAACGTTTACTAACTCTTTGAATTAACTGATCTTTTGTCCACTGAGACATTTCATTACTTCTAAGTGCAATTGTATCATTTGATAGGATCATTTTAACGTCTTTTGAGCTATTGTCACTAAACATTGCTCCATCTGCACCTTTTATCGCAGGAAACACTAGATTCTCTCCGATAGTGTGCGGTTTACCACCTTTTGCAATTTGCATTTATCAGGTACGAAGCGTACATAGCATTTTTGTTAACCTTGGTAAACTGCTTAATTTTTATTTTGGAAGTTTTTAGTTCATTCAGCTTTGTTCGAAATAAGAGAGTGGCTGATCTCTCAGATCAGGATGCTTAGTCTTAATATATCGACGTAATTTATTCGAGCACATACTCTCATTTGTAAGTATTTCATAACAAATAATACACTGTAGTCTTGGTTCATTATCTTCATTCCAAGAAAAACTAATTTTTAGGTGCTCTGAATCATATTTTCTTGTCACTTTTTTTTTTTTTAAATTTAAATTTGAAGTTAAAGGTTCATTTTCGTTGGTTTTAAATGTTCGCTTATTCATCAACCATCCATGAATTAACCATTCATCATAGCATTGGATCGCACCAAAAAGAACGCACAACACACTCTTATTATATATTTGCACAAACAGTAAATAATATAACAGCGTAACGACTAATAGTTGTCGTTATCGAGCTGCAACTTTATTGTTGTATTTTATCGCAAAAAACTTCCATTAATGACTCACTAATATCCTTTGTAATGATTATGACTGTATTATAAATAAATTTATGACAAATTATTATGAGGTAATCTTTGGTACTATATTACTTTAATAACATTATAATTTAAGTTTATACAGTATAGAAAAACATAAATTTCTTGGAAACTATATAATTAAAAAAATTGTTCGCGACCCACAGTTTGAGAAACGCTAACATAGTATACATAAATGTCAATGTCGACTCTTGTCAATTGTGACCAATAGAGTTCTGATCGGTATGGCACTGTATATAGAAAAATATATTTGCACTTACAGACAAGTTTTATGGTTGTTCTTTCGTGGACAAGAGTATTGTAAATTTATTATATATAATGTATTACAATACTCATGTTAGAAATATTTTAATGATTGTATAACAAAAATAGTATGGTGCTCATTCATTTTTTTATAATACAATATAAAAATTATTTATTTAAATCATATTTATTAGAAAACAAACATATTTTATGTATATATGTTGTACATTAAATAGGTTTTCATTTTGTATTTTAATTTGTACTATTTAATATGGATATTTTTATGTGTTTTTTAGTAGAACTCGTGATAATGAATTTAATGATAAATTCCCAAAACTATTAATTCAATCCCTAAAAAAAGCTATTGTAGGCATGAAATCATTTCTAGATGCTGTTGAATATACTCATGACATAGATAAAGTTATTAAATTACAAAAATCACTGGAACAAATTAGGTAATGTGCTAATTAGTTAAAATATTATTTCAGAAATTCAAAAATAAATAATTGTTTAATAATTATTAAATAAATTTTATAGGTTAGGATTTAATGTTAGTTCATTTTTACCAACTTCAGAAACTAAAGATATAGAAAGATCATATAAAGATCTCATGGACAATATTGAAAACATGATTGACAAAATAATCAACAATAAAGGTATTTATTATTATATTTTATGGTTTTAAAGTTTAATATACATGCATTTACATTTCTATAAAATTGATAGATATTGATACAGAAGAAACTTTAGAAGGAGTTGAAGAAGAACTATTATATGAAACTTTAATTGTAGTGAGTTGTTGATTGTACTTTTAAATTTATATTATTTAATATTAATTTTCTGTTAACAGGAAAATGTGGAAAAATTAAAAAACGTGGTAACCAATTTTTTGGATAAAGTTTATCTAGCCTTTAAAGATACAAATGATTCGTCAAAATATAAAAAAGAAGACGGTAGTGAAAATGATGACTTAAGTGGTAAAACGGGAGAGGTGTCCATCACATATAATAATACGGCACAGTCACTGCTTCCAATTCTTCCAACAACTGACAAAGTACATATCCCTGAAGTACATACACTTGAAGTACCTACACATGAAGTAAATACACCTGAAGTACATACACCTGAAGTACATACACCTGCAGTACATACACCTGGAGTACTAAATTTCTTTTCTATTGATATGATCTCAATACCGGAATGTGTAGTTATAGCTAAACCTGAAGAAGCTGGAGGTATTATTTATAATTTTTTTAATTCATATACATGATCAATTTTCTGTGAGAAGCTATTTATTAATATTAATTTTACAAAATCCTAATGTTTGATGGTGAAACCACTACATTTTTATTTTTATATGGTGATAAATATTCAAAATTCCACGAGAAAATAGATATATATGCTACCATCACCCTGCATATTAGATTGCAATGCTTACCATTTCTGTGTGTACCTTAAACCGTACCTTTACTTTTCTCTACATTTAATTGGTGTATATTTTTACTTTAGACATTACACGACAAAGATGGAACGTTGTGTGCGTATCCATGAAAAAAAAAAAAAACAAATATACCTATCTATTTTGTCATGAAAAATTCCATAAATTGATGAAGTTTAAGTTAAATTTTATTTTATTTATTTTTAACTTTCATCGATTTGTTGCAGTGTTAAGGTATATAATTTTTAAAGTGACCCAAGTAGAAAGGCAAAAGTGGGGTTCCTATCCAGACGTTACCATACAAATGATACCCCTCTGATATTTTAAAACATACATTTTTTTCTAGTTTAATTGAGAAACTTATTTGTTTAGAACTATTATTTTAATGCTGTAAATGTATAATTCTATAGTTATGTTTATAAATTATGATCCAAATCTAAAATGTTCAATTTTTACAGTTTTTGATTTGGTAGATAAAATTGTTATTGATTCACACAAATACATTGATGATATAGATGTTATACATGCAACAAGGTCTAAAATGATTTCAAAGGATATTCAAATACTTCAAAAAAGTTTACCCGCAGGAATCTGGGTAAAAACTTTTGAGAGTCGAATGGTAAATATTTATTAATAGCAAAATAAATAATATCAATTATAGAATAATAAGTTTGAAATAATTATTATTTCTGTGATAATTTTGTTTTTTCTTATTTTAGGATCTGTTTTCTGTAATGATCAGAGGGCCAGAAAGAACTCCGTACGCTGGTGGTTTATTTCTGTTTGATATTAAATTACCTCACGCATATCCACTTCAACCTCCGCTGTGTCATTATTATAGTTTTTGTGATGATAGATTGAATCCAAATTTATATGAAGATGGAAAAGTCTGCCTCAGTCTTTTGGGTACTTGGTCTGGTCATGGTGTTGAACTGTGGTCAGCTAAGGACTCTAATTTATTGCAGCTTATTGTTTCAATACAAGGTAATTTAAATTAATTTGAATTGTTACTATATTATAGTAAAATTGTGTTTTATTATTTTAGGACTAATATTAGTTAGTGAACCATACTACAACGAAGCTGGATTTGATTCACAGCGTGGTCAAAAGCTGGCAAAAGAAAATTCTCGTGTTTACAACGAAATGGCTCTGATCAAAGTTGTTCAGTCAATGACAAATATGTTAAAAAATGATTTTGTGTAAGTTATATCTTAATCTATCATAAGATATCTTAGTCATCCATCTTGAACAATATAATCCCAACTTTTATATTGATCTATACCCTTTTTCTCTTAACTCTATATTTCTACTTTCGGCTTAAATCCACTTTACCAACTTATTTTTTAATTTTAAATTTTCTTTTTCAATTGATGCTGTAGATAGTACAATCAGAATTTTTTAGTCAGACATAATTTTGAATTTATCACTGTTTAAATTGTGTGCCCTCATACTAAATATCTTTTTGCAACTTGGTTTATATATTACCTAATTTATTTCTTATCCATTATGCCTATATATAATTTGATTATATAGACATTTATAGTATTATTACTATTTACCCCTGGCCCTCCTACCGTTTGTAGATTACAAATTGTTATAGAGAAAACTAAATAATTAATTTACAAAACATTCATTTATTTTAATTGCATAAAATTATAAAACCTTTATTTTTTGAAAGTTGAATGTACACTGTTGACATTTTAATACAATTTAATGGAAAAGATAACACATTTAAAAATGATAAATTTTTAATTTGTATATATTTTGAAACATTTTTCTAAAATGATTATGATTATTTCAAAATTGAACATTTTTAAACACATGTGTATTGTATACAGCCTTTTTTTCTTTAATTATGACGGTTAAAAAACATTTTTCTAAACAAAACTATACTAATGACAATACAAATACAAATACTACTGATAAAGACCTATTTTACATACATTCAGAAAAAATTGTAGTAATTTTTAATTTGGCATACTCAATATTGTATCCATGATATAATACCCAAAAATTCTAAATATTTCTAAATTAATAATACCCGATAAAAATAGTCTTTAAAATTAGTATTACATATAATTTGTATTTTACACAGTGGAAGTCAATATAAAAATACCTTAACCTAATTAACATCTTGTAACTGAGTGGATAATTTTAAATTAAATTTAAAATTATTTAAATTTATAAATACATTTTTTTTTTTTTAAATTATTACATATTTATTTTAAAGACATTAGTTGACTAATAAGAACAACAAAGTATGCTATAAAATGAACAAATTATATTAGGTTTAAAAAAAAAAAACTATACAGCAATTACATGTAGTATTATTTTCAGTTTATAATATTTAATTTAAATTAATTTTCTTATCGTATTATTTAGGAATAATAAAACTATACGATATTTTAAAGATGAAATACTGGAACACGTAAAATTTCATGGTCCAAAGTAAGTGTATATTCAATTATTTAATAATAGTTATAAATTAATTTTGTTATTTTTTAGATTAATTAGTACAATTGAAAGTTGGATTAAATTATCTGAAAAAGATTTAACTGAAGGTATTTTTTTACATTACATACATTTTTGTCTTTTATTATAAGTTATAACCAACATAGAATAAAGTACGAGGTGTGTTCAATAAATGCTTACACAAAATGTATTAAAAAATATATTTCAAACTTATAAACTAATTAAATGGATCACCTTCAAAAGAGTGTCTACTTTAGCTTCTATAAATTGCTACCAATGGTCTTGAAAACACCTTTGAATTTACTTCAAGATTATAGCCTTTAGCTTTTCTGTCACTTGAGGGTGGTTTCATTAACATCTTCGAATCTCTAACCTTTGAGTGTAGTTTTTAGTCTCTGAAACAAAAAAAAATCACAGGAGATATGGTGAATATGATGGATGAGGTACCATTTGTATATCTTTTGATGCCAAAAATTCACGAATGGAAAATGCTGAATGTCATGGTGCGAAAGCCACAAATTTGATTTCCAAGTTTCCGTTCTTTTACGGCGTACTTTCTCTCTTAATCTTTCCAGTCCTTATTTATAGAAAACTTGATTTACTGTTTGACCTGTAGGTTCAAATTCATAGTGAACTAAACCAAAAAAAAAAACATTGAGCATTGCTTTGTTTGACCGAACCTGACGACATTTTTTTGGACAAGGTGAATTTGTGAATTGTGATTGAATTTTGGTTTTGGGATCTTATCCGTATACCCATATTTCATCACCCGTAATAATTGATTTTATAAAACTTCAGTCATTAAAAACCCAATTTAATTTTTTAGTTTTAAACACACTTCAATGCAATGTTCTAATTGTTCCTTGGTTAACAATTTTTACACTAATTTTGCGGACGCTCTTATCATACCCAATTTATTTAATAAAATCAAATGACAAATACCAATTAATATGCCAACTTCATTGCTATTTTTTTTTATATTTTTTTAATTCAGTCATTTCTAATTTTGTTTCAAACAAAAGTAATGGTTTCATTTGTTCTTGATGTTGATGTGATACCCAAGATGATGGTAATCTTCAACTCAATCTTCTTTAAAACATCTGAACCAGTCAAAAGTTTCTGTAGCATTTTTATCAATTTTAAACACACACATTGTTCCATAATATTATCCATTGTGAAATCACGATTTTATACAAAACGACCAAATTTGTCCGTACATTGTCAATGACTGATTCGAGATTACAATTTTTATTATATACCAAATTAATGGTCATTATCTACAATTTATTTTGGTATAACAACATTACTAATAACATTAAAAGTTTTTCTGCAATAATTTGTCTGGGTATTTATTGAACACACTTTATATACATTATACGTCACATATGATTTTTATATTTAGATGAAAAAAATGTTCCTGGTTATCCATTGTTGCCACTTTCTAAGGGATTCTGCCTTTCCGTCAAGAAAGCACTGAAGGAGTACAAAGAAGTATTGATTTCCATGAACATTATGTTCAAATAATCATAAGTTACTCGGGTTTTGTTTACTTAAAAAAAAAAAAAAAATGTGAACATGTAATTGCGTATTAAAAATATTATTTCTATGCGCCTTTTCTTTTAAATGAATTAATTTATTGTTTACAATTAAATTTCTTTGCTTATTAAATTTAAATATTAATTAGAATAAATGTGTTTGCAAACAAGATGTTAGAACAAGATAATTAAAAATGCAGATTACTTAGGTACAATATGTAGCTTAAATATAATCTTCATTGTTTAAAAAGTTTATTCCATTTTTTCTATTTAAATTATTTTTAATTTCCAATGTACATTTTTGTAAACTTATTTTGTGTTATTGCATTAAACATATTATGTAATAGGCTTTTAAAAGTTGTACAAGTAAATATTTTTTCTACTTAATTATAGAAATTAAAATAAATGTCTTTAAAAACTAATTATATTATTTTTATTCATAATTTAATATAACTGATAACATAAACAATTGTATAACCTAATACTTAAGCTGTATATAGAACGGTTGCATAACAAAACCTGTAAAAATGCTCATCAAAAACAGTAAAAATCCATCGAGTGGATTAATAGATGACCACACTACAGGATGGATAGGCTACAATAGTGGGCGCTATAGAACCACAGTTAAAATTCCGAGAATATGTTTGCTTGTAAAGGTGCAATATACTTATCCAACCATACTATATACACTGTTTAGTGTTAATTTTTTATAATGTTAACATTTTACATTATAACTTATTATTATAATAAATAAGAATAAATACTTATTATATTTAATAGTGTTCACTGAAGCGTTGACAAAATTATTTTTCCATTCAACTACAATATTTCTAACAATAATAACCTTAATTAAAATCTAGAAATAAATATGTTTTACATTTTAATATAATTGTTTTTATATTACCTGAAACTACTATAAAAGCTATTTAAATAATTTTACTTAAACCATCTATTGACAGATCATTATTACTGTGATAAAGTAAAGAAAATGCTTAATTTAGTTTGACCAATGTAATATATCATTCATAGCATATCGATGAGTCCAATATCTGGCAATATCATTGTATGTTTGTCGGTCATTGTTGTAGAGACGTGCAACATCAGGCTCCATGCAAATATCACAAAACGGATCAGTTAATAGTGACTGTATGGAAATCAAAACTTTGGCAATAGTCAATGCTAAGCTCCAATTAGAATGGAGTGAATCTAAACCAATATCTCCATGACGAGATACATTAGGATGAAATATTTTGGTTAAAAATCTGACCACTGGAGGAGACATTGGGTAGCTAAACAAAAAAATAAATTGATAAATTAGTTCATTTAAAAACATTTCAAATATGTTACCTATAAGGTATTTGTATATACAGGAAAAATTTCCCTCCTTCGAAAGGACTACCAGCAGGACCTATTATTGTGGCTTGCAAGTGGCACCAAAGACTATCTAAAAATATTGCTCTTATACCTTCTGGTGGATCGAACCTTAAATCTTATTAAAAACATAACCGTGTTATTTATTTAATTTACATAAAAGTATAAAATTATTTTTTATTTTGTATATTGTAATCACTAACTTTTTACTTCGTGTCGTAAACGTCTTCTTCTCCATAAATTTTCTTGACATTTAGGATGTGGAAGATTAAACATACGCCGTATGCATGACATACAAGAGGAACTGGTAATCCTATAATATTATAATTTTTAAAACAAATATTATTTCTATTCGTTGATTTTTAATTATACTCACATTGATGAACTAATGTAATACCAATCAAAAAAGGTTTTGTATGGTTCAAAAAGAGGCCAACATTTTACTGCCAATCTACGCCATGTTGTTTGTGAGATATGGGATCGCAATAATTGTTCCAAACGTGTACATACTCTACTCACACACCACAAACTAAAGTCATCCAAGTATGAAAAAACAGTCAATAACACTGCCAAAAAAAAAAATATATATATAAATATTATAAATTCTATTTATTAATAAAACTTTTTTCGTATTGGAACTATTTTAGTTTTACTTATTGCACAACTAGCAAAATTTGCACTAGTTTTATATTTGTTTATTAATCTTTACGGAATACAAGACTATGAGTTTGAAATATACCAAAAAAGGAATATTTGTTACTGAAATTTTAATCATGAAAATAAAATTGAATGTCACCTATCAAATTCTTCTTGTATATTAAAAAAAAAAATCACGAGTAGAATCAGACTAAGATATGATTAATTATACTGTAAAAATTCCAACAGCCTGTGAACCCTAAGGAGTCATGTCTTCAAGTTATTCACCTCTAAGTATTGAGTTCAATGTCTGCAAATATATTTTTTTAAATTGTGTAGTTGGTCTATGGAACAGGTTGAACCCTGCTATATTTGATTCATCATCTTCAAAAACTTTTGTCGTTGGTATTTATGTTCATTTTAAAAATTGGAATTATAGGATCGCTAGTTTTCATGTACGAGGTGTGATCAAAAAATACCGAGATTTTTTTATTTACAAATTTAAGTAGACAAATAATTTATTAAATATTAGGCCCTTTCAAAGTATTCACCGCCTCATGTTATGCACTTATACTCATCACTCCTGCCACTTTTTGAAGCAATGTTGGAAGTCTTTAACTTTAAGTTATTTGAGTTGATCCACCACATTTTTTCTTTATTGTTTCAATATCATTAAATTGTTATCCTTTGAGGTCAATTTTAATTTTTAGAAAAAAAAAAATCACAAGGGGCAAAGTTTGGGTTAAGTAGGTTTGAAAAAAAAATAAAATGTTAAAGTGATATAAATATGAGAAAAAATTGTAATGCAGTAAAGAAATTTAACAAAATGTAATGTATTTAGTTGTACAATACAAGGAAGACAAATGTTTATCATGAGCATATATTTCAAGGTAAAATAGCATAATATAACAAATACCTTCAGGAGGAAGTTCTTGGAAATAATCAGTATCACTGACAAAAAATTGAGAGTGTGATACTGCCATTTCAGAAAGTAACTGAATTTGTCGTGGTAGATCTTGAGATGGAAGAGCTTGATCACCAAGTGCATCAAATGGAACATCGTGAACTGGTCTTTGAAATCCATTATAAAAAGAATCTGCTGGTTCATCATTTCCACTATCACCATCTTCAACAACTCCCTCAATAAGGAAATCAAAATTATTTTTTACTAATTTTTGACTACTTTACTAAAATTCATATTTTTCGCATTTATTGAACTTATTTTTCATGTGGATATTATTAAATAATAATGTAATACCAGTGTGATCTGAATATGCTCTGGGAGATAATGTGTTAGTTCTTCGGAAAAAAGAAATAAATGGCAAGTTTGACAAATATGTTCATCAAAACATGATCCATAATAACCATTGCACACATAGCAAACAGATGCTTTCTATATGAAAAATACATTTAAAAAAATGATCAACACGATAATTAAATCACATTTAAACGGAAAAAAACATTATTTTACCTGTAAAATAGATTGTAGAGATCTGTCATTCAGGCTATCTCGTCTGGCTACCTCTCTGTCCATGGTGTTGTACAAATTTGTGTTTTGTTAACGCCGATTGTTTAATAAGACTTAAATTTAGATACAAATTAAAATGTAATAAAAATTAGTTTTACTTTAAAGAAATACAATTTAATAAACTTAATATCTACTTAAACTTGTGAAAAATGAAATAGTGGAAAACATTAAACAAAAATACAAGACATAAAAAAAACTAATTTGCATATATATTATCAACATGATAATATCCTTATCAAAATTATGTTTGAACATTAGGTTGGTACTAACTATAGGCACAGTCAGAAGTACCGGATTCGTAGTCGAAAGAAAACTGTGATCGTAGGACTTATACGAATACGAATACCGTATAAATGTAATCCGAATAGCCAGTGGTAAATTAGCTTAATTAGCAAAATAAGTAAAACTACTTGAAAACGAATCAAACTTTGACTACGAATGACTCGCTGATAAACGCGTGGACGGACGATAAATAAATATGGCCAACGTTAAAGTTATTATTCGCACAAATAATTTTTGTAAAAAAACATATGATGCCGTTCGAAAATCAATAGTCGGTAGTGGTTTCCGCACCCCGGAAATAAGGGTGACGAAATAAAAAATAATACTAAACAAGTTAATACTTTTCGAGATAGTTTGTATGTTATAGTCGATTGGTCACCCTGTACACAAAGAGGACTGCATAGATGAGATGACGAGATCAATATACGTGCCGAGGGAACGTCCGTTTCGGGTCATCCGCATTACTATATTATTATATTGATTAAGTACAACAATGCTACAATATCGTCCGAGGAGTTTTCGTTATGTCCAAAAGCGTTAAATAAAAATAGTAATGTTTTCCGACACGGACTAGGATGAATACCATGGCCAAGCATGTCTACGGGGATTTAAATAGTTATGGGGATAGGTTTACCAATTACCGATAGAGAAAATCATTACCAGTAAGTACCCGCGGTCTTATATTCGCGTAAGCCACGGAGGAACAGGGGGAAAAAACTGTCGTGCACCATCCGCACCGCCTTCGATCATATTATAATCGTAAGGGCGTCTCGCATTGTCTATGCCCAATGGATACGACGGTTGTAAAATAAATTCTACTGGTTACAAACTATTCCGCATAAGAACACAATATAAATATATATATGTATTGTAGCCACTGTAGGTTTATTTTTTAAATACAATAGACGTGGTTAAAATGCATGGATATTATATATCACAACATTAATTAAGCGAACTGCCTAGCCCTTGGGTTGCCAACGCACAATAAATACTATATAGCAGTGATTTCCAACCTTTTTAGACGGTGGTGTCCTTTTTTTAGAAATATTGAATGGCAGTGTCCTCCTGTTAAAACTACAAAGAAATTTTAACTTAAAACGCTTATAAAAAAAAAAAAAATAACAACATAATCCTCAATTTATTTATACCATTCGGTACAACGTTATACTGAACCTCGTCCAACATTTTTGTGCATTTTTACGGGGGACATAAAACCCAAAAATAACCCAGAAATTGCTGAATTAAAAAAAAATACCGAATCGAAATCAACATATAACCGTTACATTTTGTGTTGGTTCTTTTTCCGGTTTTTTTTCTCTAATTTTAAAGAAATGCACTTAAAATAAAAAATACACCAACTAGACAAAATGTTCACTAGAAAGCACCTAGAAAGATGGTGTTGATGATTGGTGGGCAAGATTTCTGATCAACAAGTTATTTACAGACAGACAGAAAAAAAGTACACATGATAATAAAACCCATACGTTCTTTGCTTAGGTTAGGTTAGGTCATTGTAAATATATATATATATTTTTTCGTATGTACCACGGTGTCCTTGTAATGGGTTGGTTCATGGTGCCCCTAGGGCACCGCGGTGCACAGTTTTGGAACAGCTGCTATATAGTCATTATTAGAATAGCATGTAGTGTGAACATTGAATATAGTAAAATTAAATTAATCTTTATAGAAAGACCATAACATTTAATCATAAAATATTAACAATTATAATATTACCTAATATGATTAAAAAAAAAAACAAAAATATTCCTTAAAATAACTTCTTTACATAGTATAATATGCAAATGTTACACGAGGATATAACTTCACAGTCCTAATAAATAAAAAAATTACTTTTATTTTTATTTTTAACATTAATACTGTTTATGAGACAAGTGTTACGAGGATTACCACATTTATCATCTACATAATGGAAAATATAGTAAAATTATGTGTTCGTACTTCCAATAATACCGAAGCTCTAATAGACTGAAAACAAAAATTATTTCACTAAATTATAGTTGACATCGTTAACTTTTCAAAAAATAATTTATTAATATCTTTTTTCCAGATAATCTATTTATACTAAAAAGTTAAAAAAAAAAAAAATGTATATCTTAATAGAAAATATTAAACAAATCCCGCATTGAAAACATAGTAAATGTTGTCATCTTTAATTTGGTGAAATCATTTTTGTTTTAAGTCTAATAGGTCAAAAGTATGAAAACACATTTTTCCTACAATGTGGCGTCCGCTTAATTGTACATACATGTTATTCAATTACTTGAAAATATATTTATTTGCATTCATTATTATCAATATCATTCTAAGTTAATCAACAATCATAGGAGGTTATGAACATAATATATGTTAAATAATATATTAATTTACTTGTACCATTGTCAGGTTAATAAAACGTTTCTATATGAATAACTGCCAATAATCAAACAACATAATTTGATTTTAAGTATAATTATTTTATTGATCACTTAAATAAAATAATTATTGATGATATAAAAAAGCCTATGAATAAAGAAATACTTACACTTTTTTATACATGTATTCTGCACATCCCGCGAAAAATTCCTGCGCACGCCTATAATATGATTTCGCTGAAATCCAGCTCCCGGAAGAAATCACTCTCAATGCAGAGTAGGGATAACATTTATATGCGGTTTTGATTCATCGTAGTTCTCAGTCTATATTTTATAATTTTCACTTTTGAAAATGAGCGCTCTCTGTTACAATTCGAGACAATCAAAACCTCAGACTGACCACTGACTTTCTCAGTGTTATTTCAATGTTTGGAAATGTAGCTTTGAAATTTAGATTGTCAAGAATTTGAAATTAGAACAACTCTTTAAATTGGTCTTTTTGATACTCTTTTTTGTATAAATGTATCAATAATACATATTGAACCAACAAAGCCTAGGTACTAAATTGTCTTTGTAAATGCTGCAGCAGCATACACATTTTCAGCGTCCAATCTCCTCTAAGTGATTCAGAAATCCATATTTTGGACGGAGAGCATCGTATGCACGCAATTTTAACAGAAATAATAATGAAAAAAAATCCCAATAATATTTAAAAAAAGACAACAATAACGCTTGTAATAAATTATGAAATGAAAAAAGTTATAGAAACGAGTTAATGCAGTGGTTTAGGCCAAATGAATTAATACGTTTTATTTTTTCAAATATAACTTTGCACATTATTTGGTATCGTAAGAAAATTCAATTGTGGTTTGTGGGGCCCCCTCTATAGTTGAGGCCCCAGGGTTGTAGCCCTCCTGGTTGCTCTCATCTAAATCCGGCCCTGTCTTCGTGGAATACCCTGTATATTATACAAGAAACAATAACTATTTGACACTCGACAAAAAAAATATAATACATTTTATTGAAATGATCGTTTAAATATATATTTTAACATACACATATATAACAAAATTACACAATTCTTTTTATAATATAACACAGTACTAATGATAATAATAATAATAATAACAACATTGAGCAAATAATATTATACGTTCTCACCTCGAGTTTGGCTATTGAACTTGGCCGACGTTTGTAGATTATAATTGTTCACAGACCGTCCCTTTGATTACGTCGTCCGTGTACGCCGTCATTATTCTGTAGTTGATTTCGGTCGGGTTCAACTTGCCGTACAGGTATTTGTGCAGCGCGTTGCTGAGCATCCATATCCTCTGCGCGGGTTCCTTGTCCACCTTCAGATCGTTGGGAAAACTCATCGACGCCGAACCGCTGGGCAGTATCCCCTGCGTGTCGGGCCCGAATTCCCGGTCCGAGTTCCAGCAGCCCACCTGGCCTTTGGTGACTAGGTTATAGTACATAACGCCCTTGGTGTCCATGGCCATGCTGGATGACTGGCACGACTGGTGCCGGGTGCACCGGGAATCGTTGAGCGCGACGAAATGCCCGACGAGATCGCCGTACCGGAGCGTCGAGTTCCGCAGCGACGCCGTGGGCACGTAGAACTCATTGTTGCTGGACATCGAGTGAAAGTACAGCACGCGGTCGTGCGGGTCCAGCGGCGGGGACAGGCACATGCCGAAAATACCGTCCATCCAGTTGAACTCTATACTGTCGATGCTATAGTGGCAGTACAGCGGGTCCGGGTAGAAATAAGGATGGTTGATTCTGCGCGAAGTGTCCTGCGGACGTAATAATAGTTTTAATATACATGCATGAAATATGCACGCTTTTGAAAACTATCGACGACATAATATTACGCGGGGATAAACGAGAGTAGACGAGAACATTACTGAACGGATCGAGCATCGTGCAAAGTGTAAGCATCGGTTCCCCCGTTTTCAGATATTTTAGATATTATACTCGATACACTATAATAGTATAATTTGTTATAATAGTATTTGGAATATTAAATATTATTATGAAAATGCTACGTAAAATAACTTGATTATTTGAAAATACATAAGACCGGACGAATACATCTACGAACCTCTTTGTAGCTGTAAACGATCAGTCCGTATTGAAATACATCGGACATGTAAGCGTACGCGTCTTCGCAGTTGTCGTTGACGGTCTCGACCACAATGTTGGAAAACAACGAATCCTTCGACGTTTGATTTGTCGGAATGACGAAACGCTTGACGAGTCTGTCGGTGTTCAAGTCGAATACGTCTAGTTTGACGGGGCATATTTGATCGACCGTATTCGCCAAGTTTATGGCACCCGTGTCCAACACCCATAATCGGTCACACTTGTCCACTTCCATCCGGAACACGGACACGAGACCGTCGCAGCGGTTTCGCTTAGTGTACCTGCAGGTGAATTGATAAACGTTTATTATGCGAATTCAACAGTCTCAGGCGCGTAGCCAGGATTTTTTTTAAAGAGGGGGTGATTTTTTTCTATTATCATATTTTCTATATGTCATTTAACGAATTCTAGAATTTTCAAGACAGTCCGCGACGTCATTTTTCGATAAAAATTTCCAACGGCGGCTGGTGCTTCCACAGGTTACCATCGCAGTATACGGTATAGAAACTAACTAATATCCGTTATCGAGTATTTGGGTATAATAATATATTAATATACACAGTAGAATCCGTTCAATTGAGACACCGCATAAAGGGGAAATTATATATATGCACTTTATTAGTTTTTTTTTAAATTATTCAGTTTATCACTCTATGTGTCCCAACTAAACGAATTCTACTGTATATATTAATATAATATCTTTAATTTACATGACAAATAATAATGTATCAAAAATAAAATAGAATCCGAAACATTATTTAGTATATACATCCTAATTTATTTCTTTATTTCTAAGTTAAATAGGGCCGAGGGGAAAGGGGTGTTTTAATATCCAAAACACCCCTCCCCTCCTAATTGAGCACCTGAATAGTCTTAACAGTACATTATGTTAATCGATTACTATTATTATTATTATAGAATCCACAAAGATCTCAATTACCAGCTCCACGAAGGGTAAGGCTTCAACACGGGAGATTTAACGTAGCTGTTCAAGTTGACGTACGTCAACGTGACCGGTATTCCGGGTCTCCACTGTGGCAGGCTAATGAACATTTTGTTCTTCCATATTTCCAGTCCCAGTGGTAGATTGTTGATCGGTATAAATTTACCGGTTTTCCGTGCGTTACGTTTCGCTTCCCAGTTGGGATATTCGATGTCTATTTGGCCCCACGTAAAACGATCTTTCAATCCCGCGTGCTCGTGCAGATAGTTTTTATGGAATTTCCTCACTACAGCGGATTTGGGTTTTGACGGGTAGACCGTCGGGGTTTTGTTTCCCATCATCCACATGGACAACAACCATGGCACCAGTACTTCTGTCGGGACATTATAATTGTTGTAAATATTGTATGCGTTAAAAAATCTGCAAACGGAAATCGGTCCGGTATACGCGTATATAAAATATACGAGTATAATAGTAAACAATAAGGGAATAAGGGAAATTATGAGAAATCGCGTCTGATTATTATATGCGCGTATGACAGATGGCGAGTTATTATTACGAAATTATACAACATATATGTATATTATACATATATGTATAATGATTTCATATATATATTTGGAAAACATCGGTTAAAAAAAAAAAAAAAAACTATTATTATATTTTTTGTTCTTATATAAGAGATATCTGATAAAATACAATATTGACAACCCGACACGTTAAATTGTCCAAGAGACGGTATATTTTATTGTCTGTACAAGTTTAACCGGATATCTAAATATATTGTCGTATCGTAATAATTATAATTGTGTGTCGATACATATCTTGCCGTGCGGGCGAGTAGACAAACGCTGCGGTATTATACGTACGTATAAGCGACTAATTGCTTCACGGTCGATTCGTTCGTTCTGGTATATTATATTTTATCGTATATTTTAGAGGTCCTTATTACACGTGTAATTCGTGTAGTTCGCAGTGGCGTAGCAACCGCAGAGGCAACAGAGACAGTTGACTCGGGGCGTCAAATTTGTAGGGGCGCTTATATATGTGATAGGGAGGGGGGCTGTTAAGTGTTTAGGTAGACAAATTATGGTAATCTTAAGATGTATCAATATAAGAACTACAGCTATAAAATTCTTGAGTTTATTGACAAAATAATATTAAACTACTAATTACTTTTGAAGTTAAAATAATTGCCTTTTCCTACATGAAATCAATATTTCCGTTATCATGTTATATATTGAGTAAAAACTAAAATGTATTTATTATTTGGGTACTATCGTTACATTTTGTACATATTGTATATTTAACACAAGATTCTGAAAACCCCGTATAAATTATATATTATTCTATACGCGTATTTAAAATAAACGTGTGAATTCGATATACGAACTTCGTGTAGACGTGATTTTTAAATACACGTCTAAAATAGTAGACTCTAATATTATATACGCGCGTGAAAACTACATGACATTTATTCAAAAACAAAAAAATAAATCGAGTAGGTATATCTTATTAATACACCAATAAAATAATGTCACTTTCAGAGACGATTGACGCCGAGTAATATACGCGTTTTTTAGTATATTTTATATATATTTATATACTATTGCAATACTCGTTCGTGGGCGTCTAACCTACCTGTCGACGACACCGGATAGTTTACTTGTTTCACGGTCGACACGTCGGCCGACACTCCGGCAGCAGCATGATTATGATGCTGCGGTTTTGTCCACGTATAGTCCGCCGGCCAAACGTACGAATGAGGTAGATCGTCGTGAATCATCTGCAGGGGGAAACAAAAAAAATTAAGTCCCGTGAAAAACACGTCTGGATAAATTTAAATTGAAAACTTTATTTGATTAGTTGCAATTGCAAAATGAAATACGATTGTTCGCGTTTATAACGAATTTTAATGTACATTTGAACTCGAAACGTTGATATAATAATTTACATACAACATTTAAATTCACATAGAACAACAACAACAAAAAAAAAAAACGATTTCCAGATCTGTTCGATCATAAAAAAAAAAAAAATCGAAAGTAACAGAAACCGTTATTGCGTAAGTGTTTCCGTTTTTCCACATTGTTAAGAAAATTAAATAACGAAAATTGAAAGAGATTTCTGGTAGAAAAATTGTTTACCGAAAAAAAAAGCAGCACACATCGTAGTAAAACTCGGTAAACTCAGATCTAAACTAATACCTGGCCCCATTATCAGATAGGGAGGGGGGACTTGAAAGTATATTAAAAACGTTTTTGTTTTTTTCTTTTTGGTTAGGTTAGGTTAGGTTATGACCTTTGGATTTAAATTTAAAGAAAAGAATGCTGAGACACCGGTTTTTCCACAATTATTAAGAACACTACAAAGGAAATCGTCTCATCAATGTATGGAATAGGTTCGCAATGCTTTCTGTCCGGTAGAAAACTGATGTTTTAGAATCATAAATATAGGTACACATATTATTAGCACGGTAATTGACATTTAAACGTGTTAAAATAAAACGAAATAAACAAATAATTTCAGGGGGCGGAACTGATATTTTAAAATATATTACCGTAAGTATAAAGAAAAGGCCGAATATAATTTATTTTAGACGTATATTATTTTTACAAGTTTATACAGGTATGTATAATGATTCAAGTGCATTTAATTTCTCCGTTTGTACGTTTTGGGGGGGTGGTAGGGGGCTTAGCATCTCTCAAGCACCCACTCACCACCGATTCTTGTACCGATCTTCGTAAATATTATAAAACGAAACCGTAAAATACCGAACTATACACAAATAATATGTATTTGTTATATTGCACGTATATATTATATAATTATTTTGGTCACAGCCGCAAATAGTTGCACGTGACATTTAATGTAGGTTATACGAATTATATATATTTTATATTCTATCGTATTTAGTTCTCGTGCCCCGCAGTCGAGTCATACTGTCAATAATTATTGGCGTAATAATATCGAATACCATTGCGGTAATAACCGCCGGAGCGAATCGGTGTGTGTTATTTTAATCGTTTTGTTAAACGTGTACAGACTGTACGGACAATATTAGAAGCTATACCTATATAATATATAAATCTATACATTAACACGCACACAAACAAACCGACATTACTGTAATAACTATAAGATTGGTATATATATATATATATATATATATATACCAATCTTTTTTCTCTTTTTTTTTTTTGTTACTTTGTATACAAAATTAAATAGGTATATTATCTGCGGTATATCGTATATATATATATATATAATAAAAGTCTGTGTACCGGTAGAAAATCAAACGTAACAAAAATATTGAAAATAAAATCGTTTTTGACGTAGGTACGTGTTTTTTTTTTTATTAACTGTTTAGGCATTTTTTATTTAAACGACCAATACATGTACCAACAACGAAGTGGCCCCGAACTTAGCCTAATTACTTAAACTAAGGCTTCAAGCGTTTGAGGTGCCTAAATGCCTTGCGAGCTATCAAAAAAGTTTCTTAACAGGCATATGTTAGCAAACTTGTTGATTTCATCCTGAATAGAAGATATGTTCGTACATAGATACGTATAGCGATCATCAAATATCGATGTAAAATTAGTATCTAATCGATAATAATAATTAAACCCCGCATCGATAATATTTAAAATTTTCGAATGGACATAGTGTTGATATAGGTTCTCTTTGTTCTTATCAGTAGGTTTCGGCCCTACTCAAACCCTCCAAAGCGAATTTACCTCTGTAATATAAAGATTATATTTGATTAACGATCTAACTTTTAACGATTAACGATTTAATTTACAAGAACGATTCCACAAAGAAAATAAAGAACGGAGCATCACCTATTATTATAGGTATAAAAAGATTAAAAATAAAAATAAAATTTGATCACGGTACGGCTTGTTTTCGAATTATACGAATACCAATATAGTATGAACAATAAAAACCCGATAATGACGATAAGTTACTTATTACTTTTTTACAACGTACCCGATTAGTTATAGGCTCGTCTTAAACGGTTGGACGGTTTTTTTTTTTGTAATTTATTCCGTACCAACTGTTGAACTTCCGAAATAGGTAATTTATTATATTGACATGCTCGAAATGTATAATAACATCGAAGTTTTCTATACTACCTAAATATACCCGTATAATCTTTTTGCAATAGAAAACGATCAGGGGCGATGTAAAAACGTTAATTTACATATATACGCGAAACGAGCGAAAAACAATAATAATTAGCTTGAAAAAATGTACTATATACAATTCCCAAATTCTGTACTTGCCATCTTTTTTCTATATAAAACACATACTAATATTAAATTAATTTCTACAGCTAATCAAAAACGACGGAAAAATCTCAATTGCCAACCTAAGCCAGTAACTAACCTGACCTTTACCTCGGCCGAGATGTAAGTACCTATATATATATATATTATTTCCGGACTAACGGAATTAGTAATAATTATATCACGTAACACGAGTGTTATCGTGCGATAAAACCGATCGATTAATTATGTTTTGTATTGATGCTCGTATAATATACTTACCGGGATTGAGTTTTCAGCGGCGGTTTATTATTGCAACACTCGGCGAAGAGTGAGATCGCGAGACCGTGAGACGCATGAGAGACGTTAACGCGGTATTCGGGTCGGAACAGAACTGAACACTTACCGACGAACGGCAATCGCAGTAGCGGCCGCAACGCGAGTGTATTGACGGCCAGTGGCGTAAATAGAAAATATTTTCAGGGGGGAAGGGGTGCAATGAGATACAGTGGCATTAAAAAATAAAATAATAAATAGTATCTATAGTGGCCACTGTGTAACCCGTGTGTTCCTCATTAAAAAGTCTTTGTATATTTGTACGGGTACAGGATCAGTGGTAATTATTATTATTATTATTATTTGAATTTTTTCGCGTTTTTGTAACATCGTAAATCTGTTTTAATATTTCAAATTTGCACATTTCTTTCATTTTAATTACCAGAAATCACAAATCGGTTTTCGAAGATCAAACCTAGGAAAACTAAGTGTTGGTTACCAAATTTATTTACAGAATTTAAATTGGGTCAAATAGTTTGCAAGGATTTTTGGTTTAAATTTCAACTCACGTGTGTGTTGAACTGACAATAACTGTTTTAAAAACTCTTAATTTTACTTTTTCCCAAACAAGTTCATTAGTATTATAGTTAAGATTTATTAAAATTGATCAGTCGAGAAAAATAATTTCGGATGGTAATCTTCGGGACAATGTGCCCCCTGACCCCCTCTATATACGCCACCGGTGACGACAATGACGACGGCGAAAGACGACGAAGCCGACGTTTCGCCTAATCGCGTACGATAATGGCCGCGTCCAACGTCGTCAACAAATGAACTGCCTGACATAATGACAATAAAATATAGTCTCGACGACGGCAAATGGCGCTGATTAAAATAATTTAAAAAAAAACAGAAAGAAATGAGAGAGAGAGAGAGAGAGAGAGAGAGAGATAAAGAGAGATATAAATACCTATATTTAAATCAATTATTATAATAGTAAGTACTAAGTAGTTAGGTATACGTATAGGCATCGAGTATTACAGTTTTGTAACAATAAGGAATACGAAACGCCATTAGTACAAAACCACTGCACGCAGATACTACTGCGCAGAACCGACTGCGTAATATTATTATATTCGTAATTTTCCGAGTCCGCTCGATATGCAAATTATACTATTTTACTTATTTATAGCGGCGCCATCGGAATTTATAGGCGGGCGAGACGAGACGGATTTTATTTATTATTTAATAATAGATTTTATATAGCTTAATACTAACACTCGGAAAATATAATTGACTACGGCTATACGAGTACACAAGTATATCATAAACAAAGCGCGTTTAAAAAAAATTAAATTTTATTTTTTTGTAATATTAAAATCTGCACCAAAACGAGCGATAAAACGCTTGCGCACAGTCCTATATAAATATATATAGTATTATTGGCGACACAGAATTTTCGAACGACTCTATCCATTGTTTTTTTCCCAAGGTCATAATACTCATTCACAAAATATACGCTTATATCTGTGTGCACGGATTTCGGTATGTTTTAGAAGGCGATGTATTCAAACAGTGGCGCAACAGAGGAGGGTGTTTTAAGTCTCTGGACGCTCCCCTTGAATCGTATTTATGAAAATTTAATATATTTTTTTAAATTTATTAAAATACAAAAATAATCACGCCTCAACATTTTATTAATTACATAAATTATATGAGATTTGTATCTATACTCCGGTGTGGACACCAGTTGCGTATTCAGAAATAAGTAACTACGGGGGGAGGGGTTGTGATAGGCAAACATCCCACTCAAAAAAATCCTAGTTGCGCCACTATATTCAAACCAAAGATATTAGAGATATAGGGATAATCGCTTAAGGCCATCGATATAGTATTTTTAAGGTTAGTGAATTTACTATAGGTCCCCCATATCATATGACCATGTCCTCGATGCCCGCCTTTCTTGGATTACGGTCTATACTGTGTATACAGTATATCGTCTATATCTTTATAATATCTACGATTCAAACAAATTGAGTGGGATGGGCGGTCACAACAAAATCTTGGTTCCTTAGGTTGGACACATTATAGTCCGCTAAGTAGTACAAATACAGTATATACGAGTAGATATATTAAAACGGATTGAATGAACAATCGACTGACAGGGGTGACTTATGTCCCCGGATAGAAATATATGTTTGGTATCGTAATTATTTTCGCCCTGGGCCCAGAAAACCCTAGAAGACCCTTCTCATAGCGTCATCGACGATAATGGACGTTAAAACATTTTAAGGAATTTTAATAAATGGCGTTTATTAAAATGTTATAAGGAATATTCGAAAATTAAGTACCAGGAGACCAGTAGCTGACGTCGATAGTTTACGCTCGGGCGACCGAGTTATCCGGTCAACGGCGCAGCGCCCCTGTAAAGACACCGCGAAGCACACTCTGGGCGTATAGCTCTTGGTCCAGCTGTGCGGTCGCTCCAATAACAACAACTGCATTATATTATATGACCAGCCCCTACTGAGTCGATAATAATTAAATAATAACCGGAGCCAGCAATAGTTTATACGTCGATTTTGTCATCAGAAACGACACGGATGGGTGCACTGCCAGTTAGTAAAATAAAAAAATAAAAACACTTTAAAAATACGTATAGTTTACGGTTGTAGGTGTGCACCTACGCGCCATTGATTAATTCCAATAAATCTAAACGCAATCATATCTTAGACACCTAAACCTACCTCCTAGACATAATACAGCGGAACCTCGATAAGTCGAAGTTCTAGAAAAATGCAATTTTATCGATTTATCGAGGTTTCGACTATTCGAGGTTTTTGAGCTAAGGTGGATGACGACGCTCTCCACACCTTGATGCGCTGCGAGGCGTTTGACGGGAACAGGGAGCGTCTGGTCCAGAGGATCGGTCCGTTTGAACCGGGCGACTTGGTGCCGCTCATCCTGGAGTCCCCAGACCACTGGGATGCCGTGGTCGACTTCGCCGAAGCCGTCATCGAGGAGAAGGAGTCGGCAGAACGGCAGCGCCAAGCCCTCGCCTTCAGGCGCACCGCCGCCGTCGTTGATCTGGGCCCCGTAGCCGCTGGACCGCCGGCCGGGAGGCCGTCAAGAAGAGTCCCCCCCTGACCTTGTGAGGGCAGCAAGTGGTCTTCGGCCCGGCTGCTACCCATCCCCACGGTAGGGCATGAACGATGTAATTACTTATGTGAGCTCGCCCCGCCTTGGGGGAAAACGGGATTTTATTATTTATTTTATTGTTATTGCTAATTTTCAATAAATGATGGCGATCTGCCTCCCGAAGTAGTGCCTCACAGCGTTTCCGGGAAGCGGGGGTATTCCCGGTTTAAAAAAAAAAAAAAAAAGTTTTTGTGCTACCAAGGCTTAAGGTAAAAAAAATTCGATTTAAAGAGTTTTTAACATTTTTATTATTACATGTGTACTATTAAAACAAATATGATACAAAATGTGTATAGTGTTACAACTATAATAAGTAAAATTCTTATTAGACAGAGAAGTGGAGTATGAAATTATCTAACACTTAATCCCATCAACCAATTTAATTACCTTCTACGAACGTAGAAACAATTCTAAATGGAACATATAAAGATTACCTTTACCTTTAATGTTACCATTCCTGCACAGATTGACTTTAGCAGTGGTGTTGAGGTAGACAACGAATATGTTTTGAATTATGGATGTAAACGTGAATTAGGAAAAATAACGGAATGAACACTTTATAAAATGGAACAAATATATGTCGATTTTAACGCGGAATGAGAGTATACATGAGGAGAATGATAGAACGCCGAATGGACCAGCTGACGCTGGTACGAACCTATTCAACCAGAAACCTGGATATCGAAGTCCAAGCTTTATAGGGACAATATGGGGTGGCTGTTCACCCCCAAGTTAGAATATCCTCGACAATATGAATGAAGTTTTTGCTTGCTTCACTGAAACATGATGTATTGGCTCTAATGATTCTTTGTCGACATCATCAATAACTGCAGTGCCACGGACGGAGTCGATTATATCGTAGTCTGTCAGAGTACCAGAAACACGTCGTCTGTGTTTGTCGATTCCAACAAAATTTTCAAACGTTTCTTCCGTGATTCCGTAATAACTAGTTAATATCTCCAATTATCTATTCGTAACGGTATTTACAATGATAGGCATCAATATGTCGTCTTCCTCAGCTCTAAGTAAAATATCCACACGATCTAAAGCAGTTCACAAATTTATTTATTTTCAAATTATCGAGGTTCCACTGTTGTTATAAGTATAATAGACTGTGCGTCCTTAATTACCCTGTAACCAAAATTGTTAGAAAAAAATAGCCGATACCTGGGTATATGATATAATATGTCTTAAAAAATTCCGGTCACATTTTATTGTACGATATCTGTCGATTGGACGGACGCCGTTATTGTGCAGAATATACAGAAATAATAGAAACAGTAAGTATATTCGTATATTATCATCCGTTAGGTACCTTCCTATATAATAATGTAATTACGATTTATTATTGGAATTTCTCGGTGTAATAACGATAATAATATAATACGTGCACGCGCGTGGTGATTTCGAAATAATTTTTAATTCGTCTAAATTTCGTGTAAATTTCATCGTTATACACAATATTACGCAAACGTTATTTTCGTTTCTATAATTGCATTTTTTACCAAATATATTTTTTTCACTTATACATACATACATTTATGCCGTAATAATAATTAAAATGTTTTCCTATATAAAATATAGCTATCAGTTATTAATTTACAATAATTATGCATGGTATTTTTTATATCCCATATACGCATACAGCACGTAAAAAATAGATACCATAAATAATTATTGTAAATTAATAATAAAACCTATTGGAATTCTTTATTTCGGTAATAACCGACAAAATTTCAATATGTAATCGTTACGGGTTTTTTTTTTTTTTTTTTAATATATTAATTTTTTCACATTGATTTTTAATGTCCTGGAAAACGATTTTTTTCAAAGTATTTCTATGTTTTTAAATTTTTTTTTTAGGTATTATAGACAAAGGTACCTATTCAAATTTTAAACGTAGTAATTTTCCAGCAAAGACTTAAGTCGTAAAATGTTTAGTGGGTATACGCTTGAGAAATCTTGAAACATAATGCCCCCACATTGGGATAGCCCCCCCCCTGGCTTTGCCCCAACACCCCTCATTAAATAATACATTTTTATCTTAATAGGGCGTGCTATCACCCGTAATTCAACTGTAAAAAAAAGCGCGCGCTCTTACGATATGCACCGCACGGCTGTCGGTGTTTGAATATTTCAAATTTAATTTTCACGACCCGTTACGACAAACGCAGTGAAACAACAGCTATTAATTATTGGCTGATTATTCGACTAATTGGATCGTCGGATATGCGCAATACGTTTATATTACGCTATTGGTATACCGACGCCAAATCTTGGTATCGCGGTATCATGTTTAGAAATACCGTAATTCTTACGATTTTCTTCAAAATATACAGTTTAAACGTTTATTAAAATACGACCAACTAATTTCTTTTTCACTCTTAAAGGCAACTTATGATGAACCTTGTATGAAATTTTCGTGCATTTCTGTTCGACAAAAACATTTTTATTTACATAAGTCGAAAAAAAGTACGTGAAATACCGTGATTTTACGATTTCTATTCAAATTTTAACTTAAAACGCTTATTAAAAATTGTATCCACATAATACTAAACAACTAAAAAATTCGAAAACTTAAAATGTCTATAAATAGGTTTAAAAATCGCCAGGTTAGGTTAGGTTAAAATTTTGAAAATTTATCTACGCTTAGGTAGGTCTAATATTAATATTCTGTAAAAATTTCAAGTCTCTACGATTATTTTTACCCGATTTATAATAAAAAGAAAAAATCGAGAATAGAAACCATTGCCGTAAAGTGTCTCATTTTTTTCCCAATTATTAAAAAACTACAACGAAAATCGACTTCTCCAACGCACCAACTAGAAGCAGAATGCTTACAGAAGAGGTGCTACACTTGGAAATCGAAGAGAAGGTAGAAAAAATGTTCACAGACGAAAAAATAAAAATGAAAAAAATACACATCAAAGTAAAACATTTTAAAACGCATAACAATAAATTATTTATTATTATTTATAATTATTATTATTTATTTTGATATATGATTTTCCTACTTGTAAATAAATCGTTTAATCAATTAAAGTTGTCGAGTTTCCAAACATTTTATTGTTCCGACAACGGTTTGCTCGTATGTCGAGTCTAATCGAAATTTTATTTAATATAAAATTACAATTATTATACTATATAATATTATAATGCACTACTATTATGTATATATGCTAACGAACACTTAGGCAGGTAAATTTAAATCCGGAAACGTAAAAAATTGAACGCTCTAACGCGTCAATTAACACCAGACTGCGTGATACAGTTAAACGAATTTAACCATCCATGAACTTTGTTAGATTTATTGTTGATAGACGCTAAAGTGGGGCTCACTTTTTAAACAATCCGCTAACAAGTTCTATACAATTTTTTTTTAGTTTATCTTAGGTTTTATCTCATATTCAAGTACTTTTAATAATAATTATATGTATTATGTATCATTTAAATTGAATATACTTTCTACACGCATTCAGAACGACATACAATGGACCAGATCGTATAACTTTTTAAATTATAATTATACTTCAGACAAGAATTTTGTACGTTAAAAATACAATATACGCTTGGGAGGCAAAGCCCTTAGAAGTCCTTAATTTCTCCTAGGGATGATCGTTAAACAACAATGGTCATATAATATAATATACTTATATTAAATTTGTTTAAATCACAAAATATTATAATAATAGTAAAATTTAAATAATATTATAGATAAATATATGAATTGAGGTGATAATGGTGAAAATACAACATTAAATTTTTTTTTTCTTATAAATTATTATCAAAATGTAATAGTAATAATGGTGCATCCGAAATGATGAAATGTAAGTGTAGGAATATAATAATAATTATAGTAACAATAATATATGACACGTGTTTTTCTATTAACATAATCTGGCAAATTATATAAAATGATTAAATTACAAAAGAAAGAAGGTAGTAATTGTGTATGGGTTAAAAGTATAACAATATATTATTTTTTCGGTAAATATTTAATTTAACAACACTATAAATATTATAATAAACTAATTATTATTTTTACAATTCGTTAAAAACTAGATTAATTTATATTGAGCATTGTGTTTTATGATTATTGTTGTCGGTTGCTTACAACAATTTACCTATTACGCATAAATTTATAATACTAAGTAATGTATTTGTGAATATATTTTATTTTTTCATTGAGTATAAGTACTATAACTATAGAGATGTAACGAAACCCGCTGTGGTTTTCGATTCAGGATAGAACTTTTTTTTATTTTTTTTATTCTTAATCAAATAGTTTGAAAATAACTGCGGCAAATTAAATTAATAAATTGTATTATATTATAATATAAATATAAAGAATTTGAACGTTGCATTTCACTATTGGTTTTGAATTTTTCAATTGGATTTTCGTATATACGTATTAAACCGTAGGCACGTTTAATTTGATTTGAAAATCGAATATTGGATAAATACGAATAATATTATGCCCGCCAGTCGCCTAAATTTGATATCGTTTATAATCTTTCCTCGGGAGTGCATCTAGACGAACAATCGGATTATCTAACGTGAAATTCCCTAGTCGGGAGTACATTATGTATACATACGAAGACGAACGTAATAATTATCTTTTAATAAGCTTGTAAAAATAACCAACGATAGTTCCACTGCGGGTTTCGCTGTATACGTTATGCAACGGACAGCTAGATTTATAATAATTAATACATTCTCAGGTATGCCTATGCGCGGTTATCAAAAAAAAAAAAAAAAAATACAATACAATGCAACGGATATGTACTTCTTACGCGTAATTTTTGTACAGACTATTCGCGGAAATAAAAATAATAAAAAAAAATATTACATAAAACGATATCCGTAGACTATTCGCGTCACCTCGGGGGATCCGGTCCGTTTTTTATTATTCGGTTTCTCCGTCTAGCCGTCGTCGACGTCATCGAGTTGCCCAGACAGTCCGGACTGTTCGGTTGACCTTCCGTCAAACTCATTCGGCAATCGTACGACACCGCGGTCGACTTTCTGGGATTGTGCAAGTTTAAGTTACCGGTCAACACCAACGATTTACCAGGCTTCTTCTGGTTCTTGTTCTCGAACACCCTGGATATCCGGGAGTAGCTCCACGGCATTTCCGGCGGTGCGCGCCATTCGCGCAACATGTTACCCTCGAAAGATTCCATCAGTAACTCGTCGTCGACGGTGGTGTCGTCATCGAAATGTGTCCTATATTAAAAAAACATTCCAAAAACAAAAACAAAATTTATCCATATTCCCGAGGATTTTTTTTACACCGCCGCAGTAGCGAATACCGTCACACAATCGAGGAAACCTGCAATCCTTAGATTTGAAGCGTTATTTTACAAAAAAAAAGAAATAAAAATACGAATAATAATAACTGCAGCGCAGCGATATTATTATTTATTTACAGCGATATTTTTAAAATTATTTTGATAATAAATTATATATGTACACAATACATTTTAAATTAATAAATAATATATATATAATTTGTTGCTTACGTCGTCGTCGCGTGTATAAGGATAATATCCAGAAAGTATATATTAGTCCTTGGATATATATATATATATATATAATCTTACGGTTTTTTTTTTTTTAGTTTTGTTATTAGTCGTTTATGTACGGGTATTATAATATACATAGTCTAGTTAATTTTAATATATCTGTGTCAAGGTTAAATATGATTTTTCGTAAATATTTAGGTAATCGTATATCCGATATATATATAATTTGTTCATTATCGTATCGTATATAATCGGCACAACAAAAGTACTAAAACTATATAATACATATGAACGCCGGCCAATAATAATAGTATTATAATACAGCCCGAAATATAATTGCGAATTAAAAGTACATTTAAGCGAGTACCTATTGTACCGTTACTATATAATATATTTTAGTACAGTATTCTGCCATTAGACACCGACTGCCGGTCACCTACAACAAGCTTATTGTGTAAAGCGGAAGAAATGTGTGAACGGATTTGTGAAGAAGTTGCCGCCGACCTTTTATCGCATCCCGTGCCTTGGATCAGTTGGTCCGCTCGGCCGACGAGCACCCGGTACTTGACCGATTGCCGGTCCATGGCCACGGTGGTGAAATGATTTTGTAGTTGACACGACACCGCCCACACTTTGTCGTTAACGAGTTTCATGCCGCTGGGAAATTGAAAATCTTCGTCGCTCTATAGAAGACATAAAAATAAAAAATGTATCCCACGTAAAACGCCAAAATATTTCGTAAATTATACTACGTCTAGAATACTCTATAATACAAGCGGTGTTTGGTAAAGTTTTCAAATCTTTTTGATTATTTTTCGCCGAATTACAACGAAAATCGATTTTAAACAGAAAATATTCCCGTTTTCACGATGTTATTGTTTTCGGTTTACTTCCGTTACTATTAATTGTAAAAAATGACCGCCTCAACTGAATATCAACATTCGCTACCGGAAACTATCGAGTTTGCGGTCGATGCAAGTCTTTTGGTCAAAACTTGTTTTCATCAGACACGAATTTAAGATCTTAATTTTTCTGCGGCGAAACAACAATTTTAGTATTTTTAATAAAACGATAAAATAAATAATGAAAACGTAGGTGGTAGCATTTTTTTTTTTAATTACATAAATAGTGAACTGAAAACCTATCTGATTTCGGTTAAAATTGTCACGTATATTATTATTTAAAATACCTTGTAGACCGTGTGGAGTTTGTTGGCAGTAAACGGATCCTGGCTGTTCCAGCAGACCAAACGGTTGTCCATGGACGCGTAAATAAGCACCCCGGCGTCCGTCATGACCTGGACGCTGGACTGGGCTTCCCGGACTTCCGACGACACGAAGAACGTACCGGAGCCAGCGATCAGACCGCTGCCGAATATCGATTTGTTCTGCAAAACACTGGTGTACACCCATGATTCGCGCGTGCTGGCGAACGAATGGAAAAACAATTTCCGATTGTGTTTTACGGCCGGGTCTATATAATAATATAAACGGTCGGTGGTATTGTATTCCGGTATATACGTCTGATTAATTTTATTATTAATTAATAGCCAGCCCCCCATCATTACCTAACGCCAAGCCTATTACGCCGTCCATTAGATCGAAGTTCACGCCGTTAATTTTGAAATGAGCCTTGTTCGGGTACGGGTACAAGTACGCTTGGTCCACTACCCAACTGTCGTCGTTTTTGAAATCGTAAACGACGAGTTTATACGCGGTCGTGTCGGCAATGTAAGCGAACGTGTTTCGACCCTTGGGGTCCTTGATGTCCACTTCGATGTTCGTGAACAACGACATCTGTTTCACCTGTGATGGTGGAAATTTATATGTTTCTGTAAAAACAGGAAATTATTATTAAACAGAAGTATTCGGTACCTAGGGGCAAAACTTGAGGATTGCTCGCCTCCTAAACTTATATCTATTTTGTGTGTGTAGTCATAGAACAACAAAAATAAAAGCGGCGTAGTATTCCGTTACCGTCCAATAGTAAAAATCAATGTTTTCGAGTGGTACCTACGGAAATTCTACATTTTTATCTCTATTATACACACAATTGTATTTCTATACCTATTGTTACTATCCTCGGAATAGAACATAATTGATGATATTAAGTTAGATATTATTGCCAAACAATGGTCAATTTCAGAAAAAAAGAATAATCTTTATTTAATAACTTTTCGTATCTATTGCTTTATTCTTCGTGAGTTCATTGTCCAAAAAAAAAAAAACAATTTTATTTTTATATATAAATAATAAATATAATATTAACTTAAAAATACGATACACAATTTTAAAATTTGACGTATATACACATATGTATGTACGTTTTTTTTTTTTTTTTTTGTAAAGCCTGTCGGTTAATTGGACTTGGTTGTCCCCTTAAAAAAATAACTTCCGTACGTCCCCGACGGTACATATGTATTTGTATATTATATGCATATATATATATATATATTTTTTAGGTATAACAGGTATAGGTACTCACTTATTAGTTTGTCGTTATTTTTCAAGTCGAATATTAGAATTTTCGGTGGGCACACGGAACGCGCTGTAATTTCGAATTGGTCCAGAGTACCGACGTCGACAATCCAAAATCGACCAAGAGCGTCGATCTAAAACCGCGGTTAGGCGTACGGTTTACGGTTATTGTCGTGTCGATTTTACACACATAATAATATATAAAGTATAGACCAGCGGTTTCCGAACTATGAGGCGCACCTCTGTTGGGAAGCACGAGCACTTAAAAGGGGAGCCGCGGATTGAAAATTGTACACATTCATTTTTAGACCATTAGGCTTTTAGGATATCGGAACCACATAACAATTAGATGTATATTTCGAAATTAGAAACAGAGCTACGAATTTCTGCGAAACAGTATTTACCGCTGTAGACGTGCTCGAATCCAAATATCGGTTCAAATTCAACGCGGGAAAAGAAATGCGCGTGGCAGTTACAACGTTGCATCCAAATTTTCGGCGATACATTAACACGCTAAAACAATCGGTTTTAAACTATTCTTGCATTTTCTTCATTATTCATGGGAGGCGTGAGCCATTATTTATTATTTTAGGGAGGCGTGCATAAAAAAAAAACGTTCGAGAACCGCTGGTATAGGCAATAATACCGTTTTGACGGTCACTCACTTTTGTTCTGAACACGGACACGATAGTGTCGTCACAATTTAATTTGTCTTCCGAAACGACGTTAGCTTTCCAGTTCGGGTATGGTGCCAACAACACGGAATCGGGCCGATTTCCGGGGACTATTTCTGCGATAGACGCGGGATTCCCCGGTTTTATACGGGGTATAGTCAAGAACACCCGTGTTTTGGCGAGAGGATTTAGTGGCGACCCGGCCGCACTACCGTAGTAACGTATTTGTTCGGACGCACCTAAAACAAAAACAAAAAAACAAAAATATTTTTAAAAAAAATTAATAATAATATTATGTAATTCGTGTTTTGTGAACCGTATTAACCGTAATAGTAAAATACAAGAAGTAAAATAAAAAACAAAAAAATTAGAAAATTAAAAACCTATTAAGAATAATAGAGACAACGCGAGAATATTTAAGAGCGCGTTTTCATCGTTAAAGTTTCTCACGGTCGAAATAATTTTGTGTAGGTATAATTAATTCAATTGTATAAGAAGAGTGTATTGTGTATACCGTCAATAGGCGTTTACATTTTTAGGTACAAAATACATTTTGTACGTTATAAACAACCGATTATTACAACTTTATAAATTATAATATATTAATATACAATACACGCAAATGCAGATGTCGACTATCTACGGATATATAATTACGCGTTTCGAACGGTTGTGTTATTATTTATGATATTATCGATTTAATTGCATTATATTTTCGAAATCTCATTGCCGGGTATGATTTCATTATAATCAAGTATTATTATAAAATAACATTCGGGAGTGTTGTACGATTACAATAATAATATTCTCGGTTTGTCAATCGGATTTTTTTTTTTGTAAATAATAAAAAAAACACGTATACCTATATCCTGTATAATACTAAATGATACTTTGTGAAACAAAAAATGCGCAATACAAACATATATATATATAGCGTATACTTATATATGACGAAATAATAATATTTTGATTAAACACTATATGTAGTAAAGATTGATTTAAGATAGATATAAAAAAAAAAAAAAAAACGTATGATATACCGGGAGATTTCGTTACGCGCGTAGGATATGGAATAGACAGGAAAAAAAAAACGTAAAAGAAAACAGAAGGGCGATATTTTCGTACCCGGGATACTTTGTCAGTGTATTAAACGTGTTAACGCGACATGGTACTGAACTAATTTCTTTAAAACAAACATGCCTATAAAATATCGGCTTACACGCCGACTGCACACGCGACCGGACAAACAACAATATATATTTATGTGCATTATATATAAAATATATATTACGAATTTGAAGCCTGGCCTAATGCGTAAATCGCATTTGGCGATTCGGCCGATTTCGAAAGACTCCCGCGTCTGTCAGCGCGGGGCAAATCGTTTACAATTATCTATTATATCGTTATGTCCGATTATTTATTATTATGTCTAGGCGTACCACACCAGTGGCGTAATTGTGGGAGGGGCAAAGGTATGACAACAGTAAAAACCTCTGAATATTCTAAAATAAAGATAAAACACAATACATTAATTACTTTTTATATTCGTATAAGATAAAAATATTATTTCCTCGAATTATTTCATAAAAGTTTATATATATATTTCACGTTTCTCCCGTTTTATAATATGTTGTCGATGTATCAACGTTATCGCATTATCCTGGTTACAATAACAAGAAATCTATCATTAAAATAAAGATGATGTATTCTTATTCTTTCGTTAATTTTTTTTTAGGTTTTGTTTAATTTAGCTATCAAGTCATTAAATTAGTCTTTGATTATTTTGTATACACAGAATAAAAGTATATTTACATCACCCTCTCGTGGTTTTGATTTTAATGAAAAAATTATTTTACCCTCCCTCATTTTAGTTTTTTACACGGTTACGACATTGTTTACCGTTTTATTTATCGGTTATAACTAGAGGTCCCTATTACACGTATAATTGTGTAATTCGTGTAGTTCGTATACACGAGATTAGTTCGTGTCGTTGATGTTACACGGTGTATTTCCGCACACATGCTTATTGTAAATTTAAATTACAGATTGTATGTTTTAAAAGTAAAAAAAAAAAAATATATTTGTTTCCATATATGATCTTAAGACGTATTAATGTAAGAAGTAAACCTCAAAAATTCTTGAATTTATTGACAAAATAATATAATTACTTACCTACTTACTAACTACTACGTACTTTCGAAGGTAAAATAATTCCATTTTGTCTATACAAAATCAATATTATCGTTTATATATTATTATGTTAATATCCAGTAAAAAATAAAATATATTTATTATTCATATACTATCACTACATTTTGTCCATGTTGTAACACGAGATTCTGGAAACCCCGTATAAATAATATATTATTCTATACGCGCATTTAAAATACACCTGTAGTTTTTATTACACGGATCAATACACGTATGCATTAAATACTCGTGTACACATACATTTTATAAACACGTCTAAAATCGTAGCCTCTAATTGTTATACTATGATATTATTAGTACTATAGGTACTGGTACAATGTCCTTTGGTTACCTTGAAACACGTCCACGTCCAGTATGACACAATTTTCCGGTATGAACCTTCCCGACTTGACGGCCGATTCCCGGTGTTGCGGGCTGGGGAACGTGTAGTCCACGAACACCCAACTGTATTCGACGTCCATCGGACCGTCGGAAGCAACCGTGACGGCCGCGATCCAGCAGAAAAACATAAACCGGATTACTATCGCTAATAACCTCCTATATGGCACCATATTGATTGTTTGTATGTTATACTAGAAAACAGAAAAATAAAACGTATACAAATATTTATTGTTATAAATTATAACGAAACTGGACGAGACGCGGTTATATAATAACTTATACATAGGTATAGTTTTCGGGAGATATATATATATATATATATTATATATTGTATTATTTTTATAATACCGTGCGCACGTAAAAATCGAATTTTCAAAACTCGTGGGAGTAAAATTTGATTGTCGCCGTCGCCGCCGCGGCCGCTATTATCAAGTCGGACAGCGAGGAAAACGGTGAGGGAAAACGTTTTACCGGGGCACGCGTATAACGGACCGGAACGGACTAAACCGACGAAATTTAACCGAACACGGCGGCGGACGTGTAAAGATTACGACGCGGCCGACGACCATTATTATCACCTCTGTACGCCGCCGGGGGGTTTTTTTATTATTATTATAATATAATACCGTATATAATTAAGAAGGAGCGCTTTTTGCACACAGCTATATCCCGTGTCTTCTCGTGTCCCGTACACACCTACCAATACGGCGATAATAAAATAACGATATGCGCGCGCGTAAGATATATGCATTATAATATAATGTGTAACGATAAGAATAATAGTAACAATCAAAATGGACGCGGAGGGTTCGCCGCACATAACCTCTAAAATTTATATAAATAGACGTATTTATCGCAACAATAGCCGTCCCCTGTTGGCCGCTATCGCCGCCACCACGGTAGGCCACAAACAAGTGTGTGTCCCCGCATGGTAAATATATATATATATATATATATATATATATAATAGCAATGTAATATTAGATAATATAATATAATATGCATATATGCAATTATTATAATATATTTCGCGAGTCGATAACCCTTTTGGCAGTGACGTAAATTGAGTGGTGCAAATGTAGCACTTGCACCACCACGATAACCATACGAATTTTTAGGTATACATATTATTTCGATTATCAAAAGACAACATTTGTTTATTGAACAAGTATGTACAAAAGTGTAACTGTAAATAATTGTATATATCTGACATATATTGAATATATAAGACAGAATGATATTCAAAAAAGATTTCCATTAGTTAAACGGATTCAATAAAAATATCCTTAACCGTACCAACCAACAGAGCCAGACGTGAGCGATCATTTCACTGTCTGAAGAGATTGAAAACATATCTTAGAACGACGATGGGACAAGAACGACTAAGTAGTTTAGCTACTTTACAACTTGGATAAACGTTTAGCATTAATTTCGACCAAGTAATTGATGAGTTTGATGCAATATATTTTGAAAGAGCACATCGACTCAGTTTAATTTGAATTGAAGTTTTTACTATCAAATTAATTCTATACTTGTTTATTATTTTTATAGAAACAATTTTGGTAGGGATAAAATAAATTGTTTATTAGGCGGAGATTTACGAAGGAAGTTGTAGTATTGGTAGGTTAAAATTAAAATATTTCTCTGCACCACCGGAAATTGAGGTCAATTTACACCACTGCCTTTTAGAATATACAATGATTAGAATATGCTAACTATAGGTACGGTTTATTTCCGCCAAAAACGTAAGTATAATATTCAACGCTTGTATTTCGGCGAGAAAAGCGTGGAGTCTCTCCTAAAATTTGTCTCCCCCGTGGGTTTTAGGACGGAAAATCCACGGTTAAAAAATATCCAATTTCGTCTATAATCCTCTTCTTTTTGTCCGCGGTACAATAATATTATAATATAACGCAGTGAAGTTATTGCATAGAAATACGTACTAAATTGATTGCATTATTGCATTAAAATATGTTGAACATTTTGAAAAAATTGTAATTTTTACGTATTTTTTTTTTTTTTTTTAAAAACCGATAACGGTTTGATTTTCAGCGTTTTTACGGACGAAATAGACGCGATAAAGTGCAAGACGAACAACTAAATGACATCGATTACAATTTACAACGATATCAGTACGACTATTTTAAACATAACCGATTATTGATAATATTGTTTGTCGGAGAACAAGTAAATATAAAAAAAAAAAAAAAACCATATAGCAATATGTACAATTTATAAATATTGTTAACCGGTATACTCGTATACATGTGTACACTGCTACGTCAACTTAATTTTTATTTTATAATACAAACATATCAAGTTAAATATTCTAAAAATTATTAAAAACAGTGAAAATTGTATTTAAATTAATATTTAAGGTCACTTAACAATAAATATAATTATCTAAAAAAAAAATGCAAATTGCAATAACTTCACTACCCTAATTATAATCCTCTCCACACATACCGTTCTCCAATCAGCTCCGGGTTTTTAATGGTATCCATTTGAACTTGAATCTTCCTAATGGTCTCTTTCTACCGGGAATACCTTCCCGTACCCGGTGAATTAGTGCGCATATCGTGGTCAATCTTTCCTTCGTTATTTATTAATCTACAATAGTTGGCCTACCTCGTTTTATGCGTCTTATTTGTCGATGTATAGACTAAAAATCTTTCTAAAAACTTTCCTCTTAAATATCAGAAGTATGTAATTTATTTAATTTGTAGAATTAAAAATATTTATGCTATTATATTTTTTAGACATTTCAGTGAATTATCTGGTGTAAAAATATTCCAAATCGGATATAAGTATCGCCTTAAGTGTTCGGTTTTCTGAGATTTCGAAGGAACCAGTTTTTTAACGACTGTGGCGGACGAACGGAAAGGTAATAAATCGATCTATTTAAATTGTAAAAAAAAATACTAATAATATTAAAATCATTAACCAGTTTTTAATGGTCACTATTAAAGACCGGCGCTCATTGCAAGATCATTATAATATTAAACTGTATAGCTTAATAATTACCATGATCGTTTTCTCTTCTACAAATCGTATAATAGTATTAATCGCGTCGTCTAATTTGGAGAAATGTTTTCAAAACAGCTTGAAAGAAATGTAGAAACTGCAGAGTTAATAATATACATCAGAATAAACTGGTATTTATTCAAATCGAACTTATAAAATATGTTATATTTAAATTAACTAGGATACAGTATTTCCATAGAGTAAATTTCCTTTGCCGCAGTAGTCACTGATTATTATTAACGGTTGAAATTTAATTTCACTTAAGTTCACATAACGCCATATAACATTATTCTCTTGTGAACTGTTCTATAATTATAATTGCAACAGATTATTATTTGCTGTGATCGAAATATAAAAAACCATCGCATTGCGTTGCAATCAAGTGTATCGTTTAAATTGTCGACCTTAAAATGTGTCGTTTTTATAACTTTGCTCGGGTGCAGAATACAATTTTGTATAATATTTACAGAGAATTTAAACCTCTAATTTGGCATAGTACGCCAATTTATTTTATTTATTTATTTATTTAATATATTACACCGAATAAATACATATTAACCTTTTGGCGCACCGCAGTTGTGTTCAACGACTGTGACCATAGATAAATGTGCATGTAAAATTAAGAAAATAAAACGTTGTGCAATATTTATTTTAATTCGGGATTGAGTAAATTGTGTTATGCTGTCAAAACGGCGTTTAGAACCTAATTTGATTACTCGGCACAATATCGCGGTGACCTTTAATTAACAATGATTAATTATACTGACTACTGAACCGTTTCATATAATCAAGGCCATGCCGAAATCAAATTTAACTTGGTATTTTTCATTAGAAGTGTCAAACCTATGTTTTTTTTTTTAGAATAGGTGCGACGTTTTCTGAGTAAAAATATTACTCCTAAGTGAAGAAAAATTCATAATTAGTAAAAAAAACAAACATTTTCAAAAAAAAAAATCTTCAATATACTGACAAATGTTTTATTTAAATTCTACCCAATAGTACGTTTTCTTCGGATGATTAGTTAAGATTTACCCTTGAACTTAAAAAAAAAACCCAAATTCTTTTATTATTACAAGCGATGACGAAAGTGTTTTGAATTACACATAACGAAGTAGTAAAATCACGAACCGCAAAAAAACGTGTACGGTCAATTTTATATTAAAATCACTATGTATTCTTGATTCACGAATGTTGATAAGATATATCTTAACGATTCGTAATTTCAATTGATTTTAATGATCATAATGCAACGCGAAAGAGATGCGCGGCGGTTCTTCGGGTTTTTTTTTTTCTTTCGTTCTGACGGAAATAATAAAGACTCGGGGTATTTGTTTAATTCCAATTTTTATACCGCATATTTCCTCTATGCAATATTATTTTAGTTATTACACACGATATATTACGTACTATCGAATCGCGTATAGATATATTTCGTGTCGTCGTTGCACGACATGCAATTATTACTAATTTAACTGCAAATAAACTACGGTCCGTCCTACAGTCCGATAGTATTATTGTTCAAACACCGGTGACAGCACATAATTGTAACCGTTGTTTTTGGTCGTAAAAAACCAACAGTGTCGTCCGCGGATAATTGCAGTACTAAAGGTTACCGAATTTGTGTATTTTTAACGCGTTAATGAACAACAAATCATTACATGATATATAGGTGCAATAATATATTAATAATATTAATAATAATAATAAGGTGAACACGAATCGAGGTAGCCCTAACCAACCTTCAAATATGTAAAAGTAATAATACAAAAATAATTCGCTATAGTATTTTTGGCTGTTTGTACATGCCAGTTGGATGTAGGTGTTTTGGAATATCGATTATTATTATTATAAAATGTGTATTTATACGGAAAAAGAAAAATACGTTTTCAATACTCGTAATATTTCACTGACCAGACACATATATCGCAACGTATATATATATACGTGTAATAGTGAATATAATATACCTCGGCCGGAGTCTAAAATCGAATACCGTATACCCGGTAATCGGTAAACAATCGTTGTAAAAATAGATTTTTTTTAACGACGTTAAAATCGCTTAAACGCAGAAAAAAAAATAGGTGTTAATCGTTCGGTGTGTCGGACGCCACTGATAATGTCCGTAAAAAAATTCAATAGCGTAAAAAAAGAAATAATAACAATAATAATAAAGAAAAATCAACAATAACAACAGCGACGCCGATATTATATGCATACGATAACATCTCTCGGATAAAATATATAATATATTTTTTAATGAACTACGATGAAGTAATAAAAATCGTTACGTTCGGTTTTTTAAGGCGCCTTCACATGTAGCAAGCTATATATTATAATATAAAGGCAATCGCGAGTAGTGTATATTTGGCGGTTCAATCGCGTAGTAATACACCCCGGAAAATAGTATGATTTTAGCCTCTTTTCTAGGCGGTTTAATCGCCCAGCAAAACCCCCTGAAAAATAGTATGATTTTCGTCTATTTTCAATTTACAAAATTTTTTCCATACATATTTTTTTTATTTCAAATATTTTTACAATAAAACACAGCATTTTTAGTCATAATTTGTCCATGATTTACAAACTTAAATAATACTTAAAATATTTTAATTTTTATGTTTTATTGTAAAAATATTTCAAATAAAAATATATTGTAAATTGAAAAGAGGCTAAAATCATACTATTTTCCCGGGGGTTTTGCTGCGCAATTGAACTGCCAAATATACACTAATATTGTGAAAAAATATAAAACGACCGTGAGGTAGGGATTTTAACACAGTGTTATAATTTTTTTCTTCAGGTATTTTAAAACGTCTCTAATAGCTGTACAAATGTATAAGCGCAAAACGATACAGACAAAGATTGTTGCATTTTTTTTCGACTAATTAATATCAATAATACAATACCACTAATTTAACATTTGACATTTTCCGATGTTTTTATAGAACATAATTCCCGAAATTTCTCTATAAAAAAAATAATACAAAATTGACAGCCTCAAAATCCCAGCGCTATTAATACGATATTGGACGTCTCCTATTATTCTAGCAAACGTAATAGAAACCATGACAAAATAGATAAGTACGATCGCAGTTTTTTTTTTTTTTGTTTGATACGCACATCCCGTTCGAATATTTCTTCACTTAGACTATTATGGAATTATCTCGTAGTTCTCCATTTCTTATTTTGGCCAACGTTGCCGATAATAGTGGCGGAGAACAACAACAACATAATATATGGAATTGTTACACTGCGATATATTTTTTTATGATAAAAAAACTATTTAATTATTATTATTTGTAAAGTATAGCATCGATAAGCCGTTGAAAATACATTTTAGAAGGATACATTTTTTCTTAAAGATGTCCAAGACATTTTCGCGTTTTATTTAAGCGCTATTATTTTTTATACCATTGGAAATCCGATCTCAAATAATAATAATATAACAGTCCGAATATAATATATAACAACGCCAATGGATATTTCAATTATTATACTAGGCGGACGCAAATGTCGCGCGGTGAAATATTATCGTATCTGCCTATAGTAGGCAGTTTTTAAATATTAGCATGCCAATATTATAGGAGTAATAGGAATACAAATTGATTTCGCGTGATAATCAAAATAGTGAAATAATTATGGAAAATATTTACCTATTACGTATTACGTATTATTATTATTATTTCTCTGTATATACGAAAATAAAACTCGATTCCCCGTTTAAAGCGTTTCTTTGGCGCGCGTAAGAGAGGTAACTAGTTTTTTTTTTTTTTTTTTTTTTAATTTTCTTTTGTACTTTTCATAATAACGGGAGGAAAACCGAAAAGAAAAAAAAAAAACGGGAAATATTTACGCAATGTCGCCATTGTGAAAATTCCTTCAAAATATCCTCCACGACACGCCGCACGCGACCATATAAAAAACATAATAATAATAAACGACCGAAATTATTTATTTCCGCGTGTATAATATTATAATATATATAAATATACTAGAAAACCACGCAAAACAAAACTGTAGGTAACACAAGGTGTTCTACATATTATTATTTATAATAATATATGCTCATCGCGTGTCGGGCCGGCGAAATTGAATTTCTATTTTCCACGGATTACGCGTACGCGTACATATACGTATTATTACATTTTTTTTTTTTTTTTTTTCGTATTACTGTGAAAAGGGGAGTGGGGAGGAGAGTTTTTTTTTGTTTTTTTTAATCGACCGACGTCGATTGAACCGTTTACAATGTGTCGACTGTCTGGGACGGCGGCGTTACAAATGGGGGGGGAGTGGAAAATAAATAAAATATCTCGTAATAGATACGAGTATACGTATAGGGGGTATTTATATATATATATATATATATAATGTATACATAGGTATTTATCGGGGGACACATATAAAAGCCCGTCCGAATTGCACAAAACGCAATTGCCCGCGATTAATCGCGACGACGACGACGACAACGACGACGACGACAACGGCGGCGGCGGCGGCGGTGGCGGGCGGTGACAGTAAACGCTCTCGTTTATTATACACAGCATAATTCACAACACAAAGAAATTCCAACATTGCGAAACAAACGAATCGTTGGGTATTATTTTTGATCACTATACGGTATATACGTACGTCTATAGTATACCCAATACCTAAATATCGTTATTATATATCCGTATAATTGAAACCATTCCTTTCGTTCTCCGCCTCGACGGATTATATTATATTATAAGAAAATCGTATCAAAACGTATATAGCTGCGGCAAATGTACACACAATATAAATTATGTTTGTGTGTAACGCGTATACAATATATACCAACAAATAATTATTATTATAATATCGTATTATCATTACAGTATGGGTACGTTACGCGAGGGGAGCACGTACGAGTTGCGTCCCATAAAAAAAAAAATTCATACAATTGTATTTCATTCGGCAGATTCTTAAACGTCTAATATCAAATAAATATTAAATAACAATTTGTTAGCTCAATTAGTATAATTAGTATAATTTGTAATATAACGTATACGAACGAGTAATACCGAAGACTGAACAAAATCGGTGTCAAACTTTATTAATGATATCAGTTTACATTTATTACACTTTACAAGTATTTTATGTCAGCTTGGTAAATCCAGAACAGTTTGAAACTAAATATTATATACATTATATATACGTATAACGTACATTATATATATGTATATATAAAGCCTAACCCAGTGGTGCAACTGGGGGGGTCCCCAGATCCGGACCTCCCTTTACATGTATTAAATGTATTGTACTTATGTACTAAATTTTTTTCTTCAATTGAATTGTCTATATTTAAAGAATGAGTTCCACCCTTGAAAAAGTTCTGGTTGCTCCACTGGCTTAACTGATAGTATAGTGTAGAGGCCGAGTTTTATTTAAGGGAGAACCCTTAAAAGTAAAAAAAAATTGTACCACCTGACCAATAGACCCGGGGACACAATTCGTGTATACCATTTTGACGGGACGCAACGTTGCACCGGTTACGTGATTAAAAGGGGTCGTTAAAGATTAAAAGATAAATTTGTTATAAAACTGTCGTGAGGCCGACGGCGATGTGCGGGTCTGAATAAAAAATGGACAAAAAAAAACAGAATTGTAGCAATAAAATGAGAATGTTACAAGTGGACGTATGGTCTGCTGCCATAGTGTCGAAAAAATTACAAAATACGAAAATCATATATACACATAGTCAAGAATATGTGCGTGATTCGAGTGATAAAAAAGATGGAACACACCCGAGAAAAAGTATCGCTAGAGGTAATATTATATATTAAAAAGAGGTAGAGTATGTATATATATATAAATAAATGAGTAGGCAAGAAGTAGGTTAATGAAGATACGAAGAAGATAGACACGTGAAATTAATATCACGAAAACAAAAAAGCCAAAAACTTATATTAGCTGAAATTATATATTAGTTTTTTTTTTATATATAATTTAGTAAAAAAATTTTTGAATCGATTTCCATTTCCCATGATGGGCTATAGAAAAATAATTTCCTGCATATAGATAATATAATGGAACCATCATCATCATTTAGGTGATTATCATTACAATCCTCAATTGTGATTAGTCTAGTAAATAAATAAATTATTATAGTGACTAATAAAAATCATAACTCATAGTTCGTGATCACGGTAATTATAATGACACTACAAATGAATGCGGAAACAATTGAAATTTTAACCACTTTTGGACTCCAATACTATTTGATTTCCTAATGATTGTTCCGTATTTATATACCCACAACGAGAATCATCTATACAGTATTGGTATCGTTATTATTTCTTCGACGAGACAACAAATAATATTATTTGCTTTACACCTAACCGCAATTCCCTATAAATTATAATACATACATACAAATAATAATACGTATTAAATCTACAAAAAGTCTGCGAATGTTTTTTTTTCCTATCAAAAAGTGTATTTTTAAATAATATTAGTAGTCGTAGTAGTTATTATAATAACTTGATGGGTAAATTTCAAATTTTACTACCTATATTAAAACTACGATTATCGTTGACATTTTTTGAATTTTGAAATTGTACAAACGAAATTTAATAACGAAAACCAATTTAAAATTGAAAATTATTAATAACAACTTACATTGTTCGAACTCCATAACAATATTTGTCTAGACACCTATATAATTATTAAAACTCATCGCGTTTGTCTTTATCACCATCATACAAATATTATAGAAATTACGAACGTTATTGCGTCCGACATAAGTAATATAATGGTGCGTGAAAAATACTGCAATAACGTCATAATATAATTATAGGTACCTACCTATACGTACAGGGTACAACACCGGAGAAGTAATAATAATATAATAATATTAGGCGTGTATACTTACTTATTAATTTTGTAACAATACCTAAACTCTAGAGAGATCGTTTAATATATAAGTTATAATATAATATTAGATATTAGATTTATTATCCTGTGTGTGTGTGTGTAATGTGTATATAGACGCACGTGTTGTAGACGAATCTTTATAATGTTATTAAGCACAGGTATTATATATTTTTAACAGTAAGTATTACTTATATATAGTTTCATAATAAACATTGTAACATTATTATACACTGTAAGGACACGGCGTTAAAAAATTAGATTTACAATTATTGTCTAGTAACATAATAGTAAAACGTTAAAATTACAGGACCATCGAATTATACATATTTTTTATATCGAGCATATTATGGCACGGGTATATTTTATAATCAAAATCAATTCACAACAGAGTATGTCACGTTGAAAACGATTTGGTGATATTTTTTTTTTCAATTTAATGTCGCTAGTCATTCCTCAATTGAATTTATAAAATATTTAATTGTCAGTTTTTGTGAATGATATTATATAATAAACTTTGTTAGTTTTGTTCGTATAATAATAAACTAATAACAATAATTCAAATTATTATTAATTAATAACGAGAAAAGAAAGTTTTAAAACTTGCAATGTTTACCTTGGAGTCGCCTCCATTTGTAATATTACGTTTGGCAGTTTTAATTTTACAAAATTTAATTTTTAATCCGATTAGTAAAAATAAGTAAACACATATGCTTGTCGTTGTTCGTAGAAAATGTGGCTTTTTACGTTTTACTTGTTGAATTGCAGACGCCATTTTTTAAATGATTTATTTATCAATATCGAAACAAAAAATAGATCAACTTGTTGTTTATAAAACAAAAAGAAACAGAAACGGACCCAAAGTAATTGAACATTGCCTAAGTATAATAGTATCTAAAAATGTGTTTTTTTTTTTTTACAATACTCAATTGACTAGATTATTCGTTGGAATATAATACGTATTTACCAACGAAAAAATATTTTAAATACAGTGTAGTTAAGTATAGGTAACTATATCGACTCACGTTCATATTTGTACCCAATTATCACGCTTCTGGCACTAATAATTATAATAGTAATTTTTTTTTTTTTTTTAATATAAACTGTTAACTACATCACTTGATGAAAACGAAAAATATAACGAAAAAAAAACGTTAGAATCGATTAAATTACACTTATTCCGATAATTATTATAATAATATGTACACATTGTAATTTATGAAGTTTACCGCAGTGTTGATTGCATAGTACTAAACAACCGGCATAACGCGGTGAAGTCAGAACGAAACGTATAAAAAGTGTTTTCCCTTCTTTCCGAATTGGTCTGCTGCAACATTGAGTAGGGCTTATATATTTTATGATACCAACACAAGAATTGTCTCTGTGTTACTATGACTTAATATATTATGTATACATATATATTATTATTATATTCTACTTACTATTTTTATATTTTTTTTTTTTTTCCAGAAACTTAGTAGATATCAATTTTGAAACATCTTCCGGATACACGTAACACTTACCTAATGAACAAAATATTTATAATTTTATTATTTTTACAATCTGTTTATTTTTATACACATATACAAGTTATACAATAATATTATATACAAAAATTATGCCTTGATAAACAGTGTCGAGCCCAGATAAGTATTTGTTTTTTTTTTTTATCTTGATGATGAAACTAAAATTCATTCATAGGTAAGAACCATTTAAAATGTCGAATTGTCCATCCGAAAGTATGACAACCATATAATTGATTTACACCTTTAATAATAAAATAGTACTATCTGTCGGGGAAAAAAAATTGTATTTTATATTTATTTAAATAACGTATTAGCCACTTTTGAAACCAAACACGAGAGTTCCAGAGTTCTAGAGTGTACAACCGACTCTTCTTGATCTATATTAATTTAAGTGTAAATTTAAAAAAAGTCAGGAAGGTAGGACACATAGAGCAATTTAATTTATTGCTATTGATTTATTAATCTATTGAACGCAATAATAAATCATTATTAATGAAATACGATTATGAGGAAATTTTGGTTAAACAAGTTTTGAAATGCAGTGATTTTTACGATTTTCATCAAAATTTAAACTTAAAGTGGATATAAAAAAAACCCCTATTAATTTGTTTTAACTATTATAATTAAAACGTATGATGAACGTCGTGTAAAATTTTCAGGCATTTCTATATGGATAAAACGATTTTATCCATATAAAACCATATAAAAGCTTTCAGAAAACATGCTACATTTGAAAAATCTCGAAATAACTTAATTTCTGGTGGAAAAATTGTATACAGACAGACAAAAAAAAACACATAATAATAATGATCGCTTCGCTCAGAATCTAAAAAAAAAAAAATTACTACTTAATATATTATATTATACGTGTACAAACGCGTAAACTCAATTGTGAAGATTTCCCGAGTCATGAACTGACGTTGCATTACGCCTTTATAAAATTTGTATTACTTAGTTCAATAAATATAACAAAACAGTAAAATGCTAATTTGTTATCAAAAATTATTAATAACGTTATTACTATTGTAAATGTTTGATATATATATATATATATATATATATATATATATATATATATATATATATATATATATATATATATATATACATATGTATATTATAATTATATAAATTACTAATTTACTACCAATATATAAATATATATATATATATATTTAACCCCTCCCCCCTCCACAATTTTTAATAGTATTTTATAATCCAGAATGCCACGCAAGATTAATTTTGATTTATGATTAAAAATTGTATTTAACTATTTTTTTTTTTCATTATTTATAGTTTGTTTACATTATTATATTATATTTTGTACTGTATAATATTATCATTAAAATGATAATTTAATTATGTAATTTTAGTTCATGTATTAAAAATATTTTACCTCCCCCTCCCCGAAAATAGACCATGAATACTTGATGATTTATATAGGTTATATCTAATATAATATAATCAAATTAATAATATTTATAATACACGATTTAACGGATAATTTGAAACGAATAGAAACTATATTTGGTTTTTATCCGAAATAAATAATTATGTAATAATAATCAACATATATATATATATATATATATATATATATATATACGTATAGGTATATATATATATATACCTATACGTATATATGCTTTTTTTATTATCATACACATACATCATTGCTTATTGCATGGAAATATTTTAACGAATTCTGATTTCCATACTGAATTTTTTATTAAATTTACATACTAACCGTCGTACTATTTTGATATATGCATTTCAGGCTGACGAAGGTGTCCACCTCATTAATGTATCAACGTAAAGATCCACTGAGTCGGGTTTTATTTGTGTTATATAACAACATCTCATTAACTATAAAGTATATGTACTGTTGACTAATATGTTAAAAATAAAATATGTTAAAATATAACTTTTCCTAATTAATTTTTTTTTGTTTAATTGTTATGGATTTTAATTTTTTTATATAATTGCGTAGTAGTATTGAACGAACACATTTCTATAAACCATAATAGAATATTTCATATAATAATAAAATTTCGTTTTACAAAAATCCAGATAACAAAATATAATATATTAATTAGCTGAATTTATTGTCCAGGATAAACACGGTGAAATTCACCGTATTGGTACATAATATTTATTGTGCTGTATAAAATTCATATTCACATCAGGACGAGGACTCTCTCTCTTTCTTGGAGTCGTTTACACTCATTTACATAATGTTCGAGCGTGTGAATTGTTCGTTTTCATAATACGTTTACCGCTAAGTCGAAAGACTTGTTTTTGTTATCTATACATTAGAAATAAATAATAAAAACATTGAGTGTAAATAGAGAGTAGTGTTATAGATACAAATAATAATTAATACTCGAAATAGCGTAACGCGTTAAAATCAATCGATATATTAAATATAAAAAAATTGATTTTTTAATATACCTACGTATAAAATTTGCCTAATATTTTTAAGAATTGTTTGCGTTTATTTCGAGTTTTTTAGTTCTAACTATTATTTATGGTGGTTTATTGTTTAGTTAAATCTTATTTACGACTAAACTTTTTGATTTTTATAATAATTATTTTATATCTCCGATAATAATATATAATAAAATCCCCGATGTTATTGTCAACTTATGGATTATACTGTAAAAAAAAAAGGATTATTTACCTTCGATAAACTCAATGTGAAGATCACGACCGCGGGCAGTTAAATTCAAACTATAAATTATATAAAAACTATATCGGTATCTATACACCAAATACGTAATATTATTTTAAAATGTATATAATGTATATAGTGTTACTTCTGTTGCTCGACGTAATCAATCGTTTTTGTGAGTGTGGATTTCACTTTCGTAAATGTTTAATATGAATTTTTACTTGCCTATAATAAATAGACTCGTTAAATATAACATACAGGACACAAATATTTGACATAAATTATTATTGTATATATCACTGAGCCAGAGGCGTAGTTGGAACTCAATCAAGGAAGGGAACAGTTTAAAAATTGTAATACATCGCAATAAACTATAAACTATAAATATTAAAACAAAATATATATATAAGAAGAAACTCTTTGAAATAATTAAAACCCATATGCCAACCATAACCCATAATGTGCTGTTTTTTTGTTTGCTTTCACATTGTTTGTACTTAATTATAAAAATTTAAATAATTTAATTCTATATGCCTTCTAGTCTTCACTATCAAATTATACATGGCTTTAATTATATTATATTTAAATTTATGTAGTGGACAATTATATATTTTTTTTTATATAAAAATATTTATAAAATAATTGTTCAAAAAATGTATGAAAAAAATATATATAACAATTGTTCAAAATAATTTAGATTGTTAGATTGTTTAGATTTTATTCTCTTGCGAACCTATCTATGGACGTCCACTTCGATATCTCTATGTAAATTTACTATTTAATAATATAGATTTTTTGTAACCCTGATAAAAATACCCAATAAATAATAAATATCACGGGTATATACGTAATTTATATACCTAACGTATATTATATTATTTTATTATCTATATAATTAAAACATCACCGCTAAACAATTTCAAGGAGGGGACACCGCCAACACCTCCGCTCCTCATCTTTAAACTATGTTACTGCACTGAGCATCATCTAAATCCTAAGCAAATAAAGTTTAGTTAAAATATTTAGAATACAAACGATAATAATTGACGTGTACTATTTTTATTCTTCCGAATCATTCATACGCAACGATATAAATCGATAAAACGATTCTCAGTCAAGATCGGTTAAACATATTTTGATAAATTAAAATTGACAATTGTATTAATTTGTACTCACAAAATAAATAACAATTGTCCGGGTTTATTCGTCTCAAATTGTTGAGCATTTTAAAGCGACCGAAAAAATGTTATTCGCATAAATCGGAAAATATCAGGTACGCAAAACGCCGTGGTTTATAGATTTCATTTTAACCGCTTATAAAAAAAAAAAAAATACTACATAACGCACAATTTTTTAGTGAATCTCATGTCAAATTTTCGTGCATTTCTACTAGACCCGAAAAAATATTATTCCATAAAATCAAACAAAACTCAACAATTTCAAATGATTATAACTCAGAAATTACTAATATGTTTAGAAAAATGAACCACGTTTAGAAAGGGCTAATATAAGTATTCAGTCAAAATTCTGTTCATTACGATTGTTTTCAACCGAATTTAATAAAAAAAAAAAAAAAATGAAAACAATTTTTTTTTAACGTTGTTTCTCTGATTTCCCAATATTGTTAACATCACTAATATAAGGAATATCAAAAACAACCTCTTCGATGTACCGACTAGACAGAATTCTCTACCAGCAACTGTCCCTGAAGTTGACGATTTGAGCAATATTTGTAGTAGAATAGTCGTTTACAGACAAACAAAGAAAAAAAACACATCATATAGTAAAATCAATACGTTCTCGCTACGCTCAGAATCGAATAACGCGCTCAAGGCCCAGACGTATATTTTACAGCTCCGGGCTAAGGCCTGCCTATGCGCCGCCTATAATTTAAAATATGGCTTTGAGAGTTTAATAATTAATAGATGAAATTATGATTTAACCGTCAGATGACTTTGCCAACAAAAATGTAATGTTGTTTGTATCTGCGGGTTATAAAGAAATAGTAATACGCGTTCGGTAGATTCGGTGATTCGATATCCCAAGACCCGGTTTTTTTTTTTTTTTCTATTTCCGTGTTTACGTTTACGCACGCATATTCAGAGTAATATTATTAACCGGAAGCGATGATGTGCGTACGTGTTGCGTACGCGGCTAAGTGGTTTTTAGCCCCTAGGAAACTAAAATGAATTTCGATTACTAGAAATGTTAGAATGGTAAAAACGCTCCATAACTTTATTCGGAATATTTGTCTAGATTCCCAAACGGTTGTTCTAGACAATTTAAAAACTGACATCAATTTGACGACAAAAAGGTACACTGGTTTTTGAAAAAATCCATTGCACGCAGACATCTGAAGTTTTTTTAAAAGACGTTATAGTATAAAGGATCTGACAAAATCTTCAAAGGGAATTTTTAAATTTAAATTTCTATATACGAGAGTGATCATTCTTGAATTTGTATTTATTTATTTTTTTGTTGTTGATTTCTAGTTGGCTTGGTTGCATGGATATTATTAACAGAATGTATTTAATTGTTTAAGTACAGAAATAAAACGCTTTACATGCTAATAATAATAGTACGAGACACTGTTTTAGTTGTTATTATTTATTGGTTGTCACAGTCCATGAGCAATAATATACGCCTGGAGCAATATCGACTAAACCCGGTACATATATTGTATGAATACAATAATTATGATTTGGAAAAAAAAACCGTGTTAAAACACCTTCGGCAACTATAGCGGCGGTTAGGAGGTACAGGAATATATTATCGTAACATAATAATAATTAATGTCATTACCTATACGTAACTGATTGTAATTCGTGTAGATAATAAAAACGAAAAAAAAAATTCCATTTGGTAAAATATCGAATATTTTTGTTGCTATTAATGTTATTTATTATTATGTTCACGTTTTAGAGATATATGTTTAGTTATTATAGTATATTATATTGTTTTTATTAATACGGTAATATTTTAAGTTTAGAAAACTAAAATTAAAAACTTTTTTTAGACAACTATATACATACTATATAGTATACCATCACTTGCGATTGTGGTTATTTCACCAGAGAAAATGTCGGCCAATTATTGCTTTCTCTATACACCGTGGAAACGGTACCTAATTGAAATCATTCAATATCTTTGCGCAGATTCGATTTGAATTTTGTTGTTTTTATTTTTAGTTATTTGTTAGTAATACACATCTGTATGTGGAAGCTTTTTGAAATGTTTACACATGCTCGTGAAATTTTGGGTTTTAAATGGCACCTCCCATCCCCTCCTCTTTTGATCACATACTATTTTTCCCCGTGAATTTTAATTGATGAACCGCAAAACCATCCAAAATTAGCAGAGTCGTAGTAATTTAAAATTATTTGATGTGATTTTTCGTGAGAATTCTTGATATTACTGCCGTTTCAGTAAAAATAATGTATTTTATCAGATAAACTAGAACACGTTGTTTTATTATAATAGTCGATTTGTTTTACTGCTCAAATTTGTGGTCTATCGAGTTTAAAACATGATTCAGCATGCCATACAAAAACTCTTCATTAGTTGCAGCTGTAAATTTGTGCTTTGGTTAGTTGATTATATACACACTGCTCCTATAAAACATAAAAGTTTTTAAGTGGACACATAAAAAAAAATAAATATTGAATCTAGTAGCGGAGTATGATCAGGGTGATCGTGGTGACCACTCAGATATGATCCGTATATTCTTAGCCATAGATTATTGAAAGTTTTCGACTAAATATATAAATTAATTATCATAATAAAATACATTATAATATTAGTAAAATACATCGATTACGTCAGCATTTATTTTTGTTACTTTCATCATTTCTAGTTTTTCGCTAATAAAAAGGAACACAACATTCATACCATAACGGCAAAACAACATCGAATAACTTTAAATTACTGTAACTCGATTAATAATGTACTTAGAAAGTTCGTTCAGCCATTAAAATATGTATAGATAATAAGGGGTGCGGTAGCTATTTAAAACCCGATAGTTATATTGCACGAATCTGATGATTAGATAGTAATGAAAAAAACAGATACCATGAAAATATGTACTACAATTATGTATAAAAAAAACATTCAAAAAAACAAAATTCAAATTTTAGAAATTATGCTGTGCAGAAATACTAGTGTTTTCACTTTATACTCTATATGTAAATTTTTAATTCCCGACCATAATAATTCTGCAGAATTACTTTCATTTGTTTAATGATTAATGTGAATTAGTAGTACAGGCACGTATAATATTTTAACCGCGTATAAAATTTGAATATTTATGGTCCGTGTGATTTACATAACACATAGGTAATAATTTTACAATAACTAAAATTCCATACGTCAAATTAATGATTTAATTTATTAATTTCTAATGAAAAATAAAAATAATAAGTAATTTTTTGATTGTAACTTAAGTTGCATTCACACAGCGCCGTATTATTATAACACTGAATGTTGAATTGTTTGTTCTATTTTCTAACATGCAATTGTTTTTTTTAATACCAGTTATGACAAAATACTACATTATCTGAAACTATAAAATCGGACGATTATTTTCATTTTAACGATTAAATGAAATGTGCAAAATAATAGTACTTCCTTGTGTTAATGAAAAACTATATTGTTTATATAGTTACGCAATCGATACAAATTAAAAACGTAGCATTAATATTGAATATTAAATCTCTTATATAAATGCTTCGTCATGACGAAAAATAAAAAACCCCTTTTTTTAGGTGAATTTTTATAAAAAAAAAAATACAATTTTTCTAATTCCAAACGTGATTCGTCAAGAGCAAACGATTAATTTGTTTAATTGATAATAATTTATGCCTAGTTTATACGTTCTATTAGACAAATAGTACAGATTTTTAATGAACGGTAAAAAAAAAATGTTAACATTATTATAGCAAAATACAAGTATAATAGTATAAGTATTCGTAATTATTAATAATAATTGTATAATAATATGATGGGTAAATTGGCAAAAATTTATGCGACGGTATAGGTCTACCGTATTATAGTGTAATATTTTCATTTTATTTAACGGTTCTTTTGTACCGCGGAATAATATACAAAGCCGTGTCATGGATAAATAATTTCCAACAAAATACAAATGAATTACCTAACAAACAACACTCGTAAACATTTGCATGGTTGGTAACTTTTAAATTATAACAATATTAAAATCCATCATTATTTTTCTAATAATATGAAAATCATTCAATAAAACTAATTGAGTCTTTTATTTTCCGGTCATCAATCTTTCGATTGGTTGACTGTATAGGATCTTTATGCATATCTGTCAAAACTCAAATCCTTGAAACTCTCGACAACTTTTCATTTCCGTGTCCTTAAGAATTTATATTTCATCATTAGTCTTCCTATTCCTACTTCGTAAAACCTTCAGTAATCAACTTCAACGAGTTATCAAGGCGTATAGTAATTATCAGTTCCTTCTTTACCATTAAGTCACGAGTGACGCAAGCCCAGGGCTCCCGGCTGACGGATCAGATTTATACAAAAAAAATTAACAAACGTTTTAGTTTTCTTTCTTAATTAAAGTTCAATCGATCCAGTTGAGAACAAAATACAAAGAATTTTCAGAATTCTATCACGGAGATGGTAGTACTTGAAAAACCTTGATTCCGTGGACTCGAATATACTCTAATAAAAGCAGATAAATATTAGAAGAAACTTTCCCGAATGTAGGAGTTGCCACAATAAGATATTTCTTTGCCAGTTGCCTAAAGGTGACTACCAATCAGTGGAGAGCGTTCTTTTTCACAGCTAAAAAGGATAAACAAATCAATAACGAACAATTATGTTACAAGAACAACTTACTAATTTGTCAATCGCGTGCATAGGAAGTGATGAAATCCTTCAATCATTGGACTTTGAGGATACCAATAATTAAAGATTTTGCAAATCTGAAATCAGGAAAGAAACATATAACATCAATATACGTTTAGTTTAGTAACTATTTATACCTATTTGTGAAAATAAAATAATTTGACAAAAAATATTTTTATTAATAATAGGAATTATTATACAACTGTTACGGGCTACGGCCACAATTTTATTGTGATATTATTAGGATAAATAATAATATTAATATTCTTATGAGTTTTTAAAATACTTGTAATTGCGAATTGACTTAATTTTATTTTTAAATTAATATTTAAATTTTAAGACCCAAAACATAAACAACTATTCTCAGTGTGTGTTTGAATTTCAAATGAATTAAACAAAAGTTGTTTTTATTTATTTTTTGCTTTTAAAATGTTAAACTCTGTGTGCCCGAAGGACCCCGCATAGCCAAATACAGCCCTGTCAGCCAGATTTATCCCTTCTTATTAATTGAATATGTACTTGTAAATTATTGTACTATTATGATAGTTTAAAAAAAAAAAAAGTTAATTTTTACGGAAGAAAAACATTAAAAATATTTATTTGCTTTAAATGGAATACGCGTGTGGCCGCGAGGACCAACAATTGAAAATATTTGAAATATTATAGTTGGAGGTACCTACTACGAAACGATATTCGTGGCATTGTTACCTATATACAATCCGTTTTCGTATATAAATCGAACACGCGGTATATTTACCTATAATGATGGAATGCATTTTCACGCCGTTCATAAATATATATATATAATAATGCTATTTTTACAACAATACAAAAATATGAACTCGGATTTTTCAAGAAAATTATCCACGCTCCCGAGGATATATTATATTATTATTTCAATGATATTTACTAGCTCATCCGTACACTATATTATAAGTACCTTGTGTGTTAACCGGGTTTACCAGTAATGATGACTCGATTTGTGGTTTTATGAATATACGTTTACCATTATATATATATGAATCTTATCATACAAAACCGCAAACTCGTTTAAAAACTCTCGTAAAATCATAACGGATGTCACGCGATCGATTATACACATATATTATAGAACTAAATCAAAAAAAAAAAAAAAACCGTGGTAAGATACAGATTTCTTCGTGGCAAAAGTAGGATGGTTTAATATGGATCATATTATAATGTAGATAATCATTTTTTTTTCAAGTCACATTAAATATTCCCGGATATCCGGAAACCCGGATGATTTTGCATTTAAATTCGGTTTTGGAGTGTGTTGGGGAGTACTGAAATACACATTTGAAGTTAAATTGTTAGATCATTCGATGTGCACGCCAAGCCCATATACAGGGGAGTTTAGGGGTTAAACCCCCCTCCTGCCCGACATTTTTATTATAATATAACAAAGACTAACTAAAGACAAACTTTATGTACAATTGTACAACTACAGTTTATTTTAAGTATTTGTACATTTTCCAGTTTCCCACTAGTCATTACACGTTATCTTAAATTGTAGAAAATGATAAACGTATATGATCAATCTTGAAGATTGAATCTTGTCGGACGACGGACTTAATCGGTCCATAACTACAATTGTTCGCCAGTTATGAGTTCAGTCTGATTTCAGAAGTATTGAATAATAAAATAAATTTATAACGTGTATTTAATTTTATTCTGTTTCTTAATAACTGTGTATCTGTTTACTGTTACATTATATTTTATATATTTCTGGAATAATGAATGAAGTATGCCAACTCAGTCGTTAATATTTCATATGATAGTGGACTTATTTTTAGCTGCAGTTCTGATAACAATGATGGAAATTTCAGATCGTTGTTAAGATTTAGAGTGCAATCTGGAGATTTAACATTGAAAGTCCATTTAAAAAATGCAGCAATTAATACTGTTTACATTAACCCTCTTATACAAAACGAAATAATACATATTTGTGGTACATCCATTCAAACTCAGATAATAACCAAAAAAGGGTTTTTTTTCAATTTTAGCGGACGAAACTTGTGACACATCACGAATAGAAAAAATGTCCCTATGTACCTAGGTACATTGAAGATTGTCGTATCAGGAAAGATTTTTTAACTTTTATTCCTATTTATGACGCATCAGGAAAAGGAATAGCCCATACAATAATACTTGAAATAGACAAAGTAGGTTAAAAAAGGAAAATTTAGTCTGTTAAGGCTATAATGGCGCTTCTTCGATAAGTGGTATATATAATGGAATTCAAAAAAATATTTGCGATATAATACCTCACGTTTTATACATACATTGCGCCGTCCATTCGTTGAACTACACCATTAGTAAATCATGTGACGTTCCTGAAATAAGAAATTGTATTGGATCTATATCTACAATTATATACTTCATTCTTTCGAAAATCTCCAATAAAGTCAGAAGTTCTTAAAATACCCAATTCCAGGCACACGCCACCAAACACTTTTAAAAATGTGTGAAACCCGTTGGGTTGAACGCCACGACAGCTTGTTACTGTTTAAAGAACTATATCTATCAATAATAAACACATTAATTGATTTTTACAAAAGCTTTTCAACGATTTATAACACTTTTGAATCAGAATTAAAGGTGTAGATGGGAAATGGAAATCGGTACCCGATAAAGAACTTATCTGCAATTGATACTATAGGTGTTATGTCGAAGGACCTTTATCCAAACATTTAATGTTTAATATCCATACTTGCAACACTCCCAGTGTCGACATCGTCAGCAGAACATTCTTTTTCAACTTTAAGACGATTAAAAGAATAGCTGCAGTGAAAATCGTCTAACAGGTTTAGCTTTATTGTCAGTCTACTGAAGTATCCTAATAAATTGAAGAAATAATCAATATATTTTTCAGAGTGGTTAACTTTGTTTTATAATTTACAATTGTATTTAATCATTTTTTTAAATATTGGTATTGGTATCATTGATAACCAGGTGATTATCTAATTTCTAAAAACGCATTTGTTAATTATTTGCTATTTTGTTTGGCATACATTTGAAGTCGATCGGATAAAGTGGGTGGGACACGTGAACTTGGCCCACTTGAAAGAAAATTGTTGATTGTGTAAAACGTGGGAATGATTTGCTATTTTTTTTTTTTTTTTTTTTGTAATCAATTTGCTAATTATTTGCTATTTGTTGACATGTTTAGAGTCGATCGGATAAGATGGGTGGTTCATGGACGTCCATTATACAGAAAAAAAAAAAAGACAAACCAATTGTATGTATATTAAGTTTAGAGACAACTATAAAATAATCATTTGCAGGGGTAGCTGATGGCTATCTGGTCGTTATTTCTGGCACAATTATTATTTTTATCGATTAAAAGCAAAACCAAAATGTCTATACGAAGGCATTGCGCGAGTATCGCGACGACAAGAGTACGACGGTCATAGCACAATACTTTTCGCGATAATATAATTACACTGACAAACAGTAACGCGAATCAGTGGCGTGCACACGAGGGTCATAACCCCCATCCATTGAAATTTAATTTTTTTCTAATAATTAAATTATGCTCTACGGATTTTCTATAAATATTGTATGTTTTTATTAATATTAATGTCTCATCATTGTTTGACAATATGTGCCGATTACTATTGGCCTATAAGCTCAATGAAATAGCGAAAAACCAAGAAAATTCGGTTTTTTACATTTTTATTATAGAAGATTCTTCTAAGCGCGAATTCATAAGTGAATATGTTTTACAAAATTGTAAATTGTAGTAGTATTTTTTGAAGGAGTATAGAAAAACACGTATATGTTTAATGATTTTATACCTATGACTAATTAAATTCAGATGTTCCCTCCGTATGAAAATGCTGAGCACACCACTGGCGCGAATAATCATAATATTGGCGTAAAATTGCGTTTTGACCGGGTCCCCGTTTGTATCTATATATATATATGTATATACGTTTATTATAGGTATACAGTGACTGTTGAACAATCGTTGACCCAAAATAAAAAGAATAAATATAGGGCAAATAAGTTTTGAAAAATCTGCAGCTATTGTATTATGTATCTATTTGTCTAAGTAAATAGACGCGTACGAGTATAATATATAATAATAACAATAATAATATAATATGTCGTTTAAAACGAAAATAATATAAATACACCAGTACAGCGATGAAAATGAACTGACGAATAGTTGTTGCAATAAAATACTAGGTTAAATTCGTCGCCGTGATGTATACGTTATTGTTGTACAGATATCGTTATATATTATAATAATTGCTATTAAAAAAAAAAAAAAAAAAATTGTACGTTTATGACAGATACACTTTCTATATACAATAAATATACGCATATAACTTTTTTATACTCTGGTTTCAGTGGTGAACCGATATGACATTTTTCCGATATTAGCTACCTGATATTTGTAATCGAAAACCGTGAGGTCGATATTGAGAATTATCTGAAATGTCGGTTGAAAATCCTATTTCATTTTTTTAACGCTTTTTTTCGTATTTCAGAGATGTGTTATCGACGTTTTTCTTCAAAAACAACGGGTCAATTATGAAGAAAAAATACCCAATATCACCGATATCGGTTTATGCCGATACTCGCCACTGTATATAAGTACTATAGTATTTCTTCTGCGAAAGTGATAACAAGCATACCGAATACAAATATTACAAATACAATTTTATCCGCATAAAACCTAAAAAAAAAAAGACGTACTTTTTAATAAATTAAAAATAACTAAAAAAACGCTAGAATATTTTTAAAATTGAACTGCGTCTTGAAGAACGCACTTATATAAGTATTCGATGAAAATTTCAGGCCTTAATGATTATTTCCTACTGTATTACAACAACGAAAAAGCAAAATCGAAATTAACAAAAATCGTTACCGTGTAAATATGCGCAGATGTTTTTCCCGGATTTGCTCTATTATTAGGAAAACTACAAGGGAAATCAAAAAAAAAATTACCTCCTCTATGCACCGACCAGAAAACATTTTATTTTCTAGAGTTCCTATATATATATATATATAAAGTTAATGAATAAAATTACACACACGTCATAGTAAAACCAATACATATTCGACACATTTCTCAAAATTTGAAAATATTGTGATGGAACAGTGTAAGTATTTATAGGTAATTAGCGATTAAATTTCATACGTACAGTATATTTAAACAAAACATCGACTTTAAAAAAAATAACCAAGTTTTTATTTTTACTGGATTAAGCGAAGCGATAAAATTGCCTAGCACCGAGTATAATAATAATAATTATTATTAATTATATTCCGCTACGATTTAATCCATTGAAGTTTAAACAAGATAACTGTACATGCGATAAGATAATATATTCTATTACCAATACTGTAGGTGCCACTTATTTATCTTTGTATCAGTTGAATTATTGTGTTATGAAATTGTCTACTAATCGGTTTTCGTAATAAAAAATCAAAATAAAAATACGAAATAAAACATAACGACGAAACTGTATCGGTAGATACCGAAAGAAATCGGTAGGTAGGAAAAATAAAAAAAAATAGGAAAGATATATAACGGAAATAAAAGAATAGCGAGCAACAGGACCGCTGTAGGGGGGACGTGGTCAGTGTCAATGGCACTACACGCTACCGGTAGCCACAGATGAAATTCTCCGTTGTCGTCTGCACCGGCGCTGATTGGCGATCAGTCACGAACGTCCGTATTATTACGCGGTCGATTATTATTCGAAAGGTTTCGTCTGGAAGTACACGCACGAGGAGAACGCGTAAACCAAAACCTATATAATAAATTAAACCGTTCGAAGAACTTTTTTTTTTATTATAGTCTCTCGATCGATCGCCTCAAACCACGAGCGACGAGAATTTTAGGAAGTCGAGAGAGCATGGCCAACAGTAAGTAAACGTACACATTGTAACCGTTAAGGTGGTATAGAGGTAATAGATAATCTATTATAATAGTTACCTAGTTTTGATTAACTATATATATACATATAGTTTAAAAAACCCATAACGTTTGAACCAAAAAAGTTCGTTTATGAAAATTATTCAAAATTGAACGCCAAGCCTATGTTTTTTTTTTTTTTTTTTTGTATAAAATGTAAATATATTTGTAAAAAACTATATTAAATATAAATACATTATTATACATTTTTTAAATAATAATTGTTCATAATAACATCGTTGAATGACAAAAGTTGTAGTTTAACAAATTATATATATATATACTCGATAAACATTTTATATGGCTTACCTTTGGGAAAATTTTCAAAGGGAACGGAGTTGTCATTGAAGAACGACAACGAATAATTATAGTATCGTAAAATTTTTAATTAAAAAATTCCCAATGTCAGAGAAATTTCCTATTGGGTACGCCATTAATGTTGAAAACCATACGAGTAAGTATATTACGATAATAACCGTTTATTTGTTTTGTAATTACATAGTATATGTAACAATACTCGTCAGTCAACTATTTGAATTAAAAAAAAAAAAAATCAGTGATCAGCAAAACTCTGATCATTAGAGTCGAATTTCCTCCCTATGTTTTCTATTATAGAAATATTCTTTGTAAACAGCCGAATACTATAACACTATGTACAACAACAATACCTCTTCCGAAAAAATGGCAAAATTTTAGCATAAAAATTATGTGGAGGGCAGGGGTTGAAAGTTTACACCCCCCTAAAGGTAGAGTTTAGATTTTGAAGTCTTTGTGGCTGTTCGAAACCAAAAAAAAAACCCCTCTCCCGAATACCGAAATTCATATTCTTGGAATTTAAAGCAACCTTTATCACTTTATTCAGCCTATAATTCCCGAGGTTGAGCACATTCTGTCCGAAGAGGGAGCCGCTAAAAATGGCCAAAAGTAGTGATTAAAAGATATATAGGCTAGATATATTATATCTCGGACACATGTATAATTGTATACGCGGCGCAATTGTCTCAGTTCTCTGCGAAAATTCAACAAAAACAAATCGATTATTCCGTCATCGTAAGATTAATTCTGTTTATATATTTTATTTAAGGCGATTTTGATTAGCTTTGACTCGGACGCGACTATATATACGCATCAGATACGGACACACAGATTGACAACTGCGACTATACACCGTATCGGGAAAATCGACATTTTCACGGTCGCCGAAACAGATAAATAATTACAACAACAGTAATAATAATAATATTGTTGTGAACGCGCCGGAAGTGTACGTCCGTCCAGCGGCGAAGGCAGCAGCGTCTTCGTCGCAATTTTCGCCACAGCGCAATCGGACGCGGCCCGTGATATTCCGGAAGGGGCAACGACAACGCCCGGAGCAAAAGAAGACGCACCCATCGCGTAAATCGGCGCAGGTGTCGTAGTAGCGGCTGGCACATGGTCCAGTAGTGGTGACGATATGTCCAGGAACATGATGGGAGCTTCGACTCCCTCGTATTACCCGTCCGAAGCGGATTTCGTAGTCAAGACGCCCCAGAAACCGGCCGGTTCCTGTAAATCCCGCCATCATTCCGACCAAGTACGAACGTGTATAATATTTTTTTTTTTTTTTGTATCTCGAATCCCGTTTCCTATGAAATAATTAATCATTTTAAACCGTATACGATAAAAAAAAAAAAAATTTAAAAATAATACTATTTTGTTGTATCCGCTATATAGTTCAAATGTATCTATAAAAAAAAACACGATTCGAACTTAATTTAATCGTTGAACTGTCCAAATTTTGTTATGTGGTAGGACAAAAACAAAAGACGACGACGACATTACATTGTATAACACACTTAAACACTTAACACTATACAATATGTACGCAATTATATATTGTCAACATTTCCCTTAGGAATACTAAATTATATTTCTTTCAAATAAAATAAATTATAGTACGAAATAATACCTGTCATTTCGCAAATAATCTTGTCATGATCAATCGTATTATCATTTTGAAGATTTTTTAACAAATAATATCGGGTCGAAACGATCGAATCGGTACACTAAATTATTGCACCCAAGTATCTTTATTACGTAATAAATAACAATTCCAAAAATTATGCCGTTTGGATAATTTAGAAATGGAACAAAATCAAAAAAAAAAAAAAAATGAATATTGATTTGATTTTTCAAATCGATTTTGTGAATAATTCAATGTTAATGATAATTATTTGTCTTGACTTGCATACATTTAATTATCGGATTAAAACGCGAAATTCTATATTTTATTATATTCTCTTTTTCCAACAAATCTCACACGCACAACTTATTTTAAAACACAACCTTTGATAGAAACATTATTAAACGGTTAAATTTATATTGCCCATACCTTTAGATTCAATACATTAGCTTGATCGGACTGATGCAACTGGTGACCGGATCTCTAATGGTCGTTTTCGGCGTGCTATCGATGCTCCACGAGGCGTGCCTGTCCAGCGTAGGCGCAGGCCTCTGGAGCGGAGCAATGGCCATGGGCAACGGAGTGGTGGGACTGATGGCCAGTCTGAACGGCTGTCTCTCGCCGGACAGGACTCTGTCCCCGCTGTCTGTCACGATTTACCTGGCCCTGTGTTTGGTGTCCGTGGGCGTCAGCAACTTGGCCATTGTACTCACGGCGATCGGACTGCTGAAGGACTCGCAAAAACCCTATTACATAATGCCAAAAGACAAGGTAAGGCGGAGTGTGGAGTAATAAGGAGTATTTTTTAATTTTTTTTTTTTCAAATCTTTTATCTCATGAATTTTCTACGCAATATGAAATATATATGTATATATATTTTAAATAAACAACCGAACTACACGTTTAAGAGTAGTTTGATTGAGTTTTCATAGTACCTGTAATAACAGTAATACGTTCTCGTGCAGGCTCAGTACAAAACGCTGACGGCGGATCAGTTACAGACGAATTGGGCCCCGGTGTTGGCCAACTTGGGATTGCTGCTGGCCACGTCCGTACAGTGCCTGACCACCATGCTGGCCGCGTTCCGTTTCTACCGACTGGTCAAATCGATTTTGGCGGGCGAACCGCGCGTTTCGTGGCCGGCCAACTCCAGACACGGGAGCCCGTCGTGTTGCAGCTCGAGCGCGGGCAGTAAACGGAAGCTCGTGCAAAAGTGGTTGGTGCAACAGGCCCCTCCGTCGCCAGGCCGTCCACGCCGGCAGACCGACTACACCGGACAGGCGTACGAAAACAGACCGGTAAGCTCTTGTAAAAAAAAATGAAGTCTATAAATATATACGTTTTTGTTGACCGGGATTTTTATCATCGGCGGCGATTTTCGAAATAGAAAACCGTGAGCTGATATTGAAATTGACACAGACAACTTTCGGTTGAAACCCTATTTTTTAACGTTTTTTTTTTCATAATCCAAAGAAACGTTTTTGCTTCAAAAATATCGGGTCAAACGTCGTCGGTTTTGAAACAAATTCGATATCCTAAATGTATCGGCCGATATATTACGATTCACCACTAGTTTTCATACTACATAAAATGTTTAAAACTACTTTCTATGGAACCTCTTTTTGGGGAGGGGGAATCTGGTGCCCTTAATCTGTCTCCGAAATACCTACTATAATAATTATATTGTTAGTTTTTTTCCGATAGAGGAGAAAATTAATTATTGTAAACGCTGCGAATAATTTCTATATGGATATCTTATAATAATCTTATAACGATGACGTACGTGTGTAAATGTATTTCCAAGCCAATAGGATTTTATATATTTTTATATACGATAATCCTATGTATACATATATAGTGTTTAAAATCAAAAAAAAAAACAGATAAAATGTATTAACAATAATGGACGTATAATACTAAAATAATGTATACAATACGTATATAGGTATCTATATAATGTACTATTGTAAGCGTAAAATACATATTGTTAACTTAAATGTTATTTTAAATATACCCATTGGTATTTTTCGTTTTTTCAAGCAGTTAAAAACGATTTAAGTTATAAGCGAATATTATGTTCAAATTGTCACAGAGGTCAAGAACGGTAAATCGATTATTAAATAATATATACGATGCTCGTAAATGTAACGTAGTTTTAAAAGTAAAAAAATAATATCGTAAATAACAATACTGCGTAGAGGGTGCATGGTATTGGTATGTGCGTATAGTATTCTATCAGGGGGTAAGATATTGAATTTAAAAATTGTCATATTGTATAAAAGGTGTTAAAAAGAAAAAAAAAGTTAATTTTTAATTAACATATATGCGTATATAATTTCTTGTAGAAATTATAATTTCCTCTGTGATTCTTTGCTAATTCATAAATATAAAATTGAATTTAAAAATATTACGAAGACACTAAACGAAATCAAGGAGGAAATATAAAAATATCTTCCCGATTCCTCCCTGTTTTATGTTTAGTAATACAGGTACCAAACGGAAAAAACGAATTACAATATCGTATTAAAAAGTCAAATATTCATTTATATTGTATTTAAATAGTTTCGAGAAGCTAATATTTGTATTATAAATTTATTTATATAATAAAATATTATATATGATATATGATAAAATCACCAAAATCTGAACGAGACTATATTTAGTTTATCAGTCCGAATATAAATTTCTGAAATAAACGACTAAAATTAATTTCAATCTAGAATATAATAAAGACGTAAACTCGAACGTGCATAGTGACCACGGTACATTAAAAACAACGGATAAACGCTTATAAAAGCGCACTTTCCCGAATTGAAGGAAAAACTTTATACGAGATAATATATAATATTGTATTCTCGTACGTATAATTTCAATTATATAGTTAAATCGCTTTAATATTGTATTTTATGATACAAAAAAAAAAAAAAAACCTATAAAAAACGTTACAACAAATAATGTTCTATTAGTTGAACGGTATACTAATAGTAATAATAATAAGGAATATATATATTTACATTGGCAAAATAGTTTTTATTGCGCCGAATAACGGTGGACAAATTTGAAATAAACAAAATAATGACATAACCTATAACGATGATGATAATAATCTATCGAATACAAATAACGAGGATCGATTAGGATAAGTACTTTTTTTTTTGTTTTTTTCTATACAGGAATATCTAAAATACGCGTTTTATCGTCATTATCGGGTGTTCTTTTTTAAATACGTATTCCATATACTTCGATTTTTTTTTTCTTGTTCTGCTATTATTCGTGACAGCTTGGTATTTTTAAAAAAAAATTTCTTACAAAGTGTCCCTATACGTTGGCGCACAACGCGTTAATAATAATATTATCCTTCTCCGGCAGTGGCGGTGGCACCACCTGTGGAGAAACACCGTATAAATACACACAGAAATATAATAATATAATAAGTAATAATATAAGCTAGTACGGAACGAAATAAACGTCAAACCTCGGCGGAGAATTAGTTCCAGCCCAGTTATCCCAGGTCGGATATTATATATAAATGGCAAACCTGCCTATTTTTTATTTATATATATATATTTTTTTTTTTTTCTGCTCCGGTCGTATAAAATAATATAATATAATATTCTCTTTATATTCTCCGCGTCCGGCCGCCGAACCATCGCCGCGCAGCTTAAACGAAGAAAATTCTTTAAAAAAAAAAAAAAATAAACCCGCAATTGTCGTCAATACGCGCGATTTATATTATTCTATACAGACAATAATATTATCATTATTATTATTATTATTATTATTATTACATAATATATAACCGTATGTAGGCCGGTTTTAAACGCATAGGCGGTGGGCGGGCGAACCGGTGGCGTGACGACGGGATTATTTTTTTTTACTATAAGGGCGAACATACATTTTCGGTTCCCTACGAACCAAAAAAAAGAAAGAAAGAAAAATACGAATAGTTTTTCTAAGTGATGGCGGGTGCCAAATAAACGTGTCGATAATAGTAAGTAACGCGAGTCGACTTTCTTACGGATTAATCTGCAGTTGCCAAATCGTATATTCGTATTAAATATAATTATCGTTATACGTCCCCAATGTTAACACATTATAATTGTTATTGTTATTATTATTATTAACATTGAAATAAACGGAACGACTGAACGTAAAAACGTTGAAGTCTGTATCATAAAAGTCGTGAAGTCGCGACGGGAGACCATCGAATTCTGCGAAATCTGTATGCGCATATTCCATTGATTTTGTTTTTTTTTTTCGCATAAAGATCTCCCGAGCCCTGGTATTAAATTTCGAATTTACGGCGGGTACAATCGATGAAGAGACGGACGTTTCAAAAGTAGACAGGAGGGACGTAAGGAAACCGATAATAACAATCAATGAAAATAGTAATTCCGGTGCGCGACGGTTCCGCGGTAATTGCGTCGGCGACGCCAATAATAATAAGAGCCAGAGGAGACCACCGCGATGGGACGCGCGTTTATTATCTCCTCGGCTTTTCACCGACGAAATAAAATAATTAGATCGAACGAAAAAAGAAAACTTATTAATAATAATAATATTATTATTATTATTTACGCGTCGCGTCGTCGGGGGAGACACTACAGCACAATAGACCGGGCCGCGTACCAACACGCACGCACGCGCTGTACGTCGTCATGAGCCGCGTCCACACTGGTAAAAATGTACGTTGTGTGTCGAATGTAAAATGCGCCACAAATATTTATGCGGCAAATATTTATAGAAAAATATATTGACCGTTTATTTATAAATAAAAATGTTCGCCGTGCGCTGCGTGTCCGGGATCAACGCGTAATTAATCGTATACTAGTATTTCCGCCATCGGTTTATAATTTCATCGATAGATAGTGTATTCAATAATTCGCCACAATCGTACTAATTTTTGCTCTGGTAGAGATGTTTCATCCAATAACGCCTGGGTTTTTTTTTTGTTTCTTCTCCTCTATGTTGATTAATAATGAAAGCCGCACATTTTCTTTTTCTTTTTTTTGTCATAAGAACCAATACATCAGACATAATGTATAGTATAATTACTGTTTATGATTATTTTTGAGACCAGAAAAACACAACATGACAAAATACGTCCACACTAGAATAATGTTGTAACGTAAATTTATGTTGCGGCGCAAAAAACCCCATGATCGTGTGTATATAATGCGCCGAAAATATTTATGTGGGCTGTTATGTGCGGCGAACACATCCACATACGCACGCATTTAGTGTCGCACGTACAAATTTGCGCCGTATAATAGGACCGTTTCACACACGACGGTTTCGTCGGTACAGTTAAAATCCGTACGATTTTTTTCGGTACGGACGTTGTTTTCATACACAACGGTTTTTTTCCCGTGAACACGTCCCGTCTACGTTTGGTTATGTTTGTTATTTTATATTTTTACTTTAACTCAGGCGGCTTTCAACATGAGTCGAAAACGCACCATTGCCATGTGGCTTTTGTATTGTCGTTTGCGATTACGTATTAAACAACGTAACAATCGTGTTTAGTGGATGCATCCAATTAATGTACGAATAAATGTCATGGGCGCAAATTTAACTCACTGTTCGAAGAACTACTTGCAGATGAAAATACATTTTAAATACATCACAAGCATTTTTGGTTCCATTTCTATCTTTGTAAAGATCTTGAGACTTTTATCCCATAAGATAGGTCTGCATTCTACAGCAGTGATTAACATTTCTGTGTCAATATCCATGCCTTGGTTTTATTTCTAAAAAACGACAACGAGCAGCTTTGACGACGGACGGCAGACGAATAAAAATCGTCTTTTGTGAAAGCGTGCGGCCAGCCAAGTCACGTAGGCCACTGATAAGACGGCGCCGTACTTTTCAGTCGGTGACACGGCTGTATCACGGCGACCGTTCGGAAAAAATCCGTCCACTGTCCCGTGTGAAAGCCGCAATTACTTTCATATGTTTTACTGCCAATTAAAACCCGTACGGACGAAACCCAAGTGCGTGAAACGGGCCTACGACGCACAACGTACATTTGTGCCAGTGCGGACGCGGCTATATATTGTGTACGCGCGATACGAGACGCGGACAACACGCAATAATAAAGACGAGACGACAGAATAATTGATGTTGAAGAAAAAAAAAAAAAAAATACCCCGGTCGTACCGCGAGGTGGTGTAGTGCACGACACGCGCGTAGTTATTGTCGCGTACTCGTACACCGTATTCCGCGTTGTCGCGTGTGAGGTGTGTTTCGGTCGCGCGTAATTTGAAACCGTTACTCGGTTTATATTATTATTATTATCATTATACCGGGTATACGATCGCACGCTTGTTTATTTTGCCGTCGTTATTTATATTGTATATTATATATTTTAATAAACTATTATTTTTATTTCCCTCCACCCCCCCCTGCGTAGCATGAAAAAAATACGCGAGTAATTGCGGTTTGTTTGTTTTTTTTTTTTTTTTCCGTAACGTTTTATTTCGTTCACGGTGTACCTGTATACGATAATATAGGTGGTACACCAGCAATTTGCATTTTATCGAGTAATTCGATATGTACGTACACAGATGTATAGGTACCGCGGAGGCGGGTTCCTGCACAGCTATATAAAACACCGGTAGGCGACCATTTTTTTTTTTTTTTGTTTTTTGTCGTTTAACAGTTGAGAGAGAACCGAAAAAAAAAACACAGCAATTATTATCGTCTTCGATTTATAATTCCGTTCGAATCGCTATATTATGTATATATAAATTACATATATACGTACAGTCGTATCATTATAAATAATGATAATTTTTATTTACGGAAATAATATACCGATTTACACGCTATACCAACAAACATTTTAGTTTTTTTCCCCCCGTTTTTTTTTTAATGAACATTTAAATACGGTTAATATTATACTGTTACGCGTTATGCGGCTTCCAGTGGCGACTAAAGGATCCTCCTCTCTCTCCACTTGGACCGTAGAGCTTTATAAATTGGGATTGGAAAATTTTCACAGTTTCATCACGGATTATCGAAATAATCGTCTTCGTCTATACGGGTCCCCAATTGACTTATAATTTCTGTTCAAAGTATTGTATTTGTAACATATTTTTAGAGAATTTTTGATGAAAAATCACCTCATACCCGCACTTTTCAAGCTGTTCACTTTTTCTCGGTCGAAGAGCAACATTGAAGAAACTTACGGTTATTTGCAATCCATTCCTTATAAATACAAAAAAAAGACTGATCGAGCCCGATTCTTTTATAGATTTAAAAAAATATATATATATTAAAAGTATTTTATTATATTTCCCCCTACCACCATTGAACATCAAGTATAACAACTACTGTGGGCTTCCGACCTAATGTTCGTATATTTTATTTATTTTATTATTTTATTTAAAATCATGTACATATGAATACTGGGCCCCACTGAGAAGACCCGTTCGGGCGCTTAAGAGTTCTAGATTAAATTATTTAATACACATATATTTGATATACACTGATTTAAATATTAAATTTAAAAATATAAACTTACCTATTTAAATTTCAAGGAAATCAATCGCCATTAATATTTTCATATCCATATTCTATCAATTTTCAAATGACCTATTAAAAATTGATGGGTAGTAAAATTATTTATATATATATATATATATATACATAGACAAATAATATAAGTACATAATGTAGGCATGGGACAGGGGTAAGACGGGATACTTGTAGCCAACGATAGTATCGATGGCAACTTATCAATGAAAATGATCTGATTGTCGTTAGTGTCGTGTAATTCACACGGTCGAATAAAATTATATTTACATTAAAAGTAGGGCTCGCTAGACTTTTTCGCATTACGCACGCAAATACGAGCGTAAATATAAGCATCAGCCGCTATTTCATACAATGATATGCAAAAATAATTGTATACAATTAATTATTGTGTTTTTTTTTTTTTTTTTTAATATTTCATGGTTACGCAATAAAATGCGGTGTTTTCCGCATTGAATTCTGTTCCAGTACTGCTTTTAATTTTGGTATCTCCGAGCATGTCCACCGTGCCATCACACCGTAAAGGTTAAGATCTGGGTCTTATGATTTACCAACAAATATTGCCCAACAACTTTTAAATAACCACGTCTGTTTACCCTGATAATGTACCATCATCGTATATGAACATATAATTAAGAAACGTGTAATATTATTCGCTCCAGATTATTTTAATTATATGTTAAATTGTAACAGTATAGAACGCGTTAATATAATTACACCCGTGCTTTAGTGCCTGACAGTATTATGTAGTATATTGCACAATTTAAATTATTTTATTTATAGTGTAGGTATCTTACCCACCTACCAACCTATTGTAGTTCCAAACAAACTAACAAAGACTTGTAAACGATACTTTTTTTAAAAGTGTTCAAAAATGTATTCTTTTTTTTTTTGTACATACAATAATTACGTTCCGTAGAGGTAACATTCTCTAGGTGACATTCTTGTCGTCTCTGTCCATCTAACGGGCAATACAACAAATTACGTTATACTTAGAACGTAAATTGTGGCGTTCAAATGGAACTCGAATAACAAAATTTAAAGAGGAGAATATTATTTCCGAGGGCTGTACGTAGCTCTTTTCTAAAAAAAAAAACGACAAACAAAAAAGTTATAGCCATATTGGACTATTGTTTTTTTCTTTTTTTTTTTTTCGGTTTTTATCGTATAAACCGTCGTGTAGTAAAGAATAAAGATAGATTCCAACTATCACGAATTGATTGCCGGCTGTTGACGTCTTTTAACAAACTTTTTTAATATATAATATTGAGAAAATGCACTCCGGTGGTTTTAAATAAAGGTACACACGATTTCGAAAACTGTTTAAATATTTACAAGTCCGCAGACTATCGTATAATATAATACGATTATATCTTACACGCGGTCAGTGGCGGGCCCGAGAATTTTCGACAGAAGGGGTTTTAGTACTTAGCAGTGGCGGCTTGAATGACTGAAACTCAAGGAACAAAACCACCCACCCACCTAATTTATAAAAACCACTAGGTACTTCATAAGTAAAATTTTTCATTTTTATATAATACAATAATAGTTGGTAAGCATATTTTTTTAATAGAATTATCGTTATGGGCTTATCCGTAAATAATTTTCTGTTATGATAAAATATAAAACTTGTATTCCTACATAAAATATTATATTCAAATCTTTAAATGATTAACTATTAATTAAATAATAAATTATAATTTTAATTATATTATTTATATTTACTATAACTTTTAACATAATATATCAATAACATGAAAAAAAAATAACTCAAAGATATGATCTGAGACCTAATTACCTTAAGTGTAGCCGTGCAGGACAAACAATTTCAATAATTACAAAAAAAAACCAAACTAAAATTATATCAATTAATTATTTAAATAAATATGAGCAGACATTGTATTTTAACGTTAAAAATAAAAACTATAAAATAAAAAAATTACCTTCGGCATAATTTGGCATAAACCGATGATATTGCGCCAATGCCATATAGAGTCTTATCAAAATCCATTTCATCATGTACTTCACAAGATATTAACATAAAATGATCTAATCTAATATCACGTGTTGTAGATTTTAATCTAGTTTTTATTAATTTAATTTTAGAAAATGTACGCTCAACTGGAGCAGAACCAATAGGTAACGTGCATAAGACAACGCTAAAAATAGATTTAGAAAGGTAAAACGTATATCCAATGCCCTCGACTTTTAATAGTTCACAAATCGACTGTGGTACAAACACATCTTTATCGTCAGTTTTGCTATTGGTATCAGAACTTGAAATATTATTTTCATAATTAGCATTTGAATGAAACATACCGGGAAATTCGAATGCAGAAATTATGGCTTCAAGAGTTTGACTTAGTTGTAGGTACTCATCTTTAAGTTGAACAATATAAATGTCGAGAACCAATCACAAATTAATTTGAATGCATCAGATGGTATTGCATCTCTTTTAGCAGAAGACATTCCATTTGATTCCATAACTATCCATTTGAAAGATTGACATTTCTTTAACGGTCAGTTTACTTTCTTTGAAATCAGATTTTAACTTTGACCGTAAAACATCTACGATAACAAAGAATATTTCAGTTATGAATTTATCAAGTGGTTCCAATAATCACTACAGTTTTCTCCAGTCATTTTTTTACTGTTATATTTCTTTTAATTTCTAAACATTGTTCAATATTCCACTTAAGAGCAAGAGTTATTGCTTGTTTTTCAATTTGATAAAATACAAAATTGTCTTTATTTCTATTTCTCAAAGTTGCAATTTATTCTAGTGTCCAATCAATAAATGTTATAGTTTAAAAAAAAATCAATATTAGCTAACTGTAAATACTTAGACATCGATGTAGACATTCCATGTAGCATACACCAAATACAGTACATTCTATTTTGTGATATAGAGTATGTAACCATTGTCGATTTTAAATTTCTATTATCTTATCAATTTTATTATACCATTCTGGCAGAAAAGACCGGCTAGTTTTTTTTCCTCTACATGTTGAAATCGTTGCCTTTTAAGCACAGATTTTAGTCTTGGGAAAATAAAAAACATCATATGAGGCCTGATCAGGAAAATAGGGTGGGTGCGGGACCACAGATATTTTTTTTATCAGCCCAAAAATTCATGAATCGACAGCGCTGAATGTGCTAGCACATTGTCGTAGTGAACAATCGTGAAACGAATTTGGCAGCGCAACCCTTCTCATCTGTAGATTTTACTGAAAAATTGCATGACAAGACCAAATTGAAATTCCCTCCTTATTTGTTAACTCACAAACTCTTTCGGCCATTTCGCATTTTTTCGCAAATTGTTGCGACACCATCTGGATGACGTTGACGGTCTTCCAGAACGTCTTCAGTTGACCGTCGACTATCCTTGAAACATTTAAACCACTCGAAAGTCACGGATCCACTTAATGAATCATCCCCAAACGCGATTTTAATCATTGCCGTACATTTCTGTTGCATCATTTTTACAAAGTTTCAATCAAAACTTAATGCACACACGTTGTTCGTTAATTTCGGACATGTTGAATATGGTGAACGAAACAAACTGACTGGATTTAACCACGTGTAATATTAAATTGAGATGGTGACTTCGGGTTCTGTTTAAAATATTCACTAATACATGGGGAATATATCTATTTATGATTTGAACTTTTTGAACAGACCTGGTATTAATGGATTCACCAATATGATAAGGCGCAGTTTTCTATTAAAAAATCACCAATTACAAAAACAACTTGCTGTAAATGTTCACACAAAAGCAAAATAAACAATAAAAAAAAAAACAAATAATTTTAAAAATGTTATAATTAAATATTATGCTCATTGCGGATCTTGGGGATGGTGGTAAGGGCAGCCGTTCCCACCGTTGGCACGTATTTTATATAATATAATCGTAATAATTACATTTTTGCATCAGCCAGCAACCTATTCACAATTGGCTATACTATATAATTAATATTAATGATAATATTAATAATAATATTATTATTATATATTATAGTAGTTCTTATTATTGTTGTCTTGAAGTCGTCTTTTATTTTTGTGAAAATTATTATGGCGAGTGCCGAGTGGGTACGCAAGTCACCAATGGATTTTGTATATTATTATTATTATTATTATATAAAAGTATAAGCAATCGCGATCGTTAAGCGTGTCCACGATACAGACCATCTTATCTGTATTTTCCTAGTGGTATATGGTATAATACAATCGTGACCGACCAACGACGACCGTCTGCAATCGACAGACTGGTGTTTTCTGTGTATTAATAATACTACTAAATCTATGGACTATAATTATCTAGGTGTTATGCTGTAGTTTACATATGTATATACGTAATGCCTCAGAAATTATCATTCGCCACGCCACTGTATACCCACTCCTTTTTGGACCAGAAGCGACCGCTCCTGGTAATCTTATAACAAGCCTCCTCTGGTACCCTGTATCGTATCCGGGGGGAGGTTATAACTCATCCTGAAATGTCTTCGATATAACATTTTTTTTTTTTTTTTTTTAAGATGATAATATTTTATTAGGAGTGAGAATTTCAAATATACCTCTCCCCCACGTTACCACGAAAAATTTTCCTGGCTACGTCACTGATAGTACCCGGACGTCTGAATAATATAATTGCGAACGAATCGTACAATTCGTCTTCCGTCCTAACCCGGCAATGTGGATTTTAAAACCAGATTAAAAAAAAAAAAGTAATTTTAATTTAATAAAAACGATTTTTTCCTTATAACTTAAAATTGGCTGAAATATATACGTTTCGAGAACAAATTACTAAACATAATAAATGTCGTTGTATTTTTAAGCCTATGGGGAGGGGGGGGATATAACCCCTAAACTTCCCCTCTCCCGATGTGTGGCAAATTTTTTTTCTGTAATTGTAATTGTTATTATTTTAAAGGGCGTTTACGACGACACGGAAACGTTGCCAAAGTGGAAGAGCAGAACGACGCCGAAACCGAAAACCGCGAGACTGCACGAAAAACGGGAAAGGAGACCGTCGGACGACGTGGACGTCCATAGAGCGTACACGGGCATGGACAGAGAAATTGTCGAAGAGTTCATTTCCGTCACCATGGACCCGAAACACTACAGCTGATCGCGAATACATTACGATCGTTACGTATTTATTATATATTCAAACTAAGTATAATATTTATTTTATTTATAGAAACACCGCAAAAACCGTTGTTTTTCCGTTTTCGACGTAGGTTCGACCTATAGTTAGGGAGCCTATTATAATACGTATATATAGGAGGCTCTCTCTCTCTATATATATTAGAGTGGTCCTAATTTGTTAACTTTCTAATTTGTTGATATCTGACCCCTAATTTTGTTTAATTCTATAAGAAAGTAATTTGATTATGATTACTCGCGCCCTTTTCTTGTGCCTATTGAGGGTTGAAAAATGACCAGAGGGTAATTTTTAAATTTAATTAAAAAACCATTATAAAATCTCTTACTATAAAAGTATAAAACACATTAATTATAGAACCAAATTTTCTCCGTAATAATTGTATCTACTCAATTTATCGTAAGTTTCTTATTTTCTAAGGATACCGAAAAATGTAACGTTTATGCAAATTTGATTTTTTTTTTTTTTAGTTATTTAAATATGTTTGATAACTTGTTGAAGATATGGTCAATGTTTCAAAAAAAAAAAAATTGTAGTAAATTGAACAACCTAAAAAGTTTTTAAAAATGTTAATATTTAGAATTTAAAAAACTATATTCTACTCTTTAACTATTTATCAAACCTCAATAGGCACAGGAAAGGGGTGAGTAATCGTAACCAAACATTTCCCACATTACCTTACCATAGTATTAAACAAATTGAGGAATATGTGAATATTATTTGTTTTATTACACAATCGATCGTTATCGGAACACGACGAGTTTCATATGCGAATATATATTATATTTGTAATATCGTTTTCATATTTATTTTTTTATAATAAATCAATGACACGTCCGATAATAACTTTATATACGCTCCGCGCATTATATGTCATGTATACATAATTATTGTATTGTATAAAAAAAAAAAAAAATGTATAAAAAATTAAAATGTTTTAAGTTATTCGATTAAGGCGAATCCGACAATAAAGGATCAGTCTCGCGAACTAATCCTCCGTTTGCCGATTCTCCGATATTGTTCGCGTAATACACTCCTAATCCGTAATTGTAATGAAGATAATTCAACATGGCCGCCATAATTACGATCACCGCGAACAGGAACAAGCACGAAATGCGCCACACCTTCCGTTCTGCGTCCCGGGTCCCGTTGAAATGTAAATGCACGTGTTGACAGGACGACGAATTATTAGAGGAGGCACTGCGCGACGACGCCGGGCGGTGTTTTTCGCGGCCGGTCGTCCTTGGATAACAATCGTCTTTGTTCGCCCTCGACCAAAAACCGGCGGTCGGATTATTGTCCGTCGCCATCAGTCCGCGGTTCTTCAACCGCTATATACCGTTAAATAATATTTTAGTTACGTTTTACGAGGTATTATATCCTCCCTTCCGCGGGGGGTGGGGGGCAATACGTATGTATTATATGTATTTAGGCCAGGCGTGTACACAAAAAATATATTTCGGGAGGGGGGTGGGGGTTAAGGTCTTATCTATCTCATTAACAGAAACCACTGATGTTTCGTTACACTACAAAAACGCGTACTTAATATTTTTCTACAATTTCGAGGTAGGGGCGGGTTTATAGTGATGAACAGGGGAAATATTTTTTTATGTGGAAGTAACGTTCGAATCCTGTCTAGAGTATAATTTGTTCGTGAACCCCATGAAAATGGGAAAAGCCTAATTTGAACCCTACGCCTACCCTCGGAGAAGTTTCATTTCTAAAATAAAATGAAATAAAGAAAGTGTTTATACATCATTAGATTTGCCTAATACGGTTTTAAGGACATTGGTTCTAAACGGTAGGTAGTAGGCAAAGGCTGATAGGTGGGTCTGAGTTCAAAGCCCACAAGTGGTCACCAAAATGTTTGCAGATTTTTCCCATTTTTTGTAATTATTATGTTTAACGGTTAATATTCTGGTAACATTGTGAAAACCCTTGTTTGTTATTAGTATTATTACCATCGTAATTTCGTCATACATATATTTTATCATTATGTTTTAAAATCTTTCGATAATATTATCATTTCAATTTTAATATTATTTAAATATTGTGGTAACGCAATATTGTTGTCTGGGATACGTATAAAAATTATTTATTTGTTTAAATTTCGTATCTTTCAATTATATTTTTTAACGAAATAAAAAATATTATAATGAACCAATTAATTTATAATTAAAACAAGGCTCCGTTTTATCCGGAAACCAATTTTACTCGGAATACGAACAAATTTCAAAAATATTTTGTGTTTTTTATACGTATTTTTCAATTTCGATCACACAGCATAACTGATGACTCGTTTCGATATTGGTATTATATTTCAATCATAGGCAGATGAAACCTGTCATCTGTGAGGGGGAGGGGCTTAACATGATTGAACAATTTGTTTAAAAAGTTTTGATTATTTTCTACAATTGTTTGTTACAAGTGTAGTAGAGAGATTAAAACCTTCGGAGGGGGCTTTCTGGGAAGCTAAAGCCCCCGAAGTCCCCCAATATCCATCACTGATTCCAATATGTAATTTTCCACTAGGTAAAGGTAAACTAAAAAATGTGAAAAATGATTACACGACGGCAAAATTGACTTTTGTGACATAACCGAAACCGATAAGAAACGGAATCGAAATTTTAAATTATTTAAGAACCGGAACCTATAAAATCATTAAGGCGATTTCCAGTCGCCGATATGAATGAATATAATATAGTATCTACTCGTGTGACTAAATGAGATGTTGGCTGTCAACAAAAATAAAAAAAACATAGTTATATGGGACATATGAAAATCCGTGTTTTGAGGGGCGGGCTAGTAAAAAAAAAAAATGTCTATCTTGTCACCGCATATGTAGCGAATGTAATACAGACATAGCGTATTAAATTATTATTATGAAATAGCAAAAGCAATACGAAACATTATAATATATATATATTGTGTATTATATTTGTTTAATATATGTATATTATGTATTTATTATATCCGTCATGCGTCACAGTTTTTGCTCAACCGTGTTTACCGACAAAACGACCGTGTAACAACACCAAATCGAACTGCACGCGACAAATAAGAGGAACAACAAAATGGCATAAATGTCTCTCCAAAACAAACGATTTTCGACGGTTTTATTACTATTGTTATAATTATTATTACTCGATACGTCATTCGTCGCCACTAGATTTCCACCGGTCAACCATATCTACACAATAATAATATATATATATAATATATAATACGAACACTATGCCGAAGTATCGACGTGTGTACTGCAGTGGCGGCGCCAGGAATTTTCATCTGTGTGGGCCGAGCTGGGCCCACTGATTTATAGAGAGGGCCAGAGGCGTAACGAGAATCGCCTTACCTGTCGCCTATCGAATGATTACAATTGCAGGTTAACAAAATTCTCGTAATTTTGGAAAAAATCAAGATAACGGTTTTTGACTTTATTTTCTAAAACTAAATCTAATAAAACTATGGTTTCTACATCTGTACGTATTTCTATATATTTTAAAATATTATGCAATACAAAACAAAAATACTACGAAATCGTGCGGGGTGGTCCGGGAAGATTTCGGGGTGGGCCGCGGTGGACCACCCTGACCCATCCGGTTTTTAGTAAAGTAATTAATAATTAGAACATAGAAGGGGGGGGGGAACGGAATTCGAATCGTAAAAAATTCTATACGAGTTTAAAACAACAAATAATATAGTCGGATGTAAGGGGGAGGGGATCCAGCGTTTATTTACGGTCAGAGCACTTGACATGAATAGGCCAGGCACGTATTTGATGGGGGCACGAGTGCAATCGCTTCCCCGTGTCCTCGAAGACATAGTAGAAATACATAAATACATATATTTTTCCCGATATTTCAACACCCCTGAAATATCGGGAAAAATGTTCAAAATTAATTACCTCAATAACAAATTTAATATGTAGTTTTTTTAAAGTTTCCGAGTGCCTAAATAGTAATAAAGTATGATATTTATGATTTTTTTTAAAAAAATCTCCCAGACATTTTTTACAACGTCCACCCCAGACACGACCTATTTTATATAATATTGCAGGGTTAGGTTTTTTCTTCATTATAATAAATACATGAGTTATTGTATATGATGCCTGCCTATAATTTCGAACGTTTTTAAAGCGATACTTCTACAGTAATATTACTATGTAATTGGTAATAACATATTTACCTACAGTACGCGAATAAATTGTTTATATAATTGTATAACGTATGAATAATAATGACGTAATACAGGGTGGAGCAAATGTCATGTCCCATAAATCCATTAGTATAATGTAATAAACCTTATTATTATAATTAGAAAATCGTACTAGCACAATCACTATACGTCCTGCCCGTGTAAATAATAAATATATATATATATATAATATATATATTTGTCAGTGGTGGCTTTTAAGTACACCTTTTTATGATGAGCGGCAGTGGCCTAGCCAGAATTTTTAAATGTGGGTGATGGGGGGGGGGGGTGCAAAGCCAAAAAATTAAAAAAAAATTTTTTCCGACGTCATAATTCATTCAGACTTATGTGTACGAAAACTACTAAGACCACAATAATAAATATAAATGGCACAATAATAATTGTTACTATATTATGGTAATAATAATACCTATTGCCATGACCGCACTACCCAACCCCATCGGCCGTATATGCTCCGTCAACTAGGTAAAAGGTCTATGGTGTTACTATACTATGTGTAGAAAATATTAAAGAATCTCGATCATATAATAGATAAAAGTGTAATATTGATAATTACACAGTGGGAGGGGGACATAAATTATAAGTCCGGGGGCGCCAAATTTTAAATATGGCCTGGGGGAGGGCATCGACTTTAATTTAAATTGTAAAATATAGCCACCACTGGATTATATATTGTTAATAGATTTTGTGTACATATATATATATACTTGTTCGTCATCGTCGATCTCGTCACTGCCGTAGTTTACTGATGCAAAAATATCTTTATCGATTTTCTCCAAATCGTATCGGTTATATTTGAAATCCGACGACGTGCTCTGATGTACAAGGGGTGTACTATGAGTCGTTAATAACACTTCCTTGTATTTAAAAAAAAAAAAAAAACAAAAAAACATGATAAATTCGAAAACCCTTCTGATACAGAATAAAAATATTTATGAAAACTACAAAGAAATTTAAGTGAGAATTGCGGTGCTTAGAATGATTATTAAAAACACTGCAGGTAACACGATTTAAAGAGGAGAAGAATACGATTTTCCAGTGTGTTTTTGGACTTTTCTATAAAATATCGTTGAATATTACTTGCCTATAGCTACCGGAAGAAGAATGGCCCCCGGACAATGGAAATGGGAATTTTCCGAATGGCCTGAAGATTGTATAGACTTTGATAGGATATAAATTACTTACAAAGATTTTCGCAATAAAAATTATTTTAATTTTGTAAAAACATAAACTTATTGGTATTTAGACGAAAATTGTCGAATCTGTGGTGGAATTTCGCTTTTGTATCGGCGAAAAAAGTCGGATGGCCCGAATATAAACTTCGGTCGCCCGTCCTGAATTTCGATTCCCACTCCAGTTAACACAACATTTTCCACAAAATTTAACGGTATCCGTGATATAAAAAATATGTTGAGCCCGTCACGACAGTGGCTGGTCATTTTTAGGATTGGCTTCGAGGTCAACGTATAAGTAACAAAAACGATTTGACAGACCGAAAGTAAAAATAAAAATAAAAATTGAAAAAATTGATACAATATTAAAGATAAGATTTAACCCAACTACTGATAAAATATGAATCGACTATAAATAGGTAAATTATTATATGTACGATCTAAGTAGGAAAAAAACCAAACGCGAAATATCATGAAAAAAAATGTTTGAATAATAGAGTTTATGACCAACGAGGTGGGATACGATTCCCGGAACAATACGATGGTAAGTATACATAAGTCACCATTGTATTGGGTTTTATAAAGAAAACTTTACGTGGAGTTATACAAAAATCGAAACGTATATGTGTTTGACTGTAGATTATAAACGTAAAAATACGCGCTAACTGTAAAAAGTAAAATTTAAATATCTACCTTAATTGGAACGGAAATATCCTCGATTGGTTTCTCTTTTTTTAAACGAAACTTATTTTTTTTCAATCTAACATCACTAAACCGATATCCGAAACAAAAAAAATTCGGCAGTATTAAACAGAATATGTAAGTAAAAAACATTTTACGAAATATCAGAACGTTTATATTAAATACTTTTGAACGGTTGAATATTTGATTTTTGCTTTATAGGCACGTGATTAAAATTGCTATAGAAACAGTCCAAAGGAGATCATAAAATTTCAAAACCTCATGACATTTGAATAGATTTTTAAATTACATTTCAAAGACGATGTAAGTAAATTGATACGTATTATGAACAATTATTATTATATGACATAAATGTATAAAATCATTATTATTTTTAAACTTACTAAAAAATAAAAAATAATAAATTTAAAAAACCCAATTACGAAAAAAAAGATTGAAGAAATGAGAAAAATCATTTTCGATAGATTTTAGCGGGTAAAAAAACTCGGTAAAATGTTCCTCTAGATGTGATACCAAAAACAATTGATTTAATACATTAATGGATTGCCAATAAAAATAACGTTTATAACTGTAGTTCTTAAAATGCCCAAATCTTTATAATTAAGGTGCCCTAGACATATTTTATTTACAAATAATATATATCAACGTAAAAATATTTTTATAAAAAACCAAAATGTATAGTGTTAGTGTTTACCATACTAAGTGTATTTTTTTTTGTTTTCCAATTTAATTTATTTATAGAATGATTGTTCTTAAAATACTTCCGCATTATGTAGTCACTAAAATAATTTTTACTTGCCTTTACTACTTTATCTCTTACTTTTGGTGTTCTTAGTTTCAAATAACCTACATATTGTTTTCTCATATTTATTAAATGAAATACCTGGAACACTTCATCAGCTCCAAACTTACGTCCACATAGAAAACTGCATAAAAAATAACAAAACTCAATTGGTTTTACCAATTGCTTTTTTAAGTTCAAAACTAACAAATTAATTATCACTAAAAATTTGAGTTTCATAAACAATTGAAAGGAATTGAAAGGCCAAAAAATATAAATCCCAATGTATAGTAAATCTTCACACAAGTTCTATATTTCGTCAATACAATATCATTACAAAAAACGGAATATAAATTGTAAAAATAATTAATTCAAACTAAAACCTACATATAGTGCAAGTGGCCACGAAACTTGGGAGATAGAATTTGGTAAACCAAGTTTTCTGTCTAAATTAAATTAGCTGGTAATTACTTTTATTTTTGCAATAACTTTAAAATATAGGCCTAGATTAGTTAGTAGCCACATGCCCTACAACTAAATGAAATCTGTATTTAAAAACTAGTTCTCCATTATTATTAACAATAACATTAAAATAGTTATTTTTTATGTACATATGAAATAGTACATATGTACTATATGCATGAACGCTATAATTTATTAACATAATAAAATAATTTAAAATACTTACACAAAACTCACACATTTTAATATTAATTTAATTTTTTTGTAGATAAATATTCTATTCCAACTAAGAAAAATATAATCAGTCTATTAACTATTTTGAATAAATTCTAAAAGCTATATTTTGGTTGTTTCAATGAGGAAGACCACAAAATATTTATATGGCAAGTTGGTACTCAAATTTCGGAATTAATTTGAAAAATAAAAATTAAATTTAAACATTTAGCAAATTTATACAAAGCAAAATAAATTTGAAAATTAAAGTTAAAACTAATAATTAAATTTCGGTTAATATTGCACCGTTTAATGATGTGATTATTTTAAGTCTAAAATATATGTGTATATAATATATAAATATTTATACCTAACTTAAATAAATTATTATCCAATATAATGTGAAATATATACAATATAATAAAATGGCAATATTTTTACGCTTTATGTTATTTACATTATTATAACATATTAATCCAGTGTAAGTAATTAATCAATTACAAATTCACTGGTAACAATGTTTCAGCATAAAAAAATATACTAATATTACTAAATAATACATGTTCAATTTCATATTGTAAATCTAATACTAGAGTTGATTTAAAGTAATAGTATTGTCTATACATAGGGCACGCTCACACACTTAAGCATTTATAAACATTATGTTGATTTATAATAGGTATAGTTGTATATTTAAAATGGCTACAAAAATTATGACATTTTATTTAAAGATTAAAAAGTAATAAGTAAAATTTCCAATACACGCGAAAAACCATGAAAAATCATAAATTCAAAACAAATAAAAAAAATTATTTTTATGTCGCCAAAAAAACATTACTACATTTACAACAAAAAGTGTAAAATTAAAATAATGTTTTCCAGTGTTTTATGTGAAATCAATCAACCTTCATTGGCGAATCATACATAAATATAAACTTGTAGTGTTTCGAAATTAATTGAGTCATCTACTATAACTAAGTAAGAATTAAATGACCAATAAACACATAATATATTCTCCCATCCAACATACTCACCTGAGCCTAAGAAGCATATAATAAGGGCACATTTAAATTTGTATTTCTAAACATTTATTTTTTATAATGTAATTTGACAATTAGATTAGTAAGTCAGTTAGTTAATACATTCTGTAATATTAGGAACCATATTCAACATAATATCTTTGATATCTATTTATCATATTAAGGAGGAGTATCCCATTATTTTTTTTTTTTTGTTAAATCAAAAAATGAATTATACCTACAATCAATACCCGGTTTATAACTAAATTAAAAAAACATAATGAAAAAATTGTTGTCGCTTTTTTAGCCTGTAAAAATGGCAGTTTAAATGCCAAAATGTTGTGGTCATAACAACTGATTTTTTACTTAGGAGTCTGTAACTTAAGAATTTATAATCAAAACATGTTAACTGATATATTGATATTGGTGTTCAAAGTTAAGATTTTTACCTTTTTTTTTTTTAATAATCAAAATACAAGAAAAATCTTAAAATCAGTATATGGATTTTACTATTCTGAATCAGTTTCATTTATCAGAACAAAAATATTTTAGAAATTGAACGATTTGAGAAAGAACCAAGTTTTGGTGTGATTAATTTTATTAGGTGCTCCTGTGTTACCTGATGCACGCACATGGACAAGTGGCTTATTACCTGTACGACCGGCAACCATACTATTTAGTTTTATCTGTCTGAATCAACAACCGATTGTCGTTGCAGATCAAATGTAATTGTACCAATAATAGTGGCATGCTCCAACTTTTAAATAATAGACTATTAATGTATATACTAAATACCCAAGTGAAAAAACCACACAAATGTTCTATAATATAATTATTATTTTATCATTTATAATATAAATAAACAAACTGAACTATGATAATATAAAAGTCAGTTTCTAATTGTCAAGAGAAACGAAACATTGTCAGTAATGAAGTCAAATAGTATAATAATAAATAATATCACTTAATGTTTGAATATTACAATTCTAACCCAAATGCGATCTATTTATTACACATGATTTTATGTTAATAAAAACTTAAAATCGAATAAATATTAGTTAAAAAATATTAAATACACCCTTATACTTCATAGGCACAGTTAAAAAAAAAAAACAAAGTATATCAAAGATACTGTAAAAAGTAAAAAAAAAAACACCACGATAGATAAAAACCATAATTAAATTATTCAATTTAAATTAATTAAATAATTTCAAAACACAAGATAGAAGTTTTAATGAGATCATCATTAGTGTTCAAACATCTTAAGATGCTGATTTCAATAGGTTCGCGCGCAATACAAACTAAACCATTGTATTTACCAAAATATTATAAATGAGTACAAGAAATAGGTTCGTTGCTCAAGGGGGTACAAAATAGAAAAAAAAAATTGTAAATGTAGTAATAAAATGAATAAATAAAACAAAACCAACGAAAGTCAAAATTTCCAGGCAAAATAAATCCAAAAATAATTTATGAAATTAAAAACAAATAAATAAAAATGAATGACGATTAGAATACGAAAAATAAAAATAAAAATTGTGCAGCAAAAACAAACAGAACGAAATTGGAAAAAAAAAAGTCGTAGTGTCCGAACTCCAAGAAGTTTATGTGACTGCGGCCAATAGGCTAGCGGCGGTTGGCGGGGGAAGATGGAGGTTTGGAGGCGGAGGGAGAACAGGCAGTCCAACTTGTGTGCCTACACTGACAGAGTGCTGAGGCATTGGATGGGGCTGATGCAGGCCGATCATTTCCGACACATTCTCTTGCTTCATCAAATGTTTCAACATAAAAGATGCATTGGTGCCATGGTCTTTTGTAAATTGACCAGATTGGAATTGTTGTTTGGTGTTGGTGTGACTGCGCCGGTGCGACACTAAGTGTCCTTTGCACATGAAATCCTTGGGGCACAGATCACAACGAAACGGACGATCGGCCGGCATGCCCTTCTGATGGGACCTCTGATGGAACAGGAGGTTGCCCTTGAGGCGGAACGCCTTGCCGCAGTCGGTGCACACGTACGGACAATCGCGGGGATGGGTCAACATGTGTTCGAGCAACGGTTCCTTGGCAGAGAACACCTCGGAGCAGATGATACAATTGTACTCTGCCCCCGGCGCGTGCTGGCGCACGTGACGTTTCAGATGTTCTTTGCGTGCAAAGGTTCGATTACAGAATTCGCAAGCGTGTGGCGACTCGCCTGTGTGAATACGAATATGACAAGTAAGATGTTCTTTGCGCGTAAACGTTTTAGGACAAAAATGACATCGGTGTGGTGACTCACCAGTGTGCTGACGGATGTGATTCGTCAGGTTCTCTTTTCTGGTGAACGACTTCATGCAGAATGTGCACTTGTGCGGCGATTCTCCGGTATGCCGCCTGATGTGGTTCACCAAATGATCTTTTCGTGTGAACGCCTTCGGACAGTACTGGCACGGGAACGGCGTTTCTCCTGTGTGTTGACGCTCGTGGTAAACCATGTGGTCTTTACGCGTGAATGATTTCGAGCAGTAATTGCAGTGGTGAGGTGTTTCACCTACACAGTGGACCAAACAAAAACCCATGTCAATCAATTAACACGCGAGGGCACACACACCACACACGCACACACATACATACATACACACACACACACGCCCGAACATTTAAGTATATATATATATATATATATATATATATATATATATATACATATACATATACATATATATATATATATATAAATATAAAATATATATTTATATAAATAAGTATATTTTGATTTTATTTAAATTGTAAAAACTCTTATTTTAGTGCCCACTTTAAGACTGACACCAACCCGATTCTATAGGGTAATGAAAAAAAAAAAAGATAACTCTCTCATACCTCTTTTTTTCCCTTTTTTTTAAATCACCAGATTATCAACAAGTTATTTATATAATATATATATATATACTTATGTATGTTTAAAATTACATATGTATATACATACATATATTTATATAAATATATGTATATATATATTTATTTAATATTCTAAGTTAAATGGGTTTTGATTTGGTCCACACTAACATTTAGCACAATTGTGCAGGAATCTACCAGTTAATTTGCAAGGAGGTATTATTTTGGGTCGTATTAAAGATTTGCAAAAACACTCTCGATCTTAATTTAATAAAAATAAATATAAATAAAATAAAGAAGACAACAATGGTACACCTGTATAATACTTTTTCACAAATTACACTTTTATGACAATTAGAACAACAAAATTACAACAAAATGATTCATTTTTTCTTGAACACGTAAAACGAATAACGGAAGTACATATAACATTAAGTTAATTCATTAAAGGAGTTAATAAATTTAAAAATATTTCAAGACTATTTTGCAAGTCAATGGAAATATTTAACAAGAACAGTTTTTGACTTAGTGATTTAGGAAATCTGCAGTGTTCATATAATATATTAAAATTAATTCTAAAGTTTTAGATGGTTAAAAGAAAAAAAAAACCAATAAATATAATTCTGATGTTCCTATTCTCAACTATTATAGCATCATATGATGTATGATAAACTATTTTACCTTAAAATAATTATGTGTTTATCAACTTGGTAAGGCGTACCATGTGTTGCCTACTGGCGTAACCGACAAATTAGGGCCCCCTTTTTAAAATGGTAGAATATTAAGTGTTAACCATTGAGTTCTCTTCACTAATCCTGATAGAAGAGGTTTGTGTCATAAATGGGCACGTAAAATAAGAACATTTGTTTGATATATGTTGAATAATTCATATATTATAACTTAATTAGAAATAGCATGATTTTAAATATTTGTTTTAATGTATAATAATTTTGTGTATATATATATATATATATATATATATATATTTACTATAATATATTTATTATATATATAGTATAATTAAAACTATATATATATATATATATATATATATATAAACAAAAAACAAACACATGTTGTGTGCAAGTGTTATGAAATTAATGCCTGACATATGTAGTTTTAGGAATAAAATCAAATTTATGTTGTGTGCGATCACTAAATTGAAAAACTTATAATAAACTAATAATATTTCTTGATGCTTAATTACATTATATTCACAATTTAAGTGTCAAATAATGGAATGATTTAATAAATAAATCCTAAAATATATTATAATTTTAGAGAAAAAAAAAAAAAAAAAAAAAAACCAAAACAAGAAATTATATGATTTCTACATAGTAGTATAAGTTACTATTTTATTATTATTTACATAAAACCGAAAACTTTATATAGTTAAGTAATATAATAATAAAAAAATAATAATGTTTAATATTGTTACCTTTACCAATTAATAATAAGAAAAAATATTATAAATAACATATACATTAAAACTTATACATTAAAATTAAAGACTATAAAGAGACTAAAATGTTATTTATTATGAAATTATTTAACAAATTAAACAATTTTTTATAGCTTATACAAAGAGAAAATAATCCTAATATTAACTTGGTATGCTTATCAATACATTGATTTCATACTAATGTTAGCTTATTCTATGATATATATATATATTATAACAGTATATATATTTATATTATAACAATATATATATTTATATTATAACAATATATATATTTATATTATAACAATATATATATATATATATAATAACAATATATATAAGGATCATTTAAAGATCTACAAATTTTATTTTATTTATTTTTCATTAGAAATTTAAATTTTTAATTACTTTACTCAAATGTCAAAAAAAAATGTTTTATTATTTCATTTTAAAATGCCATTATCGTCGCGAACAAGAACACCAAACTTGACCTACTGAAAATTAAGAAACCCTTTTTTTTTTTTTTTTTTTTTTATACATATTATTATAATAAATAATTATTCATTTATGGAACAGCTGCTAATAAACTAGCTCTAGAATGAGGAGTTGCGTGCTCACTATTCTGCGGTGATGGTAGAGTCACTTGCGTTCCTACACTAACTAACTGAGCAGCAGTCTGAATACTAGATGAAACATCTTGCTGTTGTTGATGTAACGTTATTAATTCAGTTCCATCATTTTCTTGTTTTACTAAACCCTTAAGCAAAAATGAGCCATTACTAATCTGAATAGTTGGAGGAAAATGATTTTTTTGCAACAACATATCATATTGTATGGATCGTTCTCCTTGATTATTTATCTGGTGTAGATTAACTAATTCTCCTTGTTCTTTGCCATTCTTAATAACAAATGAATTATTTCCAATAATTTGAATCGTGGCTGGGAAAGTAGTTTGAATTTTAGGATTTGTATGGCTACGGCGATGTGAAACTAGATGACCTTTAAACATGAAATCTTTGGGGCAAAGATCACACTGAAATGGACGATCCATGGGCATGCCTTTTTGGTGGGAACGCAAGTGAAACAAAAGATTTCCTTTAAGCCTAAACGATTTCCCACAGTCTGTACATACATATGGGTAGTCTTGTGGGTGAGATGCCATGTGTTCGAGCAATTGCTCTTTGGTAGGCATGGTTTCATCACATATAAGACAGTTATATTCAGAACCGGGAATATGTTGGCGCATGTGGCGCTTCAAATGTTCTTTACGAGTAAAAGTACGATTGCAAAATTCACAAGCATGTGGTGACTCCCCAGTATGAATACGAATATGACAAGTAAGGTGTTCTTTACGCGTGAAGGTTTTAGGACAAAAGTGACATCGGTGTGGTGACTCACCCGTATGTTGGCGGATATGATTGGTCAGATGCTCCTTTCTCGTAAACACTTTTAAACAATAAGTGCATTTGTGTGGTGACTCGCCTGTATGACGCCTGACGTGGTTCACCAAATGATCCTTGCGAGTGAAAGCCTTTGGACAATACTGGCACGGGAACGGCGTTTCCCCTGTGTGTTGACGCTCGTGGTAAACCATGTGATCTTTACGCGTGAACGATTTTGGGCAGTAATTGCAGTGGTGAGGTGTTTCACCTATACAGTGGACCAATAAACATATTAGCTAAATGTCTAAAGACAAAAAACTCTTCTTTTAGTTAAGTTACCTCATAATAAAATGTTTATTTTTCATATAAATTTAGTAAGTCTCTGATTAATATAAAAAAAAGTCGACTTTGACTAATACATTTTTATTGGTCCACTATATACCAATTACACTAGAGCGCTCATATCAATACTTATTTCTTAACAGATAGTTCTGCCTAAATAATTTGTTATTACAATACCAAAAAATGTTGTTTAACCCTATTTTGCTTGTTTTATTCTAATTCAGAAGTCAGAACATAGACAAATTTTATTGACACGCACACAACATTATTGATTAGACTACTAACAAATGGCTTCCTAATAAAATAAGGCATTTATGAAACAAAATTAATGAACCCAGATTAAATACCATCATACGTTTGGTTCATTACTTTTGTCGGATACGCTTAAAATCAACAAAATTAAAACAAACAGGCACCTGAACGAAAATGAAATAGATAGTTTAACACTATCAAACCAATAAAAAAAAATATATAAGTAAAAAAAAATTTAAAAATAAATACGGAAAAGAAAACTCAATGGAACGAAAATAAAAATAAAAACAAAATTAATAAATAAATAAAAATAAAAACGGGAAGAAATGTAAATCTTAAAGAGCAATCAACTTACGATAAGTAGAAGGACCAGGCTCCATGTTCATAGAATATTCGGCAGCGTTTTGAATACCACCTATAAACCGTTCATATTTTTCAAAGAACTAGACTACTGCAGTAATTACATCAAAACATCAAAATTGTAAACAAATTGTGTATCGCGGCAACACACAACCCTTGGAACTATTATGGGTATATTTTATACATGATTTTATAACGTACAGGAATCAAAATTAGAAATTTGAAAATTAATAATTACTCCGTAATATTTTACTAAGTTAATATTTGATTATCTGAAATTAATTCTATATTTAAGAGTATTTTTTATTTAAATCGCATTGAATAATATTTTTAATAAAATAAATATATATAAACATTGACTAATTAACTAACAAAAAATTCATGCAAAAAAAAACAACATATTTCTCATCCTAAAAATATGTCTTTATCTCATAGAGTTCATGTAATCCTAAATCAAATCCATGATCAATGTTGTTTATAACGTGCAATCATTTGATTGAACTGAAATGCCAGAATTAATGTTTAAAATTACCTGAGGAAATTGATTCAAACATAATTTCCTTAAAGAACTAACAAAACAAACAAAATATAGCGCTCTAGTGCAATTGAAAACTACAAACTAATTATATATATTTAATACATTTATGTTTAGATTAAGTGTAAGAATAATGAAAATCACGCACATCAAGTTCTTTTTGTCTTCAATTTTAATAATAAATAATGTATGTAATCAGAAAACTACAATATAAAATTTTATATCGTAATTTAAAATAATGAAATTAATAACAAATTCAACCGGAATTGAAATAGAAAAAGTATTCTACGATATAAATATTTGTTAGTATTGGGTAAAATAGAACAGAATAATTACAAAAGAAAAAAAATACTATGAACATGAGATATAATTTCATTTTTCAAGGGGAATGATTTTCATGCGATATGTTTAAGAACTTTTTAAAAGAATTCTGTATTTTATTTTATACACCGAAGATAAAATTTCCTAACTATTTGTATTTGTGCCTCTAAAGTTTATTGTCATATATCTCTTTTTAATCATTTTGTATTTAATAAGACAAATAAATGAATATAAATGAGTGTGAAATTTATATAGCTATTAGTTATTATTCGATAAATCATAAACTCATCAATTAAATTGTATATTATTTGAATAAACAATATTTATTTATTTTAATAAATAATAATATATATATATATTCATTTCAAACAAAATAATTAATGAGATATCTTAAAATAAAAATATATTATGTCAATAATTAAGATGATAACTCTGCGCCTTCCCTCAGGTATCTAAAGCCTGTATACACGTGAACATACACGCGCAACTAGACGCTTAACAAAAAAAATCAGGAGTTAAGCAGCGTTCTGTTGTTAGATGTTATTTTTTGTTGCACGCTTATGTCACATGTGGCTCTATAGAAATGAAACCACTACCGTGAACCAAAAGGTTTAAGTACAATTATTTGTATTAAAAAGTTATAAAAATGTATGTTATCTCAGACTAACAGGCAATAAAGACTGTCCTACAATTCCAGTTCAAAATCACTTTTCACCTAACCTAATTAAAATACTGAGGATGACTAAATCTGTGATAAAAAATGTACGACTTGATATTTTAATTTCATAGCCAATTATTAATTAGCCGGTATATTATTATTTAGTAGTTTTTTTTTTTTTTTTTTGGTAAACAAATTTTTAAATAGTTGCGACTATTGTTGTAATAACATTGTATGTATTTTTCTTCTAGTTTTATGGTTTAATTTGTTAAAAAAGAAGTCTTTTAATTTGTTTAAACATCAAATTTCAATTATAATATATAAATATCCAATTATATTAATATATCAGGTATTTAAAAAGATTATAATTTAAAATATACCTTATAATAAGTACCAAGGGTTGTGCAGCAATTCTAATTTCTTAACACATGAATTTCACCAATATCAAAAAACAACAATGAAAATGTTGGGACAAAAGAATAAAAATAAATTGCATCATCGCTTAATAATGAAATATTTGTAAGTGTAATAAATATCCACATAAAATAGGTGTTGAAGAAAACAATAAGTTAACAAAAACAATATGCACCTACCTAATCCATCACAGAATAAAACATAAGTAAGGAAAATTTAAAATATAATTACATTAGAAAAATCATTTACCTTGAATATATATATATATATATACATACATACATAAATATTGCATATTATGTATAGTGTAGAAACAAATTCGATGATAAAAAAACAAAAACAAACTAAATGACAAAAACCATCAGTAGCCAAATTACCTAGTAAAATTAATGGTAGAATATAAATATTAAAGAACAATGAGATGGTAGGTAGGTAGGTAGGTAGGTAGGTAAGTAGGTAGGTAAATATCGTTATTTTCGGACCAATTTTAACAAATTCCAAGACCGAAAAAAACATTGAAGTGAACATATTTCTTACACTATCATCTTTTTTCCAATAAAGTTGTTCCAAAAAAAAAGTTTGAAAATTAAATATATATATTTAGATAATGATCTTAGTGTCTAAAATTTTGTTTAAGCAAAATTCAAAATGTGTGAAAATTATAAAGTATACATACCAGTATGTTGTCGCACATGATTGACCAAATGTTCTTTGCGTGTAAATGTTTTTGCACAGTAGTCACATCTATGTGGTGTCTCACCTGTATGCCACATTACATGATTTTTGAAATGATCTTTTCTGGAGAAATACTTTCCACATATATCACAATGAAATGGTGAATCTGTGATGTGAGTTCTACGTTCGCCACTCGAGCCTGATATTTGGGTACTACCCGATGCGCTACTCGGCGCAGTGGCTACTGCTGCACCTCCCAATTGTAACATGAGACTAGAGCCTGTGATGTGTGTACGGCGTTCATTATTACCATTAGTCTGATTATTTCCAGAAGAGCCACCTTGACCTGAACCAACAGCAGCTGCAGCACCTCCAAGTTGAAGCATTAGACTAGAGCATACTTTTGTAGGATCACCTAATAACAATTATCTAAGTTAAATACTAGATTTACTTATATTATTTGTTAAATTTATTTTATAATAATATTACATAATTTATTGTAAACTTACTGAATGTACCCCAATTGACTCTGTGTTGCAGTAACTCTAAATCTGATACAGAAGTCGGAGGAGTAAAATGAGCATGTGCAGGCTGTGGTGGACCATCCATATTCTGATGATGTTCTCCACTTCTGTCTCTATTCAAGCTCATATTTTCTGGTGGCATTGGGACCCTTAATTCACTAGCTTTCAGCACTTCAGTCATGTTAATCTGAGCAAAACAGATCATAAGTTGAAAAACCTTTAAGATAAAAACAGAAAACTACTATAAAAAAACTATGATATTCTTACTAAATTTAAATCAATTTTATAGAATTATAAATGAAATACAACTAAGTTTGTAATATGTATAAGAAATAAAATAAAATGCCTATTGACCGGGCTATATTTAAATTGTATGTTTTAATAAAGAAAACTAAATAATATTAAGTTCTGAACAAATATGGAAAATTTTACATTTGTACACTATAATAATAATAGAAATAATAACTTTCATAAGTAGGTACGTTCATTCTTAAAAACTACAGATATTTAAGAAAATACTGATTTGGCTTGCATAATTAAACTAATACAAATTGTACAATTTATTGTATAGGAATCAACTATCTTGGTTTTGAACACAGATACAATATTACATTATTACCTTTTCATATCTTCAAAAAATGAGAAAAGTACTTAATAAAAAAAAAATATATATATATATATATACTTATGTATACCCATAATACATTTATAAACTTTAAAGTATAGAAATAATTTTAAATATAACAAGAAAGTATCGAAGTGACTACTACTATGGTCCTTGTATTAGCTTAGTTTAGATTACGACAAGCTGTGACGGAACAATCTATGTCCAATATGGTAGACAAACACAAAAAAGCATGTCCATGTTCTATATAACAATAACAAACTGTAAAAGGTACCTGGGTAGATTCAAGTAAAAATGCCCTTGTTATGATGTATACAGTCTTTTATTATATTCCTACAGAATTCTTCTAAAATACTTTTATTTATTTTTAATTCAAACTTTATTTCTAAATGACTGAACATGTCTTTTGTTCAACTAGTAATGAGGATAATAACAAAAGTTAGGCAGTTTGTCTTATAAGGATAAAAAGCAGTATCACGGTTTTTCATGTATATCATTATCTCATAATTAACCACATAATAATTGTTGAGAACAAACAAATAAAACACAAATTAACCATATTAATCATGGGAACTATCTGATTATGTAGCGTACTACTGAAGTTCCATGGACGTCACATAATATAATTTTTTAAACATTCAATTTTTACTGAACAAATACAGAAAGATTTACCCCTAATGAAAATGAAGCTGTGGGTATTTTCCAAGAATATAAGTGTTTTACAAATGAGATGAATATGTAGGTCCGGTCATAAAGACTATAGTTTTATATTTTACTTTTATTATACTTTAGTCGATATATCACTAATGTAAAATTGCTTTATTTTTGTAAGTAGTCCACTGTAAAATCAGGTAGTCACAATAACTAACAATTGCTTACTCTTTAGATCATATAAGAAATAAATAAAATAACATTCATAAATACTAAAAGGATCCAGGGTGGCCAAAATGCAGCTCGTGTTATACCGTCAGACGCTAAATATATTTTTTTTACTAACATAACAATTGTTTTTTCTTAAATATTAATATAAAAATATGTATTTGAAAATGTAATAATTATTAATATATAATTGTAAAACATGTAGTGTCTTTGAGTTTATAAAATTGAAATTTAAGGTAATTTTTTATACAGAACTTATTTGATACACATTTTTTTAAAATCTGGATTATGTTTATGGATTACAATAGTTAGAAATTTTATTTTTTGCCATTAGCTTACATATTTTTTATTTGATTGTGCAACTTGTCAGCATCTTCTAGTTGGCCACCCCTGAAATAGATGTATGAACTTAAAACTGATAATTCAATACTCCAATACCGTTTTAACCAAGTTTGTATAGAATATTCTAATTAGACTAATAATAATAAATACATATTTAATTGACTCTATAAATACATAAAACAATATAAAATAAACACAGTTAGGTAAAATATGTTTTATTCCCTAGGTATGTAATATATTATGTTATGAATCAACCTTGAATACATAATAACTACAGACTCGACGGTCTATCTTAAGTTGTGTCATACAAAAATAATTACCTATGTATAAGCAGTACGCCTAACACACTTTGAGGTCATTGAGTGAAATATAGTGTATAGTTGTAGTTTGTTTTACAACGGAATAGATGCTGCCAACAAATGCTATGACCGGATCAACATGGTTAGTTGACAATGACCGGAACGCCTCGAGACTGGGTGATCCAATATAATAAATCAGAAATAATTACTATTAACTTACAGGATAAAACATAAGCACACCATGTGTGAGTAGATACATGATATAATATTTATGTAAAATGCATAAATTGTATATATTATTTAAAAATATATGACATTAAGGCACACATAGAAGACGCGGCGGAGCAGCAAAAGGAGTGGAGCAAAACGTTATAAAATGCGTGTACTTCTAGTGAAACGAAAAAATAAAAATCAATATGCCCGCACCGGGCCAAAGCCTAAGCGTTCGCGCGCCAAACGACGGGACCCCCGAACGAAATTTCGCCAAAGCGTAAAGTCGATTTTCAACGGAAACGTCAAACGTTGGGATGGATGAGCGTACACGGCTCATGTGTGATGAGTAAATTGCCGTGAGTGGCAACAACAGAGACTAGAATTTACATTGTCGCGGCGGCCGTAATCTCGTTCGCCAAAATGGCGTACGAGGCCGCGACGGCGTCGGACATTTTCTGTTGTGCGAGCGTACGTCGCGGCCGGCGGACGGCACGTTTCGGGAACGGCGTGACCGGTCGTGGAACGGGTGAGCCGTCGGGAGACGGGCGCGCAGGGAAAGCAGCGAGCGACGTCGGAGAGTGAGCAGCAGGGGTGTGTAGACGGGAAAAATGTTACGCCGCCACACGACAACGGCGGACGGTGGGTAGATGGGAAAAAAGCCCTTCACAACCCTGCCCATCGATGTGCGGCGGGAAACCGCCAGTTTTGCTTACCGTATGCCTTCGGAAACGCCGGTGACCGGTGCGGAGACGTCAAGCGCGTTCTAAACGCCCGTTTTGCCGGCGAGGACACTGCTTTTGTACATTATTTGCGGACGTTTGAGACGGAGAAACGCGTTGGTCGGTGGAGGCGCGATCGATTGTGCGGCCATTTTGACGGGCGAGGGGTAATGACGTCACCGCGGGCACGGCGTCGGTTCGTTTTTCTATCTCTGTCGCACCACCGCGGTGGCTCCCTCGTCTTTGTCCGCCCGCAACGCAATCGCTGCGTACATGTCTGGGAGGTTAAACAATAGACGGCGTCGCGCGCTCCTTGCCAACGACCCGAGCGCCCTCTACTAGCTCAACTACCGCGCGACGATCGTTACTGCGGCCGTGTCGCCGCTATCCGTGAGGAGGGGCAGCTGTCGTCATAGTGTCTAACGACATTCGATTTTACAATACAAAAAAAACAAATAAAAAAATAAACGAACAAAGTACGGCCGCGTTGTGCGCCTAAAATATACTCACGGCGGCGGTGTGTCGTATTATTATTGCATACGTGTAATGATTTTTTTTGTATTTCATTATATATTTACCTATTCCAAAAAAAATCGAAACTAAATAATATCATATTATTATTATAACATTGGATATTTCGTGATGGACAGGCACGTATCCGGAGGGTGGGGAGGCATGGGGTCTTGGACCCCCCCCCATAAATTGTTCTGTACTCGCGTATAATGTTCAACACTACGTATGAAACTCGTATTCGAAATTATTTACTATTTATAAAAAGTGTTCATTTTGAGCGAATAGAACGGATGAACAAAAAATTGTTTGGACCTCCCTCCTCCCACCACACAAAAAAATAAAATCGTGGCTACGCAGCCGGTGACGGGCGTTTTTCGCCGCGTCGTTACCTTCCGATCGTATCGTTGAATTCTATTACGTTGAAAAATAACGTCGTGTGAAATATTCTATTATTATATATTCTACGGTTCAACAAAGTTGAAACTTTTATACATATATATATTTATATACAGACAGAGGACAAAATTAAGCGACCACAACAATATGCAGCGAGATACTGTTTATAATAAAATAAAATACGAAATTCTACATTATATTGTATATATTATGCGGGGCATGGACCAGGGGCGCAAATTTCAATACTATTTATGCGATCATTTTTTCCGGGCTAATGACACGGCATTGAAGTACAGTCGAGATTTAAATGCTGCAGGATTATATTCTGTAAGTGAACGTTTCAAATATCAGGCTCCTCGATCATTAATGGCAACATTTGGGAATGCAACTCGGTTAGATATTTTAAAGCATATTCATCGGTACTCTTTAACAAGATTTATATCCGAATTTAGAGGTGACACTACGAATATTTTGAATGATTCCTATAACTACAGCTACGCGTGAAAGAAGCTTCAGCAAGCTGAAAATTATAAAAAAAATTGTCTAAGATCAACAATATGTCAAAGTCGTCTCACCAGTATGGCTATATTATCAATAGAAAAATATATAGTGAAAACAGTTACATTTGATAATGTGTCACTGATGATTTTACCTCTATAAAAGCAAGAAAAGCACCATTGTAATATTGTAATAAAATTAAAATGTTAAAATAAATTTAAAATTATTAAACGCAATAGTAAAAAAAAAAAAAAAAACATTTTGAAAAAAAATTACAAATTTATATAATGTAGTAATTGTTTATATTTTAAAGTCATATAAATACGAGGAGCCATTAAAGTTTATTGGTTATACTAGGAAATATCCTAGTATAATATATATCTCAAATTTTTTTTTTTTTTAAAACTAATGCATATTTTCCATTTGGTAGGTTAGGTTGGGGGGGGGGCGCAAATGCAGTGATCCTAAATACGGCCGTGATATTATATACCAATGAACCATAATGCAGCATAATACTATGTTCAATAATGTCGGTCTAACAGAATAATAACAGGTGTGACGGCACGCAAACGCATACCTACCGGTGACTGCCCATAACTGCCGGTGGCGGATTCAGCAGGTTACCTGTGACCCGCAGTTGAATTTTACCAGTAAACCTATTTGCCGTTCATTTGATAAACCCCGGAATTCGGATGTATTTGTTTGAACTTGTATTTATCTTATTCGTATAATGAAAATAGAAAAGTCGTTCAATGTTTTCAATTTTTAGGTAATAATTATACCTACAAATAGCTATATTTTATCCTTATTTTTTTTTTTTAGTCCAAAAAAGTGGCCTCCCAAAAATAACTAGACCCGCAGTTCCCCTGACCCCCCCTCCGACAAATGGATCCGCCACTGACTCGTCACGTTATTCAAGAATAATAACACTCATGATATATATCAGTGGCGGATTTATGTGGGGCTGAGACGACCCAGACCTCCCCCCACGCCCCATTGATCTCACGTTTAGGTTAAAAAATTAGTGACGTGATATAATTTAGAAGTGATAAAATAGAGAAAAATAAAGTATAATCAGTTACTACATCCACAGGTAATAGATCTTTTTTTAACTTTGAAAATAATTAAATCATTTTTGAGAATGACGAAAATCGTTTCCATTATTAATTATACACAATGCAATTATTGTAAAACCGGAAGATGTAATAGATTTATTCGCTAAACGCTTTCCTAGGAGTTAACAATTTGTTTTAAATGTTACAATTCTGACTATTACAATTTGTTACGTAGATACAAATATTATTAATTTTAATTTTTAAATACTATAATAGCGTGTTTTTTTTTAATAACGTATGATTTTAATACTATTATGAAAAACATACCAAAAAAAATTAACAATATACGAATGATTACGATATGTTGATATATGCGTTTTTACTTGACGATACGTGATTTTTATATATATAAATGAGTGGCGTGCCCAAATAGGTTCTTTTTACTTAAGAAGTCAATAAAACTAAAATGGGTGGGTGGGTGGATCACCAAATATGTTGAATGTTAAAAAACTATAGTTCGGAAATCGTGAATGGTTTTATTGTATTGTGTATTATATTAATATTATTATTTTCACCGGTGTATACTATTTTGTTATCTTGTTAAATAAAAGTTAAATTGTAATATAAATGTAAGAAAATATTTTCAGTAGTTTAGAAATAAATGTTTAAAATACTAAAAATATAATAACACTGTTGTATATGATAGGTAGCCTATAATATTAAACGTAGTCCGATGTAGCTATAAATAAGATTTTTTTGTAAAAAAAAAAAAATCATTTACAATAAATTACGTGTTTAAAAATCCATTTGTTTTGGGCGAGCAGGTGTTAAAATTTGTAAAGTTTTACCTCAAGTATTTATATATAAAAAAAAAAAAAAATGTTCAGCACGCATAGGCCAACTGCTAAGTATGTATTTAGCTTTACAGAATATAGGTATATAATATATGGCTACTAGCTATCGGTATAGTTTTATTAAATTGAAACTTATCGCGAAATCGCGTTGAGGACACAACGATTAACACATTATAAAATATCGTAGTTTTAAATAGAGGCCCCGCCGGTCCCAAAAGGTCAATACTTATAATATATATTATATTAATAGGTAACTAATATTGTCGATTTGCCAACCAAAAATATTTACAGTATACACACGAATAATATAATATTATATAGTCAGGTTCGTGTACAAAAACATATTTCAGTGGGGGGGGTTAACAATATACCTAGCAATAAAATAATAATAAAACCAACATTTTATTTATCTACTTATAATTTTCCTGAAATTTCGGGGGAGGGTCTACCTCCTCCTGTTGTACACGCACCTAACCTAAGGTATAAGGTATGTATAAAATAAACGGCCTAGATGATATTATTATTATTCACTCTGTATACATTACGTTAGGACTGGGAAACTCGTACATAAAATGTATAAATTATTAAGATAATAATTTGTTAAGACTATTTGAATTTCGGAGTAAACTGAAACGGATAATAGGTTAAAATTTCAAGTACAAATCTTTGCAAAAAAAAAAAAAACCTCATGGGTTCATTGTGTAAAATAATTAATATTTAATGATTATGTTTATATTAATATGTACGAGTTTATGGTTATTGGAATCTAGTTTTCACTATTTCTATAGTGCTCTAGTTTTCGCAGAAAAAATTGTATTGACGCATCGCAATATAGATAATATACTATTATTGTTTTTATCATTGACTATTTTTGAACTTTGGTTTTCTAGCCCCCGTAACTATTAAATCCGAGTTACGCCCATACCTATGCTAACATTGCAATTTACCTTAATACCAATTATCGTTTTTATAAAATATAAAACTATTTATTATTTATCCGCATAAAACAAAATTCTTATGTCGGACAATCGGTGTTCAATTTACAAATACCCATATATATATATATATAAATTTATAAAATTCATCTTCTATAATCCTTATATAATAATAATATTCTACAATATCTATAATTCTATATTATGTACAAATGTATTTCACAATATTATTGGATTTTAATATGTATGTATATAGATAGGTTTAAACGGTTAAGTTTAAAATAAGAATAATATGATAAATTGAAAATAACCTTTGAATACGTACCTCATGTTTAAGCAAATTCACTGCATCGATTTACAAGTGTTCGTTTTGAATAAGACGTAAGATTAAAAGTGTTTTAATACTATAGATACCGATACCCAATCTATTTTTTTTTTTTAAATACTTTGTTTCGTTATACGACTGCTGCCCAGATAACATTGTCAATTTTACCTATTTATTTAATTAATAAAAAACTATATTCGTGTATACGACAACAAAATTTACCATAAATTGTAGAGATAAAAAAACTACGAGTACGAGATGAGTAACTCGATCATCTTATATCTAAGATACATTATCTTATAATGTATTAAAGTAAACGTAATCAAAAAATATATAGATTTGATGTGGTCGATTTTAAACACTATGTACATGGGTACATAATACAGCCATTAATATCAATGATATAACGTATATTAAGATTAACGCATTAACGAGATGTAAATATTATGTATCGATATATTATATGTATCATCCATATCGCAGTTAGATATTATTTATTGATCTTATTCAGATATAATAAAGCTATAAGTAATTTTGTACACTATTATTAAAGTACGCTGGTATGTCTATATTAATCCATCTAATCCATCCAGGAGCGAACGTAAGGGAGCGTTTTGGAGGTTCAACCCTCCTGTAAATACCAGAAAAAATAAATTACCTGACCTACAAATTAAATATTTTACCCCCCCCCCCCGAAATGTTTTCTTGCGTTCACCCCTGAATCCATCTAATCACAACTGATATAAGTATATAGTTAATAATATTAGGACAATTAGCCTCACTGTACAAACACTGCAATATAGGTGGTTATCTATCTATACAGTATACATATACACTATATATATATAATGTTAATAAAAAAATTTAAGCATTATAGAATCGATCAAAAAACATTATTTTAATTATGAGTATGCAGGTAGTGTAAAATATACTCATACATTAAGTATCTATAATATATTATGTATACCAGTGGCGTAGCTAGGATTTCTTAATGGGAGGGAGGGGGCAACAAAAAAAACCACCTGTTTGCCCATTAACATATGCAACCGCCATAGATTTATCAATTATAGCTGTTGATAATACAACAAAAAGTAATACATGTTATCACCATTTAATTCCTTTATTATCCATATAGGTTATTGTGCTGTGGTTATATCTTAGTACGTGTTTATTATCAATGCTTATCACAACAAAATTATCGATCTAATTTATCAATGTCCAATAGATAGTAAAATTATATAAATATAATATGATTATGATTAAAAATTAAACCAATTTTTTTTTTTTGACATAAATAAACCGAGCGTTAAGTAAATATTTTTTTCCGTCGTGTATGTGTATTTAAAATAAAAACGGACGTTCTTCACACCACGGATAGGCGCCACTGTTATAGGTGTGAAATGTGGATGTAGATACACATAAATATTGGAATGGTTAATATTATAATATTGCGGCTAGACGACAGTCAACGGCGGGATGGGCGGGTCCGGCTTTGGTATAATTATGATTTAACCATACCTATTTATTATTACATTAATGCATTACGCAATACATTTTAATAATAAACGGTTATTCAGACATAAAATAAAACCGATGCCATCGATAATTATTATTATAAGATGACGCCTCACCGCCGGCAAAAAATGCGCTTATGCAAGTATGATTATAGAATTCGTTTGATTTTGGTGTTATGAGTAAAAATCAAAACCAATTATAACATTATAAGTGTACCAGATATTTCGGAGTGCATGACGACGGTGTGTATTTCAAAAGAAGAATAAAAAAAAAAAAATAATTTTTTGAAAAGTTATAAAAATGTCGAAACAGTCGTTATTTTCTGTAACAATGTATTTGGGCATTATCATCATTTCAGAGCTCTACCGCGTATTACTTTGACTTTTATGGTGGAAATATTATTAATTAAATTAAAAAAAAAACTAATTGCGATTTTAAAATTCTGTTTTCAAGAGTGGAAGCCACTCGTGTTCGAAATTTCAAAATTCTACGACTAACGAGAAGTCACTTTCTATAGACCGGTAGACCGATAGTTCTGTATTAGTATAGCTAGACGATTTCACTTTAATACCAAAATTAAACCAATTCTACTTGGTCTGCGTAAGTGTTAGCGTTCTCTTAGTACTATTAATTTTGCTATATAATTCAAATTTATATTTTAATCGTAGTTATTATTATATTATTATTGTGTTTCAATGTTGCGCGTACGACGGAGGATTGAAATCCGCGATCCGCGTCGGTCCGGGGATCTAACGAATTATTTCGAACGATATTATTTATTTCTAATCCGTCCGATATAATATTTTTCAATCCGAATTTCGGATATCTCGTCGTCGACGAGAGGGACGGCGGCGAGAGTGGACGACTTGGCGAGTATTGATTTTCTATTGGCAAAAAAAAGGGCGTGACGGTCGGTACAATAAATGTGGACACGCGCCGCCGCTACGAAAGAGTATGCGACCGTACGGAAAAAAAAAAAAAAACAACCCCCCTACGACTTTTAAAACAGAGGCCATACTACGAGTATTCGTGAGGGGAGAGGAATCGTGCGTATAGGCGATTTTAACGACGTTTTAAAAGGAAAAAAAAAAAAATGATAATTCGTCGACGCAGAAACGTATATACAGGATTATATTATATACTATATCAGTGGCCTATACTCATATAGGAAGCCCCAACAGCGTCCCTGGTAAATTACGAAAAGCGCGATCTTATTAACAACGAATAAATAGATACATATTTCTTTTGGCTATCATAGTATAATAATATTAACGACGACTTTTGATATGCAATTTTTCGCCCCCCCCCACGTTGCGGTTTGCCGTTCGTACCCTTAGTACGCCACTGAATACTATAGCCAATATTTAGATATCTAGTGACGTAGCCAGGGGAAAATATTTGGGGGGGGGGGGGGTACATTCGAAATTATAATTCCTAATAGGATATTATTTTTATCGGTTAAATTAAATAAATACCATTTTGAAAAAAAAAAAGTGTATCGAAAATATTCCGGGAGAGGAATAACCCTCTCACCGGATACGCCACTGCCTCTGTGGTAGGTACGATTTATATTAGTGATGGGCGATTCTCAAAAGTGCATCGATCTTTTGAATCGCTCTAGATCGATCTAAACAAATCGGAATTTTATTTAATATCATAAATAAATAAACCAATGTGCGATCTAAATCGACCATTTTCTAAGTACAGTTAAATTTGTTGTGACAAAATATTTTATATTAAAACAGAAATAAAAAAGTAGAAATATAGTGAAAAATCATTGATGACGATTCTCATTTCTCAATAGTCCATCGACCTATTGAATCGATTTTAATTCTGCGTATTGTTCATTTTTTGTTCAGAAGTCGAATTAAATTATTTGTTTTTATTTAACTATAATTGATTCCCCCAAAATATCTATCCAATGAATCGATTCATATATGTAGATAACATCAAATGGTAAATCGTGTATCTAACTAGTAACTAGTATCTATAATCGATTTTCCCCAAATATATCCATTCGTTAAAAAGTCGACACACAGAGATCGGATTCAGATAACCCATCACTAATTTATATACAGTAGTCCCTAGTCATCGTTACTATCAAGTATAATAATTAATATCATATACTTATATCGCAACCCAACAAAATACATATCAGCTGCGGGCTAATCCGATAATAATCATGTTTGAATACGAATGATTTCCTAATAAGCAGTGAATACAATGAAAATATTATTGCTGTGTAATTTTTTTGTTGAAATTTCGAGTGTACTTATAAATGGTAATATTATACCAGGAATTCCCAACATTTTTTACTCGACGGCACACTTGATCATTTTATAAATTTTCACGGTACTACAGTAACTAAATACTTTAATATTAATATATATATATATATATTAATGTACATTGAATTTTATAATTTTACAAATTTAGTGTAATATTTGAGACTGGTGTTATTTTTACATGATTCCTCAATTTGGTTTGAAACAGTTGAAACAACAATACACTAATGAGGTTCAATATTTTTCAAATGATGTCTACTACTTGTTTTTATATTGTTCAGAGCAGGAAATGCCTGTTCACGTAAATATGACGTGGAGAATGGTAATAATAATAGTACCGCTTACTAAGAAATAGCTGGATTTTCTGAAGCTAAATTTAACCAGAAGCAATCTATGTTCTTTATCTAACTATTGAATAATATTTGGGTTGTAAAACTGGAACACATATCAATGAACTCATTATTTTCGTCATAAGTAAAATCAATTTAATTGACATTATGAAATCAAATGTCAACTCGACCCAATCTGCAGATTTTGTCAACGATGGAAAATAGTAATTAATTTTTTCTTCGAGTAACATAAGGTGTTCAATTACAAGTTTTTGAAGTCCTTTAATATTGGATTTTCAATTTTGTAAATGTTGGACAATTTGAAAAATCACCTTTAATTTTTGAAGATTTCCAAAACACAATTTTGTTTTTAAATCCTTTGATTTAATAATACGACAAAAATTCCACGGCATACCGGTTGGGAATCCCTGTATTATACGATTAATAATATTTTTAAAAACGCATAAAACGAGATTAGGTATTACTATAGTATTAGGTGAATACATACTCGTCCGGTATATTTTTTTTATAATAGATGGGTATTTTATCTCGAAAATATCTTTTAAAAAGCTGGTGTGTATTGCGTAAAAACGTCGTAAGTGCGTAAGTGTTATCATTTATTATAGTATTACTCGGCATTATCAGAGAATAAATTTATTTATTTATTCAGTGGTGTTATCACCGCGCAAATACGGTTCCCGCGTAACGGCGTTATAAAAAAAATATAGTGTCCAGTTTTATGTTTTGGTAAATATACCGAAACATATAATTTCCCCCCTCCCGTTTTATGTTATAATGAAATTTATTTTAACATAAAAAATAGTAGAACAATATTCTTTTTTCGTCCATGGTAATAATAAATTAATAAATAATAATATTGAGTATATAGTATCTTTTTTTTTTTTAACTTTACATTTAAATTAAAATTATAATTAAATAAACGACTCTACCTTCTCAGACCCATCCTCGGTAAGTTCTCTCAAAATTATCCCTCAAAACCAAAATTCACATATATAATCTTTTCGTTAAGCCTATCTGGTTATACGGTATACAGCTCTGGGGCACTGCCAAAAAATCAAACACAAAAAATACAAGTGTTCCAATCAAAAATCCTTAGACTCATAACTAATGCTCCTCCTTATATCTCTAACCACACCCTTCATACAGATCTCCACATTCCTAAAGCCACCGAAACAGTCAAGTTATACTACACTAAATTCAGAAATCACCTTCAAAATCATACCAACCCCAATGTTAAAAAACTTCTATCTATCTCCATATCCGGAAACCCCCCCACCCAGAAGACTCAAGCGTCAATGGCCCCGAGACTTTATAGATTAAAGACAAAATACGATAATTAATTTGTAAATTCACCGCCAAGTGCCTTCACTGGTTGGTTCTTCCCTCAAGTCACTCAAGCCACAACATTTTAATTTAAAAAAAACATCCATTAGGTTTATACTGTTATTTTTTTTTTATGTATAAATTGTATAATTTCTAAATAAAAATTAAAAAAAAAAAATAATTTTAATTAAACGAATATTTGTCAATTTAAAATACAAAATCGACCGTAGCTCCCAGTTTCCCGAATTAATAAAAATAAATATTATTTGTTGGGACGCTGTGCATCTGGGAAGAGGAATAATAAAGACTCCGGACCCCTCGTTTTCATACATAATGGATTATCAATTTCACCACAGCCGAAGAATTTACCCCGAGTTTACGCCTACCTTTGTCAACTACGGTTCGTCGACGGATTATATTTTATAGTATTATAGTATTTAGGTAACCATTACCGGGTACGCTACTGGCGCGTCGTACGCAATATAATTTCGTCGTCGTTGTCGCCGCCGCGGCGAGAGTATTTTCGTCTCGACGACACGCGCGATAACCGGCGTAATAAATCATAAATAATATTATAATATTAATTTTCTTCCATTTTTCTGTAACGTACAGCGCACGAACAAATAGCGTGGGCTACGAGGGTTATTGGAACGCATGCGCGCCCGGCTCCCGCGATAATTAAATATTTTTCGGGTGGGAGTGCCGAGAGGACAAAGGCGTCGGGCGGTGCGGCGGTAGTAGGTAGGTTGGTACGCCGGTTTGGTCGTTACGGAATACAGAGGGATCCGGGTAAACTCGTAATAACATTATACTCGTATCCGTATACCACTGCTTATTTTTAATGTTAATACTTTTACAACAAAATATTTTCATCGTACAACCAATTATGTTTCGTTATAATTATTATCGAACGCCTATAATATTATTATAACCAACGGTGTCCCCCATAGGGTATATTCCGTATACTCGAGAGATTTTTTTTTTTTAAAAATATCACTGGTATACTGCGTCGTATACTCAAAAGTTTTGATGAATTTGCAAAACAAAAAAAATAAAGTTATTGTTTTTGTAGTGGACGGATTCGTGTCTTTATAGAAAACCGATTATTATAATTATATTCGTCAGTGTTATCTTGACGACGTTGTTATACTGAATTGTTGCTGACAGATGTACTAAAATACTCAAGTTTATTTGTTTGGATTCAATCGTCATACTCGACAAGGATTGTTATCATGTAATATTAGTGGCGTAGGTAGGTTTTTTCTGGGGGGGGGGGGTGTTAAAAGTATATTTATGATTTCGAGTTTAACTAAATGCCATTTTTTTTTTTATATTTGTATTAGTTTTCATATAATAAAGTCCACTATTAACGTTTGTTAATAGATAATTCATACAAATTTTCCTTTGCATCTATTGCATCTGATAGCATTGCCAATCCATTTAATCTTTTCTAAAAATATAAAACGTTATTAGTATTTTTATTTTATTTAAATACAATTTATATACTAAATAAATACCTCTGCCGTTGTATCCTTAGGCACGTCTTAATTCTCTTCAATGATGAAAAGGACCTTTCGGATGAAGTTGTAGAAACTGATAGTGTTGCTAAAATGTATAGTAATATGTATTTATTTGGATACGAATTGTTGCAGATAATTAAAGTTTCCATAGCATTTTTTTATCTAATGCAAGTATTTTACGTTGCACAAGTTTTAACTCAGATATCAAAATATCTTTATACAAATCTATCATACTAATGAATTTATATTTTTCTAGTATTGACATTTCTGATGTTTTCGAAATAAGTTTGGAAATCCTATTAATATTTACTAATATTCTATATATGTTCTACGTTCAACTTCGAACGGCATGGACGCGGCTTTATACATAAGTGGATATATAATATGGGTTTCTGGTAATAGGTTATCTTAAAATAGAAGTGTAAAAAAACTCTAATAATAATTTATATAATTATATTGTGTAAAAATGTATAATAAATATTATTTGTATTATTTACCCAATATCCTAATCAATATAAAAAAAAGGTTGTGGGGGGTGGTGGACCACCACGTAACTACTCGACTGCATAATATGACGTCACACTAGTTAAGCGTATAGCATATCTATAATACCCACAAAATTAATAACAGAGTACGACTGGGGTATAGGTGGCAGTTACTATATTTTGATAGTTTTTATCGTACCTACTAAGCCTACGGGTTTGGAAGTCATAAATACGTCAACAATCATAAATAATTATTATATCATTTTCCATTATCGCGATTGCTGCAGGTTGCGACTGGTAATATATACCTTGGAGTAAAATCAAATCGGATTCTATAGAATCGATAAAATTATAATAGATAAACCAAACCGTTTTGTTTTTCAAATTAATTACTACATTTTCGAGGATTTAAATGTTTACTGAAAATAATTTGTGAAGCAAGATTATTATTGTAGTACGTGCTTTCGACAATAATCATTGAGCACATTACCGTAGCGGTACGATTGCGATAGACGCGATAATAATGTATGACGAACATAATTATTGTGTGGAATTTAAAGACAAAACCACAGTATTTTTATTGCATAATTATTGTTCAAACGCCTAAATTATTTTACAAAAATATACAACGCGTTAAGAAGTACTATTGGTAGAGTCGACGTACCTACCCATCTACCATAAATAATTTTGTTCGTTTTGTCACGTAGTGTTGATAGTTTTTTTGTCAGTAATCCGTTGTCTGTGAATGGACCGCTGGAACCGACGGTTCGTGTTCGCCGGTACGTGATGAATTAAAAATCTCAATTTCCACTGAATATATATAAAAAAATAATAATTTCATAATGACGATAATATTCGTAAAATAATTTGTAGTGGTGGGTGCGTGCGTACGCTCGACGAGTACCTACGCAAACTTAATTTTTAAGTTATTCCGCCGGGGGGGAGGGGGTCTAGAAATACGTTTATAGGGGTTTCCCCCGAACCCCCATCTAGTTATTTAATTTGTTATAATATACCACCTGTCTACGTTATGTCGTTACAATAAACGAATAAAATAACTAAAAAAACAATTTATAGTTGACGCGTTTTTTTTTTTACTGTATTCCCTCGTAATTTCATTTACTTATCCTATTTTATAATTCAAACACGCTATGTATATTATATTATTATTTGTGCGTATATTCAAGGTCGGCAGTCCACGATCAAATCAACATTACGCATTGTTTGCCCAATCTTATAATCTATATATATATATATACTACGCTCAATTGTGTATAGCTATATTATATTGTAAAAACATGTACAATAATAAGTAAAGAATAGAAAAAAAGAACGTTAAAGATATGTATAAAATTCTATACTTCTGGATCACTCTGTATAATCATGTTCACGGTGTGGTTCGTGTAATATTATTAGGCACCTGCTGTCTACCGTTTTTTCACACTCTGCCAGACTGACATGACAACGAAAAAAATTACGTAGGTATATTATTTTTTTCCTCGTCGTGAATTGTAGAGTTACCAACCGGTTTGTCGTTTTACTCTATACATATATTTCACACTGTCGGTCGGACAATAATTAAGACAAGCGCCTATATAGTATGTATCAGTGGTTCAGATTAGAATAACTTATAGAATCGAATCGCTTATTTGGGAACTGCCAAGTCCAATTTTTCACTTTCAACCCAAAAACATTTCAAGGCCATATAGAAATGAGGCGAGGGAACTATATAGAGCTATCAATGGGGTTTCAGTTGTAAACGGCCGGCCATCAATCTTCAAACACCAAACCAACATAATAAAACGCATTACACATACATTGTATTCATCAGAATATCCTCCACTTCGGAGATCTAACATATCCAAATTTATTGTATTGGTTTCTTGTTTATTTTGACTTAAACCCATTGTATGTTCAGTGACTGCTGTGTACATGTCTCTATTAGGGTACTATATGTATCAATAGTAATATATGAATACATATTATTAATAAAGTCACTTAAACAAATAAATTAAATATTTAATACTCAAATATAATAAAAACAATATATATTGAAAGCCACCAGTATTATTTAAATAGTTACAAATATATTTAATTAAATAAGTTATATAAAAAAATACAGATAATGAATTAATAGATAGATAAATATTATATATTTGTAATTATTTAAATAACACTCTTGGCATTCATAATAAAAATTAAAAAAACAAACAAATTATATCTATACTTTATTTTTGTTATATTTATCATTGTTGAATCTTCTACTTATCCACAATGTGAAATCAATATGTATCTTTTAGGTATTGGTAGACATTCAAAGTTAGATTTTTGAAAGTGTCACATAAATACACGATCACTGATTTAATAACATGAAATAAAAAGTATTTTTAAATATTATGGGCAAGGTATTTTATTTATCACCACTATGTAATAGTTTATTAATAAACTGTAAATATTAAAATTGTAAAATGCATATGAGTAATCGAGTAAAATAATTTACCTTAATAGATGTACATATATTATAATGTGTAAATATTTTTTCCAATATAAATTATAACATAAATAAAATAAAAATGTTTAAATTCAATGTTTATTTGTCAAAGTTATGCGAGTACATACTTAAACAAAAAATTCACGTGTCAAATACATAATCTATTTTTAAAAGTCGATTAAAAATATGCAAAATAAGACTAGCACACATTTTCCATCAAAAAAAAAAAAAAAAAGATAAATATATAACCAATATTTAACTTAAGTTAAAAATTAAAACTAGTTTTGACTTTTCAGGGTAACAGTTTCGCTATCAAAGGCTGGAATCAAGTGATATTTTATAGTATCTTGACTTTTAGAAAAGTTTGTATAAAGGTGGTACCTAATAATTTGTAAAATAATATAGACATTAAAAAATGTACATAAAATAATAATAATAATATGTACTAAATAAAAATACATTAATAAACACATTCAAAAAACATAATACATAGATAACATAAAACATAAATAAATAAAAACATAATACATAATCAAATAACAATAAAACATTAATATTATAAATTCAAATGTTCAAATGTCAAAAAGTTGCATTTAATTTTAATATGATTATGTTGATATTTTTAATACAACAGAAACATCAAAAATCACTTATTTTAGTCAATCATGTTTATAGCTAGGTACTAAGTCTTAGTAGTAGTATGTATGATAGTTTATAATTATAAATATTATATTTATTAGTTACCTATATGTTAAAACGTTTCACTAAATCAACAACAAAATTTGTAAACATTTGATTTTAATGTATATAAAAATCTAAAGTAAGGTAGAATAGAAAATTGTTTATTAAATAAAGTTCTCAGTTAAATTTGTACTAAATTAGTGTTTATATATATATAAAAAAAAAAAAAAAACATATATTAATAAAATACACAAACAATTTAATGATTTTCTTTTTTATTTAATTTTATGAACAAAAATACTTAATTTTAAAATTATTTACAAATTTCCACCAAAACAATGCATAAAGTAAGTTTTAAAACAAAAATTATGTAAAATTTTGGGACTAGATAAAATGTTATAAAAATAACTACACAAATTATAATAATAAACTGAAATAATAATAATAATAATAATAATAAAATAAATTTGAACTAAATAAAATTATGAAAACAATAGCAAACAAAGTAAAAATTTGTTGACGCATATAGGTATATCAAACAAATTATATTCATAGTAACACAAAGTGCAAATTAATACAAATTATTGATTATTGTACAATTTCACTAATTTAAATTTGATCCGAATGGTTCCAAAAAAGTTTATTCGGTATTATTTATTTGAGTATGGTTTAATTGATCTTATTTGTTAGAAGTCCAGTATTTAAAGTGCCCACACACACATGAATACAACAGTGTACACTAAAAACAAAATATAAAATACAAATTATACAATATTTTATTCAAATTGCTAATAGTCAAGTAAATTGTTATAAGTGGTAAAATAATAACTTAAATTGTATATTGTTTTATTATTTAAACATTATTAAATTAATTTGTATTTATGTATAATAATAGGAGTGTTTTAGCACTTTAAACAGTTTGTTGATTATATTTATTATGGTTATTAAATGGTTACAAATTTCTAAAACAACAGTTTGTAACCTCGTTTACTAAATTGATAATTAGAAATAATATAAATTGACAGTTAACACAAATTAGTAAGTACTGTAAAAATAATTTTTTTTATTTGATCTCTGTAGGTAAGTAATTTAAAATCTTTTTTGCCATTAATGAATTCTTTAGTCAAAATTGTCTCTTATTTATATGAGTGATGATTTATTAAAAAATTATATGCTTATGATGATACCTCATTCAAATCTGAAGAATATAACAATATTAAGTTCTGAAATGCAAAATGAGTAGGTATTTCAAAAATTAATTTATTAGGTATTATAATATTTCTTAATACAAATTAAAATTATTACCAGCCCATTTTAGTAGCCGTGAATCACTAAACACTAACTAAAATAGCCAGTAACTTAAATCACTAAACAGTTTACTCATGGTTACAGCGCTAAAACAGGCCTAGTGTTTATATTTATATTTGAACATATTTTGATCAATTAGAATGTGGTAAATAAAATATTTACTAGTTTTATAACTGGGAAAATAATATATCTGTAAAAATGTTGAGTTTTGATTTTAAATTAAAATTATATTTTATACTATTAATATAGAATATGCTATAATTTTACTAAAAATTATAAATTACCAGATACTGTTTTAAACAGCAAAGTAAATGGCGCTAGCTTCGGCCATGAACACTGCTTTTTTGTGCTTTCTTTTTACGTGCTGATAACATGTCATAGAAAGGGTTATGACTAATACTTTGTCTGAAAATAGTAATAATAAATTAATAAAAATAAGAACAAACATTTATACAATAACTATGTTTTACAAGTGGCTCTCAGAGAATATTTTTAAGAAGACCTCATAAATTCTCTAAGCTATTATAGTATAAAATAATAATTATAATATGTATCTAATAAACTATCTCCAATCTTTTTTAATTTTCGAGTTTTCAGAATGAAATAAAAAAAATGTATTTAGTTAAAAATAGATGTACCAAAAGTAAATAATTTTCTGTAACTTACTTAAGGCATTTTGTCCATTCGTCTTTTTCTTCAGCTGTTGCGGCTGACATTCTATAAACAGTATGTTTACCTACAAAATATTTAACAAATTAAACTATATAATAAAACAAAACATACTTAATAACTACATTTTAATAATATTATCATTGTGGTATATATATATATCTAATATATACATGTATATATACATATCATATCTAATCATTAGATAAGTCTAATATATACAAAGTGTTGGTTATGAAATAACCATAAAAATGATGATTATGTTGTCTATTTCACTAATTGAAATAGACAACATAATTTATACTTAAAAATTACAATTTAGTACTAATGAATATTATTGATATTCATTAATTACTAGCATAATTATTATGAAAATTACTGAACTACATTTTTTGTCCAGAGGTTTTTATTTATTTTCGTAGTTAATTCAATAAAACATGGCAAATCAATTAAAATGGATTCAAGGGTCTATAGAATATTGATCATTTTATCTGGTGGTATAATATAACTATAATATATTATAAGTAATAATAATCAACTAACCATTGAAACAAAAATTATAAGAAATGTTAAAAAAAAAAAATTAAATTTGTAAATAAATTATAAATTCGAACCTGAACAAATCAACATTAAAATAAATTCATTTATATAAATTATACATTTCTCAATTATGATTTGAGACCAGAATTATATAAATTAAAAATTAACTAAATACAATGCAAATATGCATTATTTAGTAGTGTGTATTAAAATAGTTCCACAAAAGTGCAAAAAAAAAACTTAATTGACATTAATATGTTAATATCTATATTCTATACAATAGTAATATTTTTAAGCTAATTGAATTGATAAATTAAATAATAGACATTTTTAAAAAGTACTTTACAACTGAAAAGTATGTATTTTTTTTATATGAACGATTTTATCAAGATTTAGGTAATTTGTCCATTATATTCAAATTTTCATTTTAATAAGGAATATTTATTATTTATAATATTATAAATTATTTATATTTCATTCCCACCTTCAACTACTTTTCCTTCACTATCAGTTTTACATGCTTTAATAAAATCCGTTGTTCCAGGTGCTGCATACAGCTCAAAACAATGAGGTTTATGACGATCAGATACTTCTCGTACTTCAATATTTTCTAGTGGAATTATTCCGCGAGGTTCTTTGTCAGTTGTATATTCAAAGTAGTACAAACAATTATCATTTAATATGAACCATCGTCGCTTCCAACTCTTATAACGACCACCTTTAGTTAATCACAAAATTAGTTTATATCTTAGTTTAATTTAAATGTAATATTGTAATACCTTGTTTCCACAACCATCCTTCTTTATCAGGGTTGAAGAATGTATGCATTAAGTCATTACCATCATCTTCAGGAATTTTAAAAGGCTCTGTTTTAATACTTTCATACAAACTCTACATGGATGAAACATTAAATAATCAAAATAAAAAATAAAGTGTAAACAATTAACTTTAGTTATTCTTTAACTTGCAATTAAAAGTTCTCGTGGTAAATCTCCACCATTATTGATACCACGATTCATTTGTATAAATTGTTCAACAGATGGTTTATCCTTTACACTGGGGTTATGAAGACTAGTGTTTAACATTATAATAGCAAATGATAAAACATAACATGTATCTAAAAACAATAATTTTACATAAGAATACAACTATAATACTTAAATTAGTTTTATTTTACCGGTATTAGTAAAAATATTAGGATTTAATTGACAATATCTTTCAGCAAAGCACTCCATCATTCTATCAATTTTTTGAGCTTCACCAGGGAGTCTAAAACTCCATAGAAATTGCCTAAAAAAATATTTATATATATAAGTATATATTACATAATACTTAGTTAATATAATTAATCATGCAATTGACAATGAACACATCAATATAGCTTTTTACCTTAGAGCCTGGACCAATATGAGATCAGTGAAATCATGCAGAGAAACAAATTCTCTTAAAACTCTTTCATTGAAATCATTTCGCTCTCCTAAATAATCTCCAATTGCAGTTTTATTTAATCCTTCTCCTTTGTAAAGAAATGCAGCAACGTCAGCCTCATTGTGATTTAGTAAACCGTGTTCTACAAGAAATTCAATTCCTTTCTTTGGATCCATATTAAATTTTTTACGACCAATTGATATTTGTTTGGCTTTTGTTTGGTTTTTACTAAAAAAAAAAAAAAAAGAAAGACAAACTATAATTATTATAGTTACTTAAATAACTATAAATAACTATCAATGTAATAATTAAATACCTGTCGTCATTGGAATCCATGTTTTCCATTTCACTAACAACTTCGGATAATTCATCTTTCAATTGCTAAAAATATAAAAATGTATATAATTAATAATTAATAATTAAACAATTTATAAGATAATATTATACAATTTTTATTGAACATGATTTGCAATGTTTAATATTATGAATTTAAAAAGAAACGTATTAAACTAATTCAGTAATTAAAATTAATATCAATAACTTAAATAATTGAAATTAATATGATATTATCAATATAATCTAAAAATTATTTTCAATAATGAATTATTCACAAACTTTTTTTAAGAATATTTAATAAACTAACATTTAATACCTATTGTATTTCATATATGATATAGATAGCATTAATAATTTTATGATATTGGTACACTGTATATTTTCAACAACAAAAAAAATTGTTTTGCAAGTTTATCTAACTATTTTAAGTACTTTTATAGAAAATTGGATTAACACACGATAAAATATATTTAAAGTGTGGGTATTGGTTTATGATTAATAGGTATTTATTGTTTAATACTCTAGATGACTTATACTTGCCTAAAATATTTATTATACTATTTTTGTAATTTGTAATCACAAAATTCATTATATAAATAGGTATTTGTATTTTAATTAATATATTTATTAGTTACATGTCAACACAATATTTATTAAGTTTACAAAATAATAGGTATACATGTTATATTTTTTAACATTCATTATTGCGTCATTGAATGTAATATATATATATATATATATATATCAATAATAACTTGTTTATTTTTCCTCAATCAAAAACAAAATTCTTACAAATAAATAATTTATTTTTCTCAAACAAAACCAAATTCTCACAAATAAATTATTTATGCAGCTATCAGTAATTTTATTTATTGATTTTTTGCAATCAAGCAATTGATTTTTCAAAAACAAATTATTTTAAAAGGACGTATGATAAGAAAAAGAGTCACAGATAGCCTTGTTAAACTATCACAAATGTCACAGTCTTGGATAGGTATACCAGTTAGTTTACATTATCCTATTTTAAGTAATCAACATAATATATATACTACTATATAACATGACAAAATAGATTTTTGTCTTATAATTTGTCATGATACATGGACAATACCTAGATATAGTAAACATTATTATATTATTATTTAAAGATTGCATAAAAAACATGGAATAATCACAAGAGTAATTTTAAATTAAAAGAAATCCACAGTCCCCTTTGATATATGAGGAGAATGAGTCATACAATGAGTCATACAATGAGCTAATTGCAAATATTAAAATATTGACTAAATTATACTACCTACTTAATATATTATAGAATATTTTGTATTATGTCTTTAGATAAACAAGTTGAATATAATTTATAATAAGGTAAAATTAATTTATCTAAATTTAGAGTAAAAATTTAATATACTAACCTGTATTTCAAGTAATAATTCTGCTTTACGACGTCTAATTTCAATTAATAGCTTTTGTTGTTCTGTTGATAGTTCTAAACAAAAAATAAAATAAATATTATACACATTTTATGAATATTCATTATTAATAATATTTCATACAAGTTTGAAAGTTTTAAAATGAGTAATGTTTGCATATAAACAAAACCAGTTTAAATAATTTTGCATAAAAGTTATCTAAAATAATTTTACCTTGATTGCATAATAATAAATAATATTTATGTTACCATTAGCTATAGTATCTTTATTTGACATAACCATAGCTAGTTTTGTGAATTTATTGTTTTAAAGATATTTTGAATGAAGACTAAATTTAAATATAATGTACTCAAAAAAAATATATAGGTTGGTATCAGATAAAAATATTTTAAGACATGTAAAAGAAAAGTTTAAAAATCCTGTGTAACAAAGACGAACTCACTAAATAAAGATTCGTTTAAAGCTTGTGAATATCCAAATCCTGAATTTTGAATAATAATGTAATGTAAATAATGCATTTTATTTTATATAAATGTATTAATGTAATGAAACAGTAATTTTGTTATAAGTAATGTTAGATAATTTGTATTTATATTAATAAAATTAATATTTTAATAATTGAACTAATATGTATGGCAAACTAAACATATTATATAAAATTTAATAAAAATTAAAACAAAAATGTTACAGTATAAACAAATGTTCAATACTATTCTGTAAGCAATGTTATAGTGTTAAACAATTTAAACTATGTATAAGATACTTTTTGCAATTAAAATAGATAAGAAATATTTTTTTAAGTAAGCAGGAATTTGGTATATTATGATACAAATGACAATTGATATGATGTTCAATTTCATATTTCTATTGCATAACGCAAAATGTTTATTTGTTCAAATGACTTTCTACTATTTTGATTGTTTACTGAATTTTAAGTCTTTAGAAAGCTATTAAATATGTCCTATCCCTATTGATTCACCTACATATTTATTTATTAAATTATTAATTACTATTTGACATAAATGTACTTATCAACTCATTTTCTGACACCAAATTTATTTGTGCCTTTATAAAATACCATACAGAATAGGTACCATTGTTGTAAGGTGATTAAATATTTTAATCCTAGACTACAAAAACAACTATATTATTATTTTACACACCCATACCAGTTTTAATAAATTCAATTACCCATTTAAAAACCAGGATGGTTGACATTATGATTAAATATGCTAAATATTTACATTTATTTATTTTAAATAAAACAAAAAGAATGTAGTTTAAAAAAATATTTACAACATAGAATACACGCAAGTAAATCTGCGGTAATAATAAAATATATTGTTAGGGAATATACACGGTGATAGTTATTTGAATAATCATATTTCTCTAAAACATATGTTACTCATCAAATAACAATTAAATTTACTTCAGTAACGATTATAATTCACAATAAATACTTTCATTAGTTAGGTATGTTTAGAAATATTGAGGTACTGAGATAAAAAATTGGATTGAACATTTTTTTTTAAATATCTTTTTAATTATTTTAATATTTATTTCAAAATTGTATTAATATTTAAATGTGCTATAAGTTTTTACAGCGCTGTACAACAGGAACACTATAAATGAGGTATTTCCTAATTTGAACCGTAGTGTGATGCAACTTTAGATGTATACTACCAAATAATAACCCTCCAAAGTACCTAAATATAATAGATCTGAATTAACTAAGGATTTCTATAATTGTACTAGAAGCATTAGATATAGACAAATATCATATATTCATACCTATTATTACTTGTTTATTCATACACATAATCATAACATCAAAGAAATAATGATCGTTCTAGCACCTTAACTTATCTATTCGTAACTATCACTGTGCACAGTTATAGGTAGGTGCAGAATGGTACACTTACCATTAATGTTAAAAGTGTCGTTTATGTACGGGACATTCATTTTAGAAGATCTACTCATTACACTTCATATTCATAGCCGCACTAGTAACATAAAATTAATCATAGTTTTTCTATTTTTTTTTTGAAATTACAGTTTGTGAAAAAAACAAACACAATAATGTCGACAAATTAGTTCATAGACCGAAATATTATCCGCGGGATACAATCGCAATGACACGTTTCGGATGCGATTAGCACGAATTTAGAAATTAAATTTCACATATAAGTAGGTTATAAAAAAAAATATATTATTTGAAAAATAGTCATACGGGTTTAGAAGAGTAAAAATTATTTGAAAAAATATTAGAGAATATATTCGCGAGCGGAAAAAGTAAACTTATTATTATTTGTAATAATAATAATGTATTGGTCAAAGAATCATAACATGATAACACGTCTTTTATGCGATTTGAAAAACAAAAGATACTTTGATAAGAACACCGTAGCGGATAACACCTTCCGCTCGCGTACACACACAAACGGCCGGGAGTCACTTCCGCATGACGTCACTCGAATGATATACACGGGAATTTACCATACGATAGTTTCCGTGAACGGAATGAGGTAATTTTGATTATCGCGTAGAACAATATTATTCTAGTGATAATAAATGAATGCATTATTATTATGTTCCTGTTTTATTTATCGGCTGTCTCGTAAGAATTATTGGTTCTACATAGGACGCTATTGTTATCGATTATCGTATCTAGGGCCTAGGAAGATTTCTCCGGATAGTTAAGTCGATTATGAGAGCGTTTAAATGGTTTATGGTGTCCGGCAATACGCATTTGAGCTAATAGGACTCTGTTGTTTCGTCGCTTCCACGCCAGATAAAAGGAAACGGTAAAACCATACCTACTTAAAATTTTACTACAAAACACGAATGTACTCTGTATTATTTTTACGACGTTTCTTTTTCGTAACGCAGGGTGTATGACTACCGTTAAACACAAGCCTGGATTGCAACTTCAATACTTGTTGCAGGGAGGCTCATATCGGAACACCAAACTACGTAAGTCAAAAAAATATTTTCCAATAGCCTTTTTGGCTAAAGTAATATTTTAGATATTATTCTCATGTCGTCCTGTAAAGTAGTTTCGAATTTATAATTCATACAGACACTAGTGTAATTGTACTATTTTTGGGTTTATAATAGGGCCCATAGGGCATACATTAGAATTTGGATTAGGTACCTAGATATTTTTGGTTTTGTATTTAAATTTCAATATTGCCGATGTGTACCTACTTATAGTATAGAGTTTATCTAATGGAAGCAATTCAATTTTACTAGGTTTTAGTAAGTAGTGAAAGTTCTAGTAAAATATTTCTGATAGTTGGAAAAACGGCAAAGAAAAACACAACGGTTTAAAAATAAACACAACGTCTAATAAAATTAAGTCTTATTTATTTATATTTTCAAAAATATATTAGTATATTATAAATTATTATTAGGTATGAATAATATTGTTATGCATCAATATTAGTCATTATTGTTGTAATGTGTATACAACATATTATGGCTATTAAAATAATTATTATTCATTGTCGTCACCAAGATTTTTTTTTTTGATAAGAGAAGGGATGATCGTTAATATAAGAAAAGTCGAAGAGGGGTATATGTGATTGTTGCTACTCAAATAGTTTCAGTAGAAGAAGTATAGGTATATTAATGATTAATTTTTAAGTTTTTTTTCTTTTGTTATTGTTATTAAGTATTAACTTTGAACATTAATCTGTCATACATCCTAAAGAATACATCATTTTTTATATGTAGTCAAACATGTAGGCAGGTACAAACTGTAATATTTTAAATAATAATAATACATTAAGTAATAATACAACATGGCAAATATTAAAAAATGATATAGAATGCATAAAAAGGAAAGATAGAGTTTTTTTTTCTAATTGGTGATATTAAATTTTAACCATTTTACTTTAACAATCACAATTTAAGAGACACAATTGAGTTTTTGTACAATATAGCTCAAAGACATGTGATATAATTCTATTGTGAGGAGAACCTATCATATTGTCTCTCTACAGTCCACAATTGGATTTATTTTGATTCTTAGTATAGTTTATATAAAATGTACTATAAATATTTTTTTTTCAAAAAAGTGGAAAAATGTATGTGGAAAAAATTTTTTTTTGGATATGTCTAGGTCCCATAAACATTTGTAATATGTGCTTGCTTTGTAAATTGGAATAATAACAATAACAAGCTTTAAGTTATTAAATTGTTATTTGGTACCCAAAGTATTAAGCTAAAAAAAATATTCATTTATTTTTCTGTATTACAAATTTAATATTTTTTACACAAATTGTCCAGTTATTGTGAAAATTCTATGGTTCCACCTGTTTCAACAACCATTTGTATTTATATTATAATATAATTTTAGCTCCATTTATGTGACTCATTATTATCGGTTGACTCAATATTTATAGAATCAATTTAAGAATTAAGTTATAATTACAGAGCTACCAAAAGATAATGTTTATTAATAATTACACGCTAATCTAATTATGTCTAGTGTTTAGTTTGTCGGCCATACTCAAGGTTATATTATTATATTCATATTACATAAACCTTTACAAAAGAAAATAATAGTTACTGAAGACTTAATATTATTAAATTAAAATATCGTATTGCACGCAGCGTATTATGTAAGTATTCTCAGGAAAAAAAAAAAAATTACTAGGGCAGTATATGGTCATATATGATACCTAAAAATTACTGGCAGGTTATGTACTGTACTATTGCTCAATATCAAACTGTAATATTATGAAATTATAGTAAAAATGTTATCAACTGACATTGACATTGTAACAGAAATCGTTCTGTTTACAATTTTAAAATAAAAACATTCTGTTAATTTAGTGGACTATATTGGTGATTTATGTTATCTCTGGATACCCAAATTGTATCAATATTAAACTAACAAACAATTTGTATTGCCTATTTTTTGTTTATTGAATTCGGTTTGATGAATTTATTTGAATTTTGTATTTATTTCCTAGTTTTTTTTTTAAACTTAATTATATAAAGAAGCTTTATGGATAATTATATCATTATTATTATTATTTTTCCAAGTTATTGTTGTCTGTTTAACTTAAAATTTTTATAAAAAAAAATTATACTAATATTATAAATACAAAAGTTTGTTTGTTACTCAATGATAAACAGTGTAATAATTGAACTTTTTGGCTGAAATTTGGCATACAGGCAGAAAATGTTCTGGAATAAGACATTGTATAATTTTAATCCCTGAATTAAACCCCTAAAAGGGTGGTGACACAGGGTATTGGTATTTTTAGTATGTAAATCTATTTATTTTTGTTGATTTATGAGTTACCTTGGTGTTATTGACAAAATAAAAAAAAATAACTAATAAGGAAGTCTGCGGAAGGGCCGTAATAGTTGTCGCAATGACCAAGTGAAGAGAGGTTAGAATCTAAAAAATAAAAATCACCAACTACCATGCTATTACTCAATTTTAAAATTTTTACTTTAACCCGGCAGTGACAGGGAATTCAGCTAGTATATATTATATTATATATTTACATTTTTTAAATTTATTTAAGATAGGGAGTCAAACAAATAAATATCTAATTACAAATATTATATATTTATATTATTTAAGGACCATTAAACATTATATTTCTTGACTATGATTGTCCATTCTTTTATTAAATTTTGAGTAACAGTATAATCATATTGAGAACAAAAATAGTGCCTAATGATATTACTTGTGTTGAAAGAATGCATTGTGGGATTTATGACAAAAATTTAATCCACTCTAGTTTGGCAGCTTTATTCTTTAATTTACTTAAATTTTTATCTAGAACTAATTACTAAGTAAAATTAGTGACCCACCCGAAATATGTGTTTGTATAAGCGCGCTCCACTATTTTATAATATTATCATAAAATAATTCCCGATGGACAACAGTTAGCATTATTGCACATGATAGTATTACATAACTATCTAAATATGCATAATTTTAACAGGCGTCTAATCTAATCGTACATTAAACAATTAATTCTAAGCGATTTCACAATAAACGAACGGTTAGGATAGCTGACTGGTTTGCACGTGGAATATGTATGTCAAATGTTGGGCTTAATTTCATATTTTCATAGGGCTTATTGTTAATCGATATATTATACCCAATGTTTGTATTTATACGACAAACATTAAACTGTGCATGTATGTAGTACACAATAACCATCGCCGAGTTAGGTTAATAAAGTATAATAGTTTTTTTTTTTGAATCGTTGCCACAGCAGGAACTGCCCGGCACAACTGCTGTGCCAACGTTATTTATTTGGATAAATAAATAATTTAATCTGAACTGTTCTGGTGGGGAGATGAGTATCTGAGATTTAAGAGGATAGAAAAAAAGAAAAAGTATTTAACGCCGATGTCGTTTTGTTTCATTATAGTTTATTAGTTTATTTTTGTTTTATTATTTTGTTTTGCAGCCGTTACTCCGTGTGTCGTCTTTTGTTTGAAAAAAATACTGTCTACTACTACTATTTAATAGGTGAAATTACGCGTAAACCGCGTGCCTCGTGTTTTAAAAGTTAATTTCGAAAGGTAATTGAGTTTTATAATTAAAAATTGCACAGGATGGATAAAAACAAAAAAAAAAATACGTATGACAGGAAGGGGGGGGTCTACTAAAATTATGCATCTTGTCGTTGTACTTTCGCGTCACGCAGAAAGTTCATCAGTAAATGAGTTTTACATTGGGGTATACATATAATTACTTGTAATGTATCATAATAATGCGTATAATATTTCCAGTACTTATACAAAATACATTTTGTAACGACCTTTTAGATGGTTTCCATTACACACAGACAGTACGGAAAACCCTTATACGCCCGTGTTTGTTCGACCGACCGTCCCGACCGTCGTTCAGTTTTATAAATTCGTTGCCAACATAGTAAGTTTGTATTCAACAAAAAAAATAATAATAAATAGGGAATTAATAAATTGCGAGTAGGCTTAAGAATTCGCGATTATTGTCGATCGACATAATAATGTTTTATTTTTTTTAGTATAAGTAAACATGTTGGTAGATAAAATTCTAACGGGTAGATGTTTGTAATCTTCGTCGGTGAGCTTCAAAATATTTATTTATTTATTTTCTTCATTTTTTTCCATTTGGCGCAATGTTAGAAGAAGAAAAAAACCAAATAACGAATTTAATAATATTTATTGACCGTGCAGGTGAAGTGCCAGTTTATTTACGTTTTCAAGTTACACGAACAACAGTTCTTGATGTTTTTGTTAAATTACTAAAAAAAATGGCGGCCGCTGTCTACTTCTAAAACGTAGACGAAAAATACTACACGTTTGCCATAGATTTTTTTACTGACATGTTTATACCCGATTCGCTACTATAGACCGTTTTAATTATAATGTTACCCATTTGATAAATAATGTAATTATTTTTGAAATAGGTATATCGTAGAATTCTAAAACGGGTGACGTACAATTCAGGTTTGATTATTATTTTAGAACGATCAACGGATATTTATAATTATGTAATATTAACGTAAATTTAATTTTAATTTTTTGTTGACAATATATTATTATTATTATTGATTTGTAGGGATCGAAATCCAAAGTTCAACGATGTTACGATAATTATTAATCGGGTAATAATGGGTTTGTTTTTAAGTAAAAAAAAAAGATATATATATAAATTTTAGTAATTTTATTGTAAATAAGTCACGTATACTACTGATATAATGTTATTATTATCGTATAGTATCGATAATTATTAATATTTAGTAGTTGTGGGCATCGTAAAATAACGTTGTTTTTTATTGCAATTATTATACGATCCACGGGATATTATATTGAAATTTATCATAATAATACCACCACCCCGTGCTCCAAATGCGAACACGTAAATACATAAATCGCCGCGGAATAAAACCTGCGTGCTTTAGCGCTCGAGTTTCTATGGTTACGGACGGGTCTTGCGGCGACTGCCTTAGGATCAATACGGGGTACCCTTCACTCTACCTGCTGACGTTATTCTACCACCCTTGATGGCTACCCATGCAGTTCTTCCGCCGTATTGTTTACTATAATTTTGACTACTCATTATCTTGCTGTCTGTTGAACGCGCAAACCGAACGTTGATGACACCACGCTTATGGTTTGAACGCGTGCTTTTTGTTTCAATATTATTGCTCTTTAGTTCGGTTTGTTTTTTTTTTTTTTTTTTGCTATCTGTCGCCGTTTACGATTAAATTATATTAACTAAAAAAAGTGAAAAAAAAAAAAAAAACCGAATTAATCGTCCTTGAATGCCGCGCAAGACTTGATATACCTACACCGAACGTTTTATTTATCAAACAGGTAAGTAAATTTATATATATTAAAGTTTTTTTTTATTAATAATAATAATTTCTTGTGGCAATTGATTTGTTTTTTTTTTTTTTTTTTTTTTTTTTTATCAGAAAATGCACAGTTTTGGTTTGCAATCGGCGTTGGCGATCCGTCGCCAACGTAAACGCCGTGCCGAACTTAAACGGCACATGGAAAGGCGTCGTCTGAGCTCTCAGTCGATAGAAAGCGGCATTCACGGTTCCAGATCCACGGTAACGAGCCCAACGGAATATAACGGTTCGGCCGGTAACATATCGCACGGACGGAGAGTAAGAAAGAGACCGCCCAAAATGCTCGACACCAAAGTCGTTTCCAGTATCGGCATGCTCCACGTCGGCGTTGTCTTTCTCGTACTGGGCCTTTTCCTAATCGGGTCCGGCATTATTCCCAACGATTACGTTTCGTGGAGTGTGAATCACTGGTTTAAAGAACTCGTAATTACAGGCATTACTTCGTGTACGATAGGTATTTTTCTGATCGTGTTGAATTATTTCATTAACCGCAACGCGGATTCAGATTTGGCGGCGTACGTGGAACGTCAATTGACTAGAACGAGATCGGGCAGAAGACTCGTGCCGGATCCCGAAACCGGTGCTATGCACACGAAACAGCAGCACAGAGTGCGTATACAGGGTCAACAAAGTCAACAGCAAACTTCTCCGGGTTCCGATCTTGTTCAAATAGCCGAAGAAGACATGTCCGGTTCCGAATATAGACATATCGATCATTATAATAATCCTGATATAGAGATACAAAATCCAGGACATAATGCATACAACAGGGAATTATTGGTAACAAGGTGTTATGATACTACTGAAACTTAAAAATACAATTTACAAACAATTATTTATCAATATTATAATTGAAAACAATATAAATTACATTTAAGAAACTTATTCTCCTTTTAAACATTTTACATTTTAACGTATATTTAATTAATACGCCTATTTGTAAATTAATGACTTCCTTAATTAATATTTATTTATATATTTTATATTTGTAATTTCATATTTTTATACTATTTAGTCGACAATTATATTTGTATTATTGTTTATTATTTATCAACTATAAAAGCACGACTTATTAGTAAACTATACATCTCAAAAACATAGATTACCAACCGTATTTAAATATTTTAACTATTGTTTTGCTTGTATTACAATATATTTATTTAAATATTTAATTGATCTCCTTACTGTGAAATCGCATACCAAGAAATGAATACAATATTCTAGTTAGGTTATTTAAAAAATGCCGAGAAATTAATATTTGATAAGGTATTAGTATATTATTAATTAACTTTTTTTTTTTTTGATGGACAAATTTGTTATTTTCATATGTTTTAATCATTGATCGTATCATAATATAATACAAAGGCTATAATTTTATACGTACTCGGATTGTAGATATATGAAATTTATTTTGGAAGACTGAAATATTAATTTTATGTTTAGTTCTTACATATTATTTATTGCAATCACATTGTATTTTTAATTCTTGCTCAACACATTTCTTAAATACAAATGATTCAATATTGAACATTGGGGATCAAAAGTATTAATCGTTTTAAGCCATGCTTAGCTACTATAGTTGATAGATTCATCATTATAGCACCATAATTATAATGTCCTAACAAATTACTAAGTTAATTATTTAGAAAATTTACCTTTGTGTTCAAAATTGTACATTTCTTTAAACCATATTCTTAAAATTAATTGCACTGTGATTTTTGTGTTTATATATCTAATTAATATTATAAGAATAAGGCTATTCTTATTTTGGATATTTAATTTATATAACTTATTATTATCATTATGGTTAATTATTCAAGTAGTGAATATTTATACAATTTTCATATTTATTTATAATAAATTATTTATTGCTTAACATATTTAACTAAAAAAAAATATTGCCATTTTAATATTCAAAATTATAAAATACACTTTTTTTATTATATAATCATTCTTATTTTTTATTGTTCCAATACATCCAATACTAATCGTTAATTACAGACATACATTTGATTTGAAATAATAACTCAATTTTTTCCCCTTTGAAGATAAATATCATCACATTCTATTCTTAGTAGAAAGAAAAGCTCATTGTTGATTAAACAATAGGAGTTTTATTTCTAGTGCAAGTTTACACGTTTGGCTGGATATGAGCGTATTAAATGTATTGTCCTATAGGAACACTGATCATTAATCCCACCGAGTTCATTAATCTTAGATTGAGAGAGATGTTTGACATAGTCTAATTATATTTTAGGATTTACTTCAACACAATGTTTCCAAATAAATATAATGAAAATTATATTTTATAATGGTATTAATGAGTTAATGTGATCAAAATATTTAATTAATCGATCAACTAACGGTAATATGGCTATATAGTTACATGAGTAAAAATGTGTGTACTTCAATGTAACTGTACCTAATTAATATTATTGCCTATTGACCGTTTGCATTTTGTATTATAACTCAGTAAAATACTTATGTACAATTACATGTTTTTGAATTATAAAGTAGAATACTATTCAGCTAAACTAGATTATATACTGTTTATTATATGAACATAAAAATCAAACAATTTATAAGAGTGTATGGGATTCTTTTTGTTCATTCTATAAATCATATTGTCATTATGAGATGTAAGAATAATTTGAAAATCATTAATTATATATATATATATATATATATGATCACGTCACATAGCTTGAAAATCATTTACCTATACGATACACATAGCATTCGTTTAAGACACTAGAAAGCACAGAGTGAATGAAATGTACCGATTTCGGACAGCGCTGTTATGCCATGCTCTTCGTTAGGGTACAAATTGATTGCACAATAGCCTTTTCTCTAATTAATTACTCGGTTTATAAAAAATACAGACGAAATAACCATGATTGGAGCGATGCCTGCTGTGGCTGTACGCCACGAGCGGCGGAGGCAGGAGAAAAAGGTTGTTTGCGTGAATAATCTGAACATTGGTGACCGAGAAAGTACTTCAAACACAACTGGAAACCGAAGACCGAGTCTTTTAACCCTGCAGTCACCACATTCCCAGACTGGCACTTCAATCACGTCTCCGCCGTATGTCCAAAACTCACTGCCAGATATCTATGTCTGCTCAAAAGTAAGCTGACCTCCATCCACTCGGAGGCCAATTTTTGAATTGGTTACCGTGTTAACGTTAGGTACACACGTTAAAACTCATACTGTCCTGTTGGTATAAGTAACCATATTGTTTTGTCATTGTGACGTGCAAAATGTGTAGATTCCAATGATGTACATGGTATAACCCGCAATTTTAAAGTTTCCTAAACAGTGGAGTACATTAAATTCTATAGGGACATCATTCTAAAACTTGCGTAAGTACTATGTACCTACTTAGGGGTTAATAATTATTGTATAGGTATACCAGACACCTATTATGTGGTCAAATAAATATATTTAATCTCCACTTTTTAGTAAATTTTTTACAATTGTGTGTCACCTTGTGCACAATTGAAAATATGACAGTAAGGTTAATTAATATATCCTATATTAGAAATATCATTGTAAATGTACGTAAGTATATTATGATGTTTTGTAAATGCATGTGTGAACGGACGTAAGAAAAAAAGTGTTTTCAATTTTTATTTTTTGGAACCATTTAATTTTTTTATTTTAAACCGATTATGTTTTAAAGAAATTATTTCGTTTTTTTTGGTCATTTGTTTCTTCAGTTTATTAGTTATTATTATTATTATTATTATTATTTTTGCTTTATTTATTTATTTTTGCGTTTTATTTTATTTTATTTATGTTTAGCAGGATTTAAAAAACTGCATGAGATAAACAATTTTCGTCGATTTGAGAAAAAGGTATCCGTATCCAAATTCTACGAATTTTTATTTGAATTACTACAATTATAATTTTTTTTTAATTTTTTTTTTTTTGGATTTGTTTGTGTAGATATCTGTGTTGCACATAGCCGTGGTGACCATATTGATTGGAGCCATCCTTCTGATTGTCGGTCTGGTCCAGTTAAAACCTGGAGCAGATGCATCAGAGTATAAATTCGTGTTGATCTTCTCCGGTCTCATCACCTCGTTGATTGGCATTATTATGGCCATAGTACGATGCTGTTTGCTTCCGTGGGTCATTAAAAGACGACAGAGGAGATCTACTCCATCAACACCAGGATTTTTGTTAAATGCGTAGAACGTGTTATGTACATTAGGTTTAGAACATTAAATTTCTGCTTATCTGCTTAACATGCACCCATAAATAAATACACATTACATCAAAAACAGACAGACACACACACACACACAAACATACACCCTCATTCATACATACATAAATATCTGAATTGTTGACAGATAAAAAGCATCAGCTTAATACCATTGTTGTTGTTTTCAGGTTGATAATATTAGAAGATTATATTATATTAGAACTAGATGTTAGTTATATATTATACTCTTCACACTTTCTCGTTCATAAAAAATAATATAAGAGGGGGGGAATATCTTATATCAGTTCTTGTCAGAGCGCTTTATTCATATACGAGTCTGTGATTTCTACCTTCCACTAACATGATTCATGTTAGGTTTAAATATATAGCAAGAAAATATTACATATTTAAAACTATTTGAGAGTACCTACCATTTTAATCCCATTTTTGTTTAACAGTCATAATTTGTGTTCTGCTAATTTTATATAATTTTACTCCATTAATATCCACATTATAGCTTTTGAACAACCTTCAAAATAGTCTTCAAAAGTATTTTTGGGACCAAAAATATAATCAATTGACATTTCTGGATTATTTTAGTCCGATTCAAATGCTACATATCTCTAAATAGATTTTACCATAATTAAGCAATGTTTTTATTGTTTTGAATAAAGAAAATCCGAGTCTTTTTTTGTCTTTTTTTGTAGTACCTATTAGGTTTTAAAAAAAACTACAAACTTTCGTTTGGTCCATTTTTAAGTTGAGCCAAGAATAATATATTACTACTCAGCTCATTTTTGGATTTATGCCATAACTTTTGAAATCTTCCATTATTATCCTATGCTATTTTATATCCCTATATTATTTTAATTGACTGACCTAACATATTTGACCAAGTTATAATTTACCGATCAATCAAAAACTATAATGCCCTAATCAAAATATAGCTACATAATGATTCGCTCAAATTTAAATTAAAGTTAAAACTGTCCAACTTAATTTGTATAAGAAAAATATGAAAGAATTATTATTAAAGTTAACAAAATTATTAAGTGATTTCATTTATAAAATGTGTTAACATACATTATTATGTTCTATTCTCATATTTTTAAATTTGAAACAAATTTGAAATAATCTTGAATAAGGTATTTGATATGAATCATAAATATATATAAAACATATTTAATTGAATATTAGATACTTAATTTTATAAAAAAAATTAATTAGTATTTTATAACAATTAAAATAAATAAGTGATTGTTTTATAATCTACATTTTTATATTTCTTACTAATATTATTTACCTATAATTTGTTTAAAAATATTAAAAGAGTGATTATTAAAAGGGTGTAAATATAGAATGTTCAAGATGTTTGGGCAATAATTAATGTAATATTAATTATTAGTACAAATACATGTATTACTAAAAAAAAAAAAAAAAATGTAAAAGCAATGAACAATGTTATAATTATTATTTTAGACAAAATTAATCTATTGAGCAGTTATGTATATGGTACAAGGAATGCTCATTGAGCTCATCAGTTTTTTGTGTGTTTTTAAGTGTCTATTTTTTATTTATATGAGACTGTTTTTTGTGCCAAACAATTTAATGATTTTTGTTGTTTCAGATTTTCTAAAAGATCTTATGAAAATCAGATTAATTAATATTTTTACATTTTTTCTTTAATGTTACTATTTATTTTTAGTTACATTTACTTAAAATGATTTTACACCCATTTAATAATCACTCTTGTAATTTAAAGAAAAAAAATATATAATAATTTTGTAATATATTTTAAATTATTGTTACAAATTATTATTTTATATTAAATCATTAAATGAAGTTCTCTTATTGTTTATCCATTTTTTTTTTATTATTTATTAGATTTTTTTTTTTACTTGTATAAGGATACAATAATTAAATTATCAATCTCTAACGATTGTTGATATATATATATATTATTATTTTTTAAATCTAAATGTATCAAACATTTTTGTTGTTTTGTTGAACTGTTAATTCTTATAATATTTTATTGATAATGTTATTACAAATATTTTAAGGAAAATAATTATAAGTTACCTTCCAAAAATTTTTTACCATGAAAAATAAAATGTGATAATGATTGTGTTTTTAGTAGGAATTCATATTTGAATATGAGAATTCAAATGTATGTATTTGTTATGAATATTTAATAGTAATTATTGTAACTGCACTTAAGATCCACCCAATTTAATCAATTTAATCCACCCAATCGTTTAGAATTGTATTTCTTTATCATTGCGCATTAATGTTGTTAACTAATGTACATTTATGATTTATGTAATAAATATAAATAATAAATACCATATAGTTAATGTAAGCTATTGCCAGTAAATTATTAATACATATATATTAATTTTATTAATCAAGCTTTAATGCAATGCTTAGGTAAAAAAAAAAAAAATCATCTAAATAAATAATTGTTTATGTATTATTTTCACAAACTCCGCTGTTTTTGTATTGCAAAAAAAAGAAAAAAAACATTGTAAATATATTATATTCTTTTTGTTTACCTATAATTCTGCATTAATTTCAAATTTTATTTAGGTTTTATAGTATGGCAAAATATATTAAATAAATAAAATTATTGAAACAAATTATTTTTTTTTTTTGTACCTGTAATAATTAATATTCATTTATTTTTTATTGTACTACATAACCTGCCATGCACATGTATCAAATACTAATTATATTGCGTAATGATATTTTGAAAACATGCGTATGAATCTGTTTTTGTTTACACAAGACATTGTTTCATAAAATGTAACATTTGAGACACTTATGGTAATATTATATTATATAATATATTTAGCTGTGTATTGATTATAACAATCAATTTTTATTATATATTAATAAAATCTTACTTTAAAGTGTTTGATCTATATAAATAAAAATCAATTGTCACATGTATGTAAGATTGTCACTTGTGAACGGCTTGACTAATTTGGCTGATATTTTTTGTTGTGTTCGTAATTGTCAGGACAAGGTTTGTATGAAAAAAATTAATGGAAAATTAACAAGAAAATTCGGACATTTGGATGGTATAAAAAGATAAAAATGTCAAGATAGAATGAAAAACATTTATTGATTTACCATGGTAACAAAATAATACAAAAAACCGCCGAGTTTGGTTACCACGATAACTAAAGCGTTACGCTAAATTTACCGATTACGATCTTCCTCAAATTATACAAATATAAGCTGCATTTAGTTTAGACTCTCGAAATGTAGTGAAACAATTTCAGTCCGGTCGATACATATGTAGACCGAACGATCTACCAAAATATTCCAATGAAGACAACGGGGAACCACCGTCGAAGGTTATCCCGGAGTAAAAAAAAACCGGATGTCCTTAGCTATGGATATGTGTAGTTCATCTGAATAACAATGGATGTTTTTACATAAGAATGTTGCACCAAGTGATCAATGGTGCGATTGCAAGAAATCGAGGAATAAAATCTTTAAAAAAAATGGTCCGCTTGGGTGTACGATCCTTACTGGACGTGGAGCTGGAGAAACGGTCTTGATCCCTAGCATACCGATGATACCAACCAATCTATCATTCCAGTTTAGACGGCTCCAACTTCCCGTAAAATTATGCTTTTCAATGACCATAAATAGGGTACATTAAACGTTGGTAGGTTTAGACCTAACCGTCCAATGTTTTTCCCATGGTCAATTGTACGTGGCTGTCGCGTGTCTCATGCAAACCAAATCTAATTGTGCTAGTCCCAGAAGGCGAGACAATTGACGTGATGTATGCAAGAAATATTTTTATACGTAAGGCCAATTGAAAGTTAACATTTTTTTTTTAAATGTTTTTTATCGAACGTAATTCTATGTTCAGCGTCACCTTCACGTAAATGTTGAACTAAATCAGCACGGATAAGCATGCATTTTAAGTTTTTTTTTAAATTTTTTGAACTACTCCATAGGAAATGTTTATTTCTCTACTAACATGACGAATAGAAACCCTAGGATTTGCTCTAACGTAAGCTAATATTTGCACTTCACGAAGAGCAATGTCTTCTGCTATAGCATTTATTCGCTTTGGCACTTGGTTAATAACTAGTTTGGAAAAAAAACGGTGTTTTTTTTAAAAAATTTTTTCCCGTTTATAAAAAAAAAAAATTATGCGAAGGATATTGTCTATCTGAATTTATAAATAAAAAAGAAAATAATCAAATGAATATTTGATAAGAAATTAAGCAAAGAAAATTAATTTTATTGTTAAATCATAATTACTTGGATAACGAAGGTTTCTTTGGCATTCCCAATATGTAAAAAGCATGTCAACTTTTTCCGAATTATTATCCATAATAATTAATAGATAAGTATTAAATCTGATTTAAAAACGGCAAAATATGGATTTCTTATTTCCTATTAGTTACTGCAGAATAATATCTGACTGCGAAAAACGCCTGAATTTGAATTATAACTGGTACATATGCCCGTATGGTATTATTTATACATTATAATACAATTACTGAAATAAGGTTAATAAATCAAAAATTACACTATACAAAGTAATTATCAGACCAGTTCTTCTATATGCTTGTGAAACATGGCCAACGACCAAAGGAGATGAAGACAAAATAGTGATCTTTGAAAGAATATTAAGAAGAATATATGGGCCAAAACGAAATAATATCACACAACTATATGAAAGTAGAAGCAACATAGAATTACAGCAACTATACAAAGAACCGAACATAGTAGCAGTACTACAATATGGAAGAATCGGATGGACTGGCCACGTATGGAGGTCAAATAGCCTAATGAAAGCGGTATTAAAATAGAAACCCCTTGGGAAAAGACCACTAGGCGGACCAAAACAAAGATGGATAGACAAAGTAAAAAAGACTTTGGAAGAATTTGGAATACATGATATGAAAGTAGTAGCTCAGGATAGAGATAGGTGGAAGCAAATTTGTGTTGAGGTTATGGGCCTCAATGGCCTTTAAAAACTGAAGAAGAAGAAGGTTAATAAATATAAATACAATAGGTAAACAGGTATTTCATAAATTGGATTAGTTATTTTTATTTTTATTATTACGTATTTATTGTTATTGACTAGGTATTGCTATAACACGGCTATTTTTTAACTTAGAAAAGAATTTCAACCACTAAAATTCATTAAAAAATACAAAAAATAATAATCAGTGGTCAAAAATAGGTCATGGCATTAAAAAAAAAAATTCGCTGTGCGCATGCGCAAAATTAATTGTCACAAAAAATAGTCTTAGTTATTCGAAAAGGTGTATAATTGTGTTCATTAGTTAGCCAATAAAGCAGAATTGAAATGTATGAAGTCTGCACATAGTTATTGAGTGTTTCTACTTATTGTGATCGCACAGTATACTTGTACAGGATTGGACAAACTGTTTGTTTGGTGAATCGAATTCAATTTAATTATCGTTATTAAGTTGTTTTAAGAAATACGTGAGATTCACTCACGACATTCCTAAAACCTCCTATACCGAACTCGGTTCCTACGCGGACGACAATGCAATCATACCAACCAATGAGAATCCCATTACAGCCTCAAATATGATGCAAAGACATCTCAATATTATTCACCTTTGGTCAAAGAGGTGGAAAATCAAGATCAACGAATCCAAGTCCTCCTTCATAACATTCACCTTAAAAAATCAAACATGTCCTCAAGTTTTAATGAACAACACTCCAATCCCCACTTGCACACAAGTAAAATACCTTGGTCTTACACTTGACAGTAAACTAACCTGGAATCTTCACATAGTTGCTAAACAAAAATCCCTTAATTCCCGTCTACACCTTCTAAGACCACTATTGGGATCTAAAATGAACATTGACACCAAATTACTAATTTACAAGTCTCTACTCAGGCCGCTATGGACATACGGCATCCAACTATGGGGAGCCGCAAAAACCTCCAACACCAGATCAATACAGGCCTTCAAGTCCATCTGTCTCCGTCTAATTTCCTCGGCTCCTTGGTACTTAACAAACGCCAACCTCCATAAAGACTTAAAAATCCAAACCCTAAATCAAATCTCCAAAACATACTACACCAGATTTCATAACAAACTCCAATCACACACTAATCCACTAATCAAAAAATTATCATCTAAAACACTACCCGATAACCCTCGACGAAGACTCAAAAGAAAATGGTGTAGGGATCTTTTACATTAATAGTCATTAGTCAATAACCAACGCACGTATTGGGTGTTATCAATGGATAACTTCCCATCCTTATTATTCACCGCCATTTTATATTATCTTCTTTTTTTTTTATCAAATCTAATTATTGTACAAAGAATTGTATAGATTGTAGATGTAAATATTAAAAAAAAAAAAAAAAAAAAAGGAAATACGAGAGTATGCCTGTATTTTGTAGTTAGGCTACGAAAAAAAATTCATAATGCGAAAAGTACGGTTATGTTATCGTAAACCGCGGGAAAAAGTAAATTTAGTGTTTTTTAAAACATCACACTGATATGTTATCGACAATTTTTGATAACAATGATAATGTTTGTTTTGTGGATAATGGATAGCATGGTTAGTGCAATACATTTATCACGTGTTCTTTCTTTTACTTTGGTTCGGCCCGTTTATGCTTCCAATTTAGTTTAATACATTACGTTAAAATGAAAGTTAAAACTATTCCAACACTATCCAAAGACAAGCCTTTTAAAAAATCGCTGACCGGTTCAATACAAAAGAAGAAATTTTCGAAACCCACTGCGGGTGTTTTAAAATCCATAGTGAAAATTATCGATGATTTTGAAGAGGTAAAATTCGGAAAAAACCCAACAGGCATTTCTTGTTCAAAAGAATTTGCTAAAAATACAAACGCCAAGCTTTTGAAGGAAAAAGTTAAACTAATTAAACCTGCTAAAAAAACAAAATCCAAGCCTTTGAAGGAGATTAATGAACTGGATAAACCCACCAAAAAAAAAAAATCCAAGCCTTTGAAGGAGATCAATGAATTGGATAAACCCACCAAAAAAACAAACTCCAAGCCTTTGAAGGAGATCAATGAACGTGCTAAACCCACTAAAAAAACAAATAACAAGGCTTTGAAGGAGATCAATGAATCGAAATATAAGGTACCTAAAAACTTAGTCAAAATTAAAAAGTCCAAGAAACCTGTTGTCTCACCCAAACAAGAAATAAATCCCAGTTTAACTTCAGTACAGGGCGATGATGAACAGAGTGGGGACAAACCAAAACTTGATATTACAAAAGTAATTTTATAATATTAGAAATGTTTATTTGTTCAAATTCTGATGAATTTATCTACTAATTTACAGGTTGAGGCGGCTGTCAAAGCACTTTTCACATTAGTAAAAGAAGGTCCGGCTTCTACCAAAATTGAATTATGGGATGAGGCTACACCAATACATTTAGTAATTACAGGCGTGAAATTCGGAACCGGTCCTAAACGAGTTATAAGAATGTAAGTTTTAATTATTTTCTATTTACTTAAAGATATCACATTATCTATTTATAAAATGTATTGCAGATCATTACCAAATTCGTTGATTACTGATACAACTGATATATGTCTGATTGTACCAGATCTTATACGTGGACGTAATGTTGATCATGAAAAAACATATCATCATTATAAAGATTTATTGGCCCAAAATGACATTAAAAATATAAAAACAGTAAGTTCAGTTATAAACTAAGAAGCTATATTGTGAATAGATATTAATTATTTTATTTTAAATAAGATTTTGCCTGCCAGACAAATTCGAGTTGAATTCAATGAATATGAAGCTAGAAGAAATCTGTGTCATTCACATGATATATTTTTAATTGATCAGAAAATTAGTGGTTTTATGGTTAAGAAATTGGGAAAAGAATTTTTTATTAAACGAAAGTAAGTTTAAAATAAATATCTGGTACAAATGACGAAGGAATAAATTTAAAAGAATGTACAATAGTTCATAATTTTAGAATAAAAAAAAAAGTATAATAGTTATAGTATAAAGTTAGTTCAAATATAAAAAAAAAAAAAAAAAAAAACGAGCGGATTTTTATTTGTAATAATAAAATGTAATACATGACGTTCATAATGATACAACATTCTTGCTACATAGTTCTGCTGTTTATGTATAAATGTCTTCAATTAATATTATAATGTGTGGGGTGGTATTCATTTTTTTTTTTTTTATATTATATTTTAATAACAAAAATACTTCTTTCAAAATAATTTCTCGTGCCCAAAGACATTACTAAAAGAAATATGTTTTAAACCTGCATGCGTAAGATTTTAAATTAATTAATATTTGGCCGTTTTTATGCATCAATAATGTAATCAAATATGTAAAATATGTTGCCACTAATAATATTATTTTAATATAATTTGGAAAAAATAATTGAAAATTGATGTTTAATTGGTTATTATTATTTTAGGCTTCCAATTGTTGTAAAATTGTCGAAAAAGTATTTAAAATCTGAAATAGAATCAAAGCTACACAAGACATCATTTTTCCTTGATAACAGAGGAAATACAAAAACTGTGCAAGTATGTAATCTGACTATGGTATTTATTTTCTCATCCCGCTATATTATGTAAAACTATAGTTTTGCATTAAGATAAATCAAACTTGTGAATTGTTTGAAATTAAACTTTATTATACAGTATGAAAATTTTGTTAACCGTGCAATTCTAAATTAAAATGGGTGGTTTTAATTGAATTATTGTGCAGCTTGTAAACAACACTGTCAAATATATTTTGATAAATTATAAAATTGTATTAATTGGTAATAAATAACAATTTTCTGTTTTTCGTCTCAAATTGTGTATTTTTAAAGAGTCGAAAAATTTACTTAATATTGGAATATAGCAAAATGTCGTAAATTAAAAGATTTTCATCAAATTTTGAACTTAAAATTCTTATAAAAAACTACTATATTGCATTCAAATTTTTTTTTATGACTACTATGTACATCTTATGATGAATCTCATATAAATTTATGTATGTATTAATGTATTTCTGTTTGTCAAAACAATTTTATCTGCATAAAACCAAATAAAAACTAAAAACTTCAAATCACTATAAATAGCTCAAAAATTGCTGGAATGTTTTGAAAACTTTACCACGCCACGGGCTAATATTATAAATTTGTGCAAATTTCAGGTCCATACGATTATTGTTAACCGAATTACATCAAAAAGTAAAATCGAAAATAAAGAAATCTTTATTGCTGTACATTTTCTCGTTTTTACTATATTTTTTCCCATTTATTAAGAATACTACAACAAAAATAAAATAATCCACCCCCCTTCCCTAAATGCACAAACTAGTTCCAAAATGAAAAAAAAAAATACTACATTTTTTTATCTTAATAATATTTATTTGTTCTTCGAAAGGCATAACACAAGTTTTGTGATTTATTCCAAATTTTCACGTGCATCACTATACCAAATATAAAACGATTAAGTTTAAATGTATTTAAATTTTTTTATAGAAAATTACATTAATGATTAATTTTTTTAGAAGTTGATTTTTCATATGATATTTATATATATATATATATATATATATATATATATATATATATATATATATATTTATGTATATTGATAATATTTATTGAAAATGTGAACTATTATTTCAGGTTGGTCATATGAAACAAACACCTAAGCAAGTTGCTGAAAATATTTTAGCTACCTTTGATAATTTATCATATAATTATCCAGGTGGTTTGAAAAACATCAGAGTTTTGTTAATTAAGAGTCCAACATCTGAATCATTGCCTATATATTTTTCAATGAGTTGGTGTTTATTTTAAAGAATAAGAGAAAAAAAATTCCATATTTTAATAAATTGTAATTTAGTTTCTAGAAATGATGTTAAAGCACCACACGTCATTTCAAAATTCAAGAATACAAATGTTGAAGGTGAATTATTTGGCAAACGAGTGTTGGTTAAATCTAATGGAGATGTCAAACTTTTGTCAGTGAGTTTATATTATTTCTAAGTGAAAGTATTATTATAGAGTTAATTGTCATATTTTATAGGGTTCTGAAGAAGAATCAGATTATGATGCAGATTTTGATTTCAAAAAGAAAAAAATTAAAAAATCTGATGATGAAAATGACGAAGAAGCTGAAGTTAGTTATAACCCATTATTTAATAACTACAGTTTGTATTTTTAAATTGTGTTTCATTAAAATTTTAAAATTACAGCAATCAGATTCTTCATTAAATCAAGATAATGAGGAAATATCAAATACAAAGAAGTTTTCAGAATCTTTTAAGGCAGGTACAGAGAGTGATGATGGCGATGATGGTGATGATGATGATGATGATGATGATGATGATGCTGAAGCAGAATATTTAATGGAATTTGCACAAACCAAAAAACTACAGGTAATAATTAATAATTGTATAATTAGTTCTAGAGAAAATAGTCCAAGAAATAAATGTGGTTGTAGGAGCTACCCTAGGTAACATGGCGTACGCATAGCTATGATACCTAGCATAATACACTAATGCTAATGACATAGCCTTATTGTGAAATAACCTAGAAACTGTGAAAAACCATTATAAAAAATCAATAAGTCTGGCAAACAAGGCTTGTCTGAATAACTCTGAAAAAAAAAAAACGATATATTTAATAATTCGACAAAGTAATAAAAAGTAATTACCGAGGAAAATTTATAGAAGTGAAAAGTTTTTAAAAGCATGTCACATTTCAAATTTACCAGCAGTGGAATTGTGACTATGAAGTGAAGTGGAGGATGATAGGGAAAGATAATGGCAAATTTGCTTGGAAGGCTGGTCGGAACTCACAAGAAGAAGATATTTTACGTTACATTTGTAACATTAGACAATTTATCAAATGTTACAATGCCAGTTAATCCAATTTAATATTAGTTTTATAATGTTTATATATTTATACGTTTAAAACAAAAACCTTTAACATAGTATAACAAATTCTTCTATACAATTATTAACTATTACCTGGAAATATATGTATATTAAATCTTATATTTATCAAGATACGTTGGTAAATATTATAAAAGCATATTATAATATTTAAAATGTTTACAATTATGTTTTTACAGAAAAAGAAGAAAACAAATAAAAAGGAAGGTTCAGAATCTGAAAAACCTGATTCAGAAAGTGATGATAATGCTAATATAAAATTAGAACCAACCCCAAAATTACAGGTAATAATAGAAAAGAATCTATACGGTGATTTAGACCAAAGTATTTTCTTATCTCAAAAATTATAGTTTTTGTTATTTGTTATTAATACAACAAATATTATAATTCAACATCCCGAAAACTTTCAACGGAACACTTATTTGTTGGTGCCCCTTGATGTCTACTGATCTATTAGTTGTAATTTGGTCTAGAACACTGCACATACTATATATATGTTTTCTTTTAATATATTAACATTATATAATTAATTAGCCGAAAGAAAAAAAATTGAATCGTAAACGACAAAGAAAAGCAATAGATAATGTGAAATCTGAAGAAAACGTAAAAATAACAAAGTCTGTTAAAGGAAAAAATGTAAGTATATTTTTAATGTTAGTAAATATTATATGACTATTATGTTTAATAATATATATCAATTATGTTTTTACAGAAAACTGTTATAAAAAAGAAGAAATTTAATAAGTAAATAATATAAATATAATATTTTTATGTTAAGTTACATATTTTATTATACTGCTGTAATAAAAATTTTTACTATTCATACAATGTAAATGTCCGTTTTATATTATTTATTAGTTAATTTCATTTACCAAATATTTATTTGAGACTTTGTGGTTTGGCAATAGCCAACATTTTTGCCTTTTATAACATAGCTATACCCAATTCCATTTAAGTAGGCCCACTTTTGCGCATGCATACCGAGCCACCTCAATGGTAGACCCTGTCCGTCAATACTAGGTGCTCTGTGATTGGTCTCCGGTGGTCATTGTTGTCAAATGTATTACTATTATTTAAAAAAATAATAATTAAAATTTAACTATGAAACTAAAACTACAAACAAATTTAATCGTTCTAACATTTTTAACTTAACATCAACTTTAATACATTCACTATATTTGTCACGGTGTACTGCACTGTAACCGTTGATTCCAAACAATGTCGGGAAACATTGATTTTAGCAATAGGTTTTCTTTGCAATTTTAAGTAAAAATGTTTCTTTAACATTTTCTATCCAATATTTATGGGCTCTAGTTCCACTAAATTATAGGTATATTTCAGTTAGTTTTTTTTTTCTTCTAGATTTATATCACTTTCAATGTCGTTATTATCTTGTGTATACTTTTTATGATTTGTGTTTTATATATTACTAGCTGTTGCTCACAACTGTTCTTGTTTTCATTTTTTTTTTTATTTTTTTTAAAGACACGCGTTCCACTTATTGTTAAATCCGGAGACTGAAAGTAAAATTACTTGGGTTGTTATTCACATGAGGTTATGATTATATATTTTTTGATCGCTGGATGATTTATGAAGTAACGGTGGGCAAAAACCATGATGTTTTTAATAAATACATTGATGTTTCAAAATTTTTTTATTGGTATTTTTTTTTAATTATTTGTATAACAATTTTATAAATTTGTATATTTATTCCGTTCGAGCTGGAAATGGGCAGGTAATTTGCTTGCACAGTTTTTGTAGTCTGTCTCTAGTGAACATTTATTTTTTAAAGTGGGATTGACTTTGAATAAACAAAGAAATCGGTTAACATCCAAGCATTTGAACAAACTTCTATTTTTACAATCCTTAGATGATACACTATGGTAATATATTCAGTATATGACATATTTTTAAGAATTACTTACATTTAAATATAATAAAATTTAATATTCCTATGCCTTGAATTAAATTGTTTTTTTATTTGGTAATTTAGTATTTACCTATTTTTTTTTCAAAAATAAAAATGTTTGAAAACTCGATCTCCCAGGCTTATAAAAATGGGTGATGCCTGTCATCATTGGTTGACTCTTTTTTTGCTTGTTTATGCTATGAAACTATTTTATGTTAAAATACTGTATCGATATATCAAAACATTGATATACAAAAATTGTGTCTATCTCTAATATGAAGTACCCTGAGTAAATAATGAGAAAAAAATTCTTAAAACCTAACGGTAGTAACGGGAGCATAGTTTCAAACGTTTTTAAGTGTAAAGCAACGCTGTTTTTCATCCTAATTTATTGTTAATTTCGAAAAATCGTGAAAAGAGTTATTAGCGATTATAGTCGCCCTACACATTTGCATGGGAAATTTGAAGTATACGAATATATAATTATAGTGCCGTAAAAACAAGGCAACTTTAATGCGAAAATGTAAATCATTTTTATTCTCTATGCCGTGGGAATATTAAAAAGACAAAAAGAAAACAACAAAATCCGGTCTTGTTCGCCGTTTACACCGCGTAAAGGAACCGTAAACCCGTGTGCAAAATTTTAGCTTTTTATGTCCAAAGGTGATGGTCCGGGGCCATTACATAAAAACTCGACGAGTCAGGTCCGGTCTTTTCTTTATATATATATATATCGATTGATATAGTTATATATTGCCAAGTATACCGAATTATAACCGAGTGGCGGTGTAATAATATTCTCACAATTTAACGATTGTTATACGTATATATATATTTTATAATCCACGGTCCATTGTAATCGAATTATTTGGACGGGGGCAAAACCGTTTTCCAGTATCGGTGGTACCTACCCACCTGCCTGTAACTATTGAGTACCTACTTAAAAATTCCACACGATATTACACGCGACGGGTTTTCTTTGACCTTCGTGTCGAGTGTGTTCGGACACTGATACTTGATATATATATACATATATATATATATATAGTATTTACTACGTAAAACCTCGAGCGGCGATATAATTAAAGAAAAATACTCTGAATACATTTTGGTCGATAGCCATCGTTTTATACGAGAGTACCAAAAACGCATTCGAATATCGTGAAATTAGAAAAAAACGAAGAAAAAAAACATGTACTATTTTCAAGAAGTGTGCGTTATCAAAACACCAATTTTTAATACAATACACCGCAATTTTTATTGGATTTTTCCATGCGGTCCGGTACCTTGCCTACTGTACGTACATTATTACAGTGCGCTATTGCTATTAGGTATTTTGTACCTTGTACACTGCAATGTGTATCGAATACCAAGTAGACAGTTTTTATTTTTTTTTTGTTATACACGCAACAATAAAAAAAAGCGAGAAAATGTCGTAAAGCAATTATTATAATAATTTACTGGCTATTTATTCGATTCGTTTGAAAATAACGTTCAACGTGGACATCGAGGGGCTACCACTACCACCGGCCTCGTCGTCCTATTAATTTTTTCAATTACAATAACTAAAAGAAAATAAAAGCCGAGTGACTTTTTTTAATTTCAAAGTAATATGTATGTATATTACTTATACACTCGTATTACTTTGTATTAATAACGAGCAGAGGCTGAGTGAGAGCCGAATTCAGGCCGGGAGATTGAAAGTTTACTACTTTTTGTTATCCCAATAAAAAAAAAAGTACTCAAAATTGTTTTTTTTTTCCCCACTATCGGCATCCGGCGGTACTTTGTTTGATAGTTTTTTTATCTCTAGATTATCGACAATTTTTCTAAACAATTAAAAAATAAAATCATTTTAATTATTAAAACCAATGTAATACTAGAAAATATAGTGTTTTAAAGATTTAGTCATAGTAACTAATCAAATTTTATGGAGTCCATAGGCAATCATCAGGGGGCCACTGGGCCACAATATCTTTCGGACCATCTGGAAAATTCCCATTTCCAGACCGGCCACTCCGCTCCCGATAACGAGTCATAATATTAAGTACGTTTTATTTAAGAATAAACAATTTCATTCGCGAGTGCAAGTAGGCAAACCTATTTAGTGAAGTTCACAATACCGACAATATCTCGTCGACGACTTTAATCAAACTTAATCGTTTCCGTGATTTTCAAACCGATCGGGGACGGGGATTGAAGCGCACGTTTTCGGCCCGGGAAAATCATTAAGACCCTCCGTGTGCCTCTAGCAGTCATACGAGGCTGGGCGGAGGGCGGGTTCACTCGTCCTTTGATTATTTTTTCCTTTATTATTCCCCCGGGTCCGGGTGTCTAACGAAAGTAATACCTTCCATTTAGAAAACGTATTAAGGACTTTCCCACACATTTTTTAATCGTCTAGAAGTTGTTTTTTTCATTTCAATTTTCTCTTGCCTTTTCGACACCATCTTTACGGTTTTTTTTTTTTTTCACAAGACGTCGTTTATCTGTCGTCGGTGTAGTCCGTATACTCTTGTCTATATAACTAGTAGGGTCAGTGGCGGGGCGGGAACTGAATTCAGTTTGGAATATCTCCCGACAAACGTTTATCTAGTGATTTCCTAATAAATTAGATATCCAAAAATCGTTTTTTCTCCCCGCATTTAATTATTCCGCCGGGTATTTTATTTGATAATTTGAGCAATACGTTCAGTTTTCACCTCGTATGCTCTATAACGAAAACCGAAATTGTGGTTGCGTCGACCGCAGACGGTTTTTATACTATAGCCACGTTAGATACTACTTTAGTAATACATATATGTATTTTTGTTTTCGATTTTCCAATCATTTCTATACCCACTCAATCTTATTTTATACGAATCCGTTTACACCACGCTCGTTTTCGACAAAATACATCGTTTTTTAGTTACTCACGTATATACGTATTTTTAAAACGTATTATTGATTTCTGTACATACTAATCGTTGTTTTTTTATCCTCGTCTTAATAGATATTATCTCGTATTGTATTCACATGTTTAGATTTAATTTCCTCGCAACTATCATATTTTGTTGGATGGGGGGGGGGAGTATTTTATAATGATAATTACATCAAGTGGCTACAAATCGATTGGTATACACACGTGCGTCGGACGTGTTACACGAAACGAGCAAATCGTTATTACCGTCTGAAAAGTCCAAATAAGAAACAAGGGCTTTCAATTTTCGATAAAGGATTTTATTTTTTATTATTTTTTTTTTTTTCAAAGACAGAAACGTTGCCAATTTTTCCGCTGGCTTAAATATATATATAATATAATAGTATATAATACGTACGCACACAGAACGGACTATTCGAACGAATTTCATTTCGACTCAAACGCACATATAAATGTGTATAGCCGTCATGTAGGCAGTATACGGACAATGTTCTTTTGTTTTTTTTTGTTTTTTTTTGCTATACATAACTGTCGAACTCGTTTCACAAGAAAAAAAAAGAAATGTTTTTTCCTACACTTCACAGAAGCTTTTACACGGATGGGTTTTGCGTGTTTATCACGAAAAACTGATGTGTTGGGTAATTGTATAACAATGTATACATACGAGATATAATAAAAAAAATAAAAAAAAAACCCCGGACTGTGTTAATAATATTTATATCAATAAACTAAGGGAAACACCGGTAATTTTATTCGATTAAGTAACTTCTAACGAGCGTTGATTTGAAACCGATTACAATATTTATTTTTATTTCTTGGCGTTTTTACGTAACCGTGTTTTAGTCGTGTGCCGAAGTTCGTTATGGACTTAGTAGAAGAACAGCGTGTGTGCGCGCGACAGTTAGGTAACCTGACAGTTTTAAACTAGGAAAAAATTCTCTAGTGTTTGGACTTTGCAGCAAGTTTTTGGAGATGACGCTTTATCTCGGTCAGTGTGTTTTGTGTGGTTTAAACGATTTAAGGAAGATAGGATATCCGTTAAAGACAATGAACGGCCTGGTAGACACTCGACCTCAAAAACGAATGAAACTGTTTCTCGTGTTGGTGAAATTATTCGAAATAACTACCGATTAAAAAAGTTGCAGAAGACTTAGGAATATCGTATGGTTTTTGTCAAGAGATATTAATCTAAGTTCGGAAAAAAAGACCAGAAATTTGGAAATGTTATTTTTGGATGTTGCATCACGACATTGTACCGGCCCACATCTCATTGTTTACTGGTCAGTTTTTAGCCAAAAATCAAATTTCAGTCGTTCCACAACCACCTTACTCACCTGACTTGGATTCTTGTGATTTTTTTTTTGTTTCCTAAGTTGAAGTCAACGTTTAAAGGACGTTGTTTTCAAACAAAATACGGAAATCGATCTTAAAGACATTAAGATTCCCGTAAGTGTCTACCAGGAGTTTTTTTTCAAAAGTGGAAAAGAAGATCGGTGGCATCGATGTATTGCTTCTCAGAGAGATTACTTTAAAACGGATAATGTGTATTTAGAATAATATTGTGTTGATAAAGTTTTAATTAAATAATCCTGGTATTTTTTGATCGCCATTCGACCGGGCCGAGTCCGATGTGGACGTTTTTTCCCTATACATATATAAATTAAATTCGCCTCTATATCCCTGCCTTGCCGACTATCCGCTTACAACAATGGCCCACCCGTGGTGCCAAGTATGTCGGTATTTTTTTTTTTGAATTACTCGCGACACTTTTCGTATAGTCTTATATTTCTCTTATAATTACGAAAGAAAATGTTTGACAGTGTTGTTTAAGAAAACTGCAATATTTCATTTAGAACCATGCTTTTTAATTTAGAATCGCACTGTTCCGTTGTGTAGAACTGACGTTTTCTCCGGAGGCCAGCTCGCGATGAATTTTTTACGGCACGGAATTTCCGTCGATATATTCGTCACGTATTACGCGATCGCAGAGGGACAGTTTTTCTTTCTCTCTCTCTCTCTCTCTGTTTCTATTATTATTTTAATATTATGTACGACGAACGTTTTCCGTACCCGGGAGGGGGGGGGGTGATGTGCCGACGGTTGAAAAAAAACGTGCGTCTGAAAAAAATTTGATCGGCATGAAAAAAACAAATAAAAAAAAAACAACTAAGCATCGTGTACGGCGCTTTCAATAGTAGCGGCTATACGGGAGCGCGTATAATCCTAGAATTTAGAAACCCGGATCTTACGTATCTGAAAAGTATACATATCCGGACTGTGGAATTCTGGAGGCACTAACATAGTATCTGGATACCGTACAAATCCGGAACCAGTGGCGGCGTCAGAATTTTTTATCTGGGTGTGCCGAGGTGGAGCCACTGATTTATAGGTAGGGCCAGTGGTTAGGCAACGAGAATTGCCTTACCCATCGCCTAAAAGATGGTCACAAAAAAAAAATTCTCATCATTTTGGAAGAAATCAAGATAACGATTTCTGTTTAATTTTAAATTAAATCTAAAACACAATAAAACTATAAAGGTAGGTAACCTAACTACAAATACGTACAAATGTAGAAATCTCTACATTTGTACGTATTTGTATATATTTTAAAATATAATAAATTAACAGATTAACAGAAATATGTGTGTCCGGTCAGCTTACGCAAGGGTATTACGGTTATTTGTCCAGGGCCTATGCGGATCAGTGGCCCATCTACTGGATTAAATTATTCTTTTAATTTGGATTAGTCCTTAAATTAGAAGAACACCAAAAAAAAAATATACACAGTCAAAAGTAGGGCTAAGAACAATTGGATGTCTTAGGGATTTTATTCACTTAAAATGATATCTGCAGTGACATTAATTTCGAGGAAGTTATTGATGTATTTGCAGAAAAAATTGTGAAAAACCTCACATTCAAATATTTTTTTAATTTACTGTTGATTATTGGTTATTACATTTACTGATTATAATTTAATTTACAATTCATAATTATAGGCCAAATTGTTTTCTTTTGTTCCTGGGCTACAAAAATTCTAAATCAGGATTTGCGTCCGGTATTCTACGGCCCGGATATGACGAAAATTCCCAGATACGGATGAAGTGGCCGGTCTGGATATGGGAATTGTGACCTGCGGTAGCCCGACGGTTTTACCGTTTATAATAATTATTTCGCGTTGTAATTTTTTTTTTTAGAAAAACTCGTCAGGAAATCTATAAAAAATTAACGATGGAATTAAGTACAGGGGGTGGTGGGTAGAAAACGGTGGCCCGGATAATATCTTCAATCTCTGGGCCCGAATTCGGTTCCCATGCTCCGCCGCCCTGGGTCCAGTAATGACGTACGGTGGGCCGGTTTGTACTCGGACCCGTCCGTTTGTATAGGTCAGAGGTACTTCGAAGGTAGTAATTTTGTTTCCCTTCCCCGAACGGCCCACGCGCGTGTTTTTATCGCGATAAAAACTCCCGTCGATATAATACAATAAAATATATAAATATATAAATAAATAATATAATTGTACGCCCGGGGACGAAGTCATATTATTATATATGGGGAGGGTACGTCCTCGTAATATATATATATAGTAATCGGTCCGCTCTCGGAAACGCGTTTGTGTAGTATGCACGCGTACATAATAATATATTTATATATTATGTATGCACTTTACGATTTCGGCGGTGAAAAAGCGTCGTATGCGTACAAAAGTGTATTACGTGATGGCCGGTGGCGGCCAATGTTTTTCCGCGCACGGCGGCCGGACGGTCGGGCGAGTGGTCGGGGGTGTTGAAATTCGAGACGAGGCGACGGCCGTATACATCCATACATAATACAGGGCGTCCTTACAATGTGTTTTACGAACGTACGTAAAATAACTCCGTTATTTGTTTAAGTATAATTTGTTTTCATTTTACAGGCGGCACGTGTATTTAGAAGAAGAAGAAGAAGAAGAAGAAAAATTGTATTTGTATCATCGTCCCGAAAAATCGTTCGGAAAAAAAAAAAAAAAAAAATGTTCCTTTATACTTTACTCGCGTTTCGAAACGTTCGAAATAGCCGGTCTTTTATAATAGATTCTGTAATACAACGTCCAATTTTAATATAACATATAATGCACGCACATTAGTTTCTCATAGTATAGGTGAGCCGTTGTAATGGCCGTTTTAGTATCTTGAGAAATGACGTGATTGAGTTATGTGCAATTGTAATACAAAAATAATAGTAAAAAAAAACACCGTAATATTACGGTAATTCTATTTTTTCTTTTTTTTTTTTTCTTACAATAAGCGGATTTGTGTACCCCTTTTTTCAGAAATTCTAATGGCCAATTGCTAAGCGACTAAGCGGCTATTCGTCAGATATATTTTTATGTACGATATATTAAAATTTTTCGAAACAATATCCTTTACAAAAAATAAAATAAAACATAAGCGATGGAAATGAAAATATAAATTCTTTCTAAATTGTCGTTGGCCCCCTAAAAGATAATCCGATTGAAAAAATAATAAAAAAAAACATTGCAGGACACCCCGTGCAGTAGTAAATGAAATACCGCTGCGGAACCCGGTGACAATTGCATCATATATTTACACGGGATAATCTAATCGTCGTCGTCGGGGAGTTATAATAATATTATGTAATTTTCGTTTTTAATCCCGTTTGTTTTAAACCTCGCAAATTATGAAACCTATACGAAACAAATCCTACGATATTATGCCCGTAATTATATAAATATTATCGGTATACTGCAATACATGTTACCGGCTGTAGCGGATTTAACTGTCGTTTAGTCGAAAAATGCCCACGGGGTCCCTCTCATAAACTGTGATACTGTGGCCCCAAATCATAATTATAATATAGTTCATTTTTTTTTTTCAGTTTTTATCACACAAAAAAAAAAAAAAACCCGCAAAATCATTTACCGCAGTAAATGTTACCGACACATTTTGTATGGATATGCCAACTCTATTCGAACCCTTAAATCGGCCAATGGTTACCGGTGACAGGCGCGGATCCAGGGCGTTTAATTGGGCGGGGGGGAGGGGCGACATCATTATATAAAATACAGTCGATTTAAATAAATAAAAATTTACATTTTTGCTGCAAGAAATAAACAAAAGAAAATGTAAGTTATATACGAGATTTTCTCAAGATTAATTCGAGATTAGAATTTACAAAACTATAAATATTATTAAAACCGTAAACCAATATCATTTCGACATAATATATCTAATACAGAAATACGTAATAAAAATAATTTAATGTTTTTTTCATTTTGCCAAGTTTCGTTATTAATCCCATTTGTAGTTCAAGTTGAATACAATGTTGTAATAATTTTCACGGGCTTTTTAAAATTTTATTTTATGAGATTTGAGAGGGGTATTGCTCTCGAGCAGCACGATTATTATATGTATCATGTTTTCGAACACGTCTAATATTATTTATCAGGTCGTTGCGTTTTGGAATATATATATATATATATTTTTTATTAGGCACCAGAAAGGGTTAATTCCCGGCATATCCCTTCGGTCATGACGATATATTATTATTATAAAATATAATTTTAGGGGTAGCGTAGGCATTTGTCATTATTGGCATTGCGTTCGGTGGGTGGTGAAAATAATAATTAGAGGCACACACACGTACGCCGCCGCACTGCGTGCGCACGAGGACGCGTACAAAAGTACCGGCGCGCGCGTCGATTGCGTCGGGGCGGACGAATATCGCGCGGCGGGCAGATATCGGGCGTATCGCGGCCATACGAATAAATAAATAAACTACGGCCGCGTACAACAATAACAATAAAAATAACAACAACAACAACAATAATAATAACAATAACAATAATAATAATAATATCGAACACGCTGGCGTGTTCTTCAACGGCACACGCGACTTACGCCGACTTACGCCCGCTTACGCGACGCGGTAACGCGCGCGCGATTATTCATCGCCGCCGTAATCTGTAATACGTTCGCGGGGCGCTAAGCGCTCGGACGCCTACAATATCAGAGACAAAAGTTCTCCGGCCTAAAGTACGGATAATACATTACACTCGCTTCACCGTGTGCTTAAAATTGCACTCCATTTCCTCATACCATAAGTATTCATATAAAAAAAAAAAAAAAAAAAAAAATGATAAAAAAAGAAGAGCTGCAACAGAATAACAAATTAATAGATTGTGCGAACACTCTAGACCAGTGTTTCCCAACCGGTGGTCCGTGGTCCCATAGATTTTTTCTTCGATTTCTATTACAAATTAAGACTTATTGAGGAACTGTATAATATTATACGGTTATCTTATCGTTGTTGCTGCTGTAGACCGATAAGTATTTTACACTTTTATAAGTGTGTAGTTATCAGTCACAAAAATCACACTAAGTAAATTATTTAGTATAGTAAAGTATAATTATATATTAGTGAAGTATAGTAATAAAATGTAATGTAAAATAATAAAAATTAACATTTTTCGATAAATTTTGTGTATTCTTGTTAATGAGCAAACAAAATATATAAGGTATTCCTAGTTTTCGTAAAATTGAGGTGGTCCGGGACCTATAAAATATTGTGGTCCGTGGTGGTAAAAAGGTTGGGAAACACTGCTCTAGACGATTGGTATTGTTATAATTTCTAAATTATAATATAAATAAAATTACATAAAAAAAAAAAAAAAAAAATACAAAATGTTTGTGTTAATTCGTATGCATGTACAATCCAGATATCGGGAAATCAGGATTTTCCGGATGGGCCTCCACCTCGTCCTGACTTAATTATGGGGCCCACGGAATAACAATGACGACGAACAAATTTCAGAAGCAGAAGAGTTTCGACCCCATCCCCCCCCCTTACCAATATCACGGGTGTCAATATTTTAGAGGTTACACCTGATCATATTAATTTTACATATAAATTGTTATTTATATTTTCAATCACTTAAGTTGGAGTAAACAAAGTCTTTCAAAACTAACGCGCGCAAAGGATTATTTGAGAAATTCCAATGGCGTAAGAACGTTTTTAAATCTAATAAATTTTGAAAACTAATTGTTAAATAAACAATTCACTTAAATAATAAAGTATTAAAATGATGATATTGATGTAAAAAAAAAAAAAAAAAATGTAAAATAAAGTTCGAGCGAAGCGATCGGTAATTTTTCCCATAAGGGGCCTTTTGGTTAGGGGAGCCCTTGAATTTAGTTCTCGGTAAAATAAAATAGCCCAAATGGCCACCGAGCACATAGGATTGTCTCAAGTACCAAACAGTTATATTCATTTTTTTATGTTTTCTAGCGTTTTAATAATTCGCAGTTGACAGACACACACGTGGGCAAGTTACAGTACATAATACAGTGTAATTGGATACAAGCTACGAGTAATTCTAATCTAATGTAACTGCTTACTACAAGTTACAGTTACATCGTGAAATAATATAAACTTGACAAAAATAGTAAATAAAAAAAAACCACAGTTTTATTAATATTTTAACAGGATTTCTCCGTGAAGCAATATCGACGGTTATTTATTTGCCATTATTGTAAAACTGATTTATCTTATAATCAGTGTCGGATTAAGAAGTAAACCAGGACCGATTTATAATTTAAAGCGCGGCTCAAGTCTCAATTGAGCAATTGAAATTTAAATTACCCAAAATTTAACCAAATCGGTTGTGATCAACAACGGTGTGTAATGATTATAATTATTATTGATTATAATGATTATTGATTATAATATTATATTTCATTTTTATTCCACTTCTTCTAGATCATTTAATATACGATTTTATTATTTTATCGAACGGTTTTCCGTATATTTGTGGTGGATTTTAGAAGAATTTTAATCGTCGACCTAAGAAAATATAAAGCTTTGATCCGACCCTGCTTATAACTAAATTTGTCAAGTTTTTTTTAAAAAAAAAAAACAACCTCGTAAAAAATATATTTGTGAACTAACGTGCAATATAACCCATCAAATATTTTGCAAAATATAATTTAGTTTTTGAATTCGATGCGATCAACAGACATTTACGATGTAAATACGAATAATTCCGGGTTCCGGTAATAACAGTGTATTTGAAAAAAAAAAAAAGTCGTCTATTTACAAAAGGTTAAACGGTCAACCGGCCAACAGGAAACGTCTCGTTGAAGTAAATTGACGGAATTTTAGTGTGGGCATAATACGCACGTATTTTATTGTCGTTGTATTTTTATCTTCTGATTATACTAGAAATTATATTTTCTCTATTGTGTTGTCGAGCACAATAGCGCAATTATTATTGCTTTATTTATCGGTTACCTATATTATAGGTAAGTACAATAATAATAAATGATTAGAAATTATTATAATACCCGTTAAAGATTTTTAAAATTTTCGATAAATTAGTTCCGTTGCATATTTTATTACTATATTATTCAAACACGTTAGGTGGGCACACCTGCGTATCGCGGGCCTTTTTCCGACGGGCAGTAAGACCCAAATCGGGCAGTAGGAACTGTCAAAAGGGCAGTTGACCCCACGTATTTAGGCATCTGCACGAACATAACGAGTTCAACAATTACAAAAAAAAAAAAAAAAAAAGAAAAGCAAAAATTTATAAAATTTAGTTGTTTTTTTTTAAAAACAAAAATATATTTTTAAATCTTCACGCGCTTACGTATAATTAAAATATATTAGGTGATAATACGATTGCCGTTAGTTTCTACTCGTGTGTTTCATTATTGAATTGTTTTAGGCTTTTGGATATCATAGAAAAGTTTTTATGCTACTCGTGACATTTTTTTCAAATTTTTCCCGGATTTCGAGGCAAAGTGGATAATTTTTTTTTTTTTTTTTTTTTTTTTGGGAGGGGGGGGGTGAATTAACACAATTTTTTCCGAGTACATAATGCGATTCGTATAATAGATACTTTATAAAAGTTTAAACTTATATTTTGCATTTTCCGACGTTTTTTCAATTTTAGAGCATTTTTTTGTTAGCGTTTCCCGGTCATTTTGTTAGTTTTTAGTGCCTGCGTATTTGTACATTATACGACTAAAGCGTTTAAATTTAAGTAATTCAAAATATTAACTAAAGATATTTTGTTTTCGTGATGTTAGTCGCTTATTTAATAGGTTTTAGGTGTTTTACAGATTGCCAACCGTTCTGTTTACGATTTCGGTAACGCCTTTATAATATTATCTTTATGAACTACTGTGTTACGTCACCCGGACTCAAAAAAATAACGATTAATCGGTCCAATCAGTGTTTACATCGTTCCCAAAGTTCATATTTTCGTTTATTTAAGAAATGTTAATTTTTTAGGGCATTAAATTCCGGGCTCTATATAATATGTATATATACATATAACTAATGCGTTATGAGTACACGAACTAGGTTTGAATTTATCGAGACTAATTTTATTCTATACTAGAATAATAATAATAATAATAATAATTTATATTCAAATATGAAATGTTGGTTAGATTTAATAGTTATTTTTTAATGTTCGCGCGGCATGTTACGGAAATTATTAAAGAAAACTCGGTTGGTCAAGTTTTTCGTAGGATGAATTGTATGTAAATTTTACATTAGTTCTACACGATATTTACGGTGTCATTGTATAGTATGCACGGGTATACTGAACGCTTTTTATACATACGAGTATGGGTACGACGATGCGACGGTTCAAACGGAATTTTAAAGAATTGCCTTTTTAAAAGCGTTAGAATAAAAAAAAGTTCACGCCACACAGTATACACGGGATAATATCGTATGCTCGTATATATATATATACGTATATATATATATATATATACGTATATACTTATTTGTATAGCATAGCCAAAGAGTATATTCCTACGTGAGTGCGCGATATTCTGGTTAAAGGTCAATTCAACTATTATGTAATACTACCGGTCCCGTGGGCCACGGTTTAATTTACTTTAACAAAGTTGTAGTGCGTCTATATATATATAAATATAGTCGAGAAAATGAAGTCTTTTTTTCTAATTGAATTTCTCGGAGGTTGTTTTTTAAAATTGTTTATATATATATATATATAGTAAAACCTCTCTATAACGGTCCTTCTATAAAACGGAATCCTCCTTATAACTGAAAATGTCAATAGTCCCGGTTCAAATAGTAGTGAAATTGACCTCTCTAAGGCACAATTTCGTAATTTAATTAGTAAAAATACCCTAACCTGCGGAAAATAAAACAACTTCAAGATGAATATTTTATGTAATGTATTGGAAATAACGTAATCTGAACTTTAGCGTTAGCTCATATTTAAACAAATTACAAATGTTTTCAGCCACAATTTCAAATTTAACGTTATTAGAACTAACGATAAAAGCAGATAATGTGCTGAACGTGTTGCCCCTTAGTCACAAAAATCAGTGAAATATTCCAATTTATTTTTCATAATTATAAAAAAAAAGTTAATATGTAATATGGTTTTTTTTCCTTTAAGTTTTTAGTTTTAATTTTTTTGTATTAAACACAAACCACATTTAAATATAAATTCATACATTATAATCATAAAGTATAAATTTACGTTGTACGAAATATTTACATACCTAAAATATCATTTTATTTTTTTAAGACGCATATAGATTCTGGAAACTTTAATTTTTTTTTGTCATACTCTCTATAACGGAAAACTTTTTATAATGAAATAATGTGTTGGTCTCAAGCGATTTCGTTATAAAGTGGTTTTACTGTATGTATATATAAATTAAAATAACGTTTCGACGATAAGAGACGGCCCCGAAGTTCTATTGGCCCAGATTATTTTTGTTAACCTAACCCTATACCTATGTATATAATATATATTACGCGATAAATAATATTTCTATTATTTTTAAAAGGGGGAATTATTATTATCAGGCGGTTTAATATTACTTGATAATAATAGTATATACGTTTTTTTCTTCTTTTTTTCCTCGCTATATTTTTTTGTAATTTTATTAGAATATTTTAATAACGACGGCATAGTCGGTCTTTGTTTCTTTTTCCTATACCGTATACAGTTAATATAATATATTATTATGATTTATACAACTTTTTTTTTTTGTATACGGCATTTATCGTCGTATAAACCCGACATTAAAAAAAAAAAAAAAATGGTATCTTGGGGCGAAACGTTTGGGGTAGCTCACTCCGGCTCGGCCATATTTTTGGTGAGCTGAAAGCTAGAGCTTAGAAACGAGGTACTGACGGTTAGGATTTAGGAACCTAACCATAAAACGACCAAGTGGGACGCCTTGTCAAAGGCGGTTGGATTGTGAGAAATCGAGGACGCAAAGCGTATAGTGGACTATAGAGTACAAAAATGGAAATCGTGATTGATAGATGAGCTAAAAGATTAAGTAAAAATAAAAAAAAAATTACGATTACTTGCTAAATTTGTCTATAATTAATTAATTAATTTATTTATTTACATAATTCGTTTCTATACTACTTAAACTCAAACTGTTTTGTAATCGTGGGGTTTTAATTAGCTTTCATAATTATTTTTTTATTATAAATAAAACGTACTTATTTTTAAGCATATATATAAGTTTATACGATTTTATAATATTAAATTGTCTAGTTTATAATTACCGTCCAAGTTAAATTAAAAAAATTCAAAATTAAATCTGGTTATTTTTCGTTGTTAACAACGACGCTTTAATAATTTAATATAAATAAAATATCGCGAAAACATAATTGTTCAATATTATCTTACGTTTATCTTTCAAATCGTTAAAAAGATAAATGTATTCTAAATAGTCTAAACGGCCAGTTAGAAGTGCCTATTTCGAGAAGATACTGTAATCCATTTGCAATAAGGTATTTCGAAAAAAAAAAAAAAAAAAAAAAATTATATTAAATTCACGTGAGTTTAAATATTAAGTTTATGCGAATCGTTTGTTATAGGTCACAGTGAAAATACGCAATATATAATACAATATTAATACGTACAGCGCACGTATTTATAAACTTGTTTAGTCGTACGAGAAACAAAGTCTTATAATATGTGGGTAGGTAAAATACTTTTTGGCTCGGCAGTTTTCCGTATTATCATATTTTTATTTTTATTATTTTTTTTTTTTTATTATGAATATAAAATACCGGGCGTTATTATTTTGCGAAAAGTGAATACACTAACCGATCCGTACTCGTATATATTTTCGACTAGTCTATAAAAGCGGATAAATATCAAATAAATAAATAACCACGGGGTCCGTTAGGTCTAACGACGCATACAAATTTTACCTGGGGAATAGAAACTGCATCGTTCAGCGATCGTCGTGAACACCGGAGTCATATTAGATATTAAATATTTATATATAGTTTCCAATCCCCAAAACATTAATTTCATAACGGTTACACGGGAATTCCCGTATCCGAAGCCCGAATTTCGTCCGGCCGAAAATTTAAGACATTCGATATATTAATATTATAACGCTCGAATATATTTTTGTATGCCGAGGTACTAAGATTGGTCAAAAGTCCCCTATAAATACGGTGACCAGATATAAAAATCCATTTTAAAACTTATCTCCTCTGTTATAAAAAAAAAATCTTCCATTAAGAGAATTGGCCAATGTGTATACTACCCAATGTATATTATACCCATTTTGCCCATAAGTGATCTCCATCTATATAAATTGTTTTTTTTTCTTTTTATCTGATTGCTCTATTATTTCTATTTCTATTGTCAACTATTAAAACTTAGTACATTGAAAATATAAGACATATTCTAATGTAGAATTATTGAAAAATAAAACTTTATTAATGTGTTTCTTACATATATAAAACATATTAGGATCTAAAATTTTGCATATGTTTGAAAGTATAATGAGCTAATTTACGGCAAGTTGTAAATTTTCAGTATAAGATAATTATTTAAAAAAAAAAAAAAATCATTTATCTTTTGACTAGATAAAACAGCATTAAAGGCTACTTGATGTTTTTTTTTATTGTTATGATTTTTTGTATTGTCGCGACCACTATTTGATATTTCACAGTACACATTATGGGGAGATATTTAAAAAGTAAACTCATTCTGTAAAAATAGAGCACAATTGTATGTACTTAACACTAGGACACTAGGACAATGTATCAATAATGAATATTGTCCTACGGAAAAGAGTCATCATACCTATAAGTCGAATATTTTGTTTTATTTTTTTTTTTTGAAGTTGTGATATTAACCAATTTACTAATTAGCCTAATAATACGACTCATCTTTACGATTATATAACGTGTAGTGTAAAAAAAAAAAATAAAAACTTGTATAGAACTAAATGCGCTGTTAAATAAAAAAGAGCGATATTGTTGGGAAAAAAGTTTTAATTAATTTTTTACAGTCGACACTTTAACCGTGTCGACATATGCTATCGTAATCGTATATTTGTTTAAAAAAAAGTGATATTGCTCAGAATACTCTGATATTGTTATTTTAATAATACGAAATTACACAAATTAAATATTATAATATACGTTTAAACAAAGTTGTTCATATTCATAAAGGTTTTTAAGCGAATGTCATAATCGTAGTTTAACTTTACCTTTATTAGAAATTTACCTCATTGTGTTTTATAAAGGATTATACAAAAGGCTTCAGGCTATAAAAATAAACTTCTCAAAAATGTTTTTTTTTTTTTTTTTTTTTTTTTTTTTATACAGTTTTAAGTTTGGATTAAAATGTTTTTAGAGAGGTATATACCTATAGGTGTTCTCGTTTTTGCCCTTTATATGTAAAGTGTGAAAGGTTAAAGTAAATTTTGATCTCGTGGACGAGCATATTCACGAGAGGTTTTATCGACGCTTAAGTGTAAAAATCAATTACGAAAACGTTCTTGCGGGAATATTTTATCGAAAATGTTTTATGAATATTTTTTTATTTGACTAGGTAGGTATATAGGTATATATTCGTATAACAATTGTTATCGTTAAAATATGTATTTATTATAAGATTAAAATTTAAAAAAATTAAGACCAAGCAAAACGTATACTCTTTCCATTCTAAATCCTAAATAATATTATGGTGGGTTACAGAGTGGTGAGCAGTTATATTGTACATAAATAATTATACAATTAGGTTACCTATTGTAATGCGATATTTTAAAACTATTACTTCTATACGTAAAATCTAAAATTAATTTATGTGCAGCAGAAATTAAAAATAATATAAATTCCAGATCATCTGCACTGATTACTTAATAGTACATTTGAATTATTGAAAAATAATACTAAAAACACAATGCCGTCAAGTAATTTATAAAATGATTGTAATATTTTATTAGTTGATAGACATTGAATGGACAATCCATGCAGTTGAAGCTCAAACTCAAATTATAATAATCAGAAGAAGACTTCAATAATTCGTTTCTTCCCTCAACTATTCGGGGTCGGGTCATCTCGGTCATCCCAAATCTCCACCTGACTCGGTTTCACATGCTTATCCAGGCTGGCAATCCTCGTATAAATCTCGATCGTATATAATCATCTGCTATTTATGGAATTTCCTTTGCTCTCGTTGAAACGACAAGAAAAACGGTGAATCCGCCGTTTTAACTATTCGAGATCCACGTAGATGCGTTTTTCAAATGCTATATTATGCTTAATCGTCGGCTAAAAATTTAAAATAACAATCGTTTTTGAAACCGAATTAACTACTCCGTCTCCTGGCGAAACGCACAATATAAAAGAACACGTTAATTTTATTTCGAATTTCTATTTGAGTAGGTACCTAATTTCTTAAAATATTATTAATACGACAAGTAAATGGTTTGTGTACGATCGTATACAAAGAGCAAGCGTATAGATAGGTAGATAAACATTTTTTTTTTTTTTACACTTAGTTTTTTTTTTTTTCACAATACATTAAACAATAATAATATATAACAAGGGGAGTGTGTTTGTCCATTAGAACAGAGTAAATTTCGTTGGATCTTTGCCAAATGTGGAAATTAGGTGGAAAAAATACGAATTTCATTGTTCCCAAATGAGTTATGAAAGTAATGGTAGCCAGTTTCGGTAATAAACAATTTACTTTAATCGTATGATTTATATAAATATTAATATATAATAAATATATATATATATTAATATTATTTTTTATATTATAGTAGGTTAATAATGAAATAATAATAATACAAAAAAAAAAAAAAAAAAGAAAAAAGAAACCCGTAATTAAAAAACTGTATTTTTTAAATTTTTTGTTAACGGTTTGATTACAATATCAATGGCGTATAATTTATAGATAGTTGGTTTATTCCGAAAGAATAATGCAAATGTTTATTTTAAAATTGTATTAGTATTATGGTTAACTATTTTAATTAAAAATTTTAGCACAAAAGTCAATTGTGCCAGTTAAGGTTACTGAGTTATCGTTAAAATACAACTGATATAATAATTATTATTTGTCATGCGGGAATATAAAAATGTTTTACAATAAATAATTCTGTATGTATTTTTACACTTGTTATATAATGCGATTACGATAAAAGTGTTAAATCGTATCTGTACGAATCTGTAGTATAATTTTAATTTTTCTGGCCAATGTTCAATATACCTAACAGTTGAACAAATTCAATCAATAATTCGATAACGATTGTATAGCTTATAAAGTACCTATAGTACCTATACCAAATATAAATTTAAATATTTAATTAAAATGCCAACTCTCTAGGTAAAGTAATAATAATTCGACTTTTCAGTTTGAATTAAACATCGGCAAAAATAAATCGATAATTATAAATTTAACGTTTCCCTATTAGTTTTACGAAATTATAACTTTTTCGTCATTTTGTTGTTGTTTTTTTTTTCTCGTCTTAATTGTCTCAGCCTTACCAACTCAAAGTACCATCTGTGTTCCGCGTACAATTTCTAATCGATTAGATATATACTTTATACAACTTTTAAAGACTAGAGTACTGTAATGCGTCCATAAGTGTTTTCCAAACGAAAAAAAAAACCATTACTGTAAATCGAACCAATAATTTCTTTGCTCTCGCCCAGAATCTAAGACAAGTTGTTAATAATATTTATTAATTCATAACGTTTTTGTAGGAATTAGAGCGAACCTTAATTGAACGTAACGTCTATAATTTTCATATGTTGTTAAATAATATAGAGAGCTCTTACTACTGGCGAGTAGAAAAAATGTAATTTAATATAATAATGTAAACGCAAAATCTCCTATTGCGATACGAAATCACTCAAAAAAATAAGAAACACCGAATAAACCATAATACAGAATATTAAAATAATTGAAATGTGTAGGTACGTTAAATTTTCTCTGGAAAAGTCTAAGAAAAATATATCGTATTGAGTGAAAAAATAATCAAAATTCAAGTCATGTGTTGGGCGGTAGGTATATTGTCGTGAGAAATAATGTCTAAATCATATTATTATCGTAATTTATAAATATTTATGGAGTACTTTGGCGTGGGATACGTACCCCGGCGAAAGTGTTTCCGAGAGGATTTTCAAAGCATATAAGGCCCATTATTTTTTCTCAAACACTGAGTAAGTTTCGATGTATTTTTTTTATGCGCCGTCATGAATATTTAGACTGAATTTAACGAGGTAGAAGCATGTCAAGACCGAAATTTATGATCCCGTGTAATACAGTTTCGATTCGTCGGCTTATACAATAATCCGCACAAAGGTTTAATCATTATAATATCGTAGTAGGGCGTGTGGGTACGATCGCGATAGTAAACGTAGCTAATTTTTTTTTTTTTTTTGTCGTAGTGCCCAGGAGTGTACCAAGTACAATTTAAAAACGTTGGGAATTATACAAATTCGGGTTTGAAACACTAACCTGGTGTATTTGATTCGCGTTGTTAATAATATTATTATTACGACCAGTACGACCGGTAACCGTTGTGTTGTTAATTTCGTACGACAATAAGGAAAACGCACGCACTACACTATATCAAGTATATGTTCGCAATTATTAATAAGGCCCGCAAACATATTAACCGTTATAACTTGCTTTCTTTCGGCGTTTCCGAAAATAATAGGCAGGTATGTCTATTAAGCGGGTTTTCTTGACGGCGAGTGTGGATTATGACAGAATTGACAGAGGGTCAAGCGCACATTGTGTAATATTTCTCTCCAGACTGTCCCAAACACACTTACGCGTACAACGTTTATAACGAGTGCAATTATACTAATATAGTACAAATATTTACGTGCCAGAGTAACCGCCGTTGTTTTTTTTTTTTTTATATCGAGTTTGGACAGTTTCGACACAAAACAGCCCGTGACCCGTGTAATTTTCTATGGGCATCTTATAAATCGAATAGTATTTTTTTCTTTTTTGAATTTTTATTATTGTCGGGTCGTACTCACCGTCAAGGGAGGGGCACCCCCTCCCACCCTTGGAAAATAATAAATAATGCCAGTGTCTGTAATTTTTGAGACTAAAGTTTGTATAATCGTATACGAGCACTCTTTATTGTGTTAATTGATTTATGTTTTTGTGATTGCCTCGGCTGTGTGTTATGACGATATAAAAACTTAAATAATTCGACAAAAATTGTATGCACATTGTGCGTTTGTTGTGTGACACAGATTCATTTAGTCCATCCCCTGAAAATTTACCCTATCGGGCGCCCTTGGTCGTACTCGGCAATCATGTACGTATACTACAATCGTCTCACGACAAATTTAATTTTCTTTCCTCATCTAGTTTAAAATCTAGTACAAAACTAGAAATATGGCGTGATAATATATATTAGATTGCCGGGTACATAACACCTGTATAACATTTAATCAGAGATTATACTACAAATGTTAGATATTATATTTAATTCTACAAAACTCGATAGGTAAAGTGTAATATGTGATTAATATATTATGCAATTATATAATTAACTAAATGACGGAATACAATAATATGTAATTTTCTATTTTATTCGTTGTATAAATTGCATTTGACAATGGAAAATCATTTAATTTATAATACACCGTATTTAATAGTATAGTTGTTAAAAAATCAGTCTTGTCCTCAGTTTCCCCCCGTGCCCACCATTGTCGAGTGGCGGAATGATTATATTGTTATATTTTGTTTTTATTTATTATAGATTATTACGTATGAAATTTATTATACCGAATCGGTGGCATATATACGATTTCTCCGGGAGGGTGATATCAGAAAAAAAAAAAAAATTAAATTAGCGCATCAGTTGAACTCTGCCCGACTGATCCATCTGTACTGTTCGTTATCTATACTGTATAACAGACTTTATTTGGGTATTTATCGGTTTTTTTTTTTTATTATCAAATTCTTTGTTTAACAATAATCTATTGTTACAAAATAATATTCGTTTCGCGGAGTTTTTGGGCGATATTTCATCCGACACTTCTTCTATAACAACTTGAATATTGCGGCGGGTGCATGGCATAGCCAAATAGGTATTTAGCCCGTTCTAAATTGAAGAAAAAAATAATCATAAACAATACAAGATCCCACCGGTATTACTACTGACAACACAAAAAAAAAAAAAAATGGAAATTGTTTAAAAAATAAAATAAAAGGCTCTGGGGGGGGGGGGGGTTGATATATCAACCGCATCTCCCCATCGCCGTACATACGTCGTTGTATCAAATTTTCATGTTATTATGATTATAAATTTAAAAAAAAAAAAAAACAAAATGAATGTAATTCTTGATCTGTCTATGGGTATAATAGGTATATTATACACTTGGATTAGCTTAGGTACTTATACGTGGTCATATATGCATAATTATTTGGCGTTTAAATATTAAATACAATAATTCAAACGGCGCTGTTATTATATAGGTATAATTGTATGGTAAACTGTTACAAAACAACGAAGGCGCATATCGCATAAATAGTATAACAAAAAAAAAAAAAAAAATAAAAAATTATAATAGACAAAAGCATTTAGACATTTATTACGAGGTATTATATTTTTAAGGAGTTCGACCTCGGCGTACCTATACACGATTGTTATAACGACGTAGAAACCTATATTAATGCATTTTTACCATTATAGAATATTTATATTTTATTACAATATTATCGTTTCGGTTTATCGAAAAAATCGCTCCGTTCTGTCAGCCCGTATACGATATAAAATATAATTACGTACATATTTTCCCCCCTCCAATTTTTAAATTTGAAATTATTCTTGGCTTACTCGTTAGTATCCCGTTAGTATTGGATAGTAGAACAGAAATTATCGTTAGTAGACAAATGTTTTTATTTTTTTTTTTTTTAATTCCCCGTTAGGTTTGGTTAATAATCAGTTATTTGTATTATTCTAAGACGTTATAATATCCGCATCAGATTTATGGTTATTTCTCCAGCCACCTCCCTTATTGAATTTATTAATTTAAAAGAATACCGGGATACTAGCGATTAGGTTAAGACAAATTTCAAATTTGAAAATTGTGGGTGGGTGTGTGTGTGTGTGGGGGGGGGAATGTACGTCATATATTTTTTACCGGCGGTAATCGGGTTTACCCGTTTTACGAGTTTGTTCTCCAAAACAATATAAAATTGTGTTTTTAAACTTATTTACCTCCTATAGTTTTGGATCACGTCCGGCCAAATCTCACCTGGGCCACGCGTCCTGCCGAGGTTCTCTTTAAAGGTTTACATTCCGGTAAAAGGTTCTTTTGCTTTACGTACGTGTAAATGTATACACATATGTACGTTCTAAAACATACACACAGACACACACACGCGAAACGTTTTCGCGTATAGTAATGTCGTTATTTTCGCCAAAAGTCCGCGCGCGTCCGATCGTTATTTCCCCAGATAACACGGCCGTTCAATATATTATATACGCAATAATAATAATAATAATAATAATAATAATAATAATAATAATAATATAATGTACAACATTTTCGAGTTTTCAAAAGTAGTCTGCGCACAAAACGCGCAGCCCAACCTATATATGTATGTACACACACAATTTACTGTACAGTAACTTTTGTTTCAAAAGTTATTTCCGAGTTTCATTCATATTTGCAACGCTTCCGCGCGCCATCGCGAGAAAATAATGTTATTTTCGAAAGTTATCGTCGTCGTCGTCTTCGCCGTTCCCGAATTATACCTATATATATATATATACCTACCGTCTGTCTGAACAAAATCTCTATAAAGAATAGAAGTGTTTGAATTTTGGCCATGAGATGAGGGGATGGTGACGTGAAGGGAGTGACAGAGCTCCTCTATTAATTTTTTTTTTTTTTTTTTTTAGCTTCCCCTTAAAAAATAATTTATATCGGGACGGAAGGGACGTGATACGTCTTTTTTTTTTATTATTATCTTTTCACGTATTATCGTCGTAAATATTATTATTATATTTTCCGTTTATTTACTGCGCATTCGCCTCGTGTGATATATACGTACTAATATAATAAAGTAAGTAATTTAACCGAAATTTAAACATCATTTTTTTTTTCCACGAAAATAAGAAACAATTTTATAACGAATATAAAAAATAAATAAATAAACACGCGAGCCGCGGAAATTTTTTTTTTATGGTCTCGTATAACCTCCAAGTCCCTAATCTTCTTTTATTTTTTTTTTCTCCAATTCGAGCACTGCGCATATAAGTATATTTATGATGGTGTGGCAGCTACAAACTCATGTATATATATATTTACCTATATATATATATATACAGTCACTTTATTACGGTGTACTTACCCTATAGGTTAATCACCTATACCGGTGTTATATATCAATCGGTCACGTGTTTTTTTTTTTTTTAATATTTTTTTATTGATATTTATCTGAATAAAACGACGAGTTCAACCCGTGACCGAGACACGTACGAAATCATAAGGGCGTGTATAATATTATACGAATACAGTGACTATTGCATCCGACAAGACTATTACTTGAAACGGGGAGACGTATCATAAATCGCATACACACCCAAAAAATATCATCAAAATTATAGATTGAAAAAAATATAGATTGCGAGTAGTAAATATTAAATCGGGTCCAATTTTTAAGCAAACTCTTATTTTATAATTTCAAGAACCGGAACAGATTTTTTTTTTTTTAAGAACCGGAACCGGAAAAATCGTTAAGTTTCCGGTTCGTGGTGACTACGTCGACGATGTCAAATACCGTTGACAAAAAAACGAATGAAAAACGTGCACTAAACAAAACGCATAATATTATATTAAAATTATTACTATATATATTCAGTTTCGTGCAATTAAATAGATATATTTATTATTATTTAATTATTATTATTATTATTATTCTCGTTTCTTCAACGTTACAATTATATAAATAGAAGTGACATAAAGTGTGTAATCCGAAATTAGGAGCGTACAGTATGTAATTGAGAAATGTGTACTAATAAATATGCACGTAATAGTGTTAAACGCAATTTGTTAATTATGATTATCAACAAACTACATAGAGTAAATTCATAAAATACAATAATATGGTAAAGATTTGGTACGGTAATATACGATATTTATGTAGTTTACTTTTGTACGGTATCGTACGGCAAATTTCACTATTATTATGTTTATATTTTATAAAAGACTTTATTATTGAAATAATTTTAGGTAAAAGTTTTTATTAATTTTAATGGTATGGAAGTAGTAAAAATAGTCACTGTATCATCTCGATATATCCAAACAAATGTGTAGTGCGAGTTTTTATTAAAAAATATAGGGACTGTATAAAACCTATACAGTAGTATACCTATTTATGTTGTAAAATAATTGTAAGGTCTTGTACGTTCCTTGCAATTTTCACAGAATACTATATAAGCCCTTATATTTCTATATTATAGGCGTGGACAAATTTTTAAATACACATTCTGGCAATTTTGATAGCATTTGATGTTTCGAGTTTTTTGTTGGTTTTATATGGGTATAAAATTGTTTTGGCCGAGTAGTAATGATTTTACACGAGGTTGAGTGGTAACATAGTAGTAGTTTTTTTTTCTTTTTATAAACGTTTTAAGTTAAAATTTAATGGATATCGTAAAAGACAGTACGGCATATCGCGTACTATTTTCCGATTAATGTGACTTCACAAAAATACACGACAATTCAAGACGAAAAAACCCGGACAATTGTAATTTATTTCGTAGTTACTTTTTACCGATCGGTCGTTAGTAACTGTTTATCGTTGCGTACAGATCGTAACTATAATCCCCTCTATATGCTGCCTTCCCAACTTCCCACCTACTACAGTGGTCCATCCATGGTGCGAAGTATCTCAGTATTTTTTTTTTTAACCGTTTTCTTATTATCAAAAAAAAAAAAAAAAAAAAATTATTTAAACCACTACTAAATCGCATGTATTTTTTTTGTAAATTTAAATGTCTTCCAAGATTTTAACGTATACGATATAATTTAAAATAAATGTTGTTATAGTAATAAGTAAATACCTATATAAAGTTACGTGACAGGTCCCAACTACATTTAGCCGCGTCTAAATTAATTAACGACCCAGTTACGTATAAATATATATTTATCTGGTGTGACTTTCTGTATATTATATATATAGCATGGAAGAATTTTCTAGCCAAAAGTTTTCGAAAGCCAAATTGTGGTATTGCCAATCGTTAAGTTTTAGCATATTCCCGGAATTTTCTAAATCCACCATTATAAATATCTTACGGAGTAGGTGTAATAATAATTTTAATTTATGATTCATCTTTAATACGAGTATAACGTATAATATTTTATTCATTGGCAGTTATAAAGTTATATAATACGATAATTGGTTTAAAAATTGCAATATATTAACACTTCTTAATAATTAATTTGCACATATATACATTTTTTTTTTTTTTGTATATGATACCGATCAAAACAATATAGTTTTTTAGATATTGAGCGTAGCGAGGAATTTATTGGTTTTACTATAATGTGGTATTTTTTAATTAAAACTTTTTTTTCTGTCTGTGAACAATTCTCCTACTATAAATAATGTTTCATGATCATCAACTTTAAGGACGGTTTGTCTAGTTGGTGTATTGAGGAGATTATCATTTTTTTGATATCCCCAAAAAAACGTTGAGTGTAGTGCAACAATTCTCTTTTATAATCGTTTAAATATCAACATTTTGATGAAAATACGGCATTTCAAAACACGATTAATTGGATTAAACTCAGAATCGTTTTTCGTTAGCAATGTTTTTTTGTTTAATTTTTAATACAGTATATAATAGACATTATAACACAATTTTAAAGTGGTCAAAGTTTTTTTTTTTTATTTAGAGTCCGCCGATCTTGTATTTTAGATTTGAATAAAGAAATTAACTAGTTCATCTTGACCTCGACTCGATATATTTCATCACCGTTCTCATATATTTTTCAACTCGTATATAAATACATACAGACACGTGAGTGTCCTATAAAATTGTCTAACCCCTGTAATCCGCAGGAGTACATATTATAATAATGTTTATTTTAGTTTAATGTCCTGTGTTATCGCGGTTATATTTTATGTGATATATTCCCGACCGTTGTAACTCGGAATTTTATCATATTATTATGTAAACTGTTACTATATCATAGTGCATCAAGGTTATTAAACATTTACGAAAATAGTATGGTATTTATATTGATTTAACTACGATACCGACGTGCCGACGGTTTTTTGTTAACCTCGACTCCTATACGTATCGGCGGCGTAGTTATTGTTGAATATTAATGAATGAATATATCTTATAGGTACGACAACAATCGTGACACACAGAAACGCATAGTACAATTAACATATTAATATACTATGTTTACGAAGAACGATATTGTGCATAACTTACAAGCGGAGACGATGTCAAAATGTCATTATGGTATTATTACTGTACCTACCTATAGACATACGAAAACTATTAGTTTAATTTCGGGCAGTTGCGTAGCCAGGATTTCTTAATGGGGGGGGGAGGGGCAAAAATAAAAACCACATGTTTGTCCATTAACGTTTATAGCGTGTATTACATATTTAAAATATGTAATTTTTTACACGTTTAATCATCAACGAAACATGTAAATAATGTACTGTATGTACTACATATTATAGTATCCCGGAAAATTTAGAAAAATGTTTAATGTCTGGTATTAAATTAAAACATTCAACAAAATAATATGTACACGTACTTTGTATTTTAACTAAGTATTTGAAAATAAACCGCATTTAAAAACAAAATTATCAATCTAATTTATCAATATCCAATAGGCACTAAAATTACATAAATACGATTAAAAATTAAAGTAATTTTTTTACATAAATACGGGCAATGGGGGGGGAGATTTGCCCCTGTGCCCCCTCCCTATTTTGATTACGCCACTGACTTCGGGAACGTAAAACAATTTTTGTGCCCACATAAAATATAATACAGGTACATACCTACCACCTATGTTATTGATTAAATTATTAATAAAAAATATTTTATATTCCAGTCTCGTCCGCTAACGAAATGATGACGGTGATCGGTATAACCTTCTAAGGCTCCCCCTTAGCCATTATAGGTGTAATATTTCTTATTGCCTATTGTCCGATCGATAATTATAATTTAATTAGTATACAAACATGTTTGTAGAATAATTTTCAAAAACGTATAGTAGTTGTCACGTACCTACCAACTAGCTATACTATAATAGTAATTCACAAAAATAATAAACGTAGTTAGGTTATTTTTTTACTGTCTTACGAGAATATCGCTTCACGAAACACAAATAAGTTTATATTCATCATAATAAATAATTTTGTTACGATATGTTTATATTTATTATATTTCTGAATAATTTAATATTTAATATCATTTGTACTATAGTTTTTAATGTGAATCTTTATACTACCTACTGTATTTTTATATATAGATTGTTTTGTTAATTGAGTTTATCCCGTCAATATAGAATGATAATAACAATAATATAATTCGCAATAATAATTATCACATCGTAAATAACTTTAAAAAATTTACCGGGGAATGTAATACATAAAATTAAATTCATGCTGTTTGCCATAAAATTAATTTATAACTGTTTTCATAGTGTAGGCGGTAAAAAAAAAAAAAAATTATATTAGATTTACTCTAATATACTACTCAAATTGTATCCAAAAAAAATAAAAAATCTATATTCAGTATTAAATTTACTCAAGTGTGTGAACGAATTTAATAACTATTTCACTTTTATATTAATTATACATTAGCCCAATATGCTAATATAATATCAGGTTTTGAATGTAATATAATGTAAGTGATAAAGTTGTTTGTATAATAAAATAAAGGCATATAAAAATCGTTAAACGGCATTTAAAATATTTTCTTAGTATATTAAAATAATATTTTATAGGCATTAAAAGATAAAAAAATAAAAAAATAATAAAAGTAATAAAGGTTTATTGCAATTATTATTAAAATGTTCCTTTGAAATTATAACGGTTATATATTATAATTGTAAACGAATATTAATTATGACGAATTTTGACGAGTTCCGACCGGGATGTATTTTATAATATTGTGACGTATATAACGCAATGATTACATCGCATACCTCGTAACTTCATAAGTAATTCGTTAGTATTTGTCATACCTATATATATATATACGAGTACTTTATTGAATAATTTTTATTTGTATTATCCGTGTGTCTGTGCACGCAGTCATTTTTACAAATCGACGTTATTAATTTTAATCGACTTGGAAATATCGTATGACAGCTTGTTTTTATATTTGTCTCAACATATTTTTATTAATAACATGTCGGTGTTGCTGCGGTTTTCTCGCGTTTATACTTTGAAAAAAACCTTTTTTTTTCTTTTCTTTTTACCAACGACTACCAACCTACGTTTATATTTCACGAAATAGCTTGTAGTGCCCGGTATATAATATTATGATGTACCTCAGGGGCGAATGCAGAAAAAAATTCCAAGTGGGGGAGGGGGGGTTAAACAAATGTAAAATGTAATAAATGTTCATAAATGTCATATTTTATTACTCGTATATTATACATATATTTTTTTTATTTGACATAAACAATCTATACAATTTAGCACAATAAGCTTATATGATGAGAGTAATTAAAAAAAAAATAAATAAATAAATAAAATAAAATAACATGAAAGGTGTGTTTAAGCAGCCACCCATTAGTGACTCTTGGCTATTGATTAGTTAGTTTTTTGTTTGGATTAATTTTGACTCGCCATTTTTCATACCACTCGGACAATTGGTTAAGATGTACTTGTACGTTTGATGAGGCAATTAACGGATCCTCATTGATGGATAAAATAACTTTGTCATCGGCATAATCCGCTACGATAGTTTATTGCATGGTGGGTTGGTCTGCTACGTAGATGTTGAAGAGAAAGGGGGAAAGTATACCACCTTGTGGTACACCCGTTTTAATTGGTGCGATTTCCGACGTCGACATACATATATATATATATATATATATATATATACTGATCTATTTTATTTGTAAGTCTCACGGGAAACGTTGAAATAACTATCAAATCTGTAGGTCAGGTAATTTATTTTTTAAACATTTTTCCTGATATTTCGGACGGGAGTTTGAACGCCCAAAACTCCTCCTTGCGTTCGCCCCTGATGTGCCTAAAGCAATATCGCCTATAGCGTACTCAGTACCGGACAGGCCCAGCGTGCAATCGAGTTTAGCTCGATGGGCCGCCAGGATTTTAATCCTTTTAACCTAACCTAACCTAACACTAAGCCGAAATGTCTCCATTTGTTTCTTTTATGTTCAATTGGAATTGAATTGACCGAACCAGGCCTACAGTGATCTCGGGTTCTCGGGGATATTTACATTCGAGATACTGGGCCGGTAAAATATTGAGCACGACTGACTGTAATCGCCCGATCCGGCCCTGCTCGTACTCGCCCGAAGGAAACAGTTTGTTTTCGAATCGACTCGGCATAAGGAATTAGACGAATTAGATGGTATCGCTCCAGAGTGTTACGACCGTTGCAAGTGTAACAATATATATACGGTGCTCGTTAGCGAGTTTACACGGATAATATCTATTATAATATTATATAGGGTTTCGTCGTTTTCTCTGGAGGTCAACGAAAACGTATATGTCACCCAATATAATAATTGTTTCAACGTTCGATGTAATATTGTTGGGTAGTACACCGAATATCAAAAAAAAAAAGAGTATTCAAATCACGTACGTATATATATATATATACACGTAATCGTGCCGGACGACGAAGAAAACACGTCGTAAACGTAATGAGATACGCGTTCTTTGTAAATATAATAATATAATAATCATTAAGACGGCCTGAGAGGATATTAGAACTGGGTGGGGGGGAGAAATAGACGGGAAAACAATTTTAGACACGCGAAAAACGTACGATACGGTCCGACCGAACATATTTTATACGTACTTGTAACCTTTATAATATTACTTATATACGTGCGTATACGCACGCTCTGTATAGCGAAAATTGCGTGTCATTTTATTTATCTGAAAAACCGGATATTTTACGACGTTTATCCCGAACGAGAAATCGTTTGATTCGATAAAAAAAAAAAAAAAAAAAATAATAATAATAATAATACGTCCGACCGTATACCGCGTATACCTATGCGACTTTTTAACGGTATACCAACCTGCCTATACGTACGACGACGGTAATAAATGTTTATTGAAATCCATAAACCATATATATATATATATGCGCGCGTAATTCCGTTTCGCGGCTCTAAAACGAAAACCCTATGATATTTACGTATTATTGTGTACGTATTGCTATTGAATAACAGGGCCGGATTACACCTTAGGCGCGGTTTTTTTTATTTGTTTTAATAAATGCCCGTTCTAAAGTTATCTAGGTAAAATGTTCACATTTTCAACCGTTAATGTATTCACAATCTTTTCCCTATTTCTAGCTGTGTAATGTTCGGATTGCAGCGGGATTAATACAGTTCGATTTTCCATAAAAACGGGTAGCGCGCCTAGCGGTGTGTAGTGGACGTATCAAAATAAAGGGTTTTTCAACGCCAATTTGATTTGTCGCCATAGGAATACGTAAGCGTATCACGTAGGCGTTTCATTACGCCACCATTCTGCGGTCGTTACAAGACTCGGTCGGCTTGACAAACGTACAAACGCCGGTGCCGGGCGATTTGAATTTTACGAATTTACAAGATACGAAATGTCGATATTTGAATACAATTAATTTCGGGACGATATATGATACGTGTTACTGGACAGAAAAAAAAAAAAAAAATGTAATTATATATAATAGCACCCGATCATTTTCTACACGTTAATCCAGGCCAGGCTTGGTTAAATATCGTATTATAAATCAATATAAACAACAACAATATATTCAGTTATGATATCGGCGAACTGGGAATATGCAGGTTTCACAATAATAATAGTAGTAATAATAATAATAATAATAATAATAATGTATATACGATCGCCGGAAGGAACCTCTTTAAGATAATGCACCTCGTTTATTTATAGGCACCGTTAATGTTACCGAAAGATAATCGCAAGTGCAATATATAAGTATATAATATATACCACAATGTTGACGGGCGAATAATAATATACGTAGGTATAATAAGTGCCTATATACATCTATCTCTCTCTCTCTATATATAAATAATAATATCATTGTTACAAACGATATTGTTGGAAATGTGACGCGTCGAAATTCGAATTCGTTATTATAGGTTACTATATATAACAATGTTATACTTACTTACGTTTTGGATTTGCTCCAGAATCGGTATAAGTGTAGGTATGCGTCAAAATATGCGTAATGCAAACCGATTTATAATAATATTATCGAAACGCCGAGATAATTAAATATAATAGGAATAGGTCGAGAAGCACATAATTAAAATTTATCTGGATACATATAGACAAAGATACCAGCAATAGATAAATATTAAAATTGTATTTGGGTGGATGGTAAATACTAAATTGTCAAATTAAAGTGCAATAATATATTTTAATTTTTAAAATTTTATTTTATTTTATTTTTTGAACAGTAGTGTTATACTACTTTCTGTTTATACAGTTATTAAGATTTTAATACATTATTAAATTATCGTATATTATTCGATATCGCGATACGATATTGATTTGATATAAAACGATATCGATACTAAAAAAAAAAAAAAAAAACCATCATTGTAGGAAAAATTGAACTGTTACGTCATTCATGTTTGGTGTATTGTGTTAAAAGAACAAATGTCTGCTATAAATAATAACACATTAATATGCACTATACAAAATAATTGTACATATAACTTTCGATTTAATAATATTGTTGTAACAGGTACTAATTATAGATGCAGTGGCGTGGCGAAATACGTTTCCTTAACGCAATTGCTTAGCCCTGGACATTTGTGAAAGGGGTTGGAAGTGGAGTGGTCCTTTTTTAAAACTCCGCTGAGGGTTTGAAATAATGTGCTCACGATGCCACTGACTAGGTATAGAAGTGTAGTTACGGATTCTATGTTCATTTTTATATTATAATAATATATTTTTATCGACCACGGTGTATAAGTAAAAAAAATTACATTACACTATATATTCACGTCGCAATAAAATGTTTGTAGGTACATTAGGAATATTAAAGTGTTTTCGAACGGAAACATTAGTGAAATCGGCGAAATTACATTTTATGATGTAAAACTTAAAATGATAAAAGCTCTCGTTTAAACAGAACAAAAAAGGTGTAGGGAAAGAGAGAATTTAAATTTTAATGGTATACTCGGAAAATATGAAAAAAAATAAAATAAATAATAATAATAAAACTAAACAAGGACATCTCGTAACTGATTTTCGCGTTTTTAATAAATATCTAGGGTGTGTGTGTGTGTAAAGCAAAGTGCAATTTGTTCTAATTAACGACTTGCTGCGTTAATGAAAAAAAAAAAAATAATAAATAAAAAATCGTTTTATTGCTACTGCGCACATTTCCTCCCGCGGTAGTTTTGGATTTAATAAGCCATCGTCAGGCGAAAACAACATTAAAAATTAATGAAAGTGCGAATTTCCTTTGATATATACAATAATAAATAAAATTAAAAAATGCATCTTCAAACAAAACACAAGCACATCTGTTTAAAGTGTATAACAAAATGATTACGTATTTGAACGTGATGTGCAACTTACGGTTGTTAAACCGTCATTCGCGTTTCCCTGTTTCCTATCCTGTTGTTAACAGTTTTCATTATTCCGTGTCATTTCCGACGGAACAATTTATTATTAAACGCAAACTCACGAAATTGTTATATTCGTCGTGAACAATAAATTATTGTTTATTAATAAGGTAACAAATACATATATACTATATAAATATAAATATATAATATATATATATATATATTATGATTGAAATGTTTTTTGTTGTAATATACGCGCAATTTTACTGCAGACTATTGTTGTGTCCAAGTGACGTTAGTCAAAAGTTTACACTGCATTTATCTCTAAACAGTCGACGAATGGCGTTAATAATAATAATAATAATATTATACTTACGTTTTATACATTTAATAAATTATGTTTTTCATTAAAAACATAGACGACAAAACATCTAGTATAATATTACTTCCATCGTGAATTTTATACAATTTATACCGCTATAATGTGTCGGCGTGTCACGGATACGTGATTGCAATAGAAAAACGGTTTATCGCGTTATTTGTGTGCGATTAAAAATTAAGTTGAAATTTATTATCTAGAGGCATTCGTTGAGACGGAGATGAAATATTTAATTGTAAAAAAAAAAAAAAAAAAATTAACGTCATTAGTATATAATATTTATAGTATTATATTATATTTTCTTATATAATAAAAAAGTCGTTATAATATCGGAATATAAAAATAATACACACAGATCAGAGTACGCATTATTTCGTACCTTGATATCTAGATTTCAGATTACGGTCATACAATCCGATAACGGATAGATAGGTGTAATATATGTAACAATTGGAATTCGTGTCATATTCCTCTATAATACATAAACCGTGTACCAACACTATAATAACGTTAAACCCGTACAAAAAAAAATAAAAATATATTATTTGTTATACAGGGTGCGTCAGAAAAACCTCTCTGATTTGTGAAACTTATAAATACCAAACCAAGTGGAATATCAAAAAGTATGTTTTATTTATAAATTGTACATTCAATGCCATTTTTTTTAAAAACTATTTTTAAAAATTATATCACTTAAGTGGCGGCCCTCATTTTCAATACACTGATTGAGCCTTTTTCAGTAGTTATCTATGACTCAACGGGTTATTTCGGGCGGGATAGCAGTGAATTCCTGAGTTATTACCTCCTTCAGGGCTTCCACAGTTTGGGGACGATGTTGGTACACTTGGCTTTTGAGATAGTCCCCAAGGAAAAAATCTCATGGGCTCAAATCTAGTGAACGCGATGGCCACCCAATGTCACCACGCAGAGAGACATTATACCCGGGAAACATTTCTCGCAAAATGCTGAGTGACCGATGAGCTGTGTGTGCGATGGCACCATCTTGTTGAAACCACACATCATCTTGCCCATTCTACAAAAAAGTACACATTTTCCCGTCCTGTTACGGTCTTAGGTCGACCAGTGGGCTTTGTTTTTAGTGCTGAATCACCTGTTTGTCTAAAATTTCAAACCCAATTTTGAATAGTTTTGCGGTCGGGGACGGGATCGTGTCGACCAAGCGCGAACCGAACACGAAACGCACGCTGGGTCGATATCAGTGAACCGCCGTTTTTAATAAATTCCTCGACAACAAACGCACGATGTTCTCCCGACCAAGCCTTGATAAGTACTAATAATGGCATAAATAAAGCTTTCTATCGAAGTAAATTCCATTAGTTTCTCTCAATCCGAACCCAGATTACAACTTTATCAAACTAGGGAGTTATTTCTGAGGCACTCTGTATTATTGTTTGGAAAAAATTGATATTTTGTTCGCAATAGAAAGTCTATAGGTACTGCAATACGATAATAATATATAAAAACCAGTAATAATAATACAATTCAATATTATAGTTAAATATATAGTATAATAGTTATGTCACCATGAATCACATTGTTGACCATCAAGAAAAACAGACGTTGACTACGTATATTGCGGAAGATATAATGTGGGTGGTGTTTTGATCAAGAATGGAGAACAAGATACAATCAATAGCTGGACGATTTGTTTAAACGGCCGGATACTGTGAAAGAGGCAAAAAGAAGTAAGCCGGAACGGGTAGGCCACGTGCGGAGGAAACAAAACTTCATGACAAAAAAAAGCGCTCCAAGAGAACCCAAGAGACAAAAGGCCTCTAGGCAGACCAAGACAACGACGTTGGAAAGATAACATTAGAATAAAGGATTTTTCAATTATCGTTGGAGAGCAATAGTAAGAAACCAGGGATTTCCAGGAGGTTGCAGGAAATAGAGAAGAGTGGAAGAGGATTTGTTGTATAGCAAGAAAAAAAAAATTAAACACTCGACCGGTGTAAATAACTGGTGTATTAAATGTATTTTTATTTTGTCACGAAAAAAAATTTGTTTTATGCATTCGAACTACAGACAAAATTAGCTCGGCTAATTGTAATGTATTAAAAACATGACGTAGATACTTTATGTGATTAAGTATATCATATATATATATATATATTTTTTTTTTGAGCAATCAAAACAGTACGCTAGTAAACTAACGAAACTACAAAACATAACTTATTGAAAACAAATCGTTTTCTCTAAGTGTGTGTTTTGGATGATTTTCAAGATTTTGCAAACGGGATATATTCGATATATTCTCGTTTGCTTAATTGATGGATCATTTTGTTGTGTTTGATCTCGACGCCGTTTTCACGATTTTCTAAAAATGTTTTAACGAACGAACGACCGTGTTCACCGACATCCGGGCTTGTTAAAAAGTCTTCCATCTAAAAAAATAATATAAAAACAAACACGTAATAATAATAATAATACCGTAGATAGTTAGGTGTATAAGTATCTACTGTTGGTGAAACATGACCAGAATATGTAATTTATATTATAATTAAATAGGTATATTTTTAAGTACGACTATATTTCTTGATCGAATTACGACACTGCGCAGTAAACCATCGAGTTATTATCATACAAAGATTTCCCCATTGATCCCAATAAACAATTTATTTACATTAATTGGTCGATGATAATAATTTGACGGCGGTAAATAAATGAATTACCTGTTCAAAACTATTATAACGATTAATTTTAGTTAGCAATAAATGTCTATACACGTGTTAACACGATGTCGAAAACAAAAATAAAGTAATACGTTATAATAATATAACAGATTATTTCGAAATCACATAAATTGTATCAAATAAACATTGTAAATAATATATGAATAATGAGATTTGGGTATAATATACGTTTAGAATTAAAATACTAGAATTTATTTTATTAGTTCGATAGAGATATGTAATTTTCGTAAATATTCCAGAGTTGTTGTTTAAAGGTTTGATAAATAAAATCGTGGAATAACTAAGACTTGAAGTCGTTTAAAATAGAATATATGCTGTAAAAATATAAAAATTAATAATTTAATTTATTTAAATTAGTTTTTACACTTACAATTTTTAATTATTATAATACCTATATTATATTTATATTTAATACATAGTTTTTACATTTCAGTAGGGATCCAAAATGGTACAAAAATAACTCTAGCTTAGTGTATATTTTATTTGTCGATAAATATTATGGCATATTTTCAAATATTCTCTAACCTATAAAATATGTATTTTTTTTTTTTTTTTTTTTTATGCAAAATACGTTTCTTTCTTTCTTTGAATTCGGTGTTTCACGAATCGTATAGATATCTTACTAACGTTTACCTCCAGGAACTAGAAACAAATATGAAAAATCATAAAAATCGTACCTCTCTACCCATAACCTTTATCGTTATAAAATTTCGTTAAAAGCATTTTTTTTTTTTTTTTAATTATATGCAATAAAATAGGCGCTATATTTTATCATTTCTGAAAATAAAAAAAATAATACCTGTTCAAAGAGAATATAACATAACCTAACTTAACCTTGTCTTTTCAAGAGTATTGGTATTCAAACATTCAAACTTACAATTATATTACCCTTTGCGATTTTGTTCAAAATCAAGATTTATTAATTATAGATTAATTAAAAGATATTACAAAACAAATGTAATGTTTTTCAATATTAGAATAAATTATTCTGTACAGTTAAAACTAACTATATAGAGAACGTTTATATCAATTCTAGGCAATTATAAAACAATTCCGGTTAGAGACGGCTGTGTAAATTTAAAAGAACTCGGTTCAAGAAAACCCATTTTGTACAATTTGTATTTTAGTTTAATAAAAAAGTTTTTACGTTAGTTGAAATTTTACCGGGATATTCATTTAGAGTAAAACTTAAAACTTTGTATACGCCTTTCTTGAAATATCGACCCGTTGAAGCAATCTAAAGTTAAAAGATAGCGAATCCAATGGAAAGTGTTAATTTGATAGATTAGCATCTGCAGTGAGATTAGGTAGGTAATTCAATTGCCGGATGGGGCCAAGAGGGTTATTAAAAAGTATCATAAATCTGCAAGGGAAAAACTGCTTAACGACATTATTTCTTTTATTTATTTTTTTTTTTAAAGCCTCCCCGGTCTAAGGTAAAACAACAATTCTAAATTACCTTCATCCATTTAGCGTCTAATATCTCTTTATCAATCACAATGTCGAAAGTTAACGGTCGCAAGTTTGTGACGAAATACATATCAGCACAATCGAAACTCCCGCTTAAAACGTGCCGAAACGCCACTAAAGACACGAACTCAGCCGTGACGCCTGTCTCTTCGAAAACTTCTCGAACAGCAGCATCGCCTATATTTTCTCCTAGAAAAAAAAAAAAAAAAAATGATTACAAAACTTTTAATTATACATATTAACAATAATTATTAATATTAATTTATAATAAATAATTGACATTAGTCAGGTTAGGTTAGGCGACTAGTTTGTCTTATCAGAATTATAAACAAAAAATATGTATTTTACGTGTCTCTTCGTAGCTTTAATGAAATTTCATCAGAACTATTTTTCTAACAATTTTGGATATTGATTTTGAAGATTTGAGATTTCGTTGATGAGGTAAGTCTAGGGCCCTATAATTATTTAAGTATTCGTAGTAAAATCATTTTTTTTTTTTTTTTTAATACTGACTACTGATAATTAAACGTGCTACTCAATTTGTATTTATTATCAGTGGAATAATAATGTGCACAGTGTATACTGTACATGGTACGTGGGTAAGCTATAATAATTAACAATAACAAAATTACATAATAAAAATTATTGAGAAACAATTAAAAAAAAAAAAAAAATCACCAGTGAAAAAATAACCAAATGAAAGTACCAATTCGACAAAAACTATTTGTGTATGCGTAATAAATATAATTTAAATCCGATATTTTTATTCTGCTCTGCAAATCTGGTTAAATTTATCATTCAATTAAGTACAACAAATTTAATACATTTAAAATAAATTCAAAATTATATAAACAAACGAATCAGTGTGTGGCGTATGGTAAATGACAATAATTTCATATAATAATAATAATAATAATGTTTATTTAATTCAAAAAAATATTTTCAGAATTTTTAGAACGGATATATTTATTATTAGGATTTATTGCTGAAAGTTGAATTCTCAAGTGAGATTCGGCATAAGGTCTGTTGCTGTTTTCATTTTTATCGATACATAAGCTGAGAATCCCGTTTCACACATACCAGCGGGCAAAAACGCAGGAAAAAATTTCGGGGGGGGGGGTCGTTTTTGAAAAAATGTAAAATGTAACTATTGAATTTGTAGGTCGGGTAATTTATTTTTAACATTTGATCTGATATTCGGGTGGGGGGGTCAACCCCCCTAGTGGTTGCAAATGGTAAAAGTGCCAATTTCACGGCCTTTTGTGACAATTGAGGATATTGTGAACTGCACCAAAATACCATTAATGATGCATTGAATTAAATTTTTCTTGCAACGATGAACCCGGATGTCATTTCAATAAAAGTTTCATATTATTTTGCTGATATGGTCGAAGGACAATAAATGGGTTTTTAATCCACAATACATTTTGATGTTTAACCTGCTGTTAATCTGTAAAATACTGATTAAACGCTTCACTCAGTCCAATAAGGTACTGAATAATTTCTTCAATGTAAAAAACAACTAATCTATTTCAACCCCGTCCTCTTCCGAAAAGCATTTTGTTGTTGGAAAGCAATCGTCGAACTCGTTGGAACGCATACAAATTTCCCAAAATGTTAACATTTTCTTAAAAGCACGGTCGTTTCTCAGTAGTTCACGCTATCGCGGACCGTCGTAACCAATACTATTTTTATCAACGACGTTCAAGTATTATTTCTGTATAGACTGTACATTATTATCTATCGTACAAACACATTTTTTTGCTGTAATTGACCACTACACATATAGTATTAAAATATATATATATATATATATATAAAAAACGTGTACGATTTAACACGGCCTATTCCCACTAGTCGCCACTGATCTTTAGTTATTTATTATTATTATTTAATATCTTCAGATATTTGTATTGTATTTTATACTTTTTGAGAAATATTTAATCAAATCAATAATTTTCGCAATATTTTCTCGGTCGGCGATTTTATTTCATTTAATTATATACAATCAAAATTGTTAAATTAATTTGAAATTTTTACCATATAATTTGGTTGTTGCACGTTTTTCCTCGTTTACGCTTGATGATCGCCGGCCGAGTAGAGTATTTTTCCGGTAATTATAACAATTTTATTTAAATAAACGGTCAAACACATTGTCCATATCAGTGTTTCTTAACCTATCAAAGATCGCTTAGGGGTTCCACGAATGTGCTTTTATCAAAATAGTATTTTAGTGCAATACTAATGTTGCCGTTTATCGTCATATTTTGTGTACTATTCTTTTTAAAGATAATTTTCATAGGAGGTTCCGCATAAAAAAAATATAATTTTGTCGGTGTTCCGCGATATAAAAAAAAGGTTAAGAAACACTGGTCTATATATATATCATATAGTTTCTGATAAGGACACGATAACGATTCGAGCATAGTAATTAGTGTACATTAAAAGGTTTTCTAAGTGCATATGGTGAGCGTTTGCATATACAGTGTTTTTGTTCCATCGGTATCCACCGTGTTGAACGTTGTAAATGGATCGCGGATTAGATTTGATTCTTTAGCGTTAAAAAATATCCTCCCGGATAATGCCTATGATAGCCCTCCCCCCCACTTTGGGTCTTAGGGGGGGGCCCCGGCCGGTTGTTGCGCCACTGGCTATGGCGTAGACGACTCTATATAATAATACCGTCTGTGTCGTAAGTAACATTTCTGTAGGAACGCGTGTGTGCGTGTTACTTTAACCTTTATTGTACGAGAATAGAAACGCGGATTAATATTTTGTAGGCACTGTAAAACGAACACGAGTGTACGAATTACGGGTCACTAGCCGTGGTTTTAACGAAAAATATCGAGTTTCCGGTGAATATGTATGTAATAATAATAATAATAAAAATAAAAAAAAAAAAATACCAAACACGAACACGATTTATCACTAACAGTAATAATAATGATAACGGATTTATTATACCTACGGATAATGTATAATATAATATTTTCGTACGCATACCTAAACCAGCTACCGGTGTACACGAGAAAACAACACGAATAAAACCATAAAAAAAAAAAAAAAAAAATCAATTTTTAAATTATACGATTACGTTATGCTCTAATTTAAGCCAATTGTATATAGTTATACAGGTACTGTGTAAATCGCATTCGATGGCGATTTTTAATTTATGTATATATATTTGTTTTCAATCCAAATCAACCAAACCGTATAAACCTACACGCAAACTGTTTAGAAAAAAAAATAAAAAATTAAAACACAAAATTTACGATAATTATTATTTTATTATTTTTTTTTTTTTAATTGCCTATAATACTAAATCAGTCGGGTCGTGTATATCTATGTGTTCTTTTTTACCGGAAAATCTGTTTTATTCCGCTGTTCAACTTTCACCGACTATAATTTATTTTTTGTTTTTTGTATAGAATATAATTACCATTTGTTTCTGTTTCATTTACATTGATTACCTAATGAATATGTAAAAAAAAAAAAAAAAAAACACCTAATAAAAGTATATACATATATATAAAAAAAAATAAATATTTACCAGGATTTACATAACCTCCGGGCAATTTCCAAAATGGATTGTGGTGCTCTTTGACGACTAACAAATGATCGTCGCGTATCACAAGGCCTCCCGCGCCCGTGTACGTATGAGGGGAGTCTACCGTCGCGTTTTCTCCCCTTAAACGTTTGTACATCCACAGATCGTTACCGTCCGGAGACGTTCTGTGAAATAGGAAATTGTTCTGGAACCGACCAAACAACACAAAATATTTTATTACGTAAGCGTGCCGGTTGGAAATCCCAAAAGCCAACCGAAACGTTCCTGTTATATTATGTTATACGGCGTATAGGACTTAGAAACACGTCAAAACGAAAATCCCAACGCGTTTTCGAAGTATTACCTTTTCAATATAAAATGACATGGTTACAGAATTTTACTTGTTATTGTTTTTTTTTTTTCTTTTTTTTTTCCGGGCAACGTTCAATATAATACCGACGAATATTACGCAACAGCACCGGTCTAAAATTATTATTACTTTTTTTTACAATTTCTTTTTGGTTAATTAATCTATTAGTGAATTCGCAATAGTTTAGTTATACTTCGGGTACAACGTAGAAAATAAACGAGCGTTTTTTAAATTTTTTTTTTTTTTATTATTCGTGTTCTACTTTGAAACGTTACGGATTTTTCGAGTCGACGAATCGTAACTGCAATAATTTGGGCGTTTCGCCTGCAGCGGAGTACCTACCTATAATATAATACAATATATTGTTATCGTGTTATCTAAAGTTAAGCGATTTAGAACAGACAATACAATCGTAATGATTTTAGTTGTAAAAGAGGAAATAAAAAAGGCGTACATAGTTGGCACACCATGGGTGGGTCCCACACTGTTGTAGGTGGGAAGTTGGTAAGGTAGTAATATAGATAGGAATTTAATTTATATCTGAATGCGATGATAAATTGCAAACAAAAAACGATTCTGAGCAGAGTAGTAATAGTCGTGTTTTTTCACTGTTACCACGGTAACATAGAAATCAACACAAATAAAAAAGAAATAATAAAAAACGAAATTGGAATCTTATTTTTGTCGTTTTTCGTCATTATTTAGGTAGTTTTTCTGCTGCGTTCAACAACCAATAGGTATATCGAAAAATTACCTCTTTAAAGTACCAATTAGACAAATTTTGCTACCGGAAACAGCATAGGAGTATATAAATCGGATAAAGTATTCTGGTAAAAAAAGTGTATACTGAAAAAAAAATAAACATCATTGTAAAACCACAAGATCCAACGATCCACTCAGAATATAAAAACACGATATTCCAGTTTAATATATGCTAGTAAACCTTTCGGTCGCTATATTTTGTAGATTATTCGGGACAGAATCATTTTAATTCAAACCCCGAATTTTTTCCTATTGTTTGCGCAAAATAATATATATTTTTTTAGAATATCCAAATGTAACGATATAATAAATTAATGTATTTATAGTTATGCTATTTAACTCCTTACAGCCGACACAAGCCATAAGCTTAAAGGAAGTATATAAATTGCAATTGGTTTAATCGTATAATACATTTGTATAATGTATTTGATTTCTGCGTGAAAATGAAAAAGAAAAAACCGATACATAGAGCCTATTTCAAAGGCCCAGTGTAAAATTGGAATTTTATTTAGTCCAGGCGAATTTAAGAACTGAGCGAATTAAGTTTTGACTTTATGTTAAATAGTACCTATATATTTGTTACTGAATAAATAATCAACGAATGGCATAGTTTATGTGTACTTTGTCGTAAAACCAAAAGTTGTAAAAGTAATTTTATCCTCAATTTTAAGTTTGCCAGTAAAATACGTTTTAATTCTACTCGTACAGTATTCTTTTAAGTTACGTGTAACTTATATAGTCTTTTATTAAACTTTTTCTTGGCTGAACGATTTATAAATGATTAAAAGGATCTTAGTAGATAACAACTTGGTGTTTTTTATTTTTTTTTTTTTTTTTTTTATATATATATTAAATTCTTAGTTGAGTTTTAAATTAATTCGTATTATATTATAAATTAAAATATATTTTTTAAAACTCAGTCAACGGTTTAAAATTGTTATAATCGTCTGAACTATTATTTACCATCGTATTATTATGTATTACTATATATATATATATATATACTCCGAATCGTATATACGTTTAATTACAATGCCGTTTGATGATAATTTTAAAATGTTTTAAGATTATATTACTTCCGTGTTGGAAATTCCGGGCGTTTTATCCAAACGTATGTGTAATCGTATAGTATAACGCCGGTAGAAAGTGGTTTTGGTTGTTTCGGGCAGGATTTTTATGGGTTTCGGAGCGTACTTTGGTATTTAAGAACTTACTTTGGCCAATTCCGTAATCCAATGCGCATGTTGTCGAGCTATCCGGAACCACACCAAGTGCACCTGTTCATCCACAGACCATTTAATTAGAGATCCTGTAGAAAATAATGGTTTTTTGAAAACGTGTTAAACATGAGTTCTGAAGAACGTGCTCGGGCCCCATATGGCGGCAACGACCCTTGCAAGAGGAGGGTGAGCGGCTTAGTGTAAAAAAAAAAAAAAAAAAAAAACAACAACTAAACTAAAGGGGGTGAAGTTCAATTTCGGGGGCTGCGCGTAGTGTTGGGGAGAACGAGTTTGCAAACGAGAGGAGGGGAAGAGAGAAAGTGAGTGAGAGAGAAAGAGAGAGAGAGAGAGAGAGAGAGAGAGAGAGAGAGAGAGAGAGAGAGAGAGAGAAAGAGAGAGAGGATTAATGTAGAGTACAGATTCCCCGGGGTATACGCGCACACTCTCAAGCCGAGGGAATAAATCACAGATTAACTTGACGGTTCGCATTCAAATTTATGTCGATGGATTGTACGGTATAAGGGAAATATGGTTAAAAAAAAAAAAAATTTTGTTCGTATATTTTTTTATACATTATACACCTATATATTTTTTTTATATATTCCGTTATAAATCCGTTTTGAGCGAAAGTTTTTTTTTTTTGTTTTGTTTTTTCAGTAAGCGCTGTAGGGGGAAAAGCTCAACGTCGATTATATGTACAAGTGTTAGTTGGTTGTTGTTAAAAATATGTTAGTAAAAAATATATCATAAACTATATTATTTTATGCTGTTTTTTTTTTTTTTTTTTACATTGACAGCCTAAACGATAATGTTTATATTTCAAATCTGACTTAATGCCTCTCGGAATTCTCTGGAAATACGTAAAAAAAAAAAAAAAAAATCCAAGTTTTAATCATTATACAGTTCAATCCACAAGAGGAATTATACGCGTAATTAATAGATGTGCGTTGTCAGTTTTATGGGGATAAAATAGAACAATATTTCGATACGTACGGAAATAGATAAAATATTGATGATTTTGATACATGTCAGGGTACAGTGAATATTATGAACGAAATTACGTTATATAAAAAAAAAAAAAAAATACAAAGCATTGAACAATACGGGGGCAGGGGGGAAATTAATCCGGTCGTATTTTTTCGAATGACTAATTTTTCGCTGTCGTTAATTTAAATTGTCGTTTACGTTTATTTCAAAAATATCAAAACTGTATTTTGTTAATTAATTCTGTAATCGTTATCGCTGACAAAATAATATTATTATGCTCCGGACACTACGCATTGTTCGACGTTATTATAGTACACCGCAGAGTACCTACTCGAATTAAAAATATATTTTTGACAGCATCAGCCAGCAGAGCTAAACAAAGACAAGTTATTCATAATTATTGTTATCTGATATTTTTTAAATAGATATATTAACGCCGTATTGGATATTAAATAACGTATAAAAAACTATAAAAAAAAAAAAAACAAAAAAACCATGATGTTCCCCGCTTAAATACAATAATATGATAAATGGTTTTACCTATATTTTGTTTAATTTTTTTTTACTTTTACAACTAAAATAAATAATGTATATTGTAATACAAAATGTTAATATTTTTATGCAATTTCTTCGGTATCTATGATTAATCATATTTAATTAAAATTATTTCAATAGTCTTTTTTTATGCTATTAGTAAAAACAATACGATTTATAGTCAAATGTACAAGTGCCCTCAATGAAATAGGGAAAATAGTTTAACACTACATTAATATAGTAAATTATGTTTTTATTTATTTTGAATATATATATATATATATATAAGCTTGTAAACTTATCTCAAATCAAATGCTGAAAGTTCAATTTAAAAAAAATAAAATAGCGGAATTTAAAAACATTAATTTCATTGTTGAGCACTTGTCTCGTCACTAATCTCGCTGCGGTCTATATAGTGAAAATTACATTTCAGTATGCGTACCTCTCGGTTCGTGTGTTGTCTTTTTAAATCTGAAAACGATTAATCATCAAATTCTAAAAACAATTCCGAACGTAGTGGCATTATAAAGGTTTTTAACCGACGCACACACAGCAGTTTGTCTTTTTATTTTTATGTTATCGCAAACTATTTAACGAGAATTTTCCAATTTTGACACACCGCCACGCGCTCGTGAAGTACACAATCTCCGTGTCTAATTTCCGGTCGATTGAACATGATATATGTTAGCAATATCAAAATATTTTTAAAACCCGTTACAAAAAAAGAAAGAAAGAAAAAAATCAACTTTATCATTGTAAAACTAATCTTTTTTTGACTGAAACGGAAATCAAATTAAATATATAAAGTGTACCATTATGTACACCAAAATACATAATATATCGCTATTTTTAATATACTTCCTATATAAAGCTATACATTTTAAGTAAACGCGTTTGAACGACTCAAAAATACTAGAAAGTATAAATTATATACATTTTACAAATACGAACACGCCAATGTGTTTTTATTGTAGTGTTTCTGACGTTTAATATTGCTCTTGATTTTCATCGCATTTAACACGAATATTGCCAAACAGTTTTTTTATTTGGTATAAGATTTCGTAAAGTAAAACTTATGGTGTGCGTATGATTTCTTTTTTTTTCCTTCTATATAACCAAACATTTTGTTTCTAAAATTTCCACGAGTGTCAAGAACACAACCTAAAATAACACACACAGCCCTATAAATAGTTCTAAAAACGTCTAGTCGTTTTGAAATATATCGCTCAAAACGTTTAGCTCAAAAATGATTAAATAATACTTGATATTGTTTAAAAAAAAAGAGAAACATAGGTAAAACCTACGCGTAATATTATTAAAATATAATTTTTATTACAATATAAATATATATATAAATTGAAACGATATATTTGTATTTTAATTTGATATTTCATGAGTTTTACTTAAACATATAGGGCGATTTATTTCGGAATCCCGAATGCGACGATAAACCATTTGCAAACAGAATACGATTCTGAGCGACGTTAAACATTTTTTTGGCTTAATTTAAATCGAACGAACATTTTTGACGACAAACTTCAAACGCCTATAATATATAAATTTGTGACTGCGCAGCGTGTTCGCAATATATTTAATATTTCCGTAAGAAAACGACTTGTTGTTTAGGATCTAGTGTTAAAGTGTCGAGCATTTTCTAGCGTTTATATAAAACCAGAAGACCAAAAAAAAAGCGTTCTACTGTCAACGGAACAAGTCTAAAACTGGTAAAAAACTGTTGTTCGCAGAAAGAATAATGCAGACGGTTTTTTTTTTTTCTACGTTTATTATATTTCATAGGCATAGGTGTCGTCCATATAAGGTTTTTTTTTTTGTTTGTTTGCACAATACTAGTGTTAAATACTAGTGCAAGTTTAAATTTTGGAATGCATTCAACTTTTAACACGGCGTTGCGCATTTAATTAAAACTATTTAAAATACGTATTCGAATAGTGAACAAGTATTTTAATATTTATATTTTTATTTAAAAATACTTTTTGCTCTCGAATGGTTTACAGCAAGCCTGGCGCAAACGTAATACACGGTTGTACGAATACGGCGGGGTCCGGACCGCACTACGGTTTTAAAAGGCATACAAGCAAATTCAATTATTACGGGATATTATACATTTTTTTTTTTTTTTTAAATTTTATATTCACACCGCGCGGCGGATTATTATTATATTAATTATATTTCGTATGTTTCCCGAAACGTTTCTCAATCCCAATTAATTCCCCGCCGTCGTCGTCGTCGTCGTCGTCGTCGTCGGCGAACCTTCAATTACTGTCGCCAGTCCGCCGCCGGCGTTTCCCATTATATTATAATACCCGTATGGCGTACACCTCCTCTGCGCATACGTATACGTATATCACTCATGTGGATTGTATTATTATTCGGTACGTTTTAAATGGACCTCTGTCGTCGTACAAACTCGAATAACGTACGAGCACACACGATGCGGAAATTAAAAACGTGCCCGGTACCGCGCGCGCGGGACCGGGGCGGATTTTCGTTCTGAGCTTTCAAAGTCCGCGCGCATTATGATAATAATAATAATAATAATAATAATAATCGTACGTCAATATACCGGAATGGGACGGACGACCCTCCCCTCCAATCATCAGCATACCCATATAATGTCCGTATTACCGGCGCTATATACGAATTTCTATTATATTATATTATATTATATTTTACCATCGCTCACCAAAATGATATTCCGGTAAAACGAGTGTAAGGAGAGCGAGAGAGAGAAATTTAAATTTCGTTCTAGCGAAATCCCCCAGGACGCCCAAAAGGAAATGGTGCCGTGACCCCCTCACTATTTAATCTTAAGTATTAGTATACAAAAAAAAAAAAAAATTTAAATCTCAAGTAAGGGTAGTGTTACCACTGGATGGCGCCTCCCATCGAATAATCATGTACCTATTTTCTATTAGCAAATATCATTATTGTTCCTAAAGGAACAGATTGTATATACCAAATAAAATTTAGAAAAAAAAAAAAAAATTTTTAGCGAAATAATAATATTATATTTACACATATCTACCGTATCGGGTAGATACCATTATCAGGGGCGTGCTCCCCCTCCTTTGGACTTTTATTTTTATAATAACTCGTTTGTTATGCTTTATGAATTGTCTGTCCGCTTATTCGTATTGCTTATTTTTATTAATGGCTTATCGTCGTTGGCCGCCCGACGAAATTGCAAAAATTAAAAAATATAAAATAACAAAAAAAAACCTAGAATAATTATTATATTATCGATTCGGCTCTTTAGCTTTTTATTATACAAGACTCATTAAACGCGAATAAATAATAAACGAATATACGTGTATTTTTTTTTTTTTTTTTTCTACAAAATTACATATTATTTACATATTTGTATAATTATAATAACAGTAACGTATTGGTCGAAGTTGGCGATTTTCCCCCAGGTCATACCACACGGAAATGCTGAGAACGCCACTGTATACTGTATTATTGTGTTATTACTTATTGTACCCGTAATCGAACGGTATTATTGGACGAGATTATACATATCGCGGATGTATTTTTTTTATATAATAATATTTAGGACCTTAATCTAATTTTCCAACACTCAATACCGTATTTAATATGTACGGCGATTTGTATATGATAAATTTCTTATTAATGCGCGCACGGTAAAAAATAGCGATTTTGAATATATAATTTTATTGTTATTTTACGCGTTACAAAACTTAATATTCGTCCGATATTGTATACCTATCTACAATCTACACGTATTGTATAATATTATAATAATATAACGTATTCGAATCGTAAAATTGAATTAAATTCGATTTTTTTTTTGCTCTCGGAAATATTTCAAAATAATAATAATAAATAATATTCGCATATTTTCACATAATAATATTACGTTCTTATATATATATATATATATATATACGTATACATCATACTTCGTTATAAAACGACGCCGTAATAATATTTGTAATATAATAATCTTTTTATCGAGTACCGCCGTCGTATACAGTTGCGAACGGTATGATTTGATTTTTACAATTTTTTTTTAAAAGACGAAAAAAAAAAAAATATAACGAATACTCCGTTCACCGTTGTGTGCGGGAAGTTGGGAAGACGGGATATAGATTGGGTAATTCGATTTATTTACAGTGTACACAACGATAAATCATTGCTGACGAAAAACTATACTGAGCGGAACTCGGTTAAGCGTTTAACCGATGTCTTTTCCAGCTTTTCTCGGTTTTAATTATTAAGTTAAGTAAAAGTTAAAATGAAAAATTACTGGTGGGTAGGGGTAATTGGTTAAGGGGGCACCACGACCACAGAGCTCCGAAGACACGAAATTCGCCACCAGAAATCATCTATGAAGTTGACGATAGGGGAACAAGGTTAGCGATCGACAAAACTTGTTTAACCAAAAAAAAAAAAAAACCACACGTCGTAGTAAAACTAATAATTGAATTGACAGAATCTAAAATATTATAAATTACATCGTGTCCGGATCGTGAAAATTCATTCACATTGTAGGTATACTTTGTGTGTAAATACGTAAATCATATTAATTTTATTCAAAATTATAATATTGATATTTTATTATATTAATATTTATTTGTGCACTACACACGATTACTTTTTATTTTTTTTTTATCAAAAACTCATATTAATACACGATGATTGGCGTTTTATTTTTGACGGTTTTATCCGAAAAAAATGCAGATTTTGCAAACTTCAAAGTATAAGTATGCGCGATTTACAGTCGATTAACTATGCGTAATACGACGCGCATAAAGTGCTATATTTGAGAACATATCAAATTCACCGTTTATACGGAACAAAAAAATTAACCTCTTAAAAATAAACCGATCGCTCTGTTCTGAATTTACAAGTTCATATTGACGACGCGAACGTATGAATAATTTCGAACACGATTTAAAATTTTAAAATAAAAATACCGTCTTGTCGTTGCTAAAGTTTGTTTTACAAGATATAAAATTTTCCAAATAACAATATTAATAATATTTCAAAACGTACAACCACCGTCACGAAAATAAATAAACGTTTATCGAATATATTTTTAAACGAACGCGAAATGTAATCGAATAATATAAGATTACTGCGATATTAGATTTTGAGTTGCACAAGGAGAAAAGTGCGTATATATTGGGTTTGAAAATCGATTCTTAGAGCAGTGTATATAAAAAAAAGTAATAAGTAAGTCTTTTGAGATTGAAAAATAACCTACGGAAAAGCGTTATAGACTATTGTTAAACAAATACCATATTGTTATATGTACCTAGTACAAGAAAACTATTTTGGTTTGTTTTTATTTTCCGAGACAAAATTTCCGAGGCAGTTTTTTTTTATTTTTCGTTTCAACGAACTAGTGTATATTTATTTTAATTGTAAATCACATTTTTTTTGTTACCTACCTAAAATAATATTAAATAACTGTGCACTTTCAAAAATTAAATGTATATATATATATTCATCTTTTGGTAAATGTTCACAATCGCAGCACACTCGATCGTTATGCAATATATGTATATAATTATGTCGAATAGTTTTCATTTTACACTTTCTCGATTAATTTTTTGTCCAAAATTTAACAATATAACGACGCGAGTAAAAATGTCATGACCTTATTAAAATTACTGCACATTAACATATAACAATGGGGAATACGTGTTTTTATTTTATACAACTTTTTTATTTTTTTATTATTATTATCTCGTAAAGAGTAATTTTCAAAAATTATATTTGTATTATACGTGCACGTATTACGTAACACTATTTTTTATTTATTTGCGATTATTTGAAATTTATTAACAGTCAAACAGTTTACGATATTTAATTATGATTTGTATACCTTAAGGTTAAACGTTCGATGAGTTATTAATTTTATTTAAGTCGTTTGGAAACAGTTTTAAGGAAAAAAATAAATAAAATCTATCGATAATTTATAGAAATAAACCGAATTTTCTTTTTGAATAAATAATATTAAAAATCGTGGGTCACGACCATAAAAGTGAACGTTTTCTTGAAATCTTTAAATTTTTTATAAGAACGTACCTTTAGAATATTCAGAAACTTCCAATTAATATGGGTGTATAACTATATATAAGTATATAAAGAAAAGTAGAAATTAGAAGAAGAAAATAGAAACCCCGTCTCCGCCGCCTTTATTCTATACAGCAGTATAAACTTTTTATTATTACGCGTTATGAAATTAATGATAAACAAGTTTAATTATTTTCAACCAATCAGGTAAAAGTTTAGCGCGATTTCCCGAACAAGTTAATGAATTATTTATTTTATATTTGTATAGGTACGCATAACTTTAGAAATATTTATTTAAAGAGTATATCCAAGAGTCCGTGTCTCGTTCGTTTTTTCTTATGCAATTTTTTTTAAAAACCGTATGTATAGGAACGTAAAAATCTTTTCAAGCACCTTCAGAGGCTACTTGGAATGATCGACTCGTGAAAATAAAAATGGTTTAATCCCGTACAAAATGTATAAGAATTCGATTCATACTTTTCGTCGTAAGTATAGTCGGTCTATTTCGTATTGTGTATGCGTTTCTAAAATGAAAATATCCACTATCTATGTAATTGTCTATCTAGTGGAGGATATGTGGAATAGATGGGCTCCCCAGGGGCTTTTTTTTTTTTTACATATCGTGAATTTTAATTTATTCTACAAAGTACAAATTGATCGTCTAAACCAGCGGTTCTCAAACTTTTTCGTCTCACCGCGCCATTTTAGAATTTAGGTCGTCTCATGGCGCCCTCGATGAAACTGATGACCTTATTTTTTTTTTAAGGTAAAATATATTTTTAGACCAGAGTTATCTGGTACCAGGGTGCGGCGGTGCACACTTTGGCAACCGCTGACCTAAGCTATTATTATTTATTGTTATAGTTACCTATCAAAAAAAAAATATTACTATGATTTGTATGCAATTTAATAATAAACCGAATAAAGTGCCGTCCGAAAATCAGAAAAAAAGTATCAGGTGACCAGGCGGCGCGTGTCTATACAGGTGTTCTCCCGAGCGAGATTGATCGACGTCAGCTTATGATCTCCTGGTATACAATTTTTGAACATTCATTAAAATTAAGAAAACTGTAATTTTATAAAACCGCATTAATAAAGTAACCGTAACTCGGCTGTTTTTTCAAACGTACGCAGGTGTCTTTACTAGTATAAACAGTTCTATTATGCACACTTTATATTCAAAATACTTTCCCTCCCCCTTTCTGATTTCTGGGGCATTTTGATGATTTGATGATAGGAGATTTCCACACAAGTCCCTCCCGTATTTGGATATCATAAAATAACTTTCAATGGACTTTATCCGTAGTAATTGATCTGATCATCGCCGTATTTTTTTTTGTTAAAACCACTCTGCTATCACCAAATTCCATCGAGATATATACTTGATCCAAAAACCGGAAGGAAGGTTATTTTTAATATGTAGTGCCCGCAAGAGTCCTATATATATACTAGTGAAGATTTCACCGCGTACTTTAAACAATAACCGAGTAACGGCCGTTTATTAAAATTCCTTATAACTTTAAGGAATATTCGAAAATATGCACTCTGGAGAACACCTGTTGTTATGCAGACGGCGGTCGGCCGGCGGAACAGACAATTCATACCCCTAGGATAACTACGCCCCCCCCCTGGTACGTTTATGCTAGAATATATATACCTACTAAATTCATATGCCAGGTGTATATAATCGCACTAGGATTATTATACTCGGCAGAACCAAAATTCTAGGATTTATATACTCCCTAAATTCATTAAAGGAAAACCATACCTCCCAGGGAGGTTTGAAATTCGTATTCTTGTAGTTGTAGTGCACGTTGTGCAAAAAATACACGCCGGACAGCAAGTCACGGGGGTAAAAACGAAAAAAAAAAAAAAAGCATTCCGCGTTTACAGAAGGTAGGGTTTGAACTGCGACGACGACATTGAATTTAAAACCCACCGAGACACTTATTTCAACGCTTGGTCAAAAACAGTGAAAGTAGAAATCGGTACAATACTTGCTGGTACTTTCAAACACAATACTACATGATATGTAATTTTGTAAAATACATTCATTATTATTCACGTCTAAAGAATCTTGTATAATAAAAACAAAAAAATACCGATTCGTCTACGTTTTTCGCCATTTCATTGAGCCCAGAGTAAAAAATTGGCACGTCTTTATAAGTCACATTAATAAAAATAAAAAAAAGCCAATATCAATAAAAACAGACAATAGCTATTGAAAATAATAATAATAATTCAAGGGGGTCATAAAAATCGTCATAAAAAGCTAATAATAATAATAATAATAATAATAATATACAATCGGGCGAATTGAATTACACGGGACACGGCGAGTTGTGAACGGCGGCGGCGGCGGTTGAGATCTGGGAGCGACACGCGTACACTAAGGGCCTGGGCGCGCGATAATGTATGAATCGACGACAGGGTTTGTTTTGTCATTGGCGCGGCTACGCAGTGTCGGTGTCGAGTCGAACGGGGTGCCCGCGGGGCCGCCACCAGCTTTTAAATGTGACCGCCTCTCTGTGTGTTCCTGGTTAATAATTTAAGCATCCGTTCGGCGGCGGCGGCGGTCTACGGACGGGGGCCGGTTCGTATTATTGTTTTGCGCGTCCAAAGTTTATTATACACTGGCACAATACCCGTACGCACTGTTTATTATTTTAAAATCGAGCGCGGGGCGAAAGTGTCTCGTCGCGCGCGCACACGTGGCGGCCGCCACGTTAGTTACGTTTCCAAGTTACGTCTCTCCCGCGCGACGACCGACATGATTTTATAAAACATTACTACATGTTTTCTTTTTCCTTTTTTTTTTTTTTAATTTTTATTTGAAAATTTACAATCTGTATTATCAAAACACAATAAGCAAATGTGAAAGAAAAAAAAAACAATAATGAAGACAAACAGAAAGACAATTGACAAGGGAGACCATCCAGTGATAGAACCCTTCAGATTAAACCTAATTTATAGAGATTTTTTTTTTTTTTTATTTATTACAAAAGATCCCGACACCAGCGCCTTTTAAGGCGATGACGAGGGTTTTCAGGTAGTGTAATAAGTGAGGATAGGTGGGATATAAGATTGATAAAATTTAATGTAAGTATCTCAACATTTTGGATTTTTAAGTCCTTGTGGAGTGCATTATTTGTGACATACCATGGAGCAGAGGCTATGAGACGGAGGGATATGGATTGGAACGTTTGAATGGTTTGTAATTGGGACGGTTTGGCGCTCCGCCAGATTTGTGAGCCATAAGTCCAAATGGGCTTTAAAAGAGATTTGTATATTGTTAATTTTGCGTTTATAGAAAGTATGGACTTTATTATTGGGCGAAGTATGTGTAGGCGATTATTTAGCAATTTGCGTTTAGATTACATTACTACGTTATAATAGAAATTATATCACTCGAAAAATTATGCCGCATTGTCATTAGCGTAAATTTAATATTTATATATTATTATATGTATTATTTGCGTGTACGCGGTACATATACGAGTATATAGATGTACCATTGTACACGTGACACACCAGTGGCGCAGTGTTTAGTCTTATATCCAAACAAATAATAATAGTTTATCTTATTCGGATAAATCGTTCTTTGGATCTAGACAAACTCATGAATATACCCTCCAGGGGGGGAGGAGGGGATTTTGATCGTGCACAAGAACTCCCCGGGGGAATGTGAATTTTATTCACGAAAATCGAACGGATTTGAAATTTATTGAAATCGATTGAAAATTATTGAAAAATACAAATAAAATTGATCGACTACCCCGCTATATTTACCCGGTATCGCGTATTAAACTTATTTATACTTATTGTTCGTTACCGGAACTGTACCTATATCGATTTTATAAACGGGCTAAAACTAAGATTGAACTCGATTTTATTTATTACGAGTATTGTATTACACATTAGTTGGACGATTTATATATTTTTAGCGTGTAATGGAATTTTACAATTTTAATCATTGTTTTTTTATTTTTTTTTTTTTTTTTTACTAGATAAATTTTACGGTCGTGTTTTATTTATTGTCTAGATAGATTTTAATTATCTGTGTCTCGACGACGTCGACAATTCGTGTAATATAATATAAGAACGTGTGCGTGCGCTCGCCTTCGTCTCCCCTGCGCGCGCGCGCGCACGTGGTACACGCGAGTGTGTTGTGTACTCGTCCGAAGTCGGTTGCAGATCAATAGGGAGGGGGCTGCCTCCGGGGAGCCCTAAAATAAATATAAAAAAAAAAAAAAAAAAAAATAATAAAAACATACTCACCGCTCCGCCCCAATCCGAGCCCGGTTATTTATGGAGTCCGGGAATAACCCGATTACCGCGCGATCAAATTGCTCTTTTTTTTTTCTTTTTTTTTTTTTGTTTATCCATCGCGTCAAACCAAATCGGCGGCGTAAAATTCGACAGCGCCGCGAACGTAACGCGACAATAATAAATATTAAAAAAAAAAATAAATAAATAAACACGCGTATTTTTTATTTTGAATACACCGCTGGAGAATCCGTATTATTGCCGCCGATATAATATATGGGCCGGTTCACTACGTACACCAGCGCAATTATAATATAATATTTCGATTATTATTTCCCGAACCGGCCAAACCCGAGCGCATAAATGCACGCGAGTTATGTTCAATAAATACCCAGACTAAAATTATCACGGAAAAACTTTTAATGTTATACCAAAATAAACCGGAGACCATTATTTTAGTAATATAATAAAAATCGGTATCTTCATCCCGTCATAGACAGTGCGCGTTCAAAGTTGGTCGTTTTGTATAAAATCGCGATTTCACGATAGATAATATTACGGAACAAAGCGAGTGGTATTCAAATTTGTTACAAAATAATTGGTAAAAATGCTACGGAAACTTTCGAGTTGATTAAATTAGCATTTGTAGATGTTTCACTAAGCCGTTGTGTAACGTTTGACTGGTTCGGTTAACCATTGAAGGTGTCCGTCGTCCTGGACGTCCATCGACATCGAAAACCAATTTGATACCATTACTTTTGTTCGAAACAAAATTTAGAAATGATCGACGATTCTACCATCTGTGAAGTAGCCAATGAAGTTGGCATATCAATTGGTACGATTTTATCAGATGAATTGGGTATGAAAAGAGTGTCCGCAAAATTAATGCCAACATTTTTAACCGAGGACCATCGCAATGAAGTGTGTTTGGAACTAAAAATCGAGTTTCTAATGACCCAAGTTTTATAAAACCAATTATTACGAGTGATGAAACATGGGTATATGGATATAATCACGAAACCAAAGTTCAATCATCGCAATGGAAGATAGCAAATTCACCTCATCCAAAAAAAAATGTCGTCAGATCCGGTATACATCAAAGCAATTGTTTTCTTCGATTTGTTTGGTTTAGTCCATTATGACTTTGTACCTATAGGTGAGAAAATAAATCAAGTTTACTATAAACAAGTACCGGAAAGATTAAGAGAGAAAGTACGCCGTAAAAGACCAGAATCAAAGTCGTGGCTTTTCCACCAGCGTATTTAGCACTTCCCATACGTGAATTTTTGCATCCAAAAATATACCGGTGATACCTCCTCATCCATTATATTCACCTGACTTAGATCCCTGTAATTTTTTTTTTTTTGTTTCCGAAACTATAAATTAACCCTCAAAGATCACAGAGATTTGAAGACGTTAATGAAACAATCCATAACGTTACAGAAGAGCTAAAGGCTATAACCTTGGAGGAAATTCAAAGGAGTTTTCAAAAGTGGCAAGACCAGAGAAATTATTTTGAAGGGGATCCATTTAAATTGTTTGTAAGTTTGAAATATAATACTTGCTCTCGAACACTTAAAAATATATTATCAAAAAATAAATTTACATTCTTAAAAACCAAATTGCTAATCAATAAGTCACTATTAAAACCCATTTGGACCTACGGATTTCAACTATGGGGCGCGGTTAAAAAAACAAAACTAAAAAAAATCCAGTCCTACCAGAACATCACACTCTGCAAAATCACAAACGCCCCACCTAACATTGTTAACTAAACCCTCTAAAACGACACGCATATCAAAACAATCGAAGAAGAATCCGCAGTATTTTTACGTTGTGATAATCACGTAAACCCATCAGAAAATTAAATACCTTAATACTGGCCGACGATCTTCACCTTCGACTATATAAGGAGATGGTGTACCTTCTGCTCTAATAAGCCCATTCGATTTTTTTTTCTCTCTTGTTTCTCTCTCGAGTCATGGATTAAATATATTCTATTAGTCTTTCCTCGTGCCAAGTGACACTAATGGGTGGACATCTTAAAACCGAATCTACCTGCTATATTTCTTACTTCACATATACGTATTGTGCTTTTTGTACAGATTGTATATTTTTTTTATAAAAATAAATAATAATAAATTTCGTCTGGGTATTTATTGAGCACACCTCGTATATACATAATACGTTGGACGGATTTCACGTGCTGCCGCTATACACAGCTCGGTGGAGCCTCCGCCGACCCGCCCCCTTTATATTATTTTCCGCATAGTCCGAGAGCGCGGACCGGCGACGATGGGCGGCGGGGCGGCCAGAGCTATAGATATTAAATTCGGGTGGGCGGCGGGGCGGGCAGAGCTATAGATATTAAACTCGGATGGGGGGGGGGGCGGGCGGGCCGGCGAGTCGCGCGTAATACGGGCGCGCGTATACACTGTAACACCGTAAGTTATGTAATTTAAACACCCTAAGTTTCTAAAGTTTGAAATTATTATAATAATAAGGAAACACCTATAGTGTATACGTACGAACGAGTCGTAGAACCGCGGGCGTATATTACCCGCGTATAAAAGTATAATATTATACAGGGCGGTGAGAAATGTACGACGGTCTCGAATTTCCCGCACCGCACCGTCCCCCCCCCGTCCTACCGTACTCGGCGCATCGAATAAATTGATTTTTGACGAAAATAAAAATATTTTTCAAAATAATCGCCGCCGAATTTTTCGCATCGCAAATTCTCTCGATAGTAATAGTTCCGGGTGTCTACGTTTCGCACACGGTCCCGGGGGTGCCGAACTCGAAGAACGTAGAGACGGGCCCCCCATTAATTTTATACAAAACTGTTGCGTTACGCGAATTTACACGACATACGCGGCGGGCTGTAACGGGCCCCGGGCCCAGGGGACGCGTCCCTTTTTAAAATCGGCGTTTGATGATAACGCGCGAGGCCATTCAACGGTAATATATATATATATAGATATCCCGACAATATTGAGCGAAGACAATTGAACTCGGAGACAATTGAGCGCGACGACCCGTCGGATTTTAGATTTCTCGCATTGATAAATAACTTTGTTCAACATTCATTGGAAAATGACATTTATTTTGAAATTAAAACGTATTTATTTACGATTTTCACCATTATACATTATACATAATACTCCTATACATTTTTTTTATTTTTAAATAAATAATAATTTGTCGCCGCGCTCAATTTTCGACGCGAATGAACCGTAATAATAATAGGGACTTTGCGTTAGGTTTTTTCGCTTTAAATTCAAACCAACAGACCAAACGCCCTAATATAGCCGCGTAGTGTTACGTAAGTAATTAATTATTATTATTATTATTTTTTTTTTTTCATAAACGTTTAAAATAATTAATTATTCAGTTGTTTAAACCGATTTTCGTATTTATTTAATGTGATAACAACGGCGGCGGCTTCATATATAAACAGTGTTATCATTAGTTTATTATTATTATAATACGCATTGAATTTTAGATCATATGATTGAGCCACAGCGCATTATTTTGTCGCCGATATTAGCGACGAGTCTCCGAATTAGATGTTCGACATGCGCATGCGTGATGCAACTCCTCGCATAGTTAACTATAGGTCGTTCAACAGCATAGATACTAGATATTAAAGATACTATACCTTAGCTCGTGGTTAATAGTATATTATACTATTTTATATATATATATATATATTGTCTATAAAAAAATATTAATAAAACAGTATTGTTTACTGATTTACTTACTTATGCAAAGACAATCCTGGACGCAACTTAACGGACCTCAATCAAAATATACGGACATTTTAGTTATCCACTTTTTCACTCATATTCAATAAAAATGAAGGCCGAAATAGTGAAATATTCAAATAGTCGTAACCCAATATTGAAAATTAAACCCATTATATTTCGTAATTTCGTTACTCGTTATCAAAATTCAAAACATAATACGGTAAGGTGATGACGAATCATCCGCGGATAAATATGCGAGAAGTCACGTCGCGCACGCGCGTGTGCAACACCTAATTCGGAGACTCGTCGCTGACAACGGCGTTTTTTCGTATTGATGTAATACGCAAAAAAAAATCTAATTTATATAAAATTCTAGTCTTACAGAATATTACTTTAAGAAAAAAAATCACTAACGCTCCCTTCTTTGTTTTTAATTTAACTCTACACGAAGATGTAGGTATCAAACCGGTTATAGCGGAAGCGGAATTATTTTACACTCGGTTTTTTGTCAAACTAGAAAATCACCCCAACCCACTAATTAGGGAGTTACATACCTTCACGCTTCCTGAAAATCCACAACGCACACACGAAACGAAACGGTGTCGTGACCATTTAAAATAAAAATATCTCAATAAATAATATTTATGCCTAGCTAAGTGTCATTAATGGGTGGCTTTTTATTCAAACAAATTCATGTTATATAGACTTATACACTTATTGTGCACTTATTTGTATAGATTGTGTATTTAATTGTGAAAAAAAAAAAAAAAAAAATGTAATACGCTGTGGAATTGTGCATAGTACATATGATCTAACCGTTGCATGCATTTACGCCGTAGACGTGTTAATAATATAATATATAATAGGCACTTTACGCCTTCTTTTTTTTTTCTTTTTTTTGTGTACGTTGGAGTAAGATACATTAAGTAAAATAAATCGATTTTTCTTAGAGAAATGTTCCTAAAATATGGTTAGTTTATTTTTTATTTATTTTATTTTAATGTTAAAAACGATATTCAAGTGTGTTATTGTGTGTGTGTGTGTGTGATAACACCGACGGCCAGGACAGAGTATAAACATCAGTAAAAACACTGATAGCAATGTTTATACCCTGTCGTGGCCGTCGGTGTTATCACACACACACACAAAAAAAAAAAAAAAAACACACACTTGAATATCGTTTTTCACATTAAAAATAAATAATTAAAAATTAATATTTTTGGGGAACATTTCTCTAAGAAAACTCGATTTATTTTACTTAATATAGCTTACTCCGACGTACACAAAAAAAGAAAAAGAAAAGAAGGCGCAAAGTGCCTATAATAATATTATTATTATTATTATGTTCGAGACCGCGATTTTCATTCCGCCCTGTATATATATAAGGCGGAAATATATTTATATATTTACGGGCACTCGCCCGTATTATAATACACTGGAAACCGTAACCCCGGTGGCCACCGGCGCGTTAATAATACCGCACGCCGCGCCGTAAGTATACGACGCGCGCGTAAGTCGTGTTGTCCGGGTGTGTACCTATTGTTCGACGCCGCCGTCGTCATGATAATAAAATATAAGCCGCGGAGATCGCGAGAAGTATATAAGTATATAAGGGTAGGTACCTCCCTCACGCACGGCATTAGTCGGTTATAATTTGGGTAGGTATTTGTTGGTTATAATTTGGGTAGGTATTTGTTGTAGGTGAGGTTTTTCTCCGTTTCAATCCGTAAGGCAGATTGCCGGTCGAACACGACACGAAATTTATATTCCCGGCATAGTTCGTTTTACATACGCGGTCTTCCTGGTTTGTCCTTCGATTATTGCCGTTAACTCCGCGTATTATTCCTTACGAGATACGTCCGTAGTCCACTTTTCTTTTCTCTCCGCGATCGTCGCCCACTAATTTATTTCCCCCATTTTTTCTTTTTTTTTTTTTATATATACCATTCAAAAACAGAATTTCTATTACATAATAACAACTGTTTTACGTATATCGTCCGTGTCACCAGAGTAACCTAGAAATAAACTAACACCATTTAATATTTCCCTAATTGTTTCATTTAATACACTCATTAACGCTCGGTTCCTAACGTTTCTTCAGCGTCACCCAGCGAACGTGGTTCAAACTATACTTTCTAAATCTTTCTGGAGTATCCCTAAGAACAATCTCTGAAAATTCGTCAAAATCAGTCCAGGAGGTATTTCTTTTCTATTGATTTTATACGAACATTGTCTTTTATATAATATACCAGCTGTATTACCCGCGGACACCCGTCGTTTCAGAGCTCTACGCGTATTACTTTGGTTTTTATAGCCGAAAACGTATTAATTAAATTTAAAAAAAAAAAACCAATTAAATTTCTCAAAAATCTGTTTTCAAGACTGGAAATTAGAAGACAAACGCCACAATATGTTCAAGATTTCAGTACTCTACGCCCACTGGAAGTCACTATCTACAGTCAAACAGACTCTTTGTTTTATTAGTATAATCGTGACAATATTATACGATTTTGCGAAATGTTACGTGCGCCTTAATATATACATATTTAGGTAACGTTGCACTTGTTGCAGTGCCTATATGCATAAATGATTATTGCACGTTTGAAATCAGTGGCGTGCTCAGGAATTTTCAATGGGAGAGGTTGTTGTACCCGTGATGCCCGAATGAACAATTATGAACAAATCGTAGAATATTATTCGTCTGTTCAGCTAATGTTAATTTTACAACCGGATCCAAAGTCGGCAAAATTGTATTCGATAAATAGCAAAATTGTCGCCGTTAATTGGCTGACACGTATACATTTCGTGATATTAAATTTCTAAATAATAAATGTTCGTTAACGTTATATTTTTAAGGCAATCGTGGACATAACCCTTCCCCGAACGCCATTGCTCGGAATTATATCTGTCGAGAAGATTTAACGCGCCGTAGAGGGGCGACGACAGTAATTATTTACTCGCAAAAGCCGAAAATCTACTTTAAGAGAAGATTAAACGTAACTTTCGTCGGCCAATTTTTATAATCGTCTTTATTTACGTCGGTTCCGCCGGCTCTTTGTCGTGTAAACTATATCAATATTATAATATTATTATATTACGTACTGACAGCCGTCCCGTGATGCCAATTTTAAATCCTCCCCCTCCCCCGGCCTGGGTTTATCCCGGTCGGCCGTTTAAAAGCGAAAAATCGTTTCGAATTATGTTTGATCGACAAAAGAAAGTAAATCCGACGTGTCTTTTTCGGCGTTGAATTACGAAACCTATAGCCTTTATACGGACCTTCCCCAAGAATCGCAGATCCTTATAAACAGTTAAAACTGTATCCGTCAAATCCGATTAGCGGTTCTCGGAGATTATAGCGAGCACTGACAAAGGCACAACCGTCTTTATACAATATGTTTCAATAATATCGCAAGTGGCAACGGGCTTAGGACGAGAGATCGATGCCACTCCGTCTCGCATTTTGTTTAACATAATATGGCACCGGGAAATGATGAAAGGGAGTAGCGATAATTGGCCTGCTAGACGATATCGTCATTTTAAGCGAAGACGACGAACGACTAAAAATACAAACGGGAAAGTCAATCGATAGTGGCGTACCCAGGAATTTGTCAAGGTGTGGAGGCGTTCAATAAACAATAGTTATACTTTTGTTCCGATTTTGTACCTGCGTAAATCGGGTCGGTGTTATTGTGAAAAATGGGTAACGAGTCGAATTTTACAACTATTCGGGAAATTTTTAAGGAAATTCGTAGATTTTTTCTTCGATTTCTATTACAAATTAAGACTTATTGAGGAACCGTATAATATTATACGGTTATCTTATCGTTGTTGCTGCTGTAGACCGATAAGTATTTTCCACTTTTATAAGTGTATAGGTGTCAGTCACAAAAATCACACTAAGTAAATTATTTAGTATAGTAAAGTATAATCATATATTAGTGAAGTATAGTAATAAAATGTAAAGTAAAATAATAAAAATTAACAGTTTTCGATAAATTTTGTGTATTCTTGTTAATGAGCAAACAAAAGGTATTCCTAGTTTTCGTAAAATTGAGGTGGTCCGCGACCTATAAAATATTGTCAAAGTGGTCCGTGATGGTAAACACTGGACTAATATAATCGTTTATTACAACAATCTGAAAATAACGATTAAATCGACTCGAATTCCGATTAGTTAATCGAAATCACCGAACAGCCCTGTACGTATGTACGTATCCTGTAAATTTCCACGATAATTATTACTGCCGTGACCGGGCAAAATCGAGTGTATCACCATTGTGGTATTATTATTATTTTCGTATGCCGGATCAAAATATTATATACGGTTTTCAGACGTTTACGCCACTTGTAAACCGTGCGAAAAATATATAGCGTGCAATTGACATGTCGTACTCTGAAGTATTATGTATTTTGTATTGTATTTTTCCTTCTATGTCTTCTAAAACATATATATATATATATACATTTAAACTAATTGGGGATACCTTAATAAAGAGCGATCGAAATCGTCGTCGTTTGTATAATATTTTCTCTATTCGCTCCCGCCACTTCACCGCCAAAAGTTCCATAACATACATTTCAGAGGTTTAAAATGACGATGGCAAAAGGTAACTTACATATATATATATATATATATATATATATATATATAATATAAGTATACTACGATCTCTATACAATATATATATATATATATACTGTCTTGAGCATTCCGTGTGCATAGGTTTTAGTTTTTGTTTTCGTCAAATCCAATTCTGAGCGGAGCGAGTGTAGTAATGCGTAGTTATGCTTACGAGTTTTACGAACCCCGTATAACTTTCACGTCGTAGTATCTTCTAAAATGTACGGATATTCCGCCCCGGTGTATTTTTTCGAACAACTTTTCCCTAGATTTTGCTAAAAATGTTTAAAAAAAAAAAAAAAACTAACGTCAAACGACGATAGAACAAAATGTATTACACGAAAAGATCTGAAAACTGAACACAGGCGGAAGTTTACAAACATCTCAAAGCGTGGATTTTCCGTCTTTAGAGGAAAAACAAAAAAAAAACAAAACGAGTTTCACTTTTGGGTCAGAAGTGAGTCCCCCTTGCGTAACGGGTTACGGAAAACTATGGTTAACTAACGTTTTCGGACACGGAGATTTCACCACGCTAGGAAATCAAAACTAGGAAAGGCCAAATTTTGGAATATAATAACATTGCCACTATGACATCACGCGTATCCGTTTCGAATTATGTGTTTATCAGTTTAGTCGTTAATGACGATTGCAGATAATAACAAACGTTAATCGTAAATGCAGTTGTACAGTTCTGTACGCATTATCTGTAATCGCGATTACCGATCAAACTGATAAACACGTTAATGGAAACGGGCCGGGTTCGGAAGTGGCGGGCGACGGTGGCTCCAACACGTGACGTCATAGTGTCCAATTATTATGTTCAAAATTTTGCCTTTCCCAGTTTTCCACTCGGACATTACAGACGTACCAAAGTTCACCAAGGCCCTATTTCCAAATATATATATTATAACAAATTGTCCTTTTAATAGGAAAATATACCGAGATCAATTCAGTCATCGTGTTTAGAAAAAAAAAAATAAAAATATATATATATAAAAAGTCATATTATATATAGACTCGGTATAATAATATATCAACCGTGGGTCTGTGTTTTTTCAGTGCAGCGGTACGTAAAAAACAAAAAAAAAAAAAAAAAAAACTCAGCTCGTTTGTATATAAAACAGTTTTTTTTAACTCGAGCAAATATAATATAATATAGCGGCTATAGCTTTAAACAAATCTCCTACGCCGGTGCATATTTAACGGTTTGCCGGGTAAATCTCGTAGAAAAAAACGGGAAAAAATGTATAGGTATACGACGAAGAGTCATGTAGTATAAAAAAAAAAATCGAGACCAAAGTTTGATTAGAGAGATTACGGTTGGCCAGCCAAAGTAAGTATACACATATATATATATATATATATAACATAAAACGGACGGGACCAGAACTTACGAGCGGGGGGAGAGATATAATAATAATATATATAGCAGAAGACGAAACGAATAGACGAGACGTGTTAACAAGGGTTTATATAGGCGAGGGCGGATGGGGTGTGCTGCAACACGAAACAGAATGGAACGGACGGTGTGAGAACAAGAGGGGTCGGTCCCTCGAATAAATGGGAGGAAGTACCGAAAGCATATAATTACTTTTTTTTTTTTTTTTTATTATATTTTTATTTTTTTTTTTTATGAAGTACTATAACTCAAACCGTGCTCGCCCGCACACTTATTATACGTTTTTGTAATACTCGATGTACTCTATTCGTACAGTGTATAATAATAATATCTTATATATTAGATACGATGACGTTGTAATTAAACCGCCGGCTATGGGATCACGGCTATAGAGATGACTATTATTATACGTCTCGGCATAGTGATATTATTGGTACATTTAAACGAATTGCTCGTGATGTAAAATATGCGAAATAGTGACGAATTGACATTATCTTTTACGGCCGCGTTCTCGTTCGTTATTATCGTTTTTCAATTTTTAAAATAATTTTAATATTGACAGTCGTCAATATGACTCGACTCCGGACGATTTTCGTATCTTTTGTTACGAGTTACTAAACAAATTTTAACGAATTACAAGTTAGTATAAATTTTATACTATAAAAGCAACCAAATTATGTATCTTCGATACGTGCAACATTGATTACTACCCATCCCTATATATATATGTATAAGTTAGATACATAGCTAAAGATGATTATTATATTTCGGTTTGAAAACTATATAGTGATATGTTTTATACGAATTCCTCGCGATGTGAAATATTCGAAATCGCAAGTAAGTGACAAATTAAAAATATCTTTTACGGTGGTTAGGCCGCGTTCTCGTTCGTTCTTATCGATTTTCAACTTAAAAATAATTTGAATATTGGCAATCGGTAGAACGACGACGGCTCCGGACGATTTTCGTATGTTTTGTAATGAGTTACATGTTAGAAAAGTAACCGAGTTACGTAACTTTGATACGTGTAACACTGATTACTGCCCGTCCCTGTACATTATCCCTTTATATATATATATATATATAAATTGGATATTATATACAACAAAATCGATTTTGTTAAAACCGGCGGCGAGTCGTAATAAATCTCGCTCGCATCGCGGGGTTTTCCTCACGCGATTTCGGGGCCCGGAAAACCGCGGTCGAGAAAAACGACCTCTTTAAGTATCCGCCGCAACCGCCCGGAGCTCTCGCCCGATCTGTATGCGTTCTCTAAACGTTTTCGGAACGCAACTAATCGATTACACATATTACACTAAAAGAATAGGTAGGTAGGTCAAAGAAAAAAAAAAAAAAAAAAAACGTTACTGTAAAGACATTATGTGTTATTTATACGGGAATTGTGTGGCGTGATGGACGGAGTAAAAATATACGGCGCAAAGACGGTGGAGGGGGGGGGGGCGAAAATTAAAAAATCGCTAGCTGCGGGTTCGCCAATGGCGAGGCGCAAAAAAAAAAAAATTCGAGGAACTGAAGAAGGAGTTTACGGAAAATAATATTGGGTTTTATTCGATTTTTAACGCAGAAGTTTAAAAAAAAACAATCGGAAAGGGGAAGGAAATACGTTATATCGCGTAATAATATTTTTCACGTAATATTATCTACGATACGGGGGTACACGCATACACCGCCGAACGGATATGATTTATTATTTAACAAAAAAAAAAAAAAAAAAACGTGAACATATTCTCACCGCACGAGTGAATAAACGTCCGATATATTATATTATTTTTAAAAAAAAGAAAAGAAGCAAGCGGTTCGCAGCAGTCATATGAGGACGCCCGTTCGATATATAAAGGACCGTTCGAGAAAATACGATATCAATATAACAAAATATATCGTTAATATCAAACGAATCTGTAGTTTTTTTTTTTTGTATATATAATGCTTTATTTCGTTATATATTATACGCTTCCGTGGTATTACATTGGCAACGAGTAACGTCACTGCGGCGTTTTTAAAAGTCACGAAAAGATGAAAAATTATCCACGCGATGTATATATTATTATTATTATTTATAGAGTCGTCCTATGCCTATAAATATTTTATTAATCGCGAAATAAACTCGGTAATAATCGTGTTACTAATAATTTTTTTTTTTTTGTTTTTTTGTAAATTAGTTTTTTTTTTCAGGTATAGCGAAGTATAGGGCGATGAAATACTTTAACTCTCTGTACAAATATAATACGCGTGTTATAAAAAACGAAAAGTCAACACAATAATATTATATTGGAAAATAATAATCGTGTAACCGAAGTTATAATATTTTGTATTAAAAAGCATCTGATGATATTACATTACCGTAATATAATAGATGGGTACATTCTCCACAGGTGAGTATTATATTTTATTTGTGATAAGTACAGCTCGGGTTGTTTTTGCACTAAAAAATTACCCGAATATATGTTAAAAAACATAAAATATATGCGTACCCATTCGATACCTACGACTATAATTGTAATTTATACAGGAGGGCTTGAAATATTGCGGAACAAACACTATACGAAATATACGGATATTTTTAAATAAAAAATTACGAAAATATAACGATAAAATGTAATTAATTATATTCACAAAATTCAAAATTATTCATTTATTATCACAAAATTATAAAATACACATCAAATTTGTATCATTAAATTGGATTGATAGAAAAATTCTCGTATATGGAATTTTATCCGAGTCCTAATGATCATAAGAGTTTATTGTATAAAATTCGAGCTTATTTAATTTCAGGACGACTTTTTTCAATATATTTATATATATGTACTAAAAACGTACATCTGTAGCATTATGCTATAAAGAAGTGAAACATGGACTATCTTAAAAGTAGAAAAGAGTAGAACAGAGGCTTTCGAAATGTGGTGCTATAGGAGGACGCAACAGATAAGTTGGTCCAATAGGATCATCAACGAAGAAGTTTTAGAGAAAAGATCATTGTGGAAAAATATAAAGAATAGACCAAACGAATGGATGGGTCATATTCTCAGACACGGAGGGTTACTAGGTATAATTATGGAAGGAATGGCAGATAGAAATAAACCACCGAGGAAGACCACGATGACCATGAGTCAGATTATAGAAGACCAACAACAGTGGAAGAGGATGGCCAGCGATAGGGAAACATGGAAATTGTTGAAAATCAATCATTAGATTAAAGACTACAGAAGAAGAATATATATATATATATATATATATATATATATATATATATATAATCCTATATATGAGCAATGCAAATAAAAAATACCACAGTACGTATAAGCAATATGCTATTTTATAGTATACTAATCACGAACCAATATGTTTGGTAATACAAATACTAATGGTAAATTTGATTTTAGGATTTTTTTTGTTTTTTAATTTTACCTACTCTTATCTTACTTTACATAATATCGACTTAATCGATTATCGTCGCCGGTCAGTGTGCGATAAAACAATCACCCTGTATACGCATATGAGAAGATTGTAATTTGAACGGGGTGTTGAAATTGTATACAATACGACTGCTGCAGCAATACCGTTGTAAAGTGTAAAATATAATTTGTTTAACAATTGAATATTCAAATTTCTTTAAGTATACATGTAGATATGTACTAATATATGTAAACCAATAATAATGCGACAATAGCTGACAATCGCACGACCTTGATTTTATATTCTTTTGAAATTTAATTTAAATTTTTTTTTTGCTACTACAAAATTGGGTACCTATATTCGTAACTCCTATATTGTATTTTTTTTTTTTTCTTATATATACTGACATCTAAAATTTCTAGACGGTAATATTAAGTAAAAATAATATGCTGCTGTATAGAAGTAAAGTATTCGTGTTTTGTTTGAAAATATTATTCGTTTTAGTGATAAACTATAAGTGCATTTAAAAAATAATAATAGAGTATAATAGAGAAAGTATATATAATTAATTTTACAAAAAAATACAACATTATCTCATTTTGTCTTTGTGATAATTTCTATATAATAATATTGAATTATTATATTTTTTTTCTTCATTTTACCATTTGAAGTTTTATATAAACCTAAGGAAAAATACCAACATAGTATTTGATGAAAATTTCGGGTCTCTATACAATTATTTTCCATTGAATTAAAACAAGGAAACCAAATCGAAATTAACAGAAACCTTTATTGCGTAAATATTATTTTTTCCCCCGGTTTTTTACCACGGTTAAAAAAACTAACGGAAAAAAAATAAAATTTACCAACATTTATTTCCAGAATTCACCCTTAAAGTTGATGATCGAAGCGAAACTTCTTGTAGACAAATTGTTGACATACCAAAAAAAAAAAAAACAAAAAAAAACCATCATAATACTACGCTTAGAATCTAAAAAGAACTTTTAAGTACAATATTCGATGGATTTTATAAATTGTTTAAAGAGGTTAGATATTATAATTTTTTTTTATAAAAGGTAAATTACTTTTATAACATAAATGCTGAGTTTATATAATAATAATTTTATATTTAGTACAACATAATGCTATATGCATATAATATTACGTTACTGCAGTTTTAACGACATTATTTGAATAAATATATATATAAAAAAAAAAAAAACAAAACCAAGATCTTGGTAGTAAGTACCTCTACATATAATATGTTAATTTAGGTACGTAATATAACCTTAACGAATTTAACCTATTTTATTCCGTTATTTAAATATATTTTAATTTTTACCCGTATACAAATTCGTTGCTTTTTTTTCCTGTTAAGGGAATGTTATGAAGTAAATAATAATAAAAAAAATCCTTCTCTGTTTTTTTGTAGTGCAAAAAAAAAAAAAATCCGCGCCCTAAATTATACATACAATACACGCGCGTCTGTGTTATATTCAATTAAACCGTTCGACATTACAATTAAACTTTTCACTTGTACTAGCTGTTACTTGTATGTACAATGGCAAACATCTGGTAATTAAACTATATATATATATTGTTTTTATAATAGAATACTTCGTAGTACAAAATATATTAGGTACATTTATTTCGATTATATTTACTACGGCAAAAAATAAAAAATAAAAATCACATTATAAATTTAATTAAAATCGAATATATATTTAAATGCATATACAATTAAAATATATACGGTTTGTAAGATTAAAAAAAATAATACATAACAATATTATGTATATATATATACGAGTTTTATGTCGTAATTCAAAAAAACAAAACGAGCAGTGGCACGATAGCTTTGCCGCGGGGTGATTAGGTGTCCCTTAATTATTAACATTTTTCTTTTCCTTGTTAAACAATTCGTCTGCGGCTAATTGCAGTAAATATTGCACTTAAAGTGCATATTATTGTACAAATTCTAACAGTAAATAGTATTTATTAATACAAAAAAAAAAAAAAATTAATCATCTTCAAGCGATAGAAGCATTATTCATGCTCAGTTTAGCACGTTTTGCTGCAGGTTGTGTTTCGAAAATCTAAGAAACTGACTTGCGCTTGACAATATGCAGAAATATTTGCATGGCGACGCATGTAGACATTAGTAGAAATTTATAAACGTCTAACAAGAAATGAAAAACGGCAAAGCTGTGAGAAATGAAGGGGATTGCGCCGGAGGCGGAAGGGTAATCAATACGATGCTGCAAAGACGAACTATTTCACTCGAGTTGATTGTAATAAAAAAAAAAAATATATATATATATGTATATATAAATACTTTGTTACGTATTCCAGAGGTATTTTATAAAATAAATATATTAGGAAAATATCAGAAAATAAAAATATGAAAATCTCAGGCAGAACTTTAAAACATAAATTTTAAATATTATAAATTTATATTTTTGGTTAATTTTTGTTAGATTATACTCGTTAGACGTCGTCATTATTGATTCGGGACGTAAAATAAAAAAAAAAAAACTTTTAGATTCTGATCGTATAGCGATGAACGTTTTATTGGTTTTATGTTTTACTGTGATGTGTGCTTTATTTAATTTTCTTTTCCGTCTTTGAATAACTTTTCGACCAGAATTCTCGTTTCTGTCAAAAACTTTACAGGAACTATCTTTTTAGAATTTTTGATCTAGTTTATGCAATGGAAAGGTCGTCGTTTTATAATTTTGATTATTTCCTTAATGACGAGGAAAAAATGGGAATATTTACGCAATAACGGTTTCTGTTATTTCCACCAGATACTTATCATTTTCTGGGGCAATTTTAAAAATATTCTAGCGGTTTTTGAGTTATTTAGAGCTATTTGAATTGTTTGAGGTTTTTTAGTTTTTATTTGGTTTTATGTAGGTCAAATTTTTTTGGTTAATCAAAAATGCTCGAAAAATTGATACAAGGTTACATGTCAATGTTGTTCTTACATGCCACTATAAAAATAACGAAAATCCGTTGTCATTATTATTATAATTTTTTATATAAATGTTTAAAGTTTAAATTTTGATGAAAATCGTACTATAAACTATATTCTGATTTATGATAATAAAACTAAACTCTAAAAAAAAAAAAAAAAACCAATCAACATTTTTGCGACGAAAAAACACGGACAGTAGAGTAATTTATTAAATTAATAATAGAATTTTCAATTTATATTTATCAAAACGCGTTCGACCGAACTTCGCTGAGAATCGTTTTTTATATGCAACGATTTATCGATACGTACAGATATATAAACTAAATCGTCTCATATATCCTACCTTAACGAATTCCCTCCTATGACAGTGGCCCACCCACTGTGTGAATCATGCCGTCTTTTTTTTTTGTGTACCCAATTGCTCAATGCAATTTTCATTTAATACCTACTCGTAGTACACATGCAGTTTACCGGTATTAATAATTGAAACTTGGCAATACGCTCGTAAAGGTTTTATTTACACGGTTTCGCGTGTATAGTTTATGCTGCATTTTAATATGTGCAAACAACTTAAAAATAACATAAAAACTAAAAAAAAAAAAATTTAATTAAATTTCACTATAATATATACTCGCGTACGTGTACACTGTACACCGTGAATTAAAATAAATAATTCATATATGTTTTCTACGTTATATCTACTGCAGTTTGAACTTTTTTTTTTTTAAAAAAATCATTTTAAAATAATAATTATTATTTAAACAGAAAAAAAAAAAATCGACGGATTTCATTTGTTCGGGAATTTGCTTCGCATTATGCATACAGAAATATGAAAGCTTCGCAATTTCGGGCGTTTTGTACATGGTCGATGCGTTCCTCGTACAGGATAGTGTTGTAGGATATATGCAATTAAAATTGAATTAATCTGTAACTACAACAATTTGTATTTTATCAATTTGTATCGTAAATTTGAACTTGAAACGCGTTGATAAAAAAAATAAATTAAATTTATAACATTTTTGACAAAATTTGCTACCGTGAAACCGTCATCCCTGACGTTGATGGCCGAAGCATGATTTTCAAGTAGAAAACTTGTTAATGGACACGAACAAAAACAAAAAAAAAAAAGCACATTCCTCGGTTCGCTTAGAATCCAAAATATCTATAAACTAAAAATGAGGAATGTGTATTATCGAATGCGTACAGTCGCACGGTACGATATGTACTCGAATAAATCGGATAAATTAGGTAAACATCAATGTCGATGTAAAGTAAACCGTATTGTCTATAATATTACAGATAAAATTCATGTACAAGAAAAAATTAAATATTACATGGCTTTGTCGGTCGTAACTACAAATACATTTAAACGTAAACCGACGATTGATTGTACGGAAACGAACTTACGGGTTTATTCGAACATGATTTATAGTAGTCGAATTCATAATAATTATCATAACAGACTATACTAAGTGTAGTTACACACCTAATAAATTACGCGCACCCGTAATGTTAAGAAAATATTTTCGAACCGAATAAGTCCGGTGCGTAAATTATTATAATATTTATCGATATAATTCAACACCGGCCACGCGTAATGAATTATACGGTTTATTGTATAAAAATTAAATATTTCAATGATAAATTGCCTAAAAAAAAAAAACGAACACCGCTCGTTAAACAATTGTTTTAATACAGGATACTCGATTTTCAACCAGTTTTTTTTGTTTTTTTTTTTTTGGCAATAATCGTTTGTCTAAAACATTTATATAATTCTTCGATACCTATATACGTGTATTATAAAGTTTTTATATATATATATATATATATAAAAAAAAAAAAAAAAAACATTTTTATAAGTTAAAATTACTATATACAGTTGAGGCTTTATATATTATACTGTACACGTCGGACTACGTAGTATAATACATTAAATATAATATATTTTTCCAATTCCGTTCAATTGGATTTCGGAACAAAAATATTTGTAGTGAGGCGCGGTTAGAGAACTAATTCCTGTGCAGCAGCTCGAAAGCTTTTCAATCCAATGGGTTTATAAAGGGCCGGTTTCTCGATTGGCGTTTAAACATATTGCCACGACCCGCCCGTAAGCTTTCGGGAAGTTTACCAAATAGTTAGAGTACTTAGGGCTAAACCCGGCCGATATAGAGTCTATATACAGGATGACCGCAATATAGGAAGAAAGTGTTAAGATTAAAAAAAAAAAAAAAAATAATAATAAGATTTTATAGAATACGAGTATAAAGCCTCCGCGGATGCTTTTTCAAATAGATCCAACGATATACTTTTCAATTAGTTTTTAATTTTTAAGCCCAGCCGGTACGATTTGTATTTAATTAATATCATTCATTTCAATTATATAAAATTGTTGTCATTTATTTTATTTTTTATTTTTTTTTTCTGTTCAAACACGATATAGATCGAAAGCAAAAAAAAAAAAAAAAAATGTCAACTATACAATATAGATTCAACAGATAGTTTTTTTAAAAATTAAATTATATAATTTATCTATTTATCTTATTTTGACGTTGTGAATCCAATTAAAACTTTTTTTTTTTTTGATTTTCAGTGCCTATACCTATACTTGTAGTGTTATCCGAACGGTATAATAAGAGTAATTGTTATAGAATCGTGTAACAGCGAAGTGCAAATTGTGTTTTATTTTGAAGTCGTAATTTTCTTATACATAAATAGGGGGGAAATTCAGAGGAAACCAATGTCTTTCAACTATAATATACGTATAATATATTACGAATTTGTACTGAAGCGATTTGAGTAAGATCACATTTTTATTAAAACAAATGCTTTTACCCTTTTATCTTAACAACATCTAGTAAATTTGTATTTTTTCAACGTAATACAAGAAATATAATATAACATTATATATATATATATATATATATATATATATATATATAAGGAACATTGTTTCCCAATCGTGTTACCGTACAAGACGAAATACATAAGATAACAGTGTGATTTTTCTAATCGTTTTTTATACGTTTCCGGTGATAAATATATACGACTGCATAATGTTTATCTTATATTTATTTACTATGAGAAATAGCGCGTGAAATGTAACGCACGCTCGGTAAAATTAATTTAAATTAATACCGAGTGTTCTATGCAGAACGCGGTAATTGCCACGGTAAACTGCATAGAAAATTCGAATAATTTATTCTTATAATAATTATAGTTCAATATATTATACTCGGACGTAATACGGCGTATAATGTCCCTAGCAAAATTTAATATTATTATAACTGAATTTAATCTAAGAACACGCGGGTTTAGGATTTCAATTATACGGGTTTCGTTCCGGCAAAAGATACATAATATATTATAAATTCCTACAGGACCAGTACTATTTAACAATGACCGTATAGTATAGTATAAGTATAGCGCGCGTGTTGCCCCGAGCGGACGATTTTTTAATTATCTTTTTTTTTTTTTTTTTTAAATATATTTATTTTATATTCAATAAATTATACGGCGCTATTCGATACTCTAAAATATAGTAAATGTATCCGAGGGGGAAAAAAAATACTGCAATTTTCTGCGAAAACGTCGATCTAATAAAATCGGATTATTTATATTTCGTATTATATATATATATATATTGCTATGTAATTATATTATTATTAGTTAAAGTTTAAAAGAGACGAGGAAGACAACCGGGCGCGGTACGAAAAACTGCTGGGCCGAGAGACCAGAAGAAATTTATCCGAAATTACTTCGATACTTATAAAGTAAACCCTTTTGAAATGTCTAAAAACAAAACTGTATTATAATCTCTTTGAGATTTTCAATTATCGTTCTCACAACCGTTTGATGAAAATTAAAAGCTGTTTATAATATATTAGTTCGGGACAAACGAGGATATTGAAAACGTATTTATTATCGATTATAATAAATTACAAAACGGTGTATGTGTACTGTGTAATATATAAAAGCGCGAACCTATACGTACAAAACATGTCAGAAATATTCCGGCACTATTAAACTTTCAAAAATATAGCGGGAAAAAAATTAAATAAAAAAAATAGTGTTCATAAAATAAATCACGATCAATGTCCTAGTTTTAAATATAGAAACTTAATTTAGTACGTATAATACGATAGTCAGTAATCGCAAACTATATTGATGATCAATATTCAATATTCATATTGAATAAGACTGTATAAATAAATTATCTTTTTTTTTCTTTTTTCTGTACACATACATAAAACATTTCTCATTAGACGAAACTGTGCGCTTAAACTAATTACTTGTATAAATTAATATATTGAACGTTAATTAAAAATTATATACATTCATTGTGCATTGATTATAGTTATCCTTAAATCTTAAATACTTTCTTATTTAATACGTATGACTCATATAAGTCTATAATATAAATCGAAATAATTAATTCAGCTGATTGCATAAACAAATATGAAAATAAATATGTCGATTTCGAGACGGATAAAAAAAAAAAAAATAAATAAAACTTATAGCAATGAATTACAGCGATTTATAATAAAAGCTACCTATAAGAAATAAGCCAAAGTTTATAAAGTGTAGAGTTTGTGAAGGTCATTTACATATATATATATATAAAATAATAAAAAAATAATGTAGATATATTGTGGCGATTGCGAGGACTTTGTATAATTATAACGAAATAGACATTATAAAATAGAATCGAGGCGGTATAGCCAATAGTAATAATAATAGTTTAACTATATATTAGCGCAGAGGAAGTGGTATAGAGATAATAATGACGGCAGATAACCGATGTATTAGTAATTTAATAAACCGTATGAGAAAAATATGTTTTAATAATATTCGTTCCGAAACCGCCGGAGTTTTTATTAAATATATTATTATAAACCGCAATCGAATTTAATTAATAAAAAATTACATCGGCAGAGCCGTATTATTAATAATATATACCATATAGAAGTCAAACCGAAACGATATAATATTCGCGACTAAACCAGTTGCAATAAAACCTTCTTAAAAAAAAAAAAAAATTTAAAAACTTCTCAAGTTATTTATAGATATTTTAAATTTTCGATCCGTTTGTTCGTTACGGTCTGTTGGTCTTGTTTATAAACGTTTGAAGTGAAGTTCAAATTTCTTCGACAAATCAATTAAAACAAACATTCATTTAAAATTTATTCAAATATATTATAGTCCTATAATATAGATTATTTATTTATCAAAATTAAATATTATACATATCAAATTTGAGCTATACAAATTATTGAAAACTCCAAGGTTAACATATTCATGGTCGCAACTAGTTTGAATTTGTCCATGTTTTCCAGATAAATTTAAAACAGTTTCCATATCCAACATGATAAAAAAAAAAAAATGTATAAATAATAAGAAATTTCTAAAAAATAAAAAAGTAATAAGTCTCGAAAAATAGTTGACGAAAATGCACAATAATAAATATGTCCGGGGATTGCATGAAGTACACGAGTGTTATGGAATACATTTTTTTATTTCGGTAAAAATTACAAAACTTTTAACTATTTTTAAATCTCCTGGCATATCCGTTGTTTTCAGACTCGTGGCAACTAATGATAAAATGTATTTGAAAAATATTATTCATATATATTTATTTATAAATAATGGCATATTATTATGAAATATCATGTCTGCCCGGCATATCGATGTGAATAATATAGCCGTTTATTAACGGTGGATCAGTTGAATAATTTGTTTAATTTAATATTAATAGACGGGCATTATATTCGTAATACGAATATTACGACGATAATATAATTTTCATATAAACGACGCAACGGCCGGAAGTACCAATTTCGATATCAATATATATACGCGTTTAAATAATAATTGTATATAATTCGTATTTTTTTTTTTTTTTTTAAATAATTATACGAGATAGATAAAAATGCGTTCGATTAAAACCGAACCGAATAATAATTAAAAAATCGAAAATATGTTTATATGGAAATGTTTTATTATAATAAGATATATCGATAATAATCCACTGTACCTACTCGAATATTTTATAATTCTGATAAAAATAATACGCGTAATCGCGTAGTTATTTTTTTAATTTTTTTTTTTTTTTTATAGGTGGGGTGAGTGGGATAGGTTGATCAAATATTATATAAGTGGATTATTTCCTCACTCGCCGGCGATCCCTAGGCAGACATTTTGGATACCTACCCTCAGCAAAAAAAAAAAAAAAAATACCCCACTTATACGGTATATAGGTATTGATATTACAACGGAAATTGCACACATGGCATGTAAGTTTTTGTGTTTTTAACATAATTGATATATAAAAAAAATGTAAAAAAAAAAAAACAATTTCATTATTAACTTTGTTTTTTTATATATCAATTATGTTAAAAACACAAAAACTTACATGCCAGTTAATAATGAAATATGTTCTTTTTAGGTACTGTAAATAGTTGTAAATTATCTATATTAGTTTTACAGGAAGAAATATAATAGGCATATTGTTTGAATTTGATAATTGATGTCCTCAAAAGGCGTCAAATATATTGCAGAGTATAAAATATAACGTGTTGGAAAAATGATTTTATGAAAATTGTACTAAATCGCAGTGGCAACTGGAATTTTTTTCACAAGTTTTTTCACAACGTTTAACTCGGCATAAAAATTGGGAAAAAAATCTGTATATATGACATATACATTGTATGAAATCTTTTTTTTTTTTTTTTATTGGGCAGTAGGTTTGGAAGTGTAAATGTTCGAAAGAGAAAAAGGTACATAAATTATTGTAATATAGCGACCACGAGAATATTGATAAATGATGATAAATTGTAAAACTCCAACATCAAGATCGAGCATAGAATCTAAAAAAAAATTTTATGGTGGGGATCATCATCGAGCAGTAATAATTTATTATAAAATTATTAGTCGTCTGAAGTGACCCATAATCTATACAATAGTATATAAATATCGTCACATAATTTTTATCGTAAACACTGATAGCGAACGTATTATTATTGTTATTATTACTATGAATGAGAAGAAAATTATTGTCGTAAAAAAATAAATAAATACAAATTGGTTAAAAAATATTCAGTAAGTATAAAAGTATAATATTGTTTATCGAAACATATAATAATAATCTTTTGACAATGAAAACAAAAACGAATTATGACGACAGCTGATAAATTACCAACGTCTATAATGGACGATGTAATAATATTATGTACAAATAAATCTTCGGATAGAATAAAACGAGTATTTTAGATTTTCAGATGTTAATTTTGATTAAGACGAAGTTTCGATAATTTAAGATGATCATTATGCATATTTATTATGAACTATTTAATAAATATGTATATACGTATTATAGTGAACATCATTTTTATTATAAAGTACATTAAATTGTATCAAAAGACAACATTCGAACTGTATTATATTATTATTATTATCATGTTTTTATCAAGCAACGTGCCCATGTGGAATTTGGATCCGAGACGATGGAACCGAAAATGCAATCAAACCAATCAACCAACCACTTTGGATACAACAAAATAAAACGATTGGAATTTGCCTAGGTAAATATAGCTTGTCCGGGGTCAATAATACAAAAATACAATGAATTCAGTGAGAGTATTGCCATTTAATTTAATTTACAAAAAAAAAAACTGCTATTTAAAACAATATATAAGCAATCGGTTTTATATTAATATACTGCACTCGAATCTAGAAGAATATACAGGGAATATAATAATAATGTCACAGTAGCTCGGGGCCTAAAATAAATGAAACTTACATAGTGTCGTACTGCACACTATTTTAGGCCCTGCTGTAGCATACACAAAGCAACGCTTTTGGTCAAAGATTCCCTGGATTATTTAGATTTTGCTTGTTTGAATTCTATAGATAATGGGAAAAAAAAAAAATTGTAAATAATTGGTTGTATACAGTTATGTCATCATAATTATTGCGTCTGAGTTTGTATTTATCTGTTTTTTTTATATAATATAATTAGTATTTTAAATAACTCGTTATCTCCAACACAAACAACGCTTATAATATAGGAGATAGATAATATAATGTGTACTAATAATAATAATATTATTTGTAACAATTTTATGTAAATCGTTTCTATTATTTGTTTTTGATTAAAATAATACACAGTATATGTGTTTCAAAAGAAATAAATGTCCATAATTATATATTTTTTTATTTTTATTAAATTAAGGCTTCAACATTGTATTTATATAGTTGTAAGTATCCTTATTATATCTTTTTTTTTATGTTTACGTGATAAAGTTTGTACCCGACTAAAATCATTTAATTTGTTTAAATAATGACAAATGAAATAAATATAATAATCGTATACATAGATTTGATAGTTTTGATTGTTTATATATTATTTAATCTGACCTTTAAATATATAAATGATCGTGTTGATATTTTATAATCTATACGGTCTCGATCGAAATATTAATTATAATAAGCCACACGCAGTATTCAAATTGTAAATTAAATATACACCCAAGGAATATTTTTATTTTTTTTATCGGGTTTACTCGTAAAAATTATTATTATTTTATATAATATTTATATTATCTATAGTAAAAAAAACTGTATGATAATAACGTTAATATTATAATAATAATATGACCTTTTTAGAAGAAAAAAATAATAAAAAAATATATTGATAAATAACTATAACGCAATATAATACCGTATATATAATAATAATAAATGAAATATTTTTCTATTTTATTTTAAACATCGACATACGTACAAGAAAATATTATATCTGCAAGGGTAGCCAATTGATATAATAAATGTATATAAAGACAGTGCGATAAAACAGAAGATAGATAATATATATATATATATACATATGTATTAAGATTCGCTTTGTCTATATACAATATGTTTTACTAAAAGATATGCGATATGATTTATCGGAGCTCGAGTATTATAGACATTTTCGTATTCGCAACACGATTAGGTATAAGTAACTGAAATATTTTTTTTTTTTAATATATACATACCTATTTCGGTACGAAATATAGTACACATCATGACTGGAGTGATTTTTTTTTTTTTTTGCTCTTCGTTTAATAAACCGACTGCAAAATTCTTTGGTCACCATCACTATTTTATTCGTCGATATCGTTTACGAGGTTTTTTTTATTATTTTTCGGAGCCTCGATTACAACAAAGTGCTTGGGAACCACTGCCGGTAAACGAAGTACATATAGTAAAACATAATATTATACAATTACGAGTAGAACGTATTTAGAACTCGATAACTTTATCGAATCTATAATTATATAATGTTTCGGATTTTTTTTTTCTTCAGATATTATCGTCGTGCAGGACCGCGAAGGTCTTCTTGGCTATTATATTAATTTTGTTAGCCACCCCGCGTATTATCGTATTATCGTTTACGCACGACAAAATAATATTATGAATTTTTCAAAACCGATGTGTACATAGGCCTAAATTATGTATCGATATGGGATGTCTAAAACAAATCGTACTTAGGTATTGCCACGACAAGATGATTTTTGGGAACGCGGAGATGGGTTTTTTTTAATTTATATATAGTCAAATATTTTAAAATATCAGCCCTCCCTCTAAAATAATGGCAAATTTCCGCCTATGAATGTGGACGCAAAAAAGTGCGCGTTCCTGAAAATTTGAATATATAACTTTATAGTGGTATATATTATTATATTCACAACGTCCGTTATGAATAATTAAAATTAAAATATATTTATAAAAAAAAATTAAAAAAGAGGTATTCTATCCACGCCCTTCCCCCCACCCATCAATTTAAGCATAGTGCAATAAGTTTTCGAATTCGTAATTTTGGCCAGTTTTAGATCTGCTTTTACGGAAGGCATCCAAAATGTCGAATAAAATAAAATATTTATTAAACATTTTGTATACATGTACACCTAACCTATAATATATTCGTATACGAGTAGGGAGACGGATAACTTTTCGGTTGCAAAAAAGATATAGGTACCTCTTATTTTACTCGAGTCACCTTATAATTTTTCTGCAATTTTTTTTTTTTCATGTAATCAGTGGCCTAAACCGCGCACTGTGTACTCATATTGTATTATATTCGTCATCGTTTGCGTATTTAAATTGTTTGTGAATAATAATTATAACTGTGTATAGATCTTATACTTTCATATGGCTCGAGACCAATAACATAGCTAATTTGCCTAATTATACTCGGCACGAGTGTTTGAATATTACATTTGTAATATTTAAAGGATGAAAAAAAAAAAAAAAAAAGGAAGAGAATTACTCTGTACGTTATTGTAATATATACGGGCGTAAAAAAAAATTATATATTATCTCGCCTGTGGCCGGCGTGAACAATTTGCGTAAATAAAAAGTATAAATGACGCCACTGCTTAAAATTGTGAGGGAGTATAATTATTATTATTATACAGTGTAACACAAACAAACGACCTTGCGAAAAACTCGTAGAAACAATTTTTTTTTTTTTATGGCGTTTTAACACATTTGCGTATTTTAATTTTCTACGCCGAAGTAATTTTATTAAATAAATTACAATTATTTGTTTTTAATTTTCGAGTAATTATAAATAAATTAAATGATATATTTTAGATCAAGTATCTAATATGGTGTAAAAAAAAATAAACTGTCAAGTTCAAAATGATTATCAACGGGAATTTATTGAAGACCTTGGAGCAACCTAACCTGCAGATAACAACCAGATTGGACATTTTTGTTTGTTGCACAAAACTTTGTTCAGGAAAATATTATGCGATCGTATTATTTGGATACTGGCTGTCTCTCTAAATTATAGAACATTTTTTTTTTCTTTACATTCAGCTGTCAAAAAATGCCTTTGTTTGAAATATTTTTTTATTTCTTTAAATTCCCAACCGATTTTCTAATAAATGAAAAAAACCGACAACGACGGGATTATTTTTGTTGATTTCCTGAGTTATTCTACGACGCGAGTGAAAAAAAAAAAAAAAAAATACGACCTGTACTATAATAACGTTACCAAATTACCGAGCTTCGTTCAGAATCGGTTTTTGATTGCTATTTTTTATCGTGGATTTCGGTATATAAACACAATTCGATTACCCGGAACTGGGCACGTATCTAAGGCTATTTTTGTCTGTCTAGTTACATGTAATAGCATCCTAACATTAATCGTATTAAAAAATGACATATTTTCCCCTATAAATCCGTAAAATTCACTCGGTATCAGTTTTTTGTAAATTTATTAAGGCGGTCGAATCGTACAACCACCACGTCCGCGATAATGATCACAGAATAGATGAAATCAGAATGAAACGCGTTCTTTGTGCTTACGTTTCAATGGCAACGAATGAAATTGTAGAAACCCCCCCTTTTGATATTTCTACTAATAGAATTTGTATAGAAAATCAAATACAGATTCAGCCGAAATCTGAAAATTATCACCGGGACTACATAGCTAGAAATAGAAACGGGTGACGGGTATACACGCAAAACAGATCGTGAATACATTAATGGTCGATAATGTAAACATTTATAACTAGACAACATCAGAACGGGCCATTAAAATAAAAAAAATAAATGAAAAAACGCACCCAGGGCTATTTTTGTGTTTTAATCAGGCCCTGATAACGGGAACCAATCAGAAATGACGGTGTGGCCACCGGTCCGGGTATTCCGGGCTTTCTCTAGGAATCTAGAGCCATCTACCATGGCTATAATAGTAAATATTACTTATATTGTACGGGGAAATACGAACAATGTACAAATGAACAATAATAATTTTACGACGCGTGTCGCTAATCGATTAATATTCCCGTAAAGAATGAGAATAATACGCAAATACGTGACATGGCGTATGGAAATAATCGATGGCCGGGTGGTGTGGGGGATTCGAAATACGAGTAATAACGTTTTCCGGAAATGCTTTGTTTATTATCGCGCGATTCGTAATAATTCCATCGTTGTGTTTGATTTTTAGCAGTGAATATGACGTTTTTTCCGATATCCGGACATTTCGAATAGAAAATCGCCAGCCCATATTAAAATCGACTACAAATGTCGGTTTGAAAACCCTAATTTTTTTTTTTTTTTTAAACGCTTTTTTCGGTACCGCGACCTTGTTAGCGATCTACAATTTAATATGTCAAAATTCGACACGCTATAAAAAAAACTATCCACGGCGATAAACGGAAAGCGTACTCAAACCTAAATCAACTTGAATTTATCCGTAAAACTGTTAATCACAGTTGAAAATTGTATAGAGCCCAAAAACTGGTGGAGCCCATACCCGGCACATTGAATGCACAAAACTAAATTGCGGTAAACGAGTAAATGGAGTTTTCCTTTTGTCGCTTGTAAGACTATTACGAGAAGAATGGTGGAGATCAAGGATCGTCCGTCCAAGGATTCAATCTTTGAAAAGTTCCTCAATGACGCGTGAGTAACGTTTTGCGATTAACACCTATACAGCGTATAATAACGCGTAAAGTTATTTCCATAAATATTTATTCCAATAATTATTATCAAACGTATTTTGTCTGTTTACCAAATAACGAGACAAATGTGAGCAAATGAGCAGATCGCTTACGAGGCCCCAACTACCATTTTTTTCTATCGTATTCCAGAAATTTTATTATTTGTTTTACTTCAAAAATATCGGGTCGAATATATAGTTTAAATACGCGAACAAAAAAAATATACAAATAATTATTTATCAGTATTATTATTCGTCAGCGACTGGCGAGGAGTTTTTGTGACCATATGGCGAGCGCGACGAGGTGAGTGTCGGGGAAAAAAAAAAAAAAAAACAGCACAAGATCTCGACGGAAAGCGCGCAGCTACGATAATATCCGTGGAAACCGGCGCGCGCGCATTCGACTTGGAATACTCGGCGGCGTACGCACGCGGTGCGTCCAACCGGTTTATCGTCGCGGCCGGCGAGACGTCCGCGACAATGCCGCGCGACGCGACGACGGTTCGGCACCGATTACATCACGCGAGCGCGCGCGCGCACACATGTTCGGCCGAGACAACGGTTATCCGACGCACTTTGAGCTACCCGCGATGATTATTATTATTATTATCATAAATACGGCCGTTCCGGAAAACCTCGACTGTCCAAAGTCGACTACCGAGTTCCATACGGACATTTAAGCGCAGGCGGCGGTGTTATTATCGTATTAAATATTGTCGGGGCAGCGGCGGTTTTGGTAACCAATGGGTCGGACGTGGCGTCCTTGAAACAAAGAGAGAGAGAGAGAGAATAAAAAAATGCAAAAAAAATTACTCGCGAGCTTCGGACCGAATTCCGTGGACGGGTTCGGCTGTTCTTCCGCCGTGGACGCCACGATGACTCCCCTGTGTTTGTCCGGTCGTCCCGTAAACACGGACATTTTCCTGATAACACGTAAAACGAAAAACATCGTATGCAATATTAATAAAGTCAATTTTTTAAATCGGTCGCTCTAAAATAAACCACGTACCGTAATAGTATGTTGGTTCGCTGGAACGCGTACGACGACGGTAGTCTGGAGACCATGTATATTATAAAAACCGGCCGCTCTGCGCTGTGCACGTTTTAACCTGTTGCCCGCGTGCAAAAAGGGTCGTCGGCGGGTAAGTGGCGGCGGCGGCGGCGGCGGCGGCGGACGATCAGGAAGACGGAACCCGAGCAGTAGATAGAGCGAGAGAGACGGCCACGGAAGAGAGCGGGCCGGTGCCCGTAGTGCGACCGAGAGAAAGAATACGTTATACGTATATTTTATATATACGTATATTATGTACGCGAGCGTTTACGTAAAAAAAAGGGAAAGAATGTGCTGGGTAGTCAGTGTAGAGTGGGGGGCGGTCGTTCGTCGGAGCCCGGCGGTGGGGTCCGCGGCTGCGGCGGCGGGCAGCGGCGGCGGCGGTTGCCGGTTGCAACAGCGCCGCCGACTGGTCGATAAAGCTGAGAAATTTGTGGGCGCTGACAGTGCGGGCCCGCCGGAGAGAGCACAGTCGACTGGTGTGCGCCCGTGTGTACGTTGCGTTTTGTATGTGTGCGACCGTGTTTTTTCGTTCGCAGTATAGAATCTGGCCGGCCGCCGCCGCCGCCGCTGCCGTTGCGTTTATTGTGTGTGTGTGCGCGCGCCAGCGCTGGTGTACTGTGCGTGCGTCAGTGTGTGCGTTATCCGCCTCCGGTAATACGACTCCGCCGCCGCCGCCGCCGCCGTCGACGACTCAGTCTATTCAATAATATTGTTGTTGTCGCACACACGCCGCGTCGCGCATAGCGGTTCGAACAAAAATTGTCTTTTTTTTTTTTTTTTTTTTTTATCTCCTATCAACAAATTAAAATAATATCCGGTGACTCGATTTGTTTTGCGTTGATAATAATATTCTACCATCGACCGTATGCGTTTGTTTTACGCGTGTTTTTCGCCGATTTCTCTCCCCTCGGCCGCAGCCGTCGCCGCCGCCGCTGCGTTTTAAACAATATGGTTTACCACCGCGACAACGACGAGCGGGGAAAGTGAACCGACGACGACTATGCGGTGGTTCTTGTGCGTTGTTGTCGTCTGCTGCCGCCGGTAAACCGTCAGAAGCCGATAATATAAATATTATTATTACTATTATTATTACGGTAACGTGTCGTGGACGTTCAGATCGAATTCGTATTCACGCCGCGACGATGCAGAACGCGGCTGCGTTACCGACTGACCGACCGTCGGCCTGTTGTCGTTTTTGAGTCGCGTTTGTGTCGCGGTCTCGCCGTCGCCGCCTAGTGCGTTTTTCGCCGTTTTGTCCAACAACAAAATCCGTAGCCCGAAGACAACGCTATGCCTTGATTCACGGACTACGCCATGCCGTTTTCGCCGTTCTCTAATCACAAGGTACGTAAACGAAACTTCTATAGTATTACGCTGTTTTGTGGGCGGGTTAGATAGGACGCCGGACGCCGGGTATGCGGATATTGCGTCGGTTAGGTTGTTGGTTTAGCCCTGCTGGCGGTGTCCCCGTCGAGAGAAAGGAACCGCCGGGTATACAACGAACAGGCGTACGTTAAAGTGGCGGTGGTACCGGGGCGCCTATTAGCGATGTCTGTTGTGAAACGATTTTCGGTTTTTAATTGGGTTAATTAGCGATATTCGTTTGTCGGAGAATTTGTTACGTACCCGCGACCGGCTCTTATCGTCTTGTCTATCTATTAGCTGCAGCCGGTTCAATCGGAATTTGTATAAATTTGTATTGATAAGTTGTCAGGCAAATAAGTATGCTTCCGCGTTTGAAACGCACCTATGTGAACCGTAAACATGGGTACCAAAACTATATTTTAAGTGTTTGATATATTTTACCAATAGTAATCCGGATCGAGCCTATCCACGTTTTGCTTCGGGGTTTTTCGTTTATATGTGTAGCTTTTGAAAACTCCACGTTGTTTGATGATTGAGTACTAACCAACCAGGTAAGTTCATCAGATAAATACCTAGGTATATGTGTATGTACTTATCCAATTCAATATGTCACCTAATTTGTATTTAATTTTTTTTTTGGTTATTTTAATCAAATTTCAAATGGTTTGTTCGAATATCATATGTACTTTAACAATTATTATAAGCACTTACCCGATTTAAGAATCACTGAGTTATGTTTTATCTTGGGCGCTTCATTGTTTTATAATATGTTTCTAAATTCTTTAGTATCTACACACACACATTTCAAATTCTTAGGATGTAATTAAGCTTGTCAAGTATTTTTAATCTACTCCTAGGGTCTTTGATGAGTCATCATAACTCCTTATATTGAATAATTATTATTTAACACAACCAAGGACACAGTTTATTACTACCCAAACATGCAAAATATTATTATATTACCTATAGCTCCCTATTTTACATTTAATTGATAATTCTACATTATTTTGACACAGAGCAAACCAGGTAGTTAATATCAAAACTTAAAATCCAATAAATTCTAAATTTGGCCGATATTGTGTGACTACCCACTGAAGTATTACTTATTTATCAATGTTGCATTTATCATTTTTGCACGGTTATTAATTATTCTTTATATTAGTAATAGTGCATTTTTGACACATATTAATCTGATTTTTAATATTGTTTTATTATCATTTTATTATTAGGAATTAAGCGCCTACACCTGAAATTATAAATGGATAAACTTCTTTCATCTGGATTTATTTTGATTAATATGTTGGTATTTTTGTATAAAACTAAAATGTTTAAGTACCTACTTATTTATTAATATCTTAACCCAACCTTAACTATACTATAGTAAACAATTTTTTTTTAAATTAGACAGCTTAATCAGATCAGGAGTTAGGACGTAAACAAACATATAATTATTAAAAAATGTACAGTGAAGTTATCTAACTTAATCTATCAGATAATAGATATATATTACATATTTAATTGAGTAAGAATATTTCTTATTGAATGCGTAGGTACCTGTATAATCTAAATAAATCTATTTTGTTTTTACTTTATACATTGGTATGATTTGTCGATCAGATATATTTATATAAATTTATTATATCAAGTTGTTTTTTTTCATTATTTAACCAACTACCATTTATTAGATACCCCGGATTTATTGTTTTTAATTTATTTAAGTTATTTATGTATCTATTGACATTGTAACATTATCAGCTACTGGTGTGTACCTATAGAAATAATTTGAGAAAATCAATAATGGTACTATGTTTTCAAATTCCTACCACATTTAGCACATTTATATACATTTTATTGTACCGCTAAAAGTAAATGAAATGTGATAAAACAAGTAGGTACTAATCTCCTGTTTGTGGCATACATCATATTTCGTTATTGACTTTATCGAGGTTATTGGCCAACAGGGTGATGGTCATGTGTAGGTAAACATGATTAATAATACCTTATCTTAGTCATTGTCATATTGATACTATTAACTGAATCATTTCAGCTCAGCAAAAATGACATAATTGTGTATTCTAAAAACTTTTGAGAAATAGAATTCAATGAAAACTTCTCTGATGGTTTTTACTTTGTCATTTAGTATTCTAGATATAGTCAACATCATCCGAGGACATTGGATTCGAAAAGTTTCTAAATCAATTAAAAATAATATTAAGTGGGTTTTAAGACAGTATTTCAATGTTGGAAATTTTCTTTGAACAATTATAGAACTTTATCTAGAAGTTGATATTAACTAAGAACCCCAGAGGGTTAATTAAATCTAACTGAAAACGTTCGTAATCTTATAGAAAATCTTGCTAATCGTTGGGAAATCATGGTATTCTGGAATCTGGTGTACACAATATTTATCAGTGATTTACTCTCTGCTAAGAACTTACATACATATTATTACTTATTGTGCACATACTGAGAATTACATATAATTAAAAACAATTTGGTACTTATGAGAAATTGAGGATAAGCTGTACTTTAAATATGAGTTATTTATAAATAACCAAATTAAAAAACCATTTTCAAGAACAGTGAAAACTACTAGGTAAGTTAGTTATTTGAGCACTTCCTTAAACAAATTGACTAAGGATGTTGTGTGATGAATTAGGTGGAATTAAAATCTGTTATTTAATGATAATGGGTTATAAAATTTGGTAGGGAGGCAGTTGATAGGATGAATTAGTGATTTTTTTATTTTTATATACCCTGTACGCACTAAAGATTTCAAAAGATGTCAGGTCTAAAATTTATTTTTGAAATATTTTCAATATAAAATTATTTATATAAGATACTGAATTTAATAATATTCAGTATTATTAAGTCGTTATTATTATGCATTACTTGAGGTGTTACTGTTAAGTCTCTGTACACTGATTGTATATTGAGATTAAGATGAATTTAAACAACAACAGCTGTTAGTAATGCAAATTTATCGGTCTAATGCGATGTAGGTATTATGCGGTTATTATGTATCTACATTATTTTTGATATCTCGATTGGAATTGACTTGCCCATCTTGTTTGATTAATCACCTTTGCATAATATAGTTTTAGATGATATCCCCGATAGACTATTTTACAATAGTAACCTTAAGACACTCTGAGTGTATTATTTTATTAGGTACCTATATAATCACAGGGTATAGGTATGTTAATATTATTATAATAATTAGTAATTACTTGTATATGTGTAGTATTTATGTATTTGCATATAACTCCAGTTGGTACCAATGGGAATATTAAATTTATAAGTAGATAAGACACAATTATATAATAATATATTGAAATATATTTAAAAGTGATTTATTTATATAGGTGATTTAAAACTGGTTTTTTTTTCTCCAAATTTATTGAAATTTATTCGATAGAGTTATTCCATTGTAATTAATAATATATAATATTTTTATTTTTTAAATGCAATAACCTAACATAGGTAAAAATAAAAATAAAGTTTAATGTTTATAAATAGGTGCAATAAAAAAAAAAAAGTTATTGTAGCTATGTATCTATTTATTTCAACGAACCAAATTGAGTTATTAGGAATTTTAACTACCTAATCAATGTTATTACTTTGGATAGTTTATTGATATAAAACGACTTTTTTTTAAGACATTTATGAGCAATAATATTATTGATTAAATGTAATTACATTTAAATTGTTTGAATTACAAAAAAATATATTTCTATAGTGTGTGCCCAATTTATTATGTAATGAGAAATAATAAAAACTTTTATTTTATAACGGGACAGTGGATGTTCCGGTAATGTAAATTTTTATTCGAGTTTATTAATCTTGTATTTGTTGGCAAGAAAATTAAGTAATTCAATTATGAATTAATAATTTCAAGTTCAACTAATGTATGAAACTAATAGGGAGTTAATGATACTATACGATTTTAAAGAATGTTACATAGAAAAAATGTCTTGATCAACTGCGGGAAGTGGAAGAATGACATCTATCGTTTTTTTTTCTTTTTATCACTATTTATATTTTGATAAGTTCTTCGGTAATTGGTATTTTTTAATTCTATACGCAGAGCATAGTATTAATTCAAACATATTGCAGAGTGTGTTTGATAATTCCGTTAGGAATTTCGATCGGAATGCTCGATGCAATTTTTTTTAGCATTGAATCAAGTTAACCGATAGTACTATTTAATTGATAAATATTGTTTACAATTGACATTGTACATAGGTACTGTTAAAAAAAAAAATATAGTTACAAATATAAATGCGTTCTTCGAATTGGTGAAATCGTAAAATAATTTCTATAAATTAATACGTTTGGCCGGTGTTGTTACAAGACGCGTTTCGATTTAGGTTTTTTTTTTTTAGATATTCAGAGTTTGGTTTCCTTTGATCTCGCGAATATTTTTAAAAAGGGTGTAACGCGGCTTTATACGTTTGTTCTAGGATTTATTCAAATACCGTTTTATTATCTGGTTTTGTTTAATGGCCGTTTTTGTTAGTTAATCCGGTTAATTTTCAAGTAAACACACGAATTTACTGTTAAAACAATAAAGATTAGGTTTGATATGCATTACAGTTATTCTTCTTTATGCGTATAGGTACCTATTAAATCATTACTATCTCGGAAAGCTGAGTCATTGCGCTGACCTCTGCGATGGCTGTAAATAGTTTGATAATATTATTGTATATTTATATAAAATGTCTTATTTACAAAAAAAAAAAAAAAACATTACTTAATGTATTTCTAATTATTATTTAACGCGTAATTCCACCGTATTTAGGACCGTTTTCGTATAAATATTGTACAGATTAGTTTATAATTAATAATATAATATACGTTTTAGATAAATATATTTTTTTTTAAAAAAATGAGTAAGTTTAATTATGTAGTTGTCTATAATAAATGTAGAACGATAATATTTCCCGTGAATTATTATTCAAACGAATACTCGGAATGAATTTTAAAGAATACCTACATAACGAGTACCAGTCATATATTGTTAACGAAAATGATTACGTCTGAAGAATATTATATATATTTTTTTTTTCTTTTAACCTACTTCCACTATAACAATCTCGACTATACTATTGTATTTTTTGGTCAAACAATTTATCAATAATATAGGTTTTTTTAAAAAAAGGTATTTATTATTTAATTGTATTATTAAACTTCGTGAATTTTTCGTCAAAAAGACCTAAACGTCTAACAAAAATAGAGGCACGTCCCGTGGTTAGGTTTTTAAAGACTCGTACGAGGTTATAAACAAGTTTACTTTACGTCGGTCGAAGCGTATTTTTCGTATTTAATTTTATTTACCATTGAAAATTCTATAAATCTATAGACATTTCAAACGTAAATATTCCGAGGTTATAGACAGGTACTAGTTAATGCAATAATTTGTTGTACTTACCTAATACTATGTTAAATAAGATATCTCTTGCTAAATACAACTTTAATTCTAATCCAATATTGTTTTTTTTTTTTTTTTTTTTTTTTTTTTTTTTTTTTTTTTCAGAAATAGATTTCTTTACGGTCATTTATCAACATATGTCTTCCATATTCCCATGTACTGGAAAAACCAGACACCGTACAATGCAGATCTCCCGCCGCTGTCATCTGTGGGTAACACTTTTGTATTTGGCATGCCTATGTGTAAGTTACGGTAATTCGAATATAATAAGAATATTCGAAGACGATGTCACGACTCCGATGTTCAACAACCTGGTCGTCGATAAGAACACGGGGCGACTTTTCGTGGGCGCCACCAACCGTATATTTCAACTCACGCCCGATCTCAATGTTTCGAACCAAGTGGTCACCGGTCCCATCGAGGACTCGTTCGAATGCGGGGCCAACGTGTGCCCCAACTCCACCGTTAAAATGTTGACCGACAATGTAAATAAAGTACTGGTCATCGATTATACTACGTCTAGGATAATCACTTGCGGGACGATTTCGCAAGGCATGTGTTCGGTCCGGAATTTAAACAACATAACCGATACGGTACAATTGGTCAAAGAAGCCGTGGTTGCGAACGTCATGGACGCGTCGACCGTTGCTTTTATAGCCCCGGGGCCTCCTAGACCGCCCATGACTCAAGTTATGTACATCGGAGTAACGTTTACTGGAAATTCACCGTACCGTTCCGACGTACCGGCTATTGCTTCCCGAAGCTTGGAAAGTGTAAATATGTTGAATATCGCTTATTTAGGTGTAATTTCCGGTACTCGGGTGTACGTGAACACTTTAAACCGCGAACGCTATCTCATTAATTATGTTTACGGTTTTAGTTCCGAGGCGTTCAGTTACTTTTTAACGACGCAAATGCGCAGTGTAACGTCGCCGTCTCCGTACATATCGAAAATGGTCAGATTATGTCACGAAGATAAAAGTTATTATTCGTATACGGAAATCCCACTAGAATGCACTAGCAAAGAACAATCTTATAATTTAGTGCAAGCCGGTTATGTGGGTAAAATCGGCTCGGACTTGGCTACGGACCTCGGGATTACGCCTCAAGACGATGTTTTATTCGCCGTGTTCTCCAGCAGTAATCAGAGTGAAAGCGAATTGAAGAATAAGCCCAACGACCAGAGCGCTCTATGCGTTTATTCGCTAAAAGCAATACGGCGGAAATTTTTGCAAAACATTAACGCTTGTTTCAGCGGCAAAGGAAACCGCGGATTGGACTTTATATCGCCGAGTCACCCGTGCGTAGGAACCAAACTTCAAACGATAAACGAAGATTTTTGTGGTATGGATGTAAATACTCCTTTGGGAGGCGATTCGCCTATGACCGCTATTCCGGTACTAACATTTAACACCCGACTGACGGCAGTAACCGCAACATCCACCGGTGACTTTACGGTCGTGTTTGTCGGAACGAATACCGGACACGTTAAGAAAATCGTAGTGGAAAGTTCGGTAAAAGCCATCGAATATGGAGACATAGTCATTCAAGAGAACTCCTCGATAAATCCGGATTTAATAGTCGACCCGCAGCAAATGCATTTGTACGCGATGACCAAAAACAGAGTTTCTATGATTAAAGTTCAAGAGTGTCACGTGTATTCGTCGTGTTTAGATTGTTTAGCCGCTAAAGACCCGTATTGCGGGTGGTGTTCATTAGAAAATAAGTGTAGTTTACGCTCGAATTGCGAAGACGCCGCAAACGATCCTCTGTATTGGATACCTTATAAAAGTGGAAAATGCACTACGATAGCTTCTGTTACGCCGAACCAACTGCAGAAAACTACAGCGAGAACGTTAGAACTGGTCATCGATAATTTACCTTTACTGGAAGGGCCATTTTACTGTGCGTTTTCCGTGTTCGACAAAGTGTTGATTACGAACGCTACTAGAAAATCGTTAGGCGCCAATTGTACAACGCCGCGAACAGATTTATTGCCATTTATACCATCCAACCAACATCATTTCATTACCAAATTATCAGTAAAAACAGCAAAAGGACCGAACTTTGTAGCCACCAATTTCACGTTTTTCGACTGTAGCACTTACACTTCGTGTACGCAGTGCGTTAATTCTTCGTTTCCGTGCGATTGGTGTGCCGAAGCTCATAGGTGTACGCATGACACTGCAGAAAATTGTAGAAATGATATTTTAGTTACGGGTGTAAATCGTGTCGGTCCGAGTTTCAGAAGCGGACCGTCGTTTTGTCCGACCATCAACGGATCCGATACGGGAAGTACGGAAATTTTAGTTCCGTCTGGCATTAAAAAATCAATTCGAGTCAAAGTTCACATAATCGGCCAGTTTATCGCTCAAACGCGTTTCGTGTGCCAATTCAATATTGAAGGTCGCGTGTCCAGCGTAAACGCGGCGTTAGTAGCGGACACTATTTACTGTGAAACTATGGAGTTCACTTATAATTCGCACTTTTCCAACATCACCGCGACTTTCGCCGTGATCTGGGGCGGATCGAAACCATTGGATAATCCCCATGATATCCATGTGGTCATTTACCGGTGCAGTGATATGGCCGACGATTGTGGCATGTGTTTGGCGTTGCCCGATAAATACAAGTGCGGGTGGTGTCAAACGACAAATAGTTGTGAAGTCAACGATCAATGTGACCGGGCGATCGGTATATGGCTCCATCGGAATAAGACTTGTCCGAATCTTCAAATCACGTCTTTTTGGCCGGTCGCCGGGCCGTGGGAAGGTCACACTAACATTACAATTATTGGAAAAAACTTAGGAAAAAGTTTCAAAGATATATACAGCGGTGTAACAGTCGCCGGACTTCGGTGCGCTCCCTATGAACATTTGTACGAAACGACTAGAAAAATTGTGTGCCGAGTTGACGGGCCCGGCAGCGAAGATTTAAGAGAAGGTCCTATTGTCGTTCAAGTCGAAGTATTCAGAGGTGAATCAAAATCAAATTATAATTTTGTCGATCCAATTATCACTGGTATATATCCCGGTTATGGTCCTAAATCTGGTGGAACTAAACTCAGAATAATCGGAAAGTTTATGAACGCCGGTAGTAATATTCAAGTATTCATCGAAGAGAATTTAACGTGCCTCGTTATCAATACTACAGTGACTGAAACAACTTGCATTACTAGTGCTTCAAACGTGCAACAAGTTGGTAAAATAAAAATGTTGTTCGACAAGTCCGAAAGGAATTTCGATCTTCAAACATACGAATATACTGATGACCCGAGTGTTGAATCGGTTGAATCGGGTGCTCCTGGTCAAGTAAAAGTTCCTAAAGGCATCGTATCTGGTGGTATTAAAGTTTCCGTCAACGGAAAAAATTTTGCATTTGTTCAAGCGCCCCGTTTGTACGTCACGTATATGGATAAATTGTATTTCGGCGATTGTTTTGTACTAGGTAATTCGAATTTGATATGCGAGTCTCCCAAAGTAACTCCGCTCCAACGAAATCAACCCGATCCCGATAAACCCATAGAATTGGATTACGGATTTGAAATGGATAATGTAACAGACGTGCGAAATATATCTATGAAACCGGGATTTTCCAAATTTATGATTTTCCCCGATCCGGTATACACGAAATTCGACGAAGACATCAAATTTTATAAAAGCGATTATTTAACTATAAACGGCCATCACTTAGATCGAGCCTGCCAAGAAACCGACGTTACAGTAAAGATCGGGACAAGTTACTGTAACGTTACATCATTGTCCCGACACCAACTTACCTGTAGACCGCCCCCATTTCAACCGCTAGCCGTTGTATCCGATGATTTCCGATTGTCCAGTTCTCAAGAACTTCCCGACGTAATCGTGATAGTCGGGTCGAGCATTATGTTTAATATCGGGAAACTCAGTTACGCGCCGTCTGGAGTCAACAATCCTCTCACGAAACCGGCTCTGTTCGGCGGTATAATTGGCATGGCTATAATTTTTATTATTTTCATCGCGTTTTTGATAGCGTATCGCCGAAAATCGACCGAGAGCAGCCGCGTCTTGAAAAACATGCAGGAACAGATGGACATTCTAGAACTGCGCGTCGCGGCCGAATGCAAAGAGGCGTTTGCCGAACTCCAAACGGAAATTACGGATATTGCCGGCGACCTTACTTCCGGCGGCATTCCATTTTTGGATTATCGTACGTACTCGATGAAAATTTTGTTCCCGAACATGGAAGACCACGGAGTACTGCAGCGAGAAAAACCGGAACTAATTCGAAAAGAAAAGGGCATACGTTTATTCGGCCAGTTAATATTAAATAAGACTTTTTTGTTATTGTTTATTAGGACTTTGGAAAGCAATCGCTATTTTTCAATGAGAGACCGGGTCAACGTGGCCTCGTTGATTATGGTTTCTCTCCAAAGTAAAATGGAGTACTGTACCGATATATTAAAGACTTTGCTCGCCGAACTTATTGAAAAATGTATGGAAGGCAATAGCCATCCAAAGTTACTTTTGAGACGCACGGAGAGCGTAGCGGAAAAAATGCTGTCGTCTTGGTTTACGTTTCTGCTGTATAAATTCTTAAGAGAATGTGCCGGTGAACCTCTGTATTTGTTATTCAGAGCGATGAAACAACAAGTGGACAAGGGACCAGTGGACGCAATTACGTCGGAAGCGAGATATTCGCTGAGCGAAGAAAAACTAATCAGACAATCGATCGATTTTGTTCCGATGACGGTATACGTTTCGATCTCACAACAGACCGCTTTCGTCACGGGACTCGACCCGAACACCGAAAACATACCGGTAAAAGTTTTGGACTGCGACACCATTTCGCAAGTGAAAGAAAAAGCTTTAGACACAATTTATCGGGCAATGCCTTGCAGTCAACGTCCTCGGACGTGCGAGCTGGACGTCGAGTGGAGAACCGGAACGTCCGGCCGGTTGATTTTGTACGATGAAGACTCGACCACGAAAGTGGAAGGCGAATGGAAGAAACGCAACACCCTGCACCATTATATGGTGCCCGACGGCGCGTACTTGAATTTGGTGTCCGTCAAGCAAATGTCGACTTACAATCTGTCAATACTGTCTGACCGAATGGACAAACACAAATACGAAACGCTGAACTTAACGAAATTTAATTACGACAGCCCGCCCTACAGCAGGGCTACATCGCCGTTAAACAACGACCAGGACGGCGGTCTTAAGTGTTGGCATTTGGTCAAACATCACGATAACGACGCGCAGAAAGAAGGCGAACGCGGCAATAAAATGGTATCGGAAATATATCTCACGCGTTTATTGGCCACCAAAGGTACCCTGCAAAAGTTCGTAGACGATTTATTCGAAACCATTTTCAGTACCGCGCACCGTGGTAGCGCTCTGCCTTTGGCCATAAAGTACATGTTCGACTTTCTCGACGATCAGGCGATTCAACACGGTATTACAGATCACGAGGTGGTGCACACGTGGAAGAGCAACAGTCTCCCGTTGCGTTTCTGGGTGAACCTGATCAAAAACCCCAATTTCGTGTTTGACATACACAAGTCGAACATCGTCGACTCATGCCTATCGGTGGTCGCCCAGACGTTTATGGACTCGTGTTCGACGTCCGACCATCGGCTGGGCAAAGACTCGCCGAGCTCAAAACTGCTGTATGCCAAAGACATCCCGGTGTACAAAGACTGGGTGGAACGGTACTATTCGGACATCAAAATCATGCCGGCCATATCGGACCAGGACATGAACGCCATGCTCGCCGAAGAGTCGAGGATCCACATGACGGAATTCAACACCAACTGCGCCCTGTACGAACTGTACATGTACGCGGCCAAGTACAACGAGCAGCTAATGGTCACGCTAGAAGAAGATGAATTCTCTCAGAAACAACGGCTGGCATACAAACTGGAACAAGTTCACAATTTTATGATGGTAGAGAAATAATACCCTCTAAAAGGGAATAATGTTGTTTTATTATATAGGGGGCCATTAATCAAAAGACCGTGGATCGGATTATTTATTGCTCAATACCGAGTATGAGTGGTTCATTTTCAATATGGGGTTTGCTAATTTTATAGCGATTTTATACATTGTGGTACATGTAGACTGTAAGGTGAGTTTTTTTAAATTTACAAAAATAATTTTTAAAAATATATTGCATACGTTTTTAAACAACCTTTATAATAATAATAAAAAAAAATGGTAGGTATAAGACAATTATATAATAATAGATAAAATAAACATAGTAATAATAATATTTAATACGCATAAAAAAAAATTTTAAAAATCATATAGTAATAAATAAATAACATATCTATTGCCTAGTTCTTGCCAATGAGATGTTACCAAATACTACTTATTCCGTATAATTGCAAATAAAAGGAGAAAAAAGTTAAAACCTACATTTTCGGTTGCTTTTTAACAATCTTAAATATAAGCAATTTTTTTTTTATACTTTGGTTTTATTTTTTTTTTTTTGAATATCCGTCCAAATTTTCTACCATTCTTTGCCCTTGATAATATTAATTCATATGTACTTTTAATTCAAATATATTTCAAACCTATTCTATAAGACTGAGTTAATTTTAATTTTTTTTTTTTTTTTTTTTTTTTGTATTCATGATTTATTATTTATCATTTTTTTTTTATCACTGCTTTTTGGCACCGCTCTAGTTAATGCACACAAATAAATATAAATAAATTACCGAACAATTTAACAATAATGAAATATAAAATGCTGCAAAATAGTGTGATTTTTTTTATTTATATACATGTTTATACCATTCCAAAAATATAACAAATGTTATGATTCCAATTTTGTATTCAGTATTACCTCATATTTGATATAAAACAAATAAAGATATATACATAATTTTAGATTATAATCGCGAGTACCTATGATAAATGAATGTTTTTTTTTTTTTTTGTACTTCTGTATATTTTCTCAATAATTATTAATTTGATTATAATAATATTATATCGGTAACAAATTTTTATTTGCACCGAAAAATCGAAAAAAAAGAAAAGAATGTGTACCTTTTTCTTCTTTTAAAATAATATAGGTAATATGTATTTGTGGTATATGTGTTATGTATATTTTTTTGTTGATTTTGTTATTCATTTTTTATTGTATATTTTGTATAATTTTTTTAGTACCTAGTCTTTAATTTTAATTTTACGCTTTGTTTTCATTATTTTCAAATTTTAATTTATTTTTTTTTATTGCCTTTATCCGGAAAATATAATATTTTGTATCGTGTGACGACAGTTACAAATTCCTTATTTGCATTTGTTTATTTTTTTTTTTTTTACACAAACACTACATAATATTATAAATAATTATTTAAAATGTTTGCAATATCAATTTTATTGGTTTGTTAGGGGGCGTTTTAGGAAATACAACGACTGTAATTTATTTTTAAATTTATACTAATATTATAAACATTAAAAGTGAATTTTTTGGGGTTTTTTTTTTTATTGTTCAAATAATTGTCTTTTTTCGTGTATTCAAATTTATTCGAAAAAAAAATAATAATAATAATGAAAACGGTGTTGCGTTTTCATTATAATCGATGTGGACTCGATTATTTTTAAGCGTTTGATTTACTATATGGCACGTTTCTGTAATAATAAAAGATTAAACTACTGTATAATATGAGATTTTTTTTTTTAAAAAAAAATTTCCAATACAGACGGGCGCAAAACGCGAAAGCGTGTCATTACAGTAAACGATTTCGGGGTTACCATTTCGTTCTAAACTTTTATAAATTTAGTGTTTTTTTATATTTTTTCTTTCTCCAAAATATCCGATTTGTCTTCTCCAATCGTCACGACATTGCAACGGACACCCTGTATAATAATATTATCTAACTATACGATACATACATTAGATAAATACATTTTAATGGCGTTTTGTGACCGTTTGATTTAATTTAGGTTCCTATAGCGTAAGAGTATATTTAATAATAATAATAATATTAATATTAATAATAAATAAATAATTAATTTATAATAATAATAATAATATATATATATACCCTTTTGTCCTGTCCAATTATATTGTAAATACGATGTCGGAAAAAAAAAAAACTATTATAAATATATTATTTATTTTGTACGTACAATATGTATACCAACGTGTATACATATACAATAATAATAATAATAATAATTAATACAATAATAATTGTATAATGTAATTATAATTATATAATTACATTAATATATATATATATATATTTAATTTGTACTGTGTGTTTTTTTGTGTACTGTTTGTGATTGTGTGTGTGTGTGTAATTTAATAAATAAATAAATATTATCGATAATAAAAAAAAATGCACACGTAATGATTTTTTTTTTTTTTTATTATTATTTTTTATTTTTACATGTGTTTATATATGGTTAATATATAAATAATTATAATATTATTATTGGATGTGATGATTACACTACGGAAACGGAACTCTACGGAATATTATACAATACAATAAAATACACACATATTACAATAATGATATTATACTTACCTATATATATATATTCTACAACTAAATAATAATAATAATAATAATAATAATAAAAAATAGCATTGTTATATAAAAACAAATTATATTATTATATATAATCATAATATTTTGTATGTGCAATTTATTTACGTGTATTGGAAAAAAAAAAAAAAAAAAAAAATGTGAGTGATAAAATTAAATATGAATTATTGTTTACGACGGTGAATATTTTGTTTGTTTGTTGTGAGACTTTTGAATAAGAAAAAAAAAATTGAATAAACGATAAAAAAAAAAAAAAAAAAATGTTAAAACAAATATCAAACGTTTTCTTCTTTTTTCAAAAAAAAAAATTTTGGATTTATTTATTATTTATTTGTGTATACCCCCTGGGGATGACACACTCGGTCGTCGTACCGGTTTTTTTTCCTTTTTATTCTAATCGTAAAAAAAAAAAAACCCGCTGTCGTATGTAATCGTGCGCATTGATTAGTTGCGGTATTTTAACATTGTTTCGTCGACAGTGATTATTATACGGATGGCGAAAGTACGGGGATAAAAAAAAAAAAAAAAAAAAAGAGGAAAATTACCCCAGCGGCTACCTTGCGCCTCGTCGTGCACTCCACGTGGCGCTCGCTTTGTCTCCAGTACAAATTAGTAAGTATATATTTTTTTACGTATTAGCCGAAAAACGATTGTAGTGTAGACCGATCCGCATGCGTGTGACCGATAACCAGTTTTTTTTTTCGAATTTTAATTACACCGGTTCGTAATAAAAAAAAAAAAAAAAAAAAAAAAAATGAAAAATAAAGCGTTTCCGTGTTCGATGGACACGTCGAAGCGTGTAAGCAATGAGCGACTACAAAAAATCGCGCCTACTTAATATTTTTGATTTATTTGCAAATATTATTAATAAAAAATAATAATAATGTACATAAACTAATAGTTTTAATTATTATAATATAGATACGGGATCGTAGTAGGTCAAGGTTAGGCCCTACTAAAACTATTCTGCACACCCTGCGAAAAATTGGCATTTTTAAAAAAAAAAAATTCTATTTCTATTGCCGACATTGCCTGTCACCACGACGATCCCGTCGAAAGTCCTCGCTCCTCTTGGGGAGATACCGGCAACCACGTGTCCTGTCTGCAGCTGTATGCAAGGGCTGGTGGTCAAAAGAAAAAAATGCGCTGAAATACGTATTTCGATTCGATTTCATTATATGTATATATTGTGAATCCTTGGAATATCGTTCTGTATAGGTGTTATGGTGCGACGTTTGCTGCCGTATCGGTATTTATTGTCAATTATTTAAAAAAAAAAAATAAAAAAAATACTAATGATTGGTCAAATAAAAATGGGGGGGAGAAATATCGAGACACATATATCGCACCTCAGGTGGACCACCGTTGTAGGTGGGAAAGTAGGATTTACAGGGGAAATTAATTTTTATCTGTACTCAACGATAAATGTACGCTAATGAAAAACGAAAGTTCGGTTAATCATGTTAAGAAAAACGCCGTAGTTTTTGCGATTATCATCAACATGTATATGCTTTAAAAATTCTTATTAAAAATAATTATTACGTTACGCTCAGATTTTTTTTTCATTCGACGTTTTATACAATCTATGATGAACCTCGTGTAAAATTTGCAAGCATTTCTGGTCGGCCAAACCAATTTATCCAAATAAAACCTAAAGTAAACTCGAAAAATTTATAAATGCCTATAAATAGTTTTAAAAAAATAGCCAGAATGTTTTGGACATTTTTTTCAACCTTTAAAGAGTTAAAAATATTCTTTGAAAATTTCAGGTCTTCACAGTGGCTGAGAGGGCCTAGCCCCCCTCCCATTGAGCTAACGTAAAGGTTAAAAATTAGTGACGTAAAATAATTTAGAAGTAACAAAATTCAGAAAAAATAGTATTACCAGCTACTACATCCAACAGGTAAGAGGTATTTTTTAACTCTAAAAATAATTAAAACATATTTGAGAATGACGATGAGAAAAAATCGTTTGCATTATTAATTATACACAATGAAATTATTGTAAAACCAGAAGATGTAATAGATTTGTTCGCTAAACGCTCTCGTATTGACGACACTTTCTTATAAATGTTACAATTCTGACTATTACAATTTTTTACGCAAATACAATTATTATTAATTTTAATTTTTAAATACTATAATAATATATATATTTTTTTTTTTATTAACATATGGTTTTAATACTATTATGAAAAACTTTACCCTCCACTCCCCCACCAAAAAAAAAATAAATAAATAAATCTTGATCCATCGCCTGGGTTTTTACGAGTATTTTAAACCAAGTTACAACAAAAAGAAAATAATCAAACTACAACGAAAATCAAAAAAAATAATGACCCCCTCTTCCCAATGCACCAACTAGACCGTCCGCGGGCAGTTTTTTTTATCAGAAAACTTTACGACCTCCGTCACGGACAGGAAAAGGAAAAAAAGATTAAAATCATTCCAAAGTACTTTATTTGCCAGTAGTGCGATGGAAATTAATTTATGTCACAGTATCAGTTTTAATTATATATTTCCCCGCGCCCGTAGATTACTTTAAATATTAGTTATACGTCGCCGGAACCAAATCCGAAATCACGTATAGTATTTTTTTTTTAACCTCCCTGGGAGTTTTTACGTGATAATATTATTGAAATATATATTTATAATATTATAATATTATTGAAATGGCCAGAAGGCCCCCGAGGACACGGGCGGCGGTGGCGGTGCAACAACAATACAAATTTATTACGTTTTTTCCTATTTTTTTTTTTTCCCTGAGACCTTGAGAGCTCTCGGTCGCGGAGACGAGCGTAGGCGTACACACAATAGTAATAATAAAAAGCGCCTCCGATTACTATTATTTTTATTATATTAATATTGTTTTCTCGTCGGTGTGTTTTACCTGCCGGAACGTGTTTAATACTGTATTATACGGTAGTAAGTTTTTAAGGACACGGCGGCGACGACAACGACGGTCAAATAATTGATACGACAACGTGTCCGACGCCCGCGCCTCGACGACCTCCGCCGCTGATTGTTTTTCGCCGCCGTAATGCGGTAAAAAAGAATGCACAAATCAGTCTCCAACTAATATTTAACAATAAAAAAGATTAGGAAATGTAAATAAATTTACTTTGTGTATAAATAAAATCAACTTCTCCCGCGCGGGGATAAATCAGCCTCGGTGTTTTTTTTGTTTTTTTTTTAGCGAACCCCAACACAAAATGTGAAGCCCGAAAGTGTGAAGCCCGGAGTGCGCAGTACGGAGTCGAGAAATGTTTGCTAATAAATATGTACTTATACGTAGACATTTTAAATTCCGTTATTGATTATGATTATCAACAAACTACACAGGTTAAAACGATAAAATGTTATCGTTCGGTAAAGATTTGGTATGCGATTAATATACGATTAATATATTTCTACTGTACAGTACCGTACGGCAAATGTCACTGTTGTAATGGTATTTTTCAGGATTTGCTCGGAATGAATTCTCGATTGATTGACGATAACGTTTTGAGGGCATGGTGGATAACAGATTTATAATTGTTTGCCGGTAAATTAAACGTCTTCTGGACGTGTGTTTACGTTAGGACTGCATTGTCGAACCGCAAACACGGTAACGGCAAAGTTTGGGAAAATCAAATCTACCGAACGCGAAATTCGGTAAATGATTTAACGACGTCGTCAGCACGTGTCCCCTATAGTTTTGATTTTCCAAGTTTCGCGCTAGCCGTCCGTTTCGACAATATCACCGCCATTGACATCATTATTTTTTTTTTGTATTATTGTCATTATTATTGTACAGTTGCTGCTTGCGTAGTAACATCGTAGGTATAGTTGTACGGATATAATTAGACATTTCCTGTTTCCTCGAGCAACGAGCAGGGAAACCCGCGGCGCATTATTGTTTTATAACAATTTTTTTTTTTTTTTTTTACAATAATAACAGGCGACTCGTTTTTTTTTTATTTATAGCGTATAGAATAAAAAAACGAAAAAAAAAAAAAAAACTACGTGTCGTGCGGTGTTCGCGGACCGTCGTCAGTCAGTCATCCGGTACGGCGGCGTGGTGTCTGCGCCGCGATAATCACGAAAGCGTTTGGATGAAAATAACGAAATAGGTTAATGAAAATTACCACACTCCAGACGATTGGCAGTGTATTATATATTATGTGAAACCGTTCGGCTTGCGAAACAATAATGGAAATAAAAACGATTTTATTACGAATAACCCTGATTTTTTAGTTTTTTTTTTTTTTATGTCTAACCGAACCGATTACTATACGATATTTTACCGAACCCGGACCGCGCTTTAAAACAAATTAAGAGGTTTAATATAATATATAGTTGAACATGTAAAATGTTCCATTATTAATAATAATAATACCTACTCTATAAATAAACCGAAATAAATCCATTGAATTTTCGCGTCGCTCGTCATCAAAATATCATTTAGCTTTAGTTTTCAGTCCGAAAACCCAACAGTTCGGCGGGTATTCGATTAGTGAAAATGCTCCATAACTTGCCGATGGTATATGAACCAATTTCTTGTATAATGCCTAAGGTGTTTCCTAAAAACCAAAAAAAAAAACACGATGCACTGCGGATTATGAACGGAAAATCTATAAGCGCGCAGATATCTGAAATCTCGAACCTAGGCGGAAATTGAATAGGATTTTTTTTTTAACGTCCATATGAGGCAATTCTAACTCGGATTTTACTCGTACCAATTAAACGCGGAGCTTCGCTCATAATCGTTTTTTTTTTTGCCCGCAATGATTTATGATTTTATCTATTCATTTTGAAAATGTTTTTATTTCTTTCGAAAATACGTACAATTATAATATTCAATTATTTCCCCCGTTGTTTTTTTATCGTCAATATTCCGGTCGTGTGTTTACACGTGAAATAAGCGATTGTACATACGTATATATTATATTGTATTTGGCTAGTGATGGCACCTAGCTAATAAAAATAAAAATATTAATAATAAAAACACAAAGTACGACGAAACGGGCGAGAAATAGACGCCCGGTCGTGTTTTTCTTTATTGCTTTCTGCTGTACCAGTGGTAACTATTTAATATTATTATATAGGTAGGTATATATATATATATATATATATATATATATATATATATATATATATATATATATATATATACGGGGTTACCACTACGGGAGGTCTTTGAAATTAATACCGTCCGGAGTTTTTTTTTTTAAATTTTTTTTTTTTAACGTATTGCTGACACGTCGTACCGCGGGTAAGCAGATAATAATAATAATAATAATAATAATATTACGTATATATATATATATATACACGTCTCGTCGAGTTAGGTTTTGTATTATTATTATTCTCCTCTCGGCGTGTAACACGTCGTAAAACGAATACCATTATCGGTATGGGTAAAAAATATTTCATTCGTATACGAACGTATTGTTCGGCCGCGGTCGTCGGTTATCGCGCGCCGTCGACTTTTTTTTTTTTTTTTTTAACTTTCCCGTGAACGGATTTAATTGAAAAAAAAAAATAATAAAAAAAAATACATATACCTACAATCTACACGTTATAAAATCCCCCCCGCACCCGGACGATTTTAAACAATAATAGTATATTAATATGCATTTTTTAGCGTTTCGTTATTCCGGCAAACGCCCACGACCACGCACGCCCGATGTCCCTCTACAATCGTATTATATTATATAATCGCGTATCGATGACGGTATACAATATCGTCCAATGCTCGACTACGAGGGCGTAAAAAAAAAAAAAAACTCGGAATACTCGGCAAATTAGTCATTGCGACCGGGTGGTGCCGGTGGTGGATCCCGGAATTTCGGGCCATTCACAACAACGGACCCCCGGGTAGAGGTACGTGCGTTTTAAAATAATTATTTTATACGTTTTTTTTTCCTTTTTTTTTTTTTACCGCGAAATAATCGCAACACACAACCGTTTGTTCCGTGATACAGTTTTACCCGTTCTACGATGATGTTCGCCGGTAGCGGCCATGTTTTTTACGCGCGCTGTTACACACAATGTCTCTCGCTGATATACGCCCGTGCGCGTATATTTATACGGCCGCGGTACGTTAAAAACACGAGCGTTTTGTAAATGTTATTTTCGATCCGTTCGCGCCGTCGAGTGTTGTTGCGCATTGTTAAAACACGTATTTTCGCGAAATAATAAAGAAGTGTAGGGGTGGGCAAAAAAACAACCCGAATGTAATCGTTTCGCCGAACGATTAACAATATAATAATAATAATAATAATAATAATAATATCATAACACGCGGTCGTATGCGGCACTCGAGACGGCGGGGCGGCAGCGAGAGGGGTGTGCGTATATATGTCGGTATTACAATATTATACATACGCGTATTATTTTATACTATTTTACTTACCTAATACCGTCGTACCTGGTGTATTATGTTACACGTTGTTGTTATTATTATTATTACGTAATATTATATTTATACACGTGTGTGTTTGTACGTGTACACACGAACGGCTCAACAAATATTTTTATATCCAGTATTATAATTTTGTACGGGAGGTGATATTATTGTGTACACACACACTTACAGCTAGGCGGTGGTCGGGTTATATTATATAGGTATAGGACCATAGGCTAGGACGTGGCGTTCACTGCGCTAAAACAAAACATTTCATTTCATTTTTTTTTTTTTTTTTTTTTTTTTTTTCTAATATTATTTTTCAATTGTAAAACACACCGCGCGTACCCATACATACAATAATAATATTGTTTATAAGCTTTCGTTATATACGAGTATAATAATATAATAGTATTATATAGTAGCAGCCTGTATCGCTGGCAAACGTTATATTATTATATATATATATATATATATATATACAGGGTGATTCTAATGATATACAGAACCGATTTAAGTGGGATGGGGTGGGGGGAGGCTAAGAAAGCTATAATTTAATTGTGTCAATACAGCAAGTATTTTTTACAATATTATAACAATATTATTACAATTAATAATAATTGATAATGTAAATGTTTACAACAGTATTTACAGTTATTACAATATCTTTATATTTTGGTTAGCTTATGAGTCTAGGTCAGAATCAGAGGTTGAGGTATTTTCGTTGGGTTCTAGTTGGCGGGTAAATTTTGATATTATAATTTTAACAAACGTTTTCTGACGTTTTCTTGTTCCGCTACTAAATATAATAAAATAATATATATAAACGCGAGTGTAAGACAATTCGTTTCATCAAATCGGGGCCCCCGAAAATAAGTCAGCCACGAATTTCATTGACCACGGCTCGAAAATATTGATGTGTCTAACTTTGATTTTGTTTTTAGGCGATTTGTAAATTTCACGTGTCGTCGGATAAGAGGTTTTTTTTTTTTTTTGTTGGGAGGGGGGATAAAATAACACACTCAAATTTCAAATTGTTCGTATAATATTATAACGATACTTCGGGGCGCGCGGGTTAAATTTCGAAATAATAAACGATTATAATATTTGCGGAAAATGTTACCCTCATCCCGTATAAATACGCCTGTACACGCATTATACCCTATCGTTACAATCGACTATAATAGGTTATAGGTATTATATCTATTGATTTTCAAATAGTAAACCATATTATTATTATTATTATTTTTTTTTTTTTTTATTTGTAAAACACCCTGTACCTACCGCTAGCCAACGATATTATAATAATACGAACACAGGACAATGGATCGTATCTGTGTGCCGTTGTACGACTCGTATATTATATTATTATATGCCCTGTAAAATCGTTATACATAATATTATAATATCGTATATATATGCTATAGGTACGCGTGTTGTAGGAAATCGACTTTCTATCAGCGTCTATAATACACACACAGCCCGGCGGTATAAATTATTAAACGTCGCCGTAATAATATCTCGTATAATGTGTGGCGTTTGTGCGCGTATTTATACACCAATAAATAAAACGCGACCAACGGCCGTAATCGGTATTTTTTTCTTTAATAAATAATTACAATAGGTACCATTTAGGACATTTTAGGCAATCGTCGATATTACAATATCGTTATAGGTACCTCTACACACCGTTGGCAACTATACACATACGAGTGTGCGTCTCGGTTAAATATTTATTTTCTTTTTTTTTTTTTTTACGCTCAATCGACTCGCGATTACTGGTATGCGCAACATATTTTGATGTTACGACTAGCGTTTTTTTTCCCCCCCGTAAATGTTAAGCATACATACTTTGCACCGCGTTTTCGGGTCACTAGCTGTAGAAAGTTGAGACAGGATGTAGGGTGTAAGTTAGTTGTATACAGAGAGAGATCATCAACTACGATCAATCATTGCAATGAAATAAAACGATTCTGAGCGAACGACGGTAAACCGGTGAGGTTAACTTAAAAAACAACAAAATAAAACCCATATAGAAAAACGGCATTTGTTGTCGGTGTTTTTGATTTTCACAAAAAAAACTATCGGGAATCTAGAAATGTATTTCAAGTAAAATACCGCCGAGGAAAAATTTCGGATTTTTTAACGTAAGGCATGGCCAAATCGGAACATTTCTCCAACAGAAAAGGGTTTGCCGAGAGTAAACAAAACGCATCTTAGTAAAACGAATCGCTCAGAATCTAAAATATTTGATACGAAACGAATATTCACGCGTTCGTGCGGTAAATTCGGATCGAATTTCCGGCCGAAATCTTTCAATGGTCGGCCGCAACTCTCCGTGTTTCTATGTCATAATTCAGATCCTTCAGTTCTCAACAACTTTCCACTCCCGTGTCCTTCAATAATCAGCTTCAATAAACTATCGTGGCGCAGTACGTAAGCTATAAAATCATCCATACATATATTTTCAAAAAGTTTTTCTTAGTAGTAAGTGGATTTTGTTTTGAAAAGCTTCTTTTCCTTGTGCAATCCTATTTATTATATCTATATTGGTTCTACCGTCCTTATCTGTTATTTTACTATGTCTCAAAAGTAAAATGGTTTCTTATTATTCTTATCGTCGCCGACTTCAGTTTTCGTGAGACCTTAACGATTTCATATACACCTCATTTGTTGAACACGCTCCATTATTTAGGCTCTGCGAGGGAACATACAAACATATACAATATACATATACATAAAAATAGATAACCTTCAGTAGTCTGGTAAAAATGTATCGCCTAATAGGGGGTACAGGTGAGGGGGGATGGGTGCGAAGGCTCCTACGTACGTATCAATTTTTTTCTAGCATTTATTCATTAAAAAAATTACGATGACCTACGTATATACGAGGTGTGGTAGAAAAGTAATGAGACTAACATTACTGACTGGCAATACTGTATGTCAACAATTTCTTATCAGTTTGTTTGTCAGTCATTCGTCGAAGACACTATACAGAAATTTCAACCACGTGCAGTAATTACGTAGCCATAAAATCCGTGTGACTTTTTTTTATTCTCAAGATCAAAACTCAAATAAAAGGACGTCATTTTGGTACCGTTGGTAACGGCAGGAGCTGAAGAGGTCCTGGTTAAAGCATTCCAGCTTAACTGCTCCGAAGATTGGAAAAAAAAGTCAATGTATAGCTTCCTGAGGGATGACTACCAAGGCGGATTGATATGATGATACAACTAACACCTTCGCATCGATGTAAAATTGTAGAGGGGTACGTCTGTTTTACTACAGACGATACGGTCGGTAGAGCGCGCTGTAAGCAGTTTTACATAGAGTAAATGGGTCTTTATCAGTTATATTATGAATTATTATTAGACGTTTCTATATTCACTGTATATACAAAAACAGGACACCTACGGTTTTCAACGCGCTCCAAGTGGTGAAATTAACTGCCGTAAATTATATGGTACCTACCTATCACTTTTTTCTCCGGTCGGCTAATTTCCGAAGTACTTTGAAGGAGACACCATAGTTGTATATATATATATATATATAAAAAAAAAATAAAAATATTCTCGTTACTTTTCTACCGCGCCTCCTCGTATTATACCTAATCGCGGTGGGTATAATTTTCGCGGGCACGCAAATTTAATAAACCGAAACAACGACAGTGTAATAATAATATAATCTCCGTTTTGAAAATTCGAATCCGTAGAGGTATAATAGTAATAATATAATAGGTGTACGCGCGGGAGATCGCGTGACCGGCGGAAACGGAGACGAATCGAACAATTCCGGGAGGCCGACCCCCCCCCCCGGTCTATGCGTTGTTGTGTTTATCTGCACCGCGGACGAGACCGCCGCCGCCGCCGCGTCGTAATTTATATCCGACACGAAACTCGGTTAACGGTAACGACACAATATCGTATATTCGTATCTGTACAACCGTAGTCCTGTTCAACAGGGCGTAAGTCCGTCGCCGGCACTTTCGATATAAACGCGGTATATACCTCCTATATACCACCATCACGGTATATACCTACCTATACGCGTATATAACAATAATGGTACGGTCTCCCGCGGGACGAGCCGAAGGCGGCCGGCGGATGTTTGCAATTCACACGGTCGAAATAATAATAAAATACAAAAACGTGATATTATAATAATGAAAATATCGTACAATAAATAAATGATAATAAATCGTGTACCGAACCGTTTTTCATATTGCGGTATGGGGTATATGCGAGTACCTACTACGTTTTGATACAGCGCGCGATTAACCTACTATTTGTACAAATATTATTTTTTTTTTTATTAATTACCTAAGAACATATATCATCTATACAGTTATTGCACAATGAGTATATACGATAAGAGACATACGGATACAACATGATTTACGTGAGTAAGAAGCCACCCATTACTGGCACTTGGCTTAGAATTTTGTATTTAGGGTAAAGTAGAGATATTTTTATATTAAGTGGACGCGGCACCAATTTTCTTTTATGTCTGCGTGGGGGATTTTCAGAAAGAGTGAAGGTATGTAAATAATTTATAAGTGATTTATGGTGGTTTTCCAATCCGATAAAAAATCGTTTATAAAATAATGCGGTTTCTACTTCGACAGGTTTAATCCTACGATCTTGGCGAAGGGTTAAATTAGAAACAAGAAGGGAGCGTTTGTGATTTTTCGAAGAGTTATATTTTGAAAGGCTTGGATCTTGTTTAAGTTCGATGTTTTTGCCGAACCCCATAGTTGTAACCCATACGTCCATATAGGCTTTAAAATTGTTTTATAAATTAAAAGTTTGGTTTTTAAGCTAGTAAATTTATTTTTTGTCAATATTGTTTTTAGTGTCCTGGAGGGAGCGTTAAGAATCAGTCTTTTTGATTTTATATATTTGTTTCGTGTTAATCTTTTGTCCAGAATTAGGCTTAAATATTTAACAGCATCGAGGGATGTAATAGACATATTATTGACCGAAACATTTGGACAGTGACCGCATCAAAGGGTAAAAGTAGTATGGACAGATGTATTGTAGTTTAACTTTACGCGCCATTTTTTGTACTATTCAGATTGTAGATTTAAATGAGATTGTAAATTGGTAGAGGCTATAATTGGGTCGTTGTTTATTGATAAAATTGTTTTATCATCGGCATAGTCAGCAACTATGACATTTGAAGTTGTTGGTTGATCCGAAGCATATAAGTTGAAGAGTATAGGTGAGAGGATAGCCCCTTGAGGTACTCCAGCATTAATTATAACTACTCTTGAGGTTGAAAAACCACAGCGTATTTGAAAGTGACGATTCGTAAGGTATGATTTAATTAAAAGGAAGAGCGAAGGGGGTAAAAAATTCTAAAGTTTGAATAGAAGGCCTTCGTGCCATACTCGATAAAATATCTTAGAAAACACCTGTGCAGTAACATTTGTTTTCGAGTGATGTACATGTAGCATCAACTACTCTATGAACATGATGTACCGTGCTGTGTTTAGCTCTAAAACCTAATTGTGAAATAGGACGTTTATTGCTTGTGAATATGTGTGGGGATAAAGTTTAAGAATTGATCTTTCACAGATTTTCGAAAGGTAAAGTAAGGTTTTCCTGGCTTGGCAAACATAACTATTTGTGAGAATTTTCAAAGTATAAGTAAATACGAAAGGCTTTAGATTGCGTTGTGTATATAAGTTATACAGATATAATATTTTAATAATATTTTACAATATTGCCGGCGCCTCCCTCCAGAGACAGGCGTCTCTAAATGGGTAATAATACGCGAAAATGTGTTTTCGAAAAAAAAAGAAAAAACACATATTTTACTGAATTAAAGGCGACAACGTACATGAGCGCCGGAACTATGGGAAAAATGACCAAGAGGCTAAGCGCCCGCTGCTAAAATATATAGGTTTCAGTCGTTCCCCATCATTTTTTTGTTGAATATTGAAACATTCATATAATCATCGACATTGTAAATTCGTAAACAATACGGACAAATACTGACAAATAAATTGAAACGATATTAAAATAAAGTTGTATCATTTTTTAAGATAATTTTTAATATTTTTATTTTAAATAAACATTAAAAAAAAAAAATAAAATAAATCCGAAATAATTATTAGATTATTAAATTACGTAATTTTTGGTAAGTAATAAAAATTAGTTTCCATACGTTTATCAGCCCCCACGGTTCGAAAATCGTTCCGGCGCCACTGACAACATATTTCATACTGCGTTTTCGTTCTGCAATTTTCGATTTAAAAATAAATATATTTTTTTTTTTTAAATTTAAAGCGTGAAGTGAACGATTATAGCTGTAGAAAATAGATAACAAACAATCCCTCTTGGAAAACACGGTGTACGATGTCGTCTATAATTTGGTGAAATCGTTTTTGTTTCGAGTCCGTTATAGAGCCCGTATACTATTGGAAGTACGACAACACATTTTTGTCACGTTGTCCGTTAGACAGACAGAGACGGCAAATGCCGGTGCGGTACTATTGGTAAGTGTATATACCCGGTAATAGGTTATGCCGTTTATCAGGCCACGTACGCTTTATTGTATTATTGGTCTTAAGTACTATTATGAAGTACGTGCGTGTTTTATTTCCCCCCCCCACGGTCTTTTCACACGATATCGACCGTCGTACAGTGTATTATTGTTCCCCCAATCGTCAACATCGTGGTAGAATTTTCGGCGTATATAATAAAAACCGATGTTTTTTTTTTTTTTTTATGAAATACGTTAGCTTATCAGTGACGAAGACCGAAGACTGGCATAGTTGTCCGCAGTTTTCGTATACTAGGCATGTTCTTACAATCTACGACCTCACTTGGACACTGTATTAATCATCAGCCTTCCTACTTGTTATCAGTTTAGGACCGCGAAAATTTAGTGGCCTCTGCAGTCGATCTAAGCCGTCCGGGTCTTTATTAACTATGGTTTTATGTAGAATTTAATATTTCGACACGAAGGCTCTCGCATTACTTGAATATTTTGAATTTTTACGCAGTACCGAGCTGGAACACGCCGCGATACCTCGAAAAACCAATAAAAAAACCATCAATGTTGGGATGTCCTATAAATATAGTACTTATTATTCAACCGCAAGGCAAATGTCGAGGCATTTTTATACAAAAATACTTATGCGATTTTATGATAATTTATACATGTTTTAGTATTAGTGCTCGGTTATTATTATTATTTTTTTTTTTTGTAAAATACTCTTGTAGAACATTATTATTTTTTTTTTTTTATTGAATACTTATTATCCCCGCTCAAAACCGTAACCCTATTATATAGCAAGAGCCGGACCGCCGCGGGGCCTACCGCCGTCACGGCGTCCAGGGATGTTCGGCTCTTTTTTTTTTTTTAATATTATTATTATTTCCCCCTTTTTTTTTTTTTTTTACCTTTACGGATACAGATGCGACTTGCGTCTGCGTACCGTTGTCTCGTTTTAATATCGTTTTGATTACGCGTCCGGTTGGAAGTATTATATTGTGCGTCGGACGAGCGCGATGGCATATTGTATACTCAGGTACCTACGCATATTATAATATACGAGAAACGACAAGCGCGGTGTAAAAAACACGCACACACACACACACACGTCGGTTTTATAAAGCGTCGGGCCGCAACACAGACGTTTGCCAGATTTCCTGTTTCCTCTCTCTCTCTCGAAAAAAAAAAAAAAAAAAAAAAACCGCAACGAATACAAAAAGTCGTCGTTACGAGGACGATGAGACGCGCACGCGGTTGGCCGAGAAAAAGATAAATTACTTTTCTTTTTTTTTTTTTTTTTTTTTTTTGTCGAGTGCATATTTATATTATATAATATATACTTGAAAACAAAAACAAAAAAAAAAAAAAAAAACAATTTAATACTTGTGGCGGTTTTTAGCGTCGACGACCATACACAATTGTGCGGCTCCGCAGCTCGCCGACGAGTTTAACGCGAGTAATACGAAATAATGGAAAATAACGTTCGTTTTATTATTTACCGCATCGCCATATGAAATATTTCAGCCGGAGTACATTTCGGTCGAAAGGGCGGTGTTTGTAAAAAAAGACGTCCCGAACCGATTATCAAACATGGTAACCATCCGCGATCAAAATACGCGCAAAACGACAGAGTTCAATAGAATATATAATATTATATTATTGTAGGTACGATCGTGTACGATTCGTTCGAACAAATGTAATCATTTTTTTTTTTTTTTTATGTTCATAAAACAAAAATCGAATTCTCTATATACGTGTACGTACTGCGGAACGACTGTAATCAGCGTTTTTGCCAGGAGTGGACTGGGGTATTATCACCCCCCCCTCCCTCCCTCCCGTAAGCTACACGTGACGTGACATGCGAGGTGAGTTATCAGTGAGATTGTGTGTCACGGTTGTGACAATAAAATAATGTGTGTACCGATAATTTTCATAATTTATCTACCTATTACATCGTATTGCGCAATCGATTTTAGACTTTATGTTTAATAATTTTAGCCCGTATAAATAATGCTAATGTTATTTTCTTATGTGAATAAAAACTACAAAAAAAAAAAAAAAAAAAATGATTTTATTTATGTTTTGTTGGATTATTTCATCAACGAAGACCTCGTCCATTATTCGCTCCTATACGGCAAACCCCCATTAGCGTTTACGATATCCCCACACCCGGGCATAGAAGGTCTGAAATATACACTGGCTGGCAGTAGTGTAATTATATTATTATCTCGAGTGATTGTTGTTAAGACGGAAACAAATTGTATAATGCTCGGTCGATTGTATTTCGTATACCGCGCGAGTGTTCAGAATATTATTGCGTAATGCGATCCGATTTTTTCAGTTTTGTTTTACTGGCAATATTTCGCGCGCGTGCAGACCGATACGGGGAAAGATGCGAGGAGAGAAACAAAAAAAAATAATAACAATTTAATATTCCGTCTTCTCGTCGTCGCGTATAGTACTGCAGCTATGAATCAACGGCGTAAAATATGTCGTGTTATAAACTTTATAATTATAAAAAAAAAAAAAAATTCTACTCTCCCAAACTACCGCCGCCGCGTTTACCAGCTGTGCGCGCTGCGTTGTTGTTGCATTTCAGTATTTTTTTTTTTTTTTTTTTTTTTTTTTTTATACATATATATATATATATATATATATGTATCCTTTCCCTCTCTCGGTTTTTTTTTTCTGTTACCATTAATATTATTACTGTTATACAGTCCCGGAAACAATTTCACATCGACGAATTTCCAGGATGTTCCCGGCGGCGCGCGCGTTTATCGCACCCCCGGTAACGAAACTGCTGCTGCTGCTGCTCCGGCTTTATTTTTTTTTCATATCTTTTTGTATAGTATTTATTTATTATTATTATTTTTTTTTTTTATTATTATTACATTACGGGATAACTGCGGCTGTACCTGAAATATTATATAGTCGTCCCTCTCCCGTCTCGTCGCGCGGGTTTAATCGAATTCGTGCCGAGTTTTGCGCCATTCGCTATAATAATACGCAATAATTCGGCGACGGCCCGGCCCGCCGGGATACCGTGGAAAATCCCGTCGGCCCGTCGAATGACTTACATTTATTTTAAGTTTTTTTTTTTTTTTTTGTTCATTAAGCCTTACAAGCCATTTAGGCTTTTAGCTACTAAAACTAAACCTTTCCATCTTTCTCTGTTTAATAATGCGCTCCGGTCTACACTTTTCAACACTGTATCTTCGACGTGGTCTTCCTCGCTCGGAGCCTCGTTCCTTCCGTTTCCTCGTTCGTAATTCTCTTCGTCAGTCTACCGTCTGCTCGCCAAACACGTCCGGCCCATTCCAGTCTCGCGCCCCTAATGAACTGAACCACGTTTCCCCTTTTGTAAAGCACCCATAGTTGATTATTTTATCTTCTTTACCATCTCTGCTCTTCGGTATTATATATCGGGCCGTGGATCTTCTAAGGAAGACGTTAAGGCGTCTTACTCTTGAAAGCTTTTCTTCATCACTCTCCGAGAGTGACTCAAGTGACACACGCATAGGCGAGAACTGGTCTCTTTTGTGTTTTTCGATGTTAGTTTTGATTTAAGTAGGTTTGCTAATTAACACCAATTTGCCGCGGATAGGCTTATATTAGTCAAGCATGTTATTTTGACTGTCTAATGTCGTATTTCAATTCTCGAATCTGTTCTATTCTATTGTTGTCTGTAGTCGTATTAGCTAGAGATCCATCATGTTAATATAGAAATAATATATTTATCCAAAGAACATTTGTTTTATATTTGATAAATATAAAGTACATTATTATTATTTACATTTTTTTACGTATTTAAGATCCTATAGCTGAGAGGAGCCGAGCACTCCGAAAAAATGTTCAAAATAGAACGTTTTTAGCAGTGTTAAAAAAAGTCATTAAATTAATTGAAAAAAAAAAAAACGCTTAACGCCCCTTCTCTCGCGGACATTATTTCCAGCTATACAAATAATAGGCATTAGAAAACCGTAGCCCGGTTAAAACAAATTTCCCAGTCAGAGTTGTTCGGGTTGTCCCTGCGCAGTAATACAATGTGGGGCGTGGTTACTTCCTTATTTTAAAAAATCATAACACAAAAAGTATTGGCAAAATTGAATTGATTATTTTTTCTGTGTATAGGGGTACATTTAAAGATTTATTTTATTTGGTTTTAAATAATACATCTCGAAGGTGGCCACCGCTCTCGTCAATGCACTGAGATAGTGGCAATTTTAAATTTCTGTCCACTTTTTCCAGCATATGTGTGCATATGTCGGCAATAGCAACAGAAATATTGTTTTTGAGATGACGAGGGATCTTTGTACGATCCGTGTATACCGACGATTTAAGATAGCCCCATAGGAAAAAATCACATGGGGCTAAATCTGGTGATCTGGTGATCTGGGCCACTGAAGATCGCCTCTAAGAGAGATGAACCGTTCGGGGAAGTGTTCACGCAAGATATTCATTGACCTTCTTGCCGTGTGAGCCGTGGTGCCATCCTGTTGAAAACACACTTCCCCTACATTCATTTCTTTAAGTTTGGGCAGAAAAAAATCTACAATCATGCTAACATAACGTTCAGAATTGATCGTAACTGCTCTTTCGTTCTCTTCAAAGAACCATGGGCCAATAATGCCGATTCTGACGGTTCTGGAAGGTCCGTTATGTTTCTTCTGCACACTACCGGTATCCCTGTGGACGTGTCCACCTACAAACGAATCGATTTCCGATCGGGCACACGACCGGCAGGTGCGATATTGAAATGGTTTCTGAAAGCACGCCGAGTTGCGACGATCGAACGGCTGAAAGAAAAGTAGGCCTCCACGGCGAACGGGCGCTCTTGCTTTGTCCACTGCATTGTCGACACTGAACTAGTTATAACAAAAAAACCTTAGATAACGAGCTTTCGAACAAGCCATAAACCAACACTCTACTATTAATAGCCGCTCAGTTGCGAGAGTTTCAGATAAGGAAGTAACCACGCCCCACCCTGTATTACCACCGCCACCTTGTGCTCTACACACACTTCAAACCTTAGCCGTTACATTGATAAAATTTGCCGAGCCGTTTTTCAAAAAAAATTTTGTCGAATTTCCCGGGGAAAATTTTTTTTCTCGTTCGGCGGTGCCAACCTCGCGGAGTTAGTAAATCCATACCGCGTCCATAAAAAAAAAAAAAAAAAAAAAAAAAAAAAAAAAAAAAAAAAAAAAAACAAATAAAATCAATTGTAGGAATATACGATTCGAATCGGCCGACGTGTCCGCAGAGTAAAGGCCAATAACGGTTAATGGGATTTTCCGCTCGAACTGATCCGCCGCGTATATAAGTATATTATTTATACAGGTATATTTTATCTAGGTGTATAACAATACGTATAAACTCGGGTTTTATCCTCTCAAAAAAAAAAACGGTTGCGACGAAAAAGTTTCCGCGATTCGGTGCTTATATATATATATTTACTCTTTTATTTTTTCTCGGCTTAAATGCTTTCCCGTATCTCGTCGCTTTATCAAACGGCCTGTGTATACAGATACACGTGTATATATATATATATAAATATAAATAAAAAAAAACCGCTCGCGTGCACAAAAGAATCAATCCAATATTGCGGCTATTTCTTTTTGCCCGAAAAATCCGTTTGATATTATTGAATTCGGGTAGAATCTTGGAGGCGCGCGAACGAACCGAACAGAAACGCTGCGCGGAATTCTATAAGTTTTTTTTTTTTTTTTTTTTTTTAATAAATAATAATAATAAAAAATAAAACAGTTTTTTTATTCATATATTACGATTTTGTACGTCGTAATGAATTATTTATGAACGTGTACCTACATATATTACACCGCAAAAGGTCGAACTCGTATACGCGAAGATAAAAAAAGAAAAAAAAAGAAAAGTGAAACCGCGATACTGCGGCCGATGATGGGTGGGCCCGAGTTGTACGACGAAAAGTCGGGACGGCGCGCGTGCGGGAATCAACTCAAAAGTTTCAAACAGTCGTAAATAACTCGAAAAGAGCCAAAATTATATCGCGCGAGTATATATAAAAACGCCAACATAAGTATTCGGTGAACTTCGTTATCTGGTCTCTATATACGTATACGCGGTTATTTCTCATCACTGAATTACAACCGTAATTGTATACGCGGAGGATTGCCATACGTGCAATATTTCTTTATGGGGTTCGGAGCATAACTATTTTTCATACGTAGTAGATCGGCGGTAAAAATTATACATTCTTCGGTATGTTCGATTTTAATTTTTATAGTACGTATGCTTTTGTTGACAAATCGTCTAGGTTCCTCAGGAAGTTTTACGGACCTCCAAAATTATGATATTACTTTGTGAAAATTCCGTGATATTACTGAATTACATTTGTTTTAGGCACATCAAATTTTAAATCGAAAATTGACTTCCCGAAAACCTAGGCGATTCGTCGACAAATCCGTACATATTATACAAATTAAAATCGAACAATGGGATGTATGTCTAATTTCTCCCGCCATATGTTGGTCCAAAACGTCTGAAAATGAATTTCTTTTCGCAGTTTTTTACCGTTTTCGCGGCGGTTTAATTATATCCGATGACGACCGCGAACGCTGTCTCCGGGCATAGACCGGGCAACCGAAACTTCTCAACTTTTTTTTTAAACAACTAATTACGGCCCGCCGGATATCATCGATATTTCAATATATTTCTATTATAGACTATTCAATCCATTTCGGTCTTGCTCATTACTCGCCAATAAGCCCCTATTTGTATTGTGTATAAGTATAATCGCACCGCCGCCGCTATTCGGTCTCGAAATGCGAACAATTCCTAACTATCGGCGGGAACTTAATACTATAAATCATTCTATCCTATAAACTCGCTAAAACCACTCCGTCCATAAATTTACGGAAATAATATATAGGTAATCACAAACACGGCACAACGGGGCGAGTCGCCTTTAAAAGAAATCCGAGTATATTATAGACTTACCGAACAAATATTGACTTTATAAAATACTACCTTTAGATCACCAAAATTGTACACGGTTATATCATAATTATAATATTTATTGTAATTTTCAGTACGAGTAATAATCACCGTGATCTCAAATGTAGTAATAAATTAGTGTTTATTGTGTTATTTAATTTACAATTTAACAAATTGAAATTAAAAAAAAAAAAAAAAAATGTATATTTACAATATTGTTAAATTCGATTTGTTAGCTATATTCTTGAAAAAAAAAAAAAAAATTAACTTATAGGATCACCTTTATTTATGATAAAGTAATAATACCATTGTATCTATCATCGTGATTGTAATCAATGATACTTAAACGATCGTTCGACATGATCTCGAAATCTTCGTGGATTAGAAAAAAATAAAAAAATAAAAAAATTATCCCGTATATTATTGTTCGTGGTACGATACGACGAAGTAATATTGTGCATATATATTATTATTTAGCGCCGACCTCGTATTGTAATTTGACGCTATACACGAAATTATTACAAAATTAAAATGACGACGACTGAATCCGCTCCAGTCTAATTATTACCAGTGCAATTCGTTTAAATTAAATTATTTATTTTAATTATTATTGTAGCTCGTAATTAGACTTTCGCGGTCTTGCTCTAGATTATTATAATGAATATGTAAATGTACGAATACCTATTTGTTTTCTCTCGATTATAATAGTAATTAGAATACACTCTGTATAATTTATATAGTAGGTATTAAATGATTAGTTAAGGTGCTATAATAAGAACCGGGCACGTTTCTCAGTGTCTATGTTCTCTATAGATTTTGGTCTATTCTGTTCATGTAAATAAAATTATTGTGTGTGTGTGTTTTTTTTTTTTTTAGTGTTCCCTATTGTCGTGGCAAACTAGCAACTCCGTCTGTCGCGGAGGTTTCTAAACATCTAAACAAAATGAGATATCGACTTATATTGTTTCGCGAGGTTGCTAACACCAGGCCGAGATAACTTCTGATCACGAGAACAATTGCTTACTGTATACATTTTAAAAATGTTCGTATTATGATACCGTCGGTGCGCGAGTTCAATTCGCACTCGACGAGATTTCTTTCTGATAACCTCTACAGTCTACAATCTACCGTCATGTCGTAACCAAAATTAATTTACTCGTCAATATAACATATAGTAATACAGTATCACGAGCTCGGGGGAACATTTTTATATTTTGAGCGGACGAGCGACGAATGTATTAGTTTTACAAGGATGTGTGCTTTTTTTTTTTCTTTTTATCCGTAAACGAGTTAACGACGAATCGCTTCAATTAAAAACTCCATAGGGTTGACGTTGTAGAATTTCGCATCTTGTTGATTGCATCGGTGATGTCATTTTTATTTAATCCCTTTTTTTTTCAAATTTTCCAAATAATAAGTAAAACCGATAAACAACCGACTTTTCAAAATCGGTTTTAGTTGTTTGTCATGGATTCACTATTCGGTAAGAAAATTCATATAAGCGACGTGGTATAATTTCCAAAATATTTTTTGACTCGTTTTAAGTTTTCTAACTATGGACATTTTAAATTTTCCAGTTTTTTTTGGTTTTTATTCGAATTATGTGAATTAATATTGTTTAGGCCGCGTATAAAATTTGTATTTTAAGGTAAAATTAACGTGATTGACAATGATATCGGTTAAAAACGCGAAAAATTGTAAATTATTTTATATAATTAAAACGAATAACGTGCCGAGTGTGTATAGTCGAATAAAAAAAAAAAAAAAAGAAAAGAAAGAAGGTTGGTAAACACTGTGTTATCCGCTCGTGTAATAAAATATTTTGCCAAATCATTTTAGCCGTATAGGTACGCATATTATAATACCGTTATTAAGAGCAAGTGGTAGGTAGTGGTTATCATTGACTTTTTTTTTTTTTTAAGGTCTCGGCCGTTGTATTGAATTTGGCAGGGGTCAAATATTTAATTATCGATATTTTTTTAACGAATCTTTATTATTATTTTTTATTTTGCTCGAGAGTATATTATTATTATGATTTTTTCATTTAATCATCTTTGTTAATTACAATATCTCCTCCTCCTCCTCTGCCCTTCGAGTACAAAATTAATAATAATCACTGCGGTTTATATTTATATATGTATACGCATATCATTCACCGATGACGGATAAATCACTCGAACCGTTGCTTTTTACACTATAGACCGTAGGTAGTTATATGGTCACATAGCGGACGATGTGTCTGATTTATGGCGATCGGGTAATTTATCAAATAAATTATTAATAACAATTACTGGATTATTATTATTATTATTATTAATTTTTTTTTCCTCCGAGGGAGGTTTTCGTTCGGTGATAGTACACAATAAAATCCGGACGGGACCGTTTTCCTCCAAAAAAATTAAATAACGTTTTCCTCCGCCGACCATTCCCTCCCGCCCACACAAAATATTTCTACCGAATGTTAAAATGAATTTAACACAAAAATACATAATATATACAAGTACTAGTTACGCGGTACACTCGGTTCTGAATAACAATTTTTACATGTCATATTATACCGATAGTGGGAAAAATGTTTAACTTGAATTTCAAATTATTAAATAATGGCAAAAATATGAAATGTATAGCAATTGGAATAAAACGGGCGTCTAGATTTATTTTATTTATATTTGAGGGAAACGGACAGTGGAGGAAAATTGGTATTTCGGGACGGGGGGGCAATTTAATTTCGGGCCTGAATAAACAATTCCTGGACATGATTTTTCGGAACGCGCTCGCGTCATCGTTTGTATGTTATTTTTCCAGGCCCAATTGTAGACGATTGGCGCGATGCCGAAAACGCGTTCCGACGGTTTCGATAAAAAAAAAGAAAAAAAAAGCCGCTTCGGTACGACCGCGAAATAAAATAACGTAATTCGACGTATGGCAAATATATATATATTTTTTTTTTTATATATTACGCGATTTTTATTGACTGTTTTATCGTTAAATTCGGTCAAGCGAACGTATATAATAAACAAGATTGATTTTTTTTTTTTTTTTTTAGGTTTAGTTTTTTAAACACGAACACCCGACAAGAATCAATGTTTAATAATGTAGGTATATAATTGCTTGTATATATTATACGAGTATATTGCAAATGTATTTCAAACGAATACCGTTGCGAATGTATACGAGTAAAACGCATTAGGCGAGACGGTAATTTTGAATTTATAATAAAAAAGAAAAAAATTGTACTACTTTATTGCTTTCCGGTTTTCCAATAAAAATTTTTACAATTCAACGGGCAAAATAAATGTGTTTTCGTTACTTTTTAAACCATTTCCTTTTTTTTTTTTAATTATTATTTCATGTCACTTTTAAAACACAAGCCCCGAGGGTGGTGCATGCTGGAAAATTTGATTACATTTACACTTTTTCTAAAGAAAAGTTGAGTAATTATTATTATTTTTAATTTTTTTTTATAAAAGTTAGAATGCAAATTTTGACAGAAATCGTATACATCACAGCATTTTAATCCAAGATTAACCAAACTCCGCTCAGAAAAGTTTTTCGTTAGCAATCGATTTATAGTTGTGTAGGTTTATGTACATAAATAAAATTCTTCCCTATACCGTATCTTCCCGATTTTTTATGGTAATTTTATTAATCGTTAGGTTAGGTTTTAGTGTAAAATTATTTTATTTCAAAAATTTATCTCGAGAAATTGTATTTTCATAATACTTATTACACAAACTTCAAAAGTGAAACTGTCGCCGTTTTCCATTATTTTTTTTTGTTTTGTTTTTGAGTGGTAGGTAGGTCTTTTAATAGCATTACGGCCGTTAAAAGGCAATTTCTATATTATACCATAAAACGACGTTTCCCAATTTATTTTAATATATAATTTTTACGCCAAAGTAGACGTTTTTATGTCGTTTTATACGGCGGGGGTCTTTATTATTTTTTTTTTTTCTGTGCATTTTAAAAACATTTTTTCTTTATTTTTTTTCAAGTCATCAAATCCGGGCCGCTAAACTTTAACTATCGGTCGGCAATAATAAATTGGTACTTGCACGGCTAAACGGTTACCTAGATACATCGGTAAATACTTATATATTTAAGTACACGATTAATAGATACACGCACGACATTTACTCGAATTATACTAAAAGTGGACGGGGGTGTATTATAGAAGAAAGCAAAAAAAAAATAGTATATATATTTATTATATTACCGGATCGTTAATGATTATTATCGTATAGATTGTATAATACATTTATCGGCGTATATTTTTTAGTTATTTATTAACACATTGACGGACGTATATCATTTTTTGAAATCTCTAAAACCACCTATAAGAACGCACTTTTTAATTACTGCTATAGCAGTAATGAAATTGTTACTGTTATAGCGGTAGTGTTAGGCGGGCTGCACACTAAAGAAATTGGTTTAAGAAACCAATTTCATGAAACTAGTTTTATGAAACTAATTTCATATTTGCGTACACTGGTGAAACAAAAAAATGTATAGTTTCGATAATGTCGTCTGATGACGAGGATGTGTTAATGTTGTATTGTAATGGCTTCGTATCAAAAAAAAAAAAAAAGGAAACGTAGGTATTGGATTCATCCACTTTTAAAAGATAAACAGCATAGTTGCTATGTAGTTGCAAAGGAATTAACCGCCGATGAGGATAAATTCCAAAGTTTCTACAGAATGTCTCAAGTTGCTTTTCATCATTTAATGCAGTTAGTTGGACCACATATAACAAAGAACACTATTAAATTAGTACGATAGTATTTACTATTGTTACTATGCTGTATATACTACAGTGTATAGTGTGTATATATATAATACTAAAATATGATAAATATAACATAAATAACATAAACATACAAAATTTATAATAATATAATTAATTATATTATTATTATTATTATTTGTTTATAATTTATACGAAACTTTATTGTTGAAACCAAAATTAAAAGTTTCATGAAACTGGTGGTTGCGCAACTATGAGAAATTTTTGTTTCATGAAACTAAAGTTTCACATTTCATGAAATTAGTTTCTTAAAACTAGTTTCTTCAGTGTGCAGCCCGCCTTAGGTGTCATTACTGCTATAGTAGTAATATTTTTATTTTTAAATATACACCCAAATTATAAAAATTTTCGTAAACTAAAACAAAGATATCGATATTTTTATCGTGGAACATAAACGAACTCGAATCACTATCTTGCTCGTTTGAATATCATTGAATTATATTTACCTCTCTACGGTTCACAGTAAAAACGGTACCGAATACTTCTTTAATCGTTACAACGCACATAAGCGACTAAATATTGTTCGATAATGAATTATAACAACACGTTAGTATTTGTTACGTCCTGCAAACATCTTATCAGCAAGCAATAAATGAACGATAAACGCAGAAAAACCAAAAATAAAACACGTATAATTTAATCGGTATATTTTCCCGTGAAATATGTTAGTGCCCCCCAATATCTAAAGCAATGCGATATGGCCAGTCGACTGTCGTCTATCATTTAATACCGTTGAATGGTATATTACCGCTATAACAGTGACGCCAAAATACGAATTTTTTCATCTTACTGCTATAGCATGTAATGTCACCTTACATGGAATTATCATATAGTAGTAACTGCCTATAATAGAGCAGTTGTGTCCGTCAATGGGTTAATAACGTAAACGTTTAAAGTTTAATAAGCGGGAGTTGGCGAACAGACCGACACCGCATACACACAACAGCACAAAAGTATAAAAAAAAAAAAAAAAAATGTATACGAACGTTGGTTTTATTTTCGCACATAAATTATTATTTTACCGTGTTGCGCGGCGGCGGCGGCGGCGGGTTGGGGTGGTACACCTCTGTGCGCTGCGGCGAAATCCGATAAAAAGAAATCAAAGTAAAAGCGCGCGCAAACGTGTCAAAGGACTCCGCGCGCCGTCCTCCTTATATAGGACGTGTATAATATATACGAAAACGAAAATGTTTTTCCTCGTGGCATTCGATTGAGTTTTTTTATAAAGATTGTGATGTTTAACGTGCGTGTATATATATATTTGTAATAAAAATAAATATATTGCTACGTAATCGTACTTTTGGAAATTCATTTTTACCAGAAATCCCCTTTGATATAAAATATATATAAAATCAAGTATAAATTTTCTTTTTTTTTTTTTTCTACATACAGTATTAACTCCGTGTACGTAACGATTTCTCTAGTCTGCAGTAAAAAAATGCGTATAAAAATCGTTTGATTAGATTTTGATTTTTTTTTTTATACGACGTCACGAATTTTAACGTTATTTTTATTCCGTATGCCGCCGGTTCCGATGGGAAACGCCGTTTTAGCGATAACGCGATTTGTGATCAGGGTAATTATTTACAATATTCTTGTCGGATGTTTTCCGATCGTAATGTTCTGTACGATTCAGACGCGGTCACATTTTTCACAATATAAACATTTAATCCCTCGGTTTTCGGTAGGAAATTTAGTCTTAATCGTACTCAAACTTACGTTATCGCATGCGAAACGTTTCGATTATTTTCTGTTGTTGTTGTTGTTGTAAATGACGCTTTTACCTGGCATCGTGGTCATCGTAAAACCCAGGTTTTTCGTGAACGTGTTTTCTCGTGTTCCGGCGCTAAATAGAAACATAAAAAAAAGATTTGTTTTTTTTTTTTTTTTTAAACATATTGTAGACCTATAGACTCGAGTGCATATTATAGTCGGACGACATCTGATAAGCAAAACGGGGTATTCGGGAAGAAACACAGAAACATCAAGGGCCGTGACGCACTAGGCAGCCACCAAGCTGCGGCAGCCAATGCCCCGCACGTGATTGCTTAATTGCACATCGCTCACTAGGCAGCCAAAGTTTACTGGCAGCCGCGGCCAGAAAAACGTGCGCCACTACACACGGCAGCCAGAGGAAAACAACGTTTTTACATACGAATCTATGTGGGCTGCCTGCAGTCTCCGGTCACCATTATTGGAAGCGACCGGTCGGTGTTCGTCCGATACGATCGCGGACGGGCGGGTCGGGCGTTGAGTTTTGGCTGCTTAATCTGGCTGCTCTCAACAAACCGGCTGCCTAGTGCGTCACGGCCCTAATTGTTTTTTTCCCGAATACGTTATCTATGATATTATTTAGGATAAATCATTAGAAATAGATTTTATCTTTACGAATATTTCGTGAAGACCCATATTACTACCGGTTGGATCCATTTTCGCCGATATTGCAATATAATAATAAATATTAACCTTTCAACTAATATGCCGGATGCGTAGATATGAAAATAAGTTATAGATCCACGTATTTATAATGTGTGTATATATATATATATATATCATATTTCGTTATAAAAAAATGTATGCAAAACGAAAAAAACTCCGGGAAAAACGAATTTAAAAGTAGAAAAAAAAAAAATAGCCAAATAAAGCGTTAAAAGCTAAAGAAGCAATTCCGTGTATAGTTATTCCATACGGTGTGAAAAAAAACTTATAGCTGACGCGTAGCTTTGTGTTGGACCGATAGTGGAAAAAAAAAAAAAAGGAAACGCCTACAACATCCGAACTCTGTATAAATAGTTAAAATAATGTATTGTGTAGTGGGCCCGAGAAAGAGTTAACGGAATGATTTTTTTTGATCACAACGGTCGTATTTCGCCGTGGGCTTAATAATTTTCAATAAAACACGCCCGAGATTTATATAGGGTGTAATACAGGTACACACGTATATATGGAAATATATAAAATAAAAAAAAAAAAACCCGCGCCCGTTTCCCTAAAGAATCGAATTAGAGTCATCAACCCGTGCATATGATATACGTACAATAATAACCAACTGTTTTTTTTTTTTTTTTTTTTCCCGAGCTATACTTTTATTCCGTATAATATTATACCGGAAAGTCGAGCCGCGCCGTACAAAGTTTGTACATTATCCGCGACGGCCGGTTTTTTTTTTTATTTTTTATTTATATATTATTATTATTTTTTATTATTACGACGACGGCGGTTAGGCACATAAAAACGTAATACGCGTATTCTTGGCGGACATATTATTATAATAATTGACTATCCAAAGCTGCAAAACTCGAACCATATATCGATGTACTTGTACGCATTATTATGATATATAGAAATACATTACCGGTTTTATTGTTCCCACGACGATTTTTTTTTTATTATTTATACGAATTTTCCCGGCGCGATGACACGGGAAACGGGCCCGCAGCGGTATAACGTGTATTATTTGTCGAGCTTTCTCCATTAAAAAAAAAAAAAAAAAAAAAAAAAAAAAAAAAAAAAAAAAAAAAAAAAAACAATATAAGTTTTTTAAACGATATAAATTCATTTTCGATATAGTTTGCGCGGCCGCCGGCGGCCGTCACGGGGGGTCGCCGCGTCTCGTTAAAACATATTTCGTGCTCGTCGTCGCGGGCATTTATTATTATTGTTTTGTCGAGTACAGAAAAACTTTTCCGTATCCGTATACGGGTATTGACTTGTGCGCGTTTTGCGAAAAGAAATCGGTCAGATTTAACGTCCGATAAGCGAAATGGCGTGTCCGGGAAGAAAAACAAAAAATATTGTTCTCTTGTTCTTTTCACGAAAATCATTGGTTAATCCATGAACAATATCAGTGTAGGGCAGTGGTTCTCAACCGGGGTGACATGGATCCAATGTAGGGGTGACAAGAAAATCTTGGAAAAAGTTTAAAAATATAGACATTTTTTTGAAAAAAAATCGTATTATTGTAACCGTTGTATTATTGAAAAAAAATTTAATAATATAACGATTATTGATCGTTATTTAAAACCACGAGAATAAAATAATATTGAGTCTCGCTCAACAGCTTTTGGGTGAGTCTCCACAGTGAATATCCTCTGTGACTATCGACAAAAGCTATTGATGTGCTACTTCAATTTTCAACGTCCTGGCTATGTGAACATGGATTCAGCGCGCTCACGAATATTAAAACCAAAAAACGTCAAAGACTCACAAAAACCACACTAGAAGACGATATGAGACTCGCTCTTTCAACCATCAACCCTCGAATTCCACAACTATGTAAAAATCATCAGAGTCAAACTTCTCATTAATTTTTAAATTTCATAGTTTATTCAATTATTATATATTATCAATAATCTTAATTATTTTTTTTCCAATTTAAAATTTCAATGTTCATTTAACAGTAAAGCAAAAATAAAATGTGTAGTTATTATTTTTCTGCGTACTATATTTTTTATAGGGCTTGTATTTTATATTATTATTATTTTGATGTTAGGGAGACGTAGTGTTGGGTTATCGTAGATGAGGGTGACATGAATCCAAAAAGGTTGAGAACCACTGGTGTAGGGTTTCGTCCGGATATGAGAAATGTCCGGATTTTACAAAGGTAATCGTTTAACATGGTTATACCGATACAAAATGCTATGGTCAGGTGATAGATTTTCGTGTTCGCTCTGTATACATGCATAATATATCTATTTTTGTTAATATTTTTTCGCGGAACGTCACGATAAACGATTACCCATTATTATCGTTGTTGCAATAAAATAAAAAAAATTTTTAAGTATTATTTAATGTAGTCCCTACTAAATTATTATTTTTTATATTCGTGTGTTAATTTGTTGGCATATAATGTGTACTGGAAAACTCCTACTCGTACAATTCACTCGACGGTTTCTTTACTGTTTTACGTGCGGGAGAGGTGGTTGTCATTTGTTTTTCTTGTTATTGTGTTTTGCTTGAAATATTAAATATTATTTTACTACTGATGTCAGGTGTTGGTCTAAAAACATTATGGTAACCCTGGCCCCATGGCTAATATGACTTGATACGTTATCGACGATTACATCCTTTTTTTTTTTTGATTATACCAATCGGACGTTGTCTGCATTTTTCCATGAGCAGAAAAAACAAAGTTAATAATTTTGATTTTAGTACAATATACGATATTACTGTCGAATATTGTCATTTTGTTTTTCGGTTATATTTTTTCGCGGGATTGGTTTTTTTTTTTTTTCGTCCACCGGTATTTCGGATCCGGATAATTTTACCTATACACACGAAACAGGGTATCGGACGAAGATTTACTCATTGCGATATCTCCCGAGATAATGAAGATAATCAAATTCGGTTTTTTTAAGACTTACATGGATCACGACTTAATGTCTACATATATTTATTCTTATTATAATTAAGTTTGTATTTTTTGGTTTAAAAGTTAAAAAAATAACTTTTTATTTATTTTAAACCTCGTGATTTTTAAAATATTCTTTTATAGTTTGTAGAAAAATAGTGTATTAAACATAATAATGTTATGATATTACATAATAGTACTTTGATAAACAAAACTTATCAGAAAATATGATATTTCATAACACTATTATGGCAATAAATTATACACAATTTTGCTGTAACCTAAAAAAAAAAATATTATTAAAAATCACGAGGTTAATGAAAATAAAAAGTTGAAACGTCAACGTTTTTAAAAGAATAAACTCTATAAAAAACGGCTATTTTCAAACATTTCAAAAATAGTGTAATAATAAAAAGTTATTATTATTTTTTTTTCAACTTTTCAACTTTACCAAAACATAAAAAAAAATGTATATATATAATAAATACGAATATTTGTATAGTCCTAATAACCCCCCCACCCCACCCCTGTAAGGTATATATATAAAAAAAAACCCAGAATTTGATTATCTTCAAATTATCTCGGGAGATAACGCAACGGGTAAATCCTCGTGGGACACCCTGTATATATATATATATATATTTATAGATTCGGTGCTATCGTGACAGTGCACGCGTCACCACGTGTTGTAAACGCGCCTCCGGGGCTGTGCGCCGCCGCCGCCGCCGCCGCCGCCGCCGCCGCCTCCCGGAGCTCTCGGGATAATACAATAACGACCGCCGCGGCTCGCCTCCCTCGTCTGCGTTATTACGGTACGCCTACTTGTAAACGGATCGCGTGCGGTCGTTCGCCGCGGTTATCCCGAAGGATATATCCCGGGGAAACGGGACGCGAGGCCGTGCGTATTTATTGCGCGTTTCCGCGGGCCCGGGCTCTCGGGACGGGTCCCGCGTTCTCGTATTGTCGTCGCGCGGCCGGGCCATATTATATCGCGCGTCTCGCTGCCCGCAGCACTACCGCGCTAACGGCCGCCAAGACGTCCTTTTTCCCGGGTTTACGCCGCGCTTCGATACGGTACGCGCCGTCATTGGTATACGTATACCGCGAACCGCCGTCTTCCGTGGTATATTCCGTGGCATGATTATATACACGCGCGCGCGCGTATCGACCCGCTCGCGTTTCCCTTTAAATTCGCATCGACCCTCTTCGCCCGGGGTTGTGACGGGTCGTTATCTAAATCGCCGCGGTCCGTTATTAATTGGCGGCACCGACGCCGGCATCGGTCTCTACGTCTTCGTTAAGTATTAATTTATAATTCCCCGTAACCGCCGCCGTAATTCCCGGGCGTGCCGGTTTTTTTTTTTTGTATTACTGTGTTTACTTGTTTACGCAAATATACACTTACTCAGCCGTCCGTAAACAATAAACAATATTCGTTTCGACAACAATATTAATAATAATAATATATTGTTAATGTGTTAATGCCGTCATACAAATAATCGTAATAATAATAATATTGTGTCATCGCGATACCACCACACAGGACGCCCGCGCAGTGTCGTCCCGGCCGCGAACGCGCATCGTAACCGTATAGCCCGTCCGTCCGACAACGATGCGGCCGCGAGCGATTACGGTCGCGCTAACCGCGTCAACTACGCTCTGGTGTCTGTGCTCGGCGTGGAACGTGACTGGACTGTACGGCATCGGGCCGACGGCGCCGGTCCGGCTCACGGACGTGGCCGTTTGGCGGCACAGGGCGTACGCCTGTTGGCCCAGGCTGGACGCGTCGCAACCGGTAACGTTGCTGGAACTGCCGTGGCCCGAAACCGCGGAACACCGGCATCGACCGCAGACACCGGCGGCGGCCACCGCACCACCCTGGAAGCCTCGCGGACCGTTCCGCGCCGACCAACAAGTGAGTGTCGTCCGCCGCCTAACGTAATCTAACGTATATCGCCGTATATAATTTTTGTGTTGTCAAACATGCGGCGTTTGGTTGAAAAGTCGAATTCAGTTTGTTCGGTTTCGCTATAGTGGATATTCATAGACGTATTTACGGGGGGCGTTTGTTCCTCCGGTGAACCCGGAGGGCTAGAGGGCGTGCTAAGTGTATTAATTATATTAATTATCCGAATTCCAATTGACGTGTCGGTATTATACTCTGTAAGGATAATAATGTTCGTCGTATGAAATCCGATCCGCGACTTAAGCAATTTACAGGGGCGGTGGGCGGTGGTGAACTCTTACGATTTTCGACATTGCGTATGAATAGGTCTTCGACCGTCAGCAATAAAAACAATAAAATAAAAATACGTATTGGGTCGCGACCCGTCGTAAGAGAGGCTGGGAAACATAAAAAGGTCGTGTTACATATATTAACGCTGTCGTGATGTTCGCGAGATATAAAATGATATTCTGTCGTGCGATAGCATTCCGCGGCGGTTCTTCTCTATATATGTATATATTATAACCGATGTAATCGGGTTTTTTCTCACTCTCTTTCTCTCTTTTTGTACATCACTTGTCCGTCCGTTTCGTTCAATTAGATAATCTACGATTTATATATAATAATATTGTAATTCTCGCGATGATCCACTTATTATATAATATAATAATATTACGGCACAAATAGAGGGATATTATTCGTGACGGTTTTATATAGTTTCGATGCAGCAAGGGGCGTTCACACCGGGTCGCGGAGCTCTATTACCGTTTCGCGATCATTTCATCATATTATAATTATTATTACTATTTGCACGGTTATTGTCGACTAGCAACAACGATATCAATCTTCCCGGAATGATAAGACTACTGGGTTATACTATTTGCGGTTTTAGTGTATTTTTCAAACGCGATAATTTAACAAAAAAAGCCCCAAACGCCTGATAAAAATCAAGGTACTTTCTGCGGTTCGATCTTTAAAACGTAAAAACGTACGAGTCTGTGAACGAGTTCACTTTGCGTCGAACGAAGCATATATGATGGCATTTTTTTGTAAAAATAAAATTATTATACCTTTGAAAATTGACGAATTTCAAACTTTTCATTCTCGTAGATAATTTGATAAAATTGACAATTGTCAAAGTCAACTTGGTTATGAATTCAAACGTATTTTTTTTTTTTTTTTTTTTTTTTTTTTAAATTGCACCGTCCCACAAGTACCAACCATTTTGTCGGCCGTACCCATTCCTGGGAACGGGTATCGGTAAGTAGATTAGCGGAAAAGTCACTACCGTTATGGCGGTCGACGAAGGGTAAAACAAAAATAATTTTCAAACTGTACAAAATAGAAGATAATTCGGAACACCTAAAGAACGCAATCCCCAATTTTTAATGTAAAATTTCGACTCAACGGATAAACCGACCGTTTATGTTATTTTCGATCGATACAATTATAATCGGTCTAGGGTCGTGTCTGATCGGTTAACTTTGGTCGAAAATAAAAATAAAACTCTCATTGCCAGCAGTGTGAATCTCGCTCCTTTAATTATATATATATATATATATATATATATACAATTATTATTCGATTTCCTTTGTATTTTGTATTTTTTTTTCTTCTGTTTTTTATGTGACCGATTTTCATTTCTTCTGGAATCGTATTACTATATATATATATATATATATATATATGTACACACGATCGGTAGTAAATCCGGCCGACTGCACGCAGGTCAAACGAAATAATATATATCGCTTTCAATTGGTATTAATACTCGTTTCGGGCCGCGTGTCGTGAACTTTTGATCCGGAGTCTTTTCTCCCGCGCAGTATATTGTTAATAAAACGACCTTATATATTATTTTATTTTCGACGATTCCTCTCTTCCCCTTTATATATATATATATTTTATTACGGTACACAGTTTTATATTATACGACATCGTTTTGTCCGCACAAAGATATCGTCGTAATGTACAGTATACGTATTATATTCTCCTCGCTCGTACGCGGCGTGTGACTCATCGTGTATAACAATAATAATACGATTAGAGTACGTCGTCGCCGATGACTCGTGTCGTGATTCAAAATCTTCAAAAAAAAATAAAAAATTTAAAAAAAAAAAAAAAATCAAACGTATACGAATAAAAGCTTACGAAAATATACTTTAACCTATTTATTTATTATTTTCTTTTTTTCTGTCAATATTTACAACGATAAAAAACTCGACATACTACGCACTAAAACTATAGCCAGCGGACGAGCGATTGGACATTATTTACGTTTATATATGATTTTTGGTTTTTTTGTTTTTTTGTTTTCTCCGGCCGGGCAGTAGTAATTGGGTTTTCTAATAAATTATTATAGTAAAACATTTATCGTACGAGACGGTTTAAGTATTACGGCGGAACCTTAACGCGTGGGTTGGCCAACAACTGTAACCGAAATATTGGGGGTGCTGAAATTACGCGCAACGCTCACGGACGGCGTTTTATTATAAAAGATATTATGTTTGTTATCCCGACGCAGTATCTGCCACAAATATCTATAATATACTATGGATATTCGTTTATCTATCTGACTATCTATTATATTTTATATATATATATATATATATACATATATCCGTGGTATCTCAAAGTTTTTTTTATTTTTGGACAGATAGAAAATAGTTATTCTATCTTAAACCGCGTGTAAGACTGCAATTAGCACGTTTTTTTTTTTTTTTGGATTATTTTCAGAACACGGAAGGTGCCCGGGAACCTATGCCCATTTCGTTTTAATTATTGGTATTTGATGATACTTTTAAAACAAATGCCCGAGATCGGCGGAATCTATGCCCGTTTATTTCGAAAATTATTATTATATCGTGTCACTTTCAAGCCCGCGAGGGTACCGGGTAACCTACGCCCATTTTTAAAAAAATAAAAATCCATAATTTTATAATAATTTATGCAGATATAACTTTTTTTGGTACCATAAAAAAAAAAAAAAAGGCTCAACAATTTGAGATGGAAAAAGAAAACGGAAAATTGTAATTTTTAATTCGGAATTTGATAATTCATCGAAACATATTTATCGAACTTTGTTCGGAATCGTTGTTCGACGATTTATCGTTTGCGTACAGATATAAATTCAATTCCCCTCTTGCTATACTATAATTTACCTTCCCGAATTCCCACCTACGTCGGTGGCCCACCCAACGAGCGGTATTTTGTTTTGTTGTTGGTCTTATTTGTGTTTGGTTCGGAAATATCTCGCGTAGAACTCTCGTCGACTATGACTTTTACCAGAAAGGCAGAATAAAAAAATTAAAAAAAAAAAAAAAAAAAAAATGCAATATGTTTACGCGCCGGTCGTCTCTCTCATGGTTTCTCGACGGCGCCGCACGTCTGTAAAGGGGAGGAAAAACTCATTAAAAAGTTCCGGAATTAGTTTGAAAACGATTTTTGCGCGGGCCGATTGTTTGCGCAGTATATACTTAATATCGTTATTTTTTCATTACGAATATATTATTAGCCGCCGTCGTTTGATATTATTATGCGCTTTTAAACACGTTAAATCTGGAATTCAGAAATGTACGGGAACGCGCCCTCTATATTTCGTGAAACGTCCGTGCAATTACGAGCGGCTCGCGAAAACTGCGTCCCCCGGCAACCTGGGCACGCAATTAAATTCATTCGCATATAAATATGTTTGTTACGTCGATGAAACATTAAGAGGACGTCACAACGTTTAAATGGTAGCGTGTATAGGCAATTTTTTTTTTTTACGAAATATTTGAATTGAATGGAAATCTATCGGCTCGAAAACATTACAATTCGTATAAATTTAAAAATGGTCCTCGAAACTCATATTTATCGCGTTGTCGTACCATTCAATGTGATTTTAGAACATTTACTCGATACGAATATTAAATAAAACGATATTATCGAGGATATGACATACTGATTTTCGATTTACTCGATCGAGAAAAAAATGGTATTTCTATACAGTTAAAAAATGCCGTAACTTTTTTTTTTTTTTATAAATTAAAATTTAGCTTAATTGTTATGCCATTCATGTCGTTCCTCCGATGGACGTGAGGTTTATTAATTTTCGTTTTAGGCTGTACTACGCTAAGTCATACCGATTTCGAGATAAAAAAAAAACATTATGTTTCGACGTCAGGTTTCGCATGTTTTAAAACGCTTATGCTAACATCTTTTTAACATCGAAATTCGAAAACATATTAAATATGGATATACAAATAGACAATATGATATAACGACAACCCCTCCCCCAGCATAAAAACAAGCGTTGTGCTACGACTCCGATTATATAAAAAGTTAGTATTCACCCCGCGTGCGGTTTTATTTTAATTTTTTTTTTGCCTTCAAAATTTGCGGTTTTTTTTTTTTTACATCCCGAATCTGATAGCATTTTCAAAATTATTCGTCCATATTTATTTTTCGAATTAAATACCCCTCAAAAACGCCACTGACTAGGTACCGTGTGTGAAATTTAATATGTTAAATGCTTGCCAACTCTGATTAGCAGAAATCTGATTTTATTGTCACTCGAAATTATGACAAAAATTTCGCCAATTTTTAGGTTAGGCCTTCGCGCCCCATCACTGTCTGTCTTTTACCGTTGACAAAAATTTCTAGAACTATTTTACAACCAATTCGATACGGCTTTTTTTTTTCGTTTGACTCTTTTTATCGTTACCGGAAGGTAATAAGATACTTGTTGGTACCTAAAAGAATAGAGCGGTAATAGACCGCGATATAGGACAGGGATTCTATGTCTGCCCTATATCGTGGTCCAAAAAGACAAAACGTATTTTAAAAATCCAAACGGTTTGTAAAACAAATACAATAAAGCGTATATAAAAATGTAATAAAACTATGCCGTTGTAATTTTTTTAAAATCAATTAAGAAAAAAAAAAAATGAAGTATTTTAATGGCCAACAAGTCCGGCTGTTTTACAATGCGGATGTTTTATACTGTGTACTTAAAAAAAAACGTAATAAAAAAACTGACGGAACAAACCGCACGAACTAGTGACCGCCGCGAATAATAAATTCAGTAACCGGCGGTGGTCGACGCGAGATTTCTTGTGAGAAACGTTCGGGTTTACGATACGATTTGGCCGCGATTACAATTCGTAAATGTTACGAAAAATAGCCGTGAAATTAAAATTTTTAACACCAGAGCGCGCGCGCGGACGGCAGCTCGGTTTATAACATTTTTCCAATACCGTTATAATATTATATATTATGTATTCATATATATATATATATATACTAAAAAACACCGCGATAAATATACATCTTGTATATATATATATTTATATATAAGGAGCGATGCACGACCGTAATAAATTCGCAAAGTAAAACAAAAAAAAAAAAAAAAAAAAACCACCATGAATACAAGAGTGTATTGCCGCCGCGGCGAAGTATATATTATTACGGGCTGTAGGATGGATGCACGACAACGACGAAGACGTGAGTGGAGGAGGAGGATGTGGAGGAGGATGAGGTAAATCTGACGTCTCTGAGAAAAAAAAAATCTAGTCGTATTTATTTATTTATTTTTTTAGGTATAGGTATATTGTACTAACCCGGCGCGGCGCTGAAAAAAAAAAAAAAAAAAAAAACCCGAAGAAGAAATAGTCTGCGTTTTATAAAGAATAATAATGTCTTGAAATTTGTTTATGCGCGACCATTATCTAAATTGGTGCTGCGCGTGCGCGTGCGCGTGTACGCTAAAAAAAAAAAAAAAAAAAAACAGTAGACAGAGTGGCAGGGAGAACGTAAAAGAAAAAGGGCTCGTAATTTACATAAAACGAATTTGTATTCTCCAGTGGCGATCTCGTGGATTCGCCGCCGCCGCCGCCGAGCTTTCGCGGATGCGACACGTTCTCTATACTCGAGTATGTGTCGAACGTTCTCTCCGCACCGCGGCACGTTCGACGCACGGGGCGCTCGAATATACGTACGCTTACAGGACGCGCGCGCGTGTGTTTTGCCGACGGCCATGAGTATACCAGCTGTGTTCCATAAACACCCCGACAAAACGTATTAGAAATAATATTTCAAACTTGCAAACTCATTTATACGGATCGCCTTCAGAATAGTGTCCCCGACAAAGTTCTCGATTCAATGATCCCGGCACGGCGTCTCGCCGCTTTCGAAAACACCTTTGAATTTCCTCCGACGTTGCAGGCCTTTAGCTCTTATGTAGCGTTACGGATTGTTTCATTAGCGTCTTCGAATCTCTGTGGCGTCTCCTCTTTGGGCGTGGTTTTTAGTCTGGGAAACGAAACGAAAATCATAGAGAGCTAAGTCAGACGGATATGCCGGGCCAGGTACCGCCGGTATATTTTTGGACGCCGAAAATTCACGCACGGTATGTGCCGATGCGCTGGTGCATTGTCATGGTGCTAAAGCCACGGCTTTGATTTCCACGCTTCTGGCCTTTTACGGCGTACTGTCTCTCTTAATCTTTCCAGCGCTTGTTTGTAGCGTACTTGATTTACGATCTGACCTGTAGGTACAAACTCACAATGGACTAAACCAAACAAATCGAAAAAAAAAAACAACGACCGTTGCTTTGACGTATGACCGGACCTGGTGACATTTTTTTGGACGAGGTGAATTTGCGGTCTTCCATTGCGATGATTGGACATTGGTTTCGGGATCGTGTTTCATCGCCCGTCATAATTGATTTTATAAAACTTGGCTCATTAGAAACCCGATTTTAGTTCCAAATACATTTCAATGCGATATTCCATTTGTTCTTTGGTTAACAATTTTGGTATTAATTTTGCGGATACTCTCTTCATACCCCATTCATCTGATACAATCGAACGACAAGTACCAATTGATATATGCCAACTGCATTGGCTACTTCTCTGGCGGTCCGAACAAAAGTAACGGTATCATTTGTTTTTGACGTTGATGGACGCCCAGGACAATGGTCATCTTCAATGGATATTCGACATTATTTAAAACGTCTGAACCAATCAAAAGTTACACAGCGGCTTAGTGAGAAACATCTCCAAAAGCTAATCTAATCAATTAAAACGTTACCGTTTCCATTATTACCAATTATTTCGAAACAAAATTTAATGCACGCGCGTTGTTCCGCCATATTATCCATCGTGAAATCGCGATTTTACACAAAACGACCCACTCTGATTGCGCAATGGCGTCCATCGGGCCGATTGATGATAACGATTTGTGTTATATACCGGAATAACGGTCATCATTTCCAGATTATTTTGGTATAAAAAAAAATTACCGATAACATTGAAAGTTGTTCTGTAATAATTGTAGTCTGGGTATTTATTGGATACACCATGTATACCATCGGTGTTCACCCGCTCATGTGCGTATTATGCGGTATAAATGTGTACGGTACGCGGCCAGTGTCCGAACATCGTAACAATATTAAAACGAATTACGCGACGCGGCCGTTTAGCGTAATAAAATAGCGATAGCGACGTCACGTCATCGTACGAGGCCTGTTCGAAAAGTTCCCGAATTTTTCATTTTTTTATTTACAGTGCTTACCTACAAGCTATTGGGACTTCTCACCCTCGAAGTGTTCTCCCACTTGGTTTATACACTTTTGCCAACGACGTTTCCATTGTTGAAAGCAATCCTGGAAAGCAGTTAGCCGAAATTGCTCGTAGCTCCGTTAGCGGATTTTCTTTTGTTTCGTCTATCGTAGAAAATCGTTGTCCTTTTAACGGAGATTTTAGTTTAAAAAAAAAAGTCTGCTGGTGCCAAGTCGGGAGAATATGGTGGATGAGGAAGCGCGGTCATATGACTTTTCACGCAAAAATCTCGCGAATTAACAGGCAAGTGTGTGCCGGAGCATGATGTCGTGATGGACAAATTTTGCTGCAACGCGGTGCATTCCAAGTTTTTCTACCAGGATTTCATGACGTGAACCGACCGATATGTTACAATCTTCCGGAATTTCTCGAACAGTTAAACGTCTATTAGACCGCACAATTTCATTGACTTTTGTCACATGAGCACCGTCCTGAACGTGGGTCGTCATCAACTGTTTCCCGACCGTCTTTAAAACGTTTAAACCGGCCGTAACACCGAGTACGTCCTAAACACTGAACACCATAAGCATTTTGCAACATTTTATGAGTGTCAGTAAAATATTTACTAAAGTTTAACACAAAATTTAATATTTAATACGTCGTTCGTGAATGTTATTCATCTTAAAAATCGCACGATACGCAACGACTCCGTTTGCTTTGAACGCGCACGGTTAACGGTCAGATAGCAATAAACATTTGAGATTTAATTGAAAAGATTAAGCTGGCTTATTTCTATTTTATTTTAATCTAATAACATTTACGATATTATACATTTTCTATTTTTAGAAATTATAGTTCCGGGAACATTTTTGAACAGACCTCGTATTATAATCGCTGGGCGAATTTCTACGTAAAATATTTACAAAACCCGTAACGAGTTTATAAATTATAATTATAATATACGTTCTCTATACCGCGGCGCGTGGCCGGAATTACAAAACATTGGCGGCCTGTTTAAATTTATCGAGATTTAACCCGACGTTTACTCCGAGTGGTGGGTGGCCAGCAATTCTCGGAGTACGTTTTTGGGTCGAGTAGACTCCGGGACAGACACGGTAGCGCACCGGCAATTTTGTTTTTGCGGCGACGGTTCTCCAAACAGTACTCGTAATGCCGCCCGCGGATGAAGAACCGAGGATCTAAAATATGTAATAATATAAAATAATTATAATGATATAAAATAATATTCGGATTGGTCCGCTTGGGTCTTACTTATCGGGCCGGTCTCGGTTCGCGCGCACAATACTTATTGCATTGTATACTGGAACGAAATTCGTCTCGCGTTCGGGCCGTTTAATTACGGGATTGAATTTCTATATGACAATTTCGACGACACTGCCAATAGTTTTTTTTAATAATATTTTATTCTCGCCTTGTAACCGGACGGCCGGCCAACATTCGGAATGCCCCTTTTGGTCCCCGAGAAAGTCATATCTCCGTAGTAATATTATAATCGCCCCGGCGGCGACGGTCTCGGATTATCGAAATTTCCGAGCGGCGCGCGGCGGCGAGCAATAAATATAATTAATAAATGTATTATAAGTTTATTCGCGCGTCGCCCGGAAAATAATATTTCCAAACTTTGCGTGTTATTACAGCGGCGGTATGGTATAGTTTCGGATTTTACAATAATCGCGTACATATATATATATATATTTATTGTATACTGTAATATATCGGTTACGGTTACGGACTTTGGCCGCGACAATAAACGTTTATTGTATAATAGCCCGGGCGCGCGTGTGGGCGCGTAAGTATGTACCGGCCGACCGCGAAATAAATAATAATAATAATAATAATAATTATTGTATTCGGCGACTCGCCGCCGTGTGTAGTATTATAATAATAATAATAATAATAGCGGGTCCGGGAATCGATTTCGGGTGCCCGCGAACCGTCCGACGACCATCGGCGGTGGCAACGGGAGGGTCGTCGTCACTCGAACCGTTCGCTTTCCTCCGCCGCCGCCGCCGCCGCCGCCGCCGCCGCGGCCACCGCCTCCGTCTCCTGCTGCGCACCGCCGTCGTATCCTGACGCGCACCACCGGCGTCTCACCCCGCACCGCCCTCGCGATATTCTCGCACAGACAAAAAAAATAAATAAATAAATAAAAGGCGCGGGTGCGATAATTTCCCTACCCGCCGTATATTATATACAGGGTCGAGTGAGCCATAATAATAATAATAATAATAATATATCGTTGTCAGCGGGGTTTTTTTTTTTTTTTTTCTGTTTTGTGTACCTATGCGCCACGGTAGGCGCGGCATAATAAGCACACATGTTCGTCGTTATTATCGGCGGCGGCGGCGGTCTGCATAGCACGCGGTTACCGCGGTATATTACGCCCCGGGCCGAGAGTGTATGCGGCGGCGGCGGCGAGTGTATAGAACGCGTTTATTTTACCCTACACACATATGCGCAGCGCGTGTATTACGCATAAGCGGCCGCGCCGCGCGGTATTTCGTAGGGGTCGTACAGAGGGACAGGAGTCTTGGAGCAGCCCCCCCCCCGCCGCCGCCGGGAAATGCGAAAAAAATAACGCGATAAAATGTATACGGACGCGCGGTTTTTTTCGTGACCGGGCCGCGTGTCGTGTATACCTAATCGGTACGTATGCGTATCGGTGTCCGGGAATAGCGCGCGTTTCATTTTGTTTTGTTCGTAAAAAAAGATAACCGCGATTTCGTTTTGTTATGTTTTTTTTTTTTTTATTGCGGTCGATTCGACGGCAATACGGACCGTGTCGGACAAAGATACCTTAAACATTTATCTAGATAAAGGATAAAACGATATTTTGATGGATAAAAAAAAAAAAAAAAATTTTATTTCAATATTTTTCTATTAATTTTTCTTTCTAATTTACATAGAAAAACCGAAAACATTTATTCTCGAAACACGTGATACGATCTGTATATGTTCGTATTCGTTGGATTTCGAGTTGAATTATTTGTTTTTTTTTCACAGGCGATAAGTGTACCCACGTATACGGCACAATATTGCGCTGTAGTTTTCCCATTGATTTATTTATATATATATATATATATATTTTTAATACGTTTTTTCCAATTATTATGAAAAATACAACGAAATTCAAAAAAATTACCTCTCCAATGCACCAACTAGAAAAAAATAATCATACGTAGTAAATAAAACTAGTACATAAAAAAAATGTATCTAAATAAATGCGTTTAGATAATTCAATTGTTCATCTTGGATAAAGATGAGACGGCCAATTTTGTTAATTATCTAGATAAGATCAAAGATAATTAATTACTTGTCGTCTAGATAATGACCAACACTGGGTATGCTCAGGGCACGGATTCTGTAGCGTTTGATAATACTGTTAAAGGCAGTGCCGGATTTAAGAGGTGGCTGAGAGGACCCAGGCCCCCTCCCCCATTGATCTGACGTCTAGGTTAATAAATGAGTGATGTGAAATAATTCAAAAGTAACAAAATTGAGAAAAAAAAAAGTATTACCAGTTACTACATCCATAGGGACTTTTCAACTCCGAAAAGAATTAAATCATTTTTGAGCACGACGTTGGGAGAAAACCGTTTGCATTATCAATTATACACAATGAAATTATTGTAAAACCGGAAGAAGTAATAGATTTGTTCGCTAAACGCTCTCCTAGACGTTAACAATTTGTTATACATGTTACAATTGTGACTACTAAAATGTTTTACTTGGGCACAAATATTATTGATTTGAGCTAAACCTTACTAAGTTATGCTAAAACTATTTAATAATTATAATAACGTGTTTTTTTTTTTTTTTTATTAACGTATGGTTTTAATACTATTATGTAAAACGTAGCCCCACCCTCAAAAAAAAAAATATCTTAGATCTGCCACTGGTCAAAGGATAAAGATAAAAATTAGCACGTTATTTGCCATACACATCGAGGATTTCAAACATACAATATTGAATATTGCGCAAATCGCTGGTATCCGTTAAATATTTATGATTTATTTCATGTTTTTCATAAATCCGGCGTCCGAATTAAACGAAAACGTAGAAAAACACTCATATTTCCGTTTCATTTAAAAAACATAAAATGTTCTGTTTTTAGATGGGCCCGCGTCGTGGCCCGTCATCGATTATTTCAACGTAAGACTTGTTTTATCTGTCGGAGGTTCACGCCTGCGATATTTTTTTGATATTCTTTTCGACCGTCGTCACTCGTCAATCATTTTTTTTGTTTTTCATGGTTTTCATGTTTTTAGGGCATATCATAGCGCGCGCTTCGGCGCTATAAAATCCGGGACACCGCGGTAATAATAAATTCCTACGCCGAAAAATTCGTTCGTAAACGGCTATAGCGAAACCCTTACCCGAAAATATCATACCGCCCGTGTAGACGAAACGCATTCGAGTTTAAACGAATCGAACGTTTCGAGACGAATATTATTAACGCCACTTGGACGTGAAATAATATATTTCCGTTTTCGTAGCGGTTCACTCGCGATATTTTCGTGTACGTGTCGACCGGACAAACATGTAATAACCGTGGCGGTATATAACCGTAGACGTCTAATAAATTGTCGAAAATATTATTTTATTTGTAGGTGTTTTATATGTCCCCTCACCCGCCCACGTAATGCGTCGTAATAATATTACGCCCGGCACCGGTTGATTTTTATTATATTTTTCGTAAACGCAAAACGCCTGTAATTTTAGCGATCGGAATCGAATGATATTTTTATCGTCGGTCGAATTTCGTTTTCGATACATTCGCGTGTACCGAAAACTAAATGTCTAATTGGACGTACTCGACGGAATATACCGTAATGGTTTATAAAAAAAAAAAAAACGTAATAATAATCATCGTTAATGACACTCGACGTTCCAATATAAAGCATAGGTACGCGTAAAATTTAATTTTGATTCACTTTTCCGTTCGTTTTTTTTTTTTTTTTTTTTTTTTTTTTTTTTTTTTTTTTTTTTTTTTTTTTTTTTTTTATGTATACGTGTATATAGGTATCGACCGATTAGTTGGTCAAACGACAAAAAATTAGGTTAGGTTTGGTTACAAATAATCGACCGGTTCGTGTATACCTACTTAAAATCGATGGCGTATCTAGGATTTCTTTTTTTCGGGGGAGATATCTGAAATATGCAATAAAAATACGTTTTTATTTTATTAGTGGTCTGTCTGTCTGTCCGGGCCAATCTCAGGAATTACTCGACAGATTTTCATGAAATGTGCGTCAATCGATTCGGCGAGATCCATACAGTGTCGTAGGTTATGTTTAATCCCCACCAACACGTCCATTAAAAAAAAAAACCGAGTTTTCGGTATTTTCGGTACGAAAATTTAATTATTTTTGTTGATTTATGACGGATGTTCCCATGGTGATTTAAAGACGAACAAATAACATGTTGTTATGACGTATTTAATTTAGTTGTCACAGGAAAAAGAGTTCCGTTTTCAAAAGAGATTAAAAAGAAGAAGAAAAGTTTTGCCGATTTAGTAGCAAACTTGACCCGAGCGAGGCTGGGCAATGGCAGCTATAGAACTCGATAAAATATCAAATATAAAAAAAAAAGAAGACAATTAAATAAATACAAGTAAGAAAAAACTATATATATATATGCAATGGAAATAAATAGGTTGTGAGTATATACGATCGGTTTCGATTTAAAAATCGTTACCATGTAATAGAACAGTAGGTACGGAAAAAAATGACACGCGTAAGTCGTATTCTTATTATTACTATTTTTCTTTTTTTAATAGTTGATATTATATGTATAATAAAAAAATTCTAGTTTTATTGGAGTTTTTGTTGTTTTTTCTACGATAATAATCTCCTCCGCGTTTAGTTGTGTTTTTTTTTTTTTTTTTTTTTATGAACTGATAACATATATGTATAAATAGAGAATCCATTCGACCTGCTCTAAAACAAACATTAAAATAAAATATTAATTTATTATTGGACGCGAATGTAATTAAGAGCAAATAATAACAGATTGACTGCCACGTGTACATTTTTTTTGTTTACTTGTACATGCAAATATTTTTATCCTATGCAAAAAAATGTAAAAAGCATTTTCTAATAAATATTTTTAAAATAAAAGTACACTTGGGCCTCCCGTACGAATTAATGGTATGGTTTTACCAAGGCAAACTGCCAATGTCGGCCTGCGGATCACTACTTTAAGAGGTACACCGGTTCTAATCTATGTTTGTACTTTTATTATTTATTTTATTTCATACCGTTTTCTTATTTACATCGGATATTTATTGCGTAGGTACCTAATTGCTTTTGTAGAGTTCAGTGTCATTTGTGACTTGTGGCAATACTACAGTGTGATGTATTCATCAATTTGTAGTCAGTATGAATGTGTAATATATTTTGTACAATGTGCAGCTAAATCATTGGCAGGGTCAAAATTAAAATGTGATTTATATAAGACTTTGCTGAGTACACTAGACTGGTCGTAGGGGCCACGATATTTTATTCCGATCTAATATAAGTACAGACGTGTACACATTTCTGTACGCGATATTAGTTTGGAAAAAAAAAAAAACACATGTACAATATAATGTGCACGAGAACACGAACGGTAAGCAAATGTGTGTACACCAAATTGTATACATGTCCCCTGGTAAAATGTACCAAATAATATGATAGCAGTTAACCTGATATAATAATAATCAAATATATATATATATATATATATTTCCCTCTTCCGTCGAATATCTGAGATTTTAAACGGGAAAAAGTACGTCCGGAGAGGTAGATTATTCGAATACAAATCTCGGTTATACATTATTATTATATCCTCTATTAGCGAAATAATCGTGTCGAATCGTACGTTTTCTCTATTGTTGTAGGGGCCGGTTTATAGTGTCGAATTCGTCGGGAATTCTAATTTACAAAATAAAAATAACGTATAGATGATAAACGTACATAATGAACCGAGAGAAAATATGAACGGCCGAAACGGGGACGTCTCCGTCCGCAAGTAAATGCGCCACCGCTTCAAATGACTAACTAAACAGGAAAAATGAAAAGAATAAAAAAAACCGTAAAAACGTGCGACGAATAAACGAACGGTCGTCCTGTTTGCGACGGGGACTGGGTGTATAGGTAAATATCGTGTCGGCGTCGGTCTTTGTGTGTCGAAAGACGCGTTTTACGACGGCGGGGAGGAGTCGGCGGAGTCGTTCGCGCCAAAAACGATTATTGCGTCAATATATAATATTCGAGATGATGGTATTATTATTAGTTATTACAGCACCACCGGTGTATATAAGTGGCGAATAACTATATATATATATACTAAATGCGTCCACGTCCCGCCCCTTCAATATAAATCGATTTTTTTTTTTTCCTGTAAGATTCCCGAGTACACCGATGACGCGTTTTTGTGGTTTGTATTTTGTCTCGGAAAAGATTTTTTTATTTTTATGTCGACTAGTAAAACCGCCAGGAATTATTCACCACAGCCGTACCTGTCGCACGATCTCTTATCGAAATGCTATTTCTAAAGAAAAAAAAAGAAAAGAAATTCGCTTTTATTGCACGACGAATAAACTTTGATCCATTTTCGTACGTTATACACATCCAAATAACCTTGTATATTCCTAACTTCTCGTAGCGCGATATTAAGTCTATTCTCTCTTTATTATTATTATTTTTTTTATATTTTTTTAAGATTCTCATTGTAGCGAAGAAACTGTTAGTTTTGCTAAGACGAGTATTTCGCATTTTTTTTTTTTTTATTCTATACAATGAGTGACATGTCCGCCTCCTCTTCCCATCGGAACATAATTAAATATACTAGTGTCTAGTTTTTGCGACTAAAGTTTGTACGATTGTACATTGCAAGGCTAGGCAGGTTAATGATTTTATTTTAACCCGGTTACGTTACATAAGATAATACGCATTAATATGAAAAAAGTTTTAAGTTTAGAGTTAATTTAATTTTTATTATCTTTACTTGACTTGGTCGAGTTAAAAGTTAATATAACATTTTTTTTTCTTTTGAAACTTTTTATCAAGTTAAATTTTAACTTTATTTATTTTTTGTTTATAACACAAATCTACTTGATTTTTTTTTTTATCAACTCAAAACAAAACTGTACTGTACGCATACATAGGTATTTCTATACAGTTGGGTTACCATTTTGATCATCTATAAAAGGTAAAAACAAAATAAATCAATTTGACATTTTTATGACGAAAATTTAATTCGTCGATTTCGCGTTGATTGAAAAAAAAAACAATTGTGTTAAGGTTAGTAGTCGAATTAATAGTAGGTTATAAATTGGGTTAGGTTAGGCTAGTCATCGAGTTAAAAAGTTAACATAAATCGAACGTTTAAACTCCCGTTAATGTCGCCCCCAGCCCCGGCGGGTATAACGCGCGTTTGTCGGTATTACGGTTTCGCGTTTCCGTCCTCTGAAAATTGCCTTACGGGCGCCCAAACCCCGGGTGCCCGAGGTACGTCCGGGAATTTTCCTCTTATCTTTACCGACAAACGGACGTAATCGTCGTCGCCGTGTAAATTATCACTGTATAATAATAATAATAATAATAATAATTTCGGTGTGTGCCTTATAACCGCGGCGGGTCGTTATTATTCGTATTTGTTATATACGCGCGCGCCGCACGTGCGTCTTAAAAACCGCAATCACGTGACGTGACACGGGCTTTTGGGTTTTCGGCACGCCAAAGTATAATAACAATAATAATAATAATAATGATATTATACAGAATATCTACGAGCGATACAATATTATTATACGAAATTCTCGTAATTGTGTATTCTTCGCGATTCCGGAAGTGTTTTGTCGTCGTCGTCGTCGCCACCGCCACCGCCGCCGCCGGCCCCGGGAAGTGACGGTTACAATTTCCCGCCGATATCGTCACAATAATTATTATAGCACCGTACACCTCGACACGACGAGGATCTATAATATTGTATTATGTTTGTGGCACGTCGGCCGTATACAAATATCGAATAATAATTATGATTTCTGTCGCGTCCGATTTGCATTCTGTTCTCTCCACGACGACGACGGTATCGAATTTTGTCATCGCTATATACCGGACGGCAATTATTATTTAAAAAAAAAAAAAAAGAAAAATACAATGCAATGCATTTTTATAACCGTCGAAATATCTTCCGCGCTCGGTATAGTATTTTTATAATGTACGATGAAAATTATTTGTTAAAAATAGTGTTTCAAACACGAGTACCGCCCGACGAAAAATCGGTGTTTCTTTTACGATACCTACGGTGTGAACAACCCGGAACGCACTTTTACTTTCCGAATTATTGTTTTTCAAAGTAAAAAAAAAAAAAATCGAGTCTTGTCACTAAGGAGGCGAGCTGTTGAGAATTTCAAAAAGATGTTTCGAGTAAAGTATACCGTCGGGAAGCGAATCGGAATCTTTTATGGTACAACGTGAACAAATCAGAGACTCTGGAGTGTCTCTTATATAGTTTTTTTTTCTCTTCTCGGAAGACAAGAATTTTGGTTAATGGGATATTTCGAGAGAGCACTGTATATATTATTATATTTGCGTTATAAGTTCGGAATATTTCTGTATTGCAATTTTTTCCTCGCCTATTCGTTTACAAAGCTCATTCGAGAGTTTGGTATAATACTAATAATAATATATTTATAATCATAATTAATAGTGTAGTTTAACATTTTCAATTGCGATTCCAAGATGTACCAGTCAAATTAAATTTGTAGGAGGCGGTAACACGTTTGTTAAATTTTTTTTAAACTATATCATGTATTATTCTCTCTCGCTTTACGCTTTTATGCATCTATTTTTTCTCTTTTAGTCACATTTCACGAACAGTTAGAGGAGAGTAAGTGGATCAGGAGATGGTAAGGGCAACAACGGAATAATGGAAACCCCGAGGCAGAAGAAGACCCGGGCAAGCGGAAAAATATTTCTAAAGTTTGAGAGTTGAAAACTCGAAGGGTTCAAGAGTTAGGTATACAACTACAAAAAGTAGTTTAAGATAGAAACGGGAAGGTATGGTGGCAAAAACTCTTAGAGAGTTTGATGGTATACCAGTGAAAGTAAAATAAGCAGAAGAAGTCTTTTCGCGAAAACATAATATTTTGACGGAAACAGGAATCGAACCCAGTGTTCGCTTTTTTGACGGAAAATATTATTAATTTTTTTTTTACCAATGATGTGTACACGTCGTGTTTGTGCGTTTTGATCTTTTGTACGCTTTTTTGGCGCGAATGTATACAATTTCTCCCCCTCCCCACTACGGTATAGTATAATTTAATACGTTATTTTATTTTATTTTTTTTTTTCACACACATCGAGAGAAATTCCATTAGAACAATTACCGGCGCAACAAAAACTCCATAAAATGTTCGCGCTCACAAAAACTTTTCACACTCGTAGCCATTCGGTCCGGTATAATTAATGCCCGGTAGTTTTTTTTTTGTTTTTTCTTTTTTTTTTTTCTGTATAACCCGGAGCTTGGGATTTTCCACGTCGTGTTTTCTAACAATAATATTTTGTTTATTATTTTTGCGGTACAATAATTTTATTCTTTAACTTTTAATGTGCAGTAGGCATTAAACAAAAAAATGCCTAGGTACCATTTGCTTTGTTTTGTTGGTTTTTTTTTTTTTTTACTATACCTATTGCTACCGTTACGCGGATATTGTATAAGTTATCAAACAATAATTAATCGTTCGAGTGTGTACCTTTCGAAAAGTCCGTGTATTATAATATTATATTATATTGCCCAGTAAAGTTTCTGAGTTTGCATGGACAAAATCTCATATTATACTACCGCATCGCAGCGGTTGTTGTTGTTTTTTTTTTTTTTTTTTTTTTTTTTACATATAAAAAGCGAAAACATAATATATTATTCTCGAAACACGTAATACCACCTACCTATATGTTCGTACTCGTTGGATTTCGAGTTGAATTATTTTTATTTTTATTTTTTTTCAAGTGTACCCGTACACACGTATACGGGACGTTCGTACAATATTGCGCTGCGGTTCTCCGACTTTGTATTTATGCAAAGCGCCGACGCTATACGTACAGGATACGGCGCGTATTGGTTTTATAATAAGGAGACGAACTTTGACTGTCACAAACGGCTGTCTATTTTCGTTTGTATACACACAGTAAGGTCGTGAACACTTTGAATACTGCGCAGTCTCATTATTGACTGAGATCGGAGATTCGATAAAGTCCAGAACCGTTATGTCCGGGCTTATTGTCTGAAATTCGACCGCCCGCATGCCTAGAGTTAAAGTAAAAATGTCTATAACTGAACGGATAAACGATGGGCTAATCGCTAGTTTTTTTTTTTTTTTTTATCTATTAGAACTACCACCCCGTATTGTTTATCTTTTTTATTTCGTCCGCACCACCAGGGTAACCAACATAAATCAACAAAAATAATTAGATTTTCGTACCGAAGATATCAATAACCCCGTGACAGATCCCCTTGGGGCCCGAATTCGGGGATAAAGTATGTCACTCTCCGGCCCGTAAACTATCTCTATGCGAAAAATCACGTCGATCCGTTGCTGCGCGAAAAAAAAAAGAAAAAAAAAAAAAAAGGAAAAACCGACAAACGCATTTTCGCATTTATAATATTAGTAGGGTTCGTGCGTTTCCCTAGTGTGTTTTCTGTCACAACACACAATGTGTATGCGTCGTGAAATTCAAAGTGTGTAGTCTGATTTACAAACCCGTGTGCCGAATTTCGTAACCTGTATTATTTGAATTTTTATTTGTAGAAAATTATTTCGAAAACAATATCGGAGGTCGTCCTTCGGTGAAATAATCGGATAACATATAAACGCGCAAAATTCCTTGCGGTTCAAACATTATAATATCGTTAAGGTCACACTGCTATTATTCAAGGGGTTGCGTATAGGCAATTTTAACGTAACCTTTGAAAAAATTCAAATTGTTCTAATTTAGTTTCGTATGAATTTAAAAACGGTCCCGGGTCCTTATCACGATTGTTTATTATGCAATCGTTACACGTGTTCAAATACACGTTCATATAAAACAGAAAAAGGTACCCTTCAGTGTGATTTTAGAATGTTTACTGGTTATGCTAATCAAAGACAAAAACGTAATCTAGGGTGTAACGTAATTATTTTCAATTTAATTGAATAACACTGTAGATATTCAAGATAAAAAAAAAAAAAAAAACGGTATTTTTTTACAATTAAAAAAAAAAAAAAAACCTGTAACATTTTCTATAAATTAATCCATTGAACTAAACGGATATGTCATTCCCGGTTGTGCTCTTTAATTTTCATCGTAGACCGTTTTTTTTACGCTAAATCATACTGCCATAATAAATCCTCATAAGAACGATGTCGATATAACCAAAAAAAAAAAAATAAAAAAAACAAATCATAATATTATTCATACCGACTACCGAGGCCAAACAATAATCTTCCTGTATCGTATATATTATAATGTTCTTGTCGTAGAACTTTTGTTAATTTTTAAACACTTATGCAACGTTTTAAATATCCGCCTGTCTAATATTTCCAACGTAGGTGCTTATCGTTCGAATAACCGAACGGCCGTTTAATTGCATAAATAGAAGAAAGAAAGAAAGAAAGAAAGAAAAATAATAATAATAAAAATAAATTATTTAGTATGCGTGCCGTGTATTTTTTTCATTAGAAAATTCACTCGCTTGTTGTTCCATTAAGAATATATAATATTTTTTTTTTTTTTAAATTTTAAATTAATAATGTCGAAGCAGAGTGTTATAATATTTTTATTTTAGTTTTATGCAAATGTATACTGTAATATATAAATATAACGAACGGAATATATAGCCGCCGTTAAAAACGAAATACCAAACGGCCGGTAGACTATTATATTCTACCCACAGATATAAATAAAAAAAACTGCAGCTAGAGTCCCACAAGAGGTATTATGAAGTTGGCAGCCGTTTACCTAGAGGGCAAACGGCATTGACCAACCAATGAAAAGCATCTGTTTACGCCGTGAATATACGATGATATATAGTAACGATTTGCGATTAATTTAAAATATATTTTCCATATAATCATATATATATATATTTATCACATAATGTACGAATAGTAGTGGATAAACAAATATTTCACGAGTCAATCAATAAAATTCGCCCTCTCGGTATACATGGCTTCGGACATACTCGTTTAGATATCGAATTGTTTTATTTATTATCAGTGATTACACCAACAAAAAACACTTAGTGTCCTTAGAGAGCCGAAGGAGCCGAGTAGAAAAATAAGAAAAAACTGACCGCTTAAAACTAAACGTATTCATTTTCGTAAGTATAGGTAAATCGATGAATTACCAATATCCTTGTGTTAACGAACATTATACGCATTGTAAAAATAATATAAACATTTTTATAAATGCATTTGACTGCACAATACTCCTTAATGCGTGCGTGGTTAGGGTTCTGGCCGAGTAAACTAAAAAAATGGTGTATTTCACTGCAAGTAATCCCATCCGTCGTAATTGTATATAAGTAAGGTATTTTGTAATTCTACTTATTATTAATCTTTTAACGTGACTGGTTTTTTAAAATTTTTTACACGGAGATGTTAACACAAAGTGTTTTACGCACTCAGTGCATACCAGCTTTAGGGATTTTAGTATTAACGGATGGCGGCCGTTAAAAATGAAATGCCAAACGGCACCAACGCGGTCGTCACTGTAAAGTCAAAATTCCGGAGGAGAAACAAAAAAAAATTATGTACAAACAAATTTACATACTGTTTATTTTTCGAAAGTGAACGAATTTGTCGCTCACGGATATTCGTAATCCTATTCTTAACACTGTATTCGAATACAGCTAATTTCACACCATTTCAAAATATTGTCAAAAAAAACTAAACAATTAACGTAAATTGTTTCGAACCGTGATATTAGTTTTACTTTACGTTACAAGTCACGACTTACCAACCGCAAATGCGAATCGTATTCGCAAATGAAAATACTCGAATAATACATATCGCGAATACACGTCATTATTAATTATGTATACATTGTCGAGATTTTGCGGGGTAATACAACGATATCCGTATCGCTACCCAAAAAAAAAAAAAAAAAAAAATGTACGGCGTAACAAGAGTATTCCCGGATACCACGTAGCGGCGCTCTACACATAGACAATATATATATATATAGGGGAATGGTATTTCCTCGGAAGAATTATTTGCATCTCGTGTGATGCGGTACAGATACGAGGTTATAGTAGTTGTTAGGTGTAAATCGTATTTATCGCGCCCTTTATATTGTATTCCGCACATAGATTCCGAGTATCTTTCATATTAAACACTCTGTACGGTTTTATCGCGATAAAATATATCAAAGGGGCGCAGTAGTGCCCCCGTTCGCCTCCTCTTTTGTTTGCACCGGGTATTGTATATGGTGTTTATTGTCACACGAGTATAATAATATATACAGGGTACCCTCCGAACAGTATTCGTGTATATATAACCTAATATATATTACGCCGGGTGCGTTATAGATTCGGCCGAAGGTCGAAATTCCACTTGTACGTACGGGCGGTATTATTGTATTATTTCGTATTCTCGTGTATAATAATACGATATTAGAGTACAAAAAAAAAAAAAAATTAAAAAAATAAAATAAATAAATAAATAGAAAAAAAAAAAAAAATCGAATTATCTTCGACGAGAAACGGGCGAGGCGCCGTCGCCGCCGCCGCTGGCCACCGTATCGTTTTTTTTTTTTCGTACAGGTCCGTATACCGCGGGGGCATCGGCCAGTAGCAGTAAAGATTATACAGACGACATCACACGCACACGCGCGCGCGCTGTATACATAAATATAATATCTTAGATCGAAACGTCATTTATATCACGGTTCAAAGAAAGTAGACAAATATATATATATGTTTAAAACATTATATTAATGGAACTCGCCTGATCAAAAAACAAAGATAATACGAAGACGTTTCGACATGGACCGAATTTTTTTTTCGCCGACAAATCCAATCAGATATAGACGATGTGATTTTTTTTTTTTTTTTTTTTTATTTCCCCTCTGCCGTCTCGATTTTTACCTACTTCCTTATTATTATTATTATTATACGGACGCTCATCGTTGTCGTTCTCTTTTTCTAGGTTATTATAGATCCTCCCGAGGGGGAAAAATAAAAAAATAAATAAAAGAACGCTCGGATCGGTATTTATTTGTCTGTCTCCCCACGCCCTCCACCACTGTTGATCAAGCGCGGACGTGTTTTTGGCACATAGGAAATTATCGGTCTCTCTTTGAAATAAACAAGAACAAAAAAAAAAAAAAAAAAATCAAAAAAAAAAAAATTATATATATATATATATATACGTAGAAATATATTCGATCGACCGTAACGGTTCCGATGGAGGAGCCTCAAGGATACGCGCGATGTTCGAATGAATAATAATATTATACGTATCTGCAGGAACGCTACCATACGTTCGATTATTTTTATTATTATTATTATTTTTATATATATATATATATATATCTACATAGATATTATATACGGACAGACAATATAAGTCTCTGCCGACATAATAATAATATTACGTAAGGCGTCGGTAGAAAACTATCTCTGTTGGTTTGTGTCTATTGCACACACGTATATATATACGGCATCAGCAGGACAATGCTGCGATTCGTGTGCGTCGTCAATGAGTGAAAAGGACGGTCGTAACCCGAGGGTGAGAACGTGTGCCGCGGGTATACAGGGCAATTCTTTTATCGCTGAAATTTGCTTTTTTTTTCATCCTATTTCTGTCGTTATAAAACCGTTCAAACGTCAATTACCGGAATTTAAAAAAAAAAAAAAAAATTATTATTTTTTCTGCATCGCGCTACAACGAAAACCCGACGGAAATTATCGTGACTTTGTGCGAGTGACGTGCGGGAGAACGGTAGCGATGGGTCGTCAGACGAAAGTCAAAATCGAACCGAGTATAAAAACCACTAGATTTTTTTTAAATATACCGGGAAAATATTAATGGAATAAAATCGCGAGGGTATAATAGAGAGCAGCCGTACACGGACGTCCGCAGCTAACCTAATTAATCGGTTTTTTTGTCGACTACACATAGCGATAATATACTAATCCACATTTCCTCGTAAATTTCATATCTACGGTTGTGGATAACATATTTATCGGGCCTATAATATGTACCCACAGTTAATCGGACTCGTCATTGGACTATGTTAGATAAAAAAATATTCTCTTTTCCAATCAGAGTTTCGAAATGCGGTCCGTTCGAATTGTAAAATCGATATTTACGATAGTGAGTACGTATCGCGAACGGTATAAAGATAAAATTTCGAGAGGAAAAAAAATTCGAAAAACGGTTCTGTATCGGTACAATAACGCGCGGGAGACCATCGAAACGTTGAATTCCAGACGATTGAAAGTGGAAATCTCGAACGGCGTATACGATTGTCAGGCGTCCTGTATAATGTCTGGGGAGAGAAAAAAAAAACCAACCAACCAAAATCTAACTTGTGCGTTTCGCGATAAAAGAATCGCCCTGTATATATATATAAAATATATATAATATATAGACGGGATAATAAAATAGCGTGGCGCAAACGACACACACGCAGACGATACGGCAATAGGACCCGAAAATTTTATTCGTCGTCTTCGGTGTTTTGCGGGGACCAGTCGTTTGCGAGGTAGGGTAGGTGTAGCATACCTATATTATACGACGCGTAAAGAAAGCGTCTATATAAAAATACAATCTCAAATATAGCCGGATATTGTTATTATTATTATTATTATTATTATTATTATTATATATATATTTTCTCGTGCGTTGTGCTTTTGGACAAATAGAACGTGCAAATACCGCTGCCCCGTGACTTTTATCTCTCTCTTTCTCTTTCTCTCTCTGTACCTACACACATATATATATATATATACGTATTAGGCACGTATATATCGGTTTAAATCAAATACAATCGCCGTCGTTAATAATTAACAAACGAACGATACGTACGCAAATCGCAACAAGTCGCAGTCGGCCGTCATAATATTGTAAAACGTATCTTTACGTATATAATAATCGGCATAATCAACGCCCGCTGCCGTCGTGTCATTTCGATACGATTGACTCGTCGTTATTATCGCGTACGCTTATCGATTCGGTAGATTTAAATTGTTGGATTTTTTTTTTTTTATACCGACAGATTGATTATTGTTCGTTTATTGCAGCGGTAGCGACAGCCGTAACTGTTATGAATTATTATTATTATTATTATTTTTTTTTTTTTTTTTCCCCCGAGTCCCGGAGTCATAAACCCCGAGGTGACCGCGAGAGATTACACCTATACGGGTTTTCTCGCATCGTGATCGTATTATGTTATTATTATTATTATTATTGTTATTTTTATTCATAGCGTTTTTTTCCCTCGATTCGTTACGTCGCCGCACGGTGATCGGTAAACAATTAATTAGACGAATTTTTTATTATTAGAATTAAAATAAAGTTTATTATTGTATACAATGATATCACTCGAGGACGCGGTTGACATTTTTTGGACGCCGTCATTCACTTTGTCTTGATTTTTTTCGGGACTGTTTTCGCATATGTACGAATCAGAACTCACAATAAGTAATTAAATAAGATCCTCGTTCACAGTGTATCGAATCATTTTTCTGGTAATGATGTTCTCTAATATTTGAGTTCAAATAATAACTATGCCCGGCATTATCGGACCCAATTATGATAATTTATTGTATAAAATGTTGATAATGATTTCATACATTTTAATAACAGTCCAATGAAATATTTTAGATCGCCTAATTAACTATTTTCAATCACTGTGCGCCTTTTACGTACCAACTGCAAATTGCAATACTTTACCGGTGTAGTGTTTCGTATTCGGTTTGAATTGCACCGACTCCAGGGGCCCTCGGAGGCGGCTCGAACGTACAAAGGACCTGTGCACCTATCCCGGTACAAATTTAGAGCGGGTAGTCATTATTGTAAACAAGATTCAAAATTGGAAAAACAAATTAATTTTATATTAAATCTAACAAATCTCTCTTTGTGTATTTATATGTTTTTAACTACTGTTTTTAGAGTAAATAACATATGATTATATATATTAATAAATTAATAGATGTTATAATTTAGGACAAGTAATTTTTTATATAGCAAAATATCAAATTTGTATGCAGACGGGTGGGTAGGCTTGTCTTGTTCAACTAAAATGGCCAAACCGCCTGTGGTTTTCTCTGATGACTTACATTTTTTTAAAAACAATTTTTATAATGCAATTCAGTACGTACAAATAAAATCGATAGGTAAAAATCGTATTTTAAATTATGCGTTCGTTCTCTTTCAATAAATAGGTTGTACATCGTGTTAAACTATACAAAGCACTTGCACTAGTTATTTAGTTAATCATTTTATATATATATATATATATATATATATATATAGTTTGCAATATAACTAAGCTTACTTTGCAAATTCTATAGCTACGGTGTTGTGAAAGTGCGTTGCACTCGTGCACAGTTCGAGTAAATAATAATCATCAAATCGAAAACGTTATTACATTTTTTTTTTTTTTTTTTTTTTTCTGTTAGTAAAAATCATGGTTTTGTGTATTATAATTATATACACACTGAATCGCCGCCGCTCTGCCAGTGCACGGTAACTGTACTCTAACGTTGCTACTCTGTTGGTCGACGATGCGTTAAAGGTTTTTTTTATTTTTATTTTTTTTTTTAATCGATGGCCACTAAATTAATCGTAATAAAAATTCGAAACGGCCGAATGGTATTTTATAATAATAATAAATACACGCGCATTTTTTAATTGTTCGGGATTATATTCTATTAAAAAAAAAAAAAAAAAAAAACTGCGCGTACTACACATTATCTTCAGGCTTTAAAACGGAACGCAATTTAAAAACGCTAGCCGCCGTCCCGCACGAAAAATATAAAACCAAACGGACCGTTTAGAAATTACGAGAGCGATCGCGGTATATTATAGTACGGAACGAGCATACCGCGGGTTTATGGCCGTGCCTATATATTGTACCTATTATATTGTATAAAAACCGTTTTAAATGTTTCACGAGCACGGACGCAGCAGCCATGGGATAATGTTTCAGGAAGAGAATTTTTTTTTTTTTTTTTGGACAGACCGGGAAAGTTACACTTTAAAGAAATAAAAACGGGTAGAATATCACTAGAAGCGCAATCATTTCCACGGGTATACATTTTACGGACTACCGGCATCCCGACAGGTATCACTGCGGTTAGGTTAACCTGGAATACAGTTATTATTGATAACAGTCATCAACTACGGACTAAGATATACAGGGCTCGTTGGGCACTGATAACGTGGCCAGAAAAAAAACAAATAGACAATGCGAGCGTACGGGGAGGAGGGAGACTATTTTCTTTTTTTATGAATCCCGGGGTTAGGGTTAGAGCCTTAACCGTCTTAACCCGAGCAGGGATGATGAACCATTTGGTATCCGCATGTCAAATATAATATAATCTGGTATGATTTTATTTTCCCTGCGTGTCAGCAACTTTGTTGAACTTTTTTTTATTTTTGCTTGTTGCTTAAATAATTAATTAAACATATAAACAGGACTTTATTTATTATTATATTTATTTTTACATATTAATACAAAAAAAAAATGATTTTTATAGATACATATATTAAAATATATTTAAGTATTAAACGCTGAAATAACAAATTATTTTCAATTATCATTTTTTCGTGCCGAAATTATGAATTATATTTAAATTATCGTGTCACTGAAATTGAATGAAAAACGCGTGACATATGTTCGCCATCCATGTCTTAGAGGATACTTTGCATTCCGAGGAAATATAGCACAGTTTACAGTTTCGGTAGTAATTTAATATATCGTCCGTTATGGACTGAATAATTAAAATTTGCCGTAATAACGGTTTTTTCTTTTTTTTTTTGTATTTATATGGTTAATACAAATTATTATAATTTAAGAAAAGTTGAGGAGGGCACACAGCGCTACAGATCTTTATCTAGACGATTTTGGTGCAATTATCTTTTATGTTTATCTTATCTATAGATAAATCTTACTTATCTGCGTCACGACACTATAAATAATAATAATATTATTATACTTATATACAGTGCGCAGTGGCATAAACAGAAAATATTTTCAGAGGTGGGGGAGGTTTAAAATGTTTTTTTTTTTTTTTTAAATAGTATTTATAGTAACCGAGTAGTACCTAAGTGTTCCTAATAATAAGGCACTTAAAAAATCACAGTAGGTCACAGGATCTTTGTGTTAAATTTAATTGCGATAAACTGGAAATCGGTTTTAAAAAACCTACAGTAAAGTGGTTACCGAATTGTGTGCAGAATTGAAATCGGGTCATCCTAAATATTGTCAAATATTAATTGTCGTAATGCTTTTTGGTTTAAATTCCCATGCGCACGCGCGTTAAACAACAGCGGGAAATCACCGTTTTCAATATAATATGCGTGAGGGGCATAATACAATATGGAAAAAAAAAACCAATAAATTTACTATATCTTAGATAAGTTCAGTGCTCTACTATTTTTTTTCACCGTCCCCTTACTAATTATTTCTATTGTGACTTGTACGTGAAATTATCGCCTTTTGTTAACGCCTCGTGTATCCTTATTGTGCATTTTTGTTGTAAAAACGGTTTGTTTCTTATTGAAAATTAAAAAAAAAGCCCCCTCCCTCCTCGGTGGTGGGATTGGCCGAGCTCTATTATTTTTCCAATTCAAATATCGGAGAAATTCCTAATACAGTGTACATATACAGTGGTCGCCGCTTATTGGACACACTTTGAAACCTGACCATTTGAGTCCATTAACCGAATAACTCAAAAAAAATTTAAAAAATGCTTAAAATTAAAAACTTATTTACTTAAAAACAATTTATTGAGATTCAAGGTATCTATAGTAGTATAATAATCTAGCTACGCTATTAAAAATAAAAAAAAATATGCAATATATAGGTATGTAAAATCTAATTAATATTTTGATAAAAATCCATCTAGGGTTGATTGAATTTTCCCTTTTTCGGTCAACTTCATAAACATATTTTCGTAGGATTTATGTTGCTCGAATACGTCCAAATCACCTCTTTGCTGAATCCCTCTACGTAGAATTTGAAGAGCTTCAAGCATTTGTTTAGTTGACGGTGGTTTCTCATCAGGTTCCTCTTCGTCACTATCACCAGCCACATTCTCTTTTAGCCGTTTTGACTGTATTCATCACATATGTCTTCCTCAGTAACGATTTCGGTAGTTTGGACTTCTTCGTCAATATTGATCCATTCACTATAAAGTTCAGTTGATAGGTCAGTGGGTCTTTTTACAGGAGTTTCAACTTCTGTTGGACTGAAAATGAAACCACCGTGTCGGAAACAATTGCGTATTGTGATTTTGCTGACGACATTCCACGCTTCGTAGGCTAAATGCAAAAAAAAATGCGACAAAAGCAAAATACCGGTACCGACTTATATTGCATTTGTTCAATATATGTACACATATTTTTGATTTATCTAATTTTAAAATTATCCTATTAACCGGTGTATGAGTCGGATAGACGAATTTTTTGCTGTGTTTTAGTATATGTGCAAATCGAGACCAGCCGTTTTGAGTCTAATAGGCGATTGAGTCAATTAACCGTGAGTCCAATAAGCGGCGACCACTGTATATATTTATATATATACAAGGTCTGTTAAAAAAGTATCAGGACAAATGTTATTACGGCTAATCTATACACGATAACGTTTCAAATTGTAAATAGATGAATACATCTATGAATTAGTGAATATTTTAAACAAAACCCGAAGTCATCTTATCTCAGTTTAATACTACACGTGGTTAAATCCAGTCAGTTTGTTTCGTTCGCCGTTTTCGACATGTCCGAAATTAACAAACAACGCGTGTGCATCAAGTTTTTCTTGAAACTTGGTAAAAATGATGCACCGGAAACGCACGGAAATGACTAAAATGGCTTTTGAGGATGATTCATTAAGTGTTTTCGTGAGTTTTGAGTGTTTTAACCGTTTCAAGGACAGTCAACTTAAGACAATCCACGTTCTGGAAAACCGTCGACGTCATCCAGAAACGATGGTGTGGCGACAATTTGCAAAACAAATGCAAAATGGCCGCCGAACCTAACCGTTCGAGAGTTAACAAAGCGAATTTCAATTGAGTTTTGTCATGCAATTTTACAGGAAAATGTACAGATGGAAGGGTCGCGCTGCCAAATTCGTTTCGCGATTGTTCACCACGACAATGCACCGGCACATTTAGCGCTGTCGATTCGTGTATTTTTGGCTGCTAAAAAAATTACTGTGGTTCCGCGGACTCTATATATTCACCTGATCAGGACCCATGTGATTTTTTTTCTATTCCCAAGACTAAAATCTGCGGTTAAACGACAACGATTTCAAGACGTAGAGGAAATTAAAGCGACAACAGAACTCATAGCTTTAACTTTTGAATGGTTCCGAAGGACTTTTGAAAAATGGCAGTGATCGCCGAGTTCACTGCATATCGTCCGGAGGAGAGTATTTTGAAGGAGATATCTTTAAATAATATGTACTTTCATTTTTTGTAATTATTAAAACTAAAACCCCGGTAATTTTTTAAGAGATTTTGTATATATTTCATATTGCGTAGAAAATTCACGTGATAAGAGATTTAAAAAAATAAAAAAAATACTCCTTATTACTCCACAATCCGCATTACCTCGTCTTTTGGCATTATGCAATAGGGTTTGCGCTGGAGTCCTCCGGCAGTCCGATCGCCGTGAGTACAATGGGCCAAGTTATAAAATTAATAATAAAAAAAAAAATATTCAATTTAAAATTTATAATATTTATAAAATTCACGTTTGGTTAGAAATTTCTGGGCCGAGAAAGAAATTTCGCGACGCGGCGCGCGGGGGCGGTGGGTGGCGATCGCGGAACACGGGAGGCTACGTATCCATCCCGCCCAGCCGGCGTGTGCACCGCCGCGGCCGACAGTCGCACACGGAGACGACGGGCGAGACCGTTCACCCAGATCATTTCGACGTTAACGAGTTTGTAATAATTTATTATTATTATTATTATTATTATTATTATTATTGTGTTTTCTTTGTGTCCCGGTGCGTACACACACGCGCACGCGCACACCGGCGTTGTACATTATTACGAAAGTAATAACACGTCTCGCGGGCGAAACTCCGCGCAGTTTTTTTTTTTTTTTTTTTATAATAATAATATATATATATATATAAAAATTGCCCGTCGGTCGTGATACTGGCGTGTAGATAATATAATATTATTATTAATAAACCGTTCTCGCCGCGTATTGATGTTTATTATTAAACAATATAATAATAGTATATAATACGGGCCGCCGCGTCTTTTTTTTTTTTTTTTTCTACTCTCTTTTATCACAATATTATATGCGTTTTATGTCGTGCGCGCGTCGTACACAGCGTCTCCCGACGACGACGTGGCGAGCGTAACACACGCGGCCGAGGTCGTTAACGGGTTAAAAAGTTAAGTCCATTTTTTTTTTTTTTCTTTCTCTCTCTACCGCCGCCGCCGTCGTCGCCGTCGCCCGTCGTCGCGTTCTTCGTCGCCCACGCCGCCGCGCCGCGCCGGGCGGACACGACGACGGATTTTCTCTCGCCGCGCCGGCCGGCCGGCCGACCGGCCCGATCGCCTCTGCCCCGGGTCCCCGTACGCGTATTATTATAACGACCAACGATATACGATTTTAATATTTATTATTATATTATAAAACGTACTTCCTCGTCCGACGCACGCGTTGTCGTATTATTAATATCCAACTGGCCGGTGAACCCGTTCGCACGAACCAACCCGGGCGGCTGCCGGCGCGCACGCGGCCAACACCTATATCGCCGTCGGTTTCGCGTGTCGTAATACAATTATTATTATTATTATTATTATTTAACGGAAACGCGCTTTTGCCGAGAAACGGTGGCGCCAAACTACACGAAAATCCGCTATAACATTATGCGAAATTCGTTTAGGACCCGCCTATATAATACGGTATAAACTCGGGGGATCTTAACGATTTTTTCGGTTCCGGTTCTTAAAAAAAAAAAAAATTAACAACAATTTCGATTCGGGTCCGTGGTAGGTATTCCGTTGATCATATTTATAATTAATAATTTTTTTCGCTACAAAAGTACCAACGAACGACTATACTAACGACAGTTGAAAAATAACATCAAAGATACTACTGGAACCTAATACGGGCGGAATTGTGCAGTGCGAGAGCACCGGAATAAATCGGTGATATACAACGGGATAATAACCCTATACACATAATGTTAAAGGATTCGATCTACCGACATAAGAATGGACAACTCTAAACCGAATAAGGATATGGGATATGGTACAATTGCTATACAAGTGGAAAATGAAACAAGACCCGAAATATGAATGCGGTGACAGTACAGGACACTAACCTAACCTAATAATAACGGTTTCGGTTTTTGAAATATTTAAATTTGGGTACCGACCCCGGTATTTTCAATGGGTTCCGATTCCGGTTCTTTTCGGATCGACTTATAAGAAACTGCACGAGATATTCGACTACGGCATAGAACCTTTGTTTACGCACACATTAAACACCTAAATACAGTAGATACTGGGTACTCTAGCGGTTTACGAGAGAAAAATTCTATTATTATATAACGAAGGAGATTACATATAATATAATGATCAACTTCAAAGCGCCAAAGGTCCGATATTTAGTCAGTCAGGGAGATCGCTAACACAAGACTGACGTAAACAGGGAATACGGATGAGGAAGACCTTTTCCAAGGTTAAGGCGGACGAATGTGTTCGCGAGAATATATTAACATAGACGACACACGGACGAGTGTGGCGGGTTTTGGGTCGATGCCGAGCGGACAAAGAAGAACAAGATGAAACATATCTCCGTCATCAAAATATTATTTTCGCAAATAAATAAATAACGATTTGAAAACGTTTAGCTGATATATAATGTATATATCGTTATCGGTTATCGTTTGAAGTTACGTTTGTCTGTTATACCGAAATTATGTTCCGCCACACTGGACGAGTTGGTCCTAACCTAACCTAACCATGGAACGCCGAGTCTGTTTGGGAATTTTCGGCCAAAAGATCACGAGCTATTACGATAATTATCTGGTTCGACCGTGACGTAAGGCCGAAGTCATGGGTTTCGGGGGCGTACACACGTCCGAGTAGTCGGTAAATCTGTACATAAACGCGTGCTGCCCTATAATTCTAAAAAAAGAAAAAAAAAATACAAATATTAAAAAAAAAAACTGACTGAAAAATACTTGAAGAGTCGAAAAAAAATACGTTCGATTTTCGCCACGACATCTGTTACGGGAATATCATTCGGTCGGTAGGCAGCAGTGGTGGCGTTTCGAGGGTTGTATTTAGGAGTTGGATGGGGTGATCTTTGTGGTAATTTTCGTACGTGAACTATACAGAATTTTACAATATAACAAAATATTACAATCAATCTACTTCGCAATCATTAACCGTCTATATAGAGTACTAATAACGTAATTGATATTATTATAGAATAGATATAATATATCTACAACCGTGGTCGTTGTAGGTTATTAAAATATTATTGATATCGAAACTACGGTTATAACGAATTGTATATTATTAAAAAATGCGTATTTTGGTTAGGTATTTCGTAAACAATAAAGAAATGGACCGTGGCTGAAGATGACTCTTGGTTACCACAGTGTTTGCCGGGTAGTTGAAAACGTTAATGTTTTGATAATCGTCGATAACAGATGAATCGAACACCGTTGGATTTGTAGAATTCATATTTAAGAACATATTTAGTCCGTAAAGAGCAGTAAGATATTATCAAAACGTGAACGTTTTCACGTTGGAACGATAAGAAATTTGATTATTCAATACCGCGATCGGGTGACCATCATATATATATATATATATATATATATATATATATATATTGTAACCGTGTAATCGGTAACGTGAGTTTTCTTCCGTCACGGATGGAATAGTACAACACGACGGCCCGTCCGTTTCTTTATTATCTATGACAATTGTATTGTTATAACATAAAAGATGATATGATCAAATGTTGTCCGCAGTCCGCTGTGTTCGTCTACTGCGACACGCGAATCGTTGAATCGACGCCACTATAGTGGACTGCAGTAGAGATAGTTGTTATAATTATGTAATTATATTTGTATGGAGTTTATATTTTTGAAAAAAAAAAAAAAAAAACGTTTGAAAAGGTCTTAAATAGCCGTTTTATATGATAATGTAAGATAAAAAGGAAGAAAAAAAAAAATGGGAAAAAAAAAGCCGTCTGTGTAAAGCGGCGTTCGGCGATGGACGATGGACACGGGTACTTTTTACGGTTCGCCCACACCTATATGTATATTATTAATTTTTTTTTTTTTTTGGACATCCGCCACCGGGCACACAGGGGTAAGTGCGTATAACGGTACGACTCTCTCGCCCGCGTAGCGTAATTATATTATCGCGCGTCGAACCCGCGCGATCGGCGGGACGGCGCGGCGCGGCGCGTTCGCGTCGTATACGGAAATCCCCCGCCGTCGTTATGCCGCGCGTTGCCCCCGGGGCCGTACGATAATAATACAGGCGATTTTACCGGGCGAAACGAAATTCGCTTACGCCGTCGACCGACGACGCTCTTTTACGCCGTCGACGGAGGTGACACGTTACGATCGCGGTTTTCCCCGCGGTGTCGTGAGGATATTATACCGTATATAATATCGGAATCGATCGCGGACCGGAAAATTCCACAAACCCGAGTTTACCAATATATATATATTTGCTGGGAGCGAGCGTGCCGTATCCGGGGAAAATATTTTTCCCCCGTCGCGGGGCGGGCTGCCGCCGTCACCGCCGCCTCCGCTGCCACCTCCGCCGCCGCCGCCGTCGCCCTCGGGTCCCGCGCGCGGCGAGACCCGGGACCACCACGGGCGGTTCGTGCGCGCACACACACGCCCGAGCGCCCGTATCCGCGCCCCGAACGCCGCGCGGTAGTCGCCGCAAACGTTATAATATATACCGAAATATACTTGTATTTCCGGAAAACCCAAATGCCCGCGGCATACTTATTATTTTGCGCCCCGTGTCGTTGTCAATGTCCGACGGCTGTCGATGTCCGCGACAAAGTCGCAGGTTTAGGGTAGTGTTTCCCACCCCCTTCACCACCCGGTGTAACCGTAAGGATACCGGAAATCAACCGAAAACTGTCCGAAACGTCCGAGCGCCGAGTTTCCTGAGATGTTGACGTCTCCGATCTCACACTACACGCCGACGGTTTTTTTCCGAAATAACCGACGTTTGTCGACGGTTTTATTATTATTTATATTTTTTTTTTTTTTTCAGCGACATTTAAGAATCTACAAAAAATGTTTCGATTAAATAAAATATTTATACCGCCGGCCGGAAAACAAGATTTATTTATTATTTTTTTTTTTAATATATATAAAATTATAATAACGGCTCGTTCGCGACACTCGGCATCTAAAGCATCCCGTAACTCGTGAAATATAAAAGAATTTCGACGTCGGCATTTTCATATCGTTTTTTTTTTTTTTTTTTACTGTTAATAACCTCCCCGCGAACGACGTCTGCCCTCCCCCCGCCCCCGGCACTGTCATAATATTCCGCGTGTCGCAATAAGCAATTATAAAATATATAACTATTCGGTTATAGTGATGGTGGGGTGGTGGTTGAGCTCTCCCCCGGCGGCGGTGCAACGCAACACTGTTGTGTGCGGCCGCGACGAGTTTCACCGTCGTCGTCGTCGTAGTCGTCGTAACGGCACCGAAATCGATCGGACCGGGGGGAAATTTCGCAAAACTCGGGTTTACCTGTATTACGGTTCCGCGGCGGCGGCGGCGGCAGCGGCGGCGTGTGTGCGTGTGTGTGTGTGTGCGCGCGTTCCGGAAAAACGGCGGCGGCGGCGTCATATAGCGCGCAGGAATCGTTCTTGGCGGCGGCGGCGGCGGTGGTGGAGGGGATTGTAGAGACCGACTCGCTGTATACATACACCTTGTATATTATTATTACTATTATTACTATTATTATATACGTATACGCCACGGCACGGCTCGTTTCCTTTTTTGGATTTAACCTCTGCCCCCTCCCCTGCCGCCGCCGCCCCTCAATAGGATTTTAACCCATTATTCTCTTGCGAGTATTCTCCGTCGTCCGTCCTCGTGGTCGGTGTACGCGCGAGTGTATACAATACCGCGGCGACGTCGAGAAATAAATCCGATTCTTCGATACGCGGCCATCCGAAAATGGTCTTAGTTAAAAACTTTCACATTTTCCTATATTATTATTATTATTATTATTATTATTATTGTATTTTATTATTGTACCGACGACGGGGGCCGAGCGCCTGGCAAAAAAAAAAAAAAATAATAATAACGACTGCTAGGTATATTACGCGACGCGTTATATATATATATATATTTTATTTTTTTCCATATTATTATTATTATTATGTTGGCAAACGAGATGTCGAAACTTTATATATATAAATACATTAGATAACCGCATAAACCATTGTTTCTTCCCCTTGCCCCGGCAACCGAGTCGTCGGAAGTGCCTCCCCCTCCCCCCCACGGGCGAAAGCGTACGACCGACGACAACAGGTCGAAACGGCCAGATTTTTTTGTTTTTTTTTTTTTTTTTTTTTCCCCATCACGTTTATCGACGTTTCCGTCGGATATAATAAGTAATGATATTACGTATATCATTTGTATAGACGCCGACCGATAAAATAATATCGTTTCACACGATAAAGTTCGCAATTATTCGTTTATTATTATTATTATTATTGTTTCTCCGGGTCACGGTAACCGTTATACTTCAAGGAGTGATCGAAAATAGTAAAATACCTACCCCCTACCCTTATCCGTACGAGAATTAATTAAACTTGTAAAAAAGGACATTTTTTAAATATATGTATAAAAAAAAAAAAATCAGGATCTGTTTTTTTTTTTATTTTGGAAAAAACTGCGAGTTTCCAGTAATGTTGTCATTTTACATTACATAATACATTAGGCATTTCTGCTCGGTAATTGTATCCACATAAAACCAAATTTAGAAATTTAGAATATAGAAAATTTAAAATGCCTAAATGCTTAAATAACTCAAACACCGCCAGAACGTTCTCTGGATTGTTTTTAACCATGTTACAACAAAAACAATAAAACCGAAAAAAATTAAGCCGCCGTAAATTTTCCAGTTTTTCTTACGTTTTTTTTTTTTTGTTGCAATTATTAAGAGAAAACTATAACATAAATCGTAAAATTAATTCCTCAATTCACTAACTAGATCCAAAATTCTTTCAGAAAAGGTGCTACATTTGAAAATGAGAGCAAAATTTCTGGTAGAAAAGTTGTTTACAAACGGAAAAAAAAATTAACTTCAAAAGTAAAAAGTCAAGTTGAAAAGTACTTTTCTTAATAACTAGTTATAAAAAAGTAGTATGTTAGAAAATAACTTAGTTGTTTCTTTTGATAAATAATTTTAACTCGACACAGTTATTGTCACAGTTAAAATGTAAGTTATTTCTAAAATGTTATTTTCGTAAAAAGAAAATCATGGTGCACCTATGTTTCTCATTGCAGTTATTTTTCGACGTAAAATCGATGTATTTTTACTTGAATGTCATAAACACAAGGGGAATTGTAAAAAGTAACTTCGAACTAACTATTCGGTTATTATTTTTTTGAAAATTTGTCACATTTCAGTTGGTCGGTCATCTCGACTCGAATTCGTTAAAATGTAAAATTTTTTTTTGTTTTTTGTTTTTCGTTTAGGATAACCGTGTAAACCGATTAAGGAAATCGGTCGGCTCGCCCAGGCTCTGTAAATATTTCCCCGCGTACATAACACACTTGCATTATATTATATTATTCTAGACGTCGGTCGATATAACGTTACGAAATTGCCAAATAGCAAACCGACGATGCCCGACCATACCCACTGACGGGAATCCGGCAGTCGTCTTACGCAAAATCGATCACTCTGTATGTACGAAATATACCGCGCGAGTTCGGAGGGCACTGTGACGACGCGGTGAAAGTGGACCGGACTATTTTCGCCCCGCGTCGTGACGTTTTCCTTTCGCCCCGGACGGAATGCGAATCTACACGCGTGCATTTTTTTTTTTTTTTTTTTTTAACTCGTGCGGTGCGAAAACTTTCGTCTAAAACCCGTTGCCATTGCCCCGCGTCCGAACGACAAATTGCCCAAAAACCGTTTTCGGTGCTGGGAGGGAAGGGGGCGGTTTTTTTCTAATTTTTTTTTAACCGCCGCCGGTAAATCGTGGCCGTAATAAATATTTGCATACATTCGTGCGCTCGGGCCTCGCAAAGTCGTAAAACGTATAGGAAAAAAAAAATTAATAAAACTAGTTTACTCCGCATCTCTCTTTCTTTTTCTACTACTTCTTCTTCTTCTTCTTTTCATCCTGACGGTTCTTCTCGGTAGAACGCGTATAGGAGGTATGCTGTGGCCGCAGCGTATATCCCATCGTGTATATTTTATATGGGTACGGCCTACACGATATTCTTCTGGTGAATAATTCCCAGGCCTATGGAGTCCGACCTTCGACGTCGATGTCTATCTGGGGACACAGATGTTCGCCTCGGCGTCCGTGACCCGACCCGTTTGACAAACGCAACATGACGGTTTTTTTTTTTTATATATATATATATATACCGTACGTATTTATGCCAGTATTATAACACAAACGGGATTGAGTAATCGATTTTTTTATATACATATAAGCATATTTTCTATTATCGGTCTAGAAGTGCGCCGATATCGATTTGGCGGCCGTCGAGCGCGGCGCCTGTCGCGGTTGGTTTTTTTTTTTAGATTCCTCTATCGGTTTTGCCACGACGTGCGAAAGTATGTGTGTGTCCTTTTTATTTTTTTGGTTCTGTCTGCAAACGACTTTTCTATTCGAAATATCGCTCCGATTTTCCAGCGCAGTCCATTTTCCGAAATCATTTTAGATCTAATTGGCGGTTTGAGCGCGGGCTCATTTTACCGATTTCCATTGTAGTTTCCTCTGGCAAAACCGTGAAAACACGGTCAATTTAACCGCAACAACTGTTTCTTTGGCTAAAACGTTCACATCGAATCCTCCCAAGACGGTTAGCTCGTCAACAGTCCAGAGACTTCTTAATTCAAATTAACCCTTAATAATTAATCAAGTAAAAAAAAAGCGTCACCGCTGGGTGGCTTCTTTTATCGGCCAATACTCATATCGATTTATATACTCTATCCACTCATACGCTTATTGTAATAATAATTAATTACCGATTGTGTACTTCTAATAAAGGAACAAAAAAAAAAAAAAAGTTCACAGAGTACTAATATCGTTGGTCCTTTCTATACGCGGGAAAATCTATAAAACATTCGGACCATTTGAAATTGTATAGTTTTTTTTAGTTTGTATTATTCGGTATTATTTTTTTTATATATATATATATAATTGGTTTTAGTTCAAATTTTGACAAAAATCATAAAAATCACGGCGTTTCAAAAAAAGTTTAACTTCGATCGGAATCGAATTTCATTAGCATTAATGATTTATCATTACGAATAGATATAAATTGAATTCCTCAATGTGTCCTACATTCCATACACGATTTTTTTTTTTTTTTATTATTGAAATGAGATAATTTTCAAAACGTATAACTTCGTCTACTTCGATAACAAAAGTATTATTCTATTTTTAAAATATGCTATTTATGTGTGGGTTGGATAATAAATAAATGTAGCTCAACAAGTCGAAATTCTCAATACGTTTTTTTTTTTTTTTTTGTCGAATACTCTCCGGGAATAATAATTATCGTCACCGTTCAAACTATATCGTCACCGTTTAAACTAAAGGAAACACACATATTATTATTTACAAGAGACGGGGGAAGGCGAAGAACTCGGTTTTTTTTTTTTTTTTTTTTGGTTTCCCAGTGCGTAATCTGTATTTAACGCGTGCAGCTTAGCCGTGTAATCCATTCGCAGTGTAATAATACATATATTCCGATAAGGACTTTTTAAAAATTAATTTATTACCCGCGGAGTTAATTAAAGGACCGATATCGGATAAGGCAGCAATAACGTTATTATTATTTATTTTCCATTAAAAATATTATGTTAATTTACTCCGAAAAACCTCATTAATCAACTATAGAAAGAAAGAAAAAAACCCAAACCTAACCTCACAGAAGAAAAGTGGCACGAGCAAGTATATATTCGTCGTTGTAAAAATCCTATATTTTCTTTCTGTATTTTTTTTTTTTTATTATCGATCTACGTGTATATTATATACGTAATGCGATAAATTCGTTTTTACATTTAAACGGATATTGACTCTGTAAACATTAAAGCAGCGGCCACACGGGTCTATACAGGTGAATAATAATATAATTTACGTTATACTATTATAATATTGAAAACGTCAGCCGGTCGCAGTAGGACGTGTACGTGTATAGGCGTAGTAATTCCACCGTGTTTGTTTAGGCCATATATAAAATAAAATAAAATATATATATATATATATATATATATATATATATATATATATTGCTTATATCATCTGAGCCTCGGGTCGTGATATTATACGGTGAAATATACGTATTATTTCCTGTTCGGACTGTATACTGTATTCCCGGCTACGGCGCGTGTGCACGGATTTTTTATATTATAAAATAATATTTCGTCTCGTCGCCCGTATTGCAGGCGTTTTTTTTTTTTTCTCCACAACAATACGATATATTTTTTTTCTTCTAATACCATATACACCAGCACGGGTAATACCCGACCACATGGTAGCGAAACTGGTGGGTGGTGGGTGTCTAACGGGCTTTAATGCCCCGTCCGCCACTCAAATGATTGATCGCCAAAAAAATTGCTGTATTTAAATGTAGTATTAATTTGTTTAGATGGCGAATTTAAATTTTCGTATCGAATAAAACCCGTGGAAATATTAATGCAATATAATTGAGCGTGTAAAGTCAGCCCAACCCCAACACCGCATTTCGACTTTCGGCTCCGGACCAATGCCAATATTTTGTAACTCGTTTCTAACTCACTTTTCAAAGTTCTAATGATTGTAATATTGCTCGTAAACTATTATTTTATACAAATCTAAACGGCTTGTATTATAATATTATATATATATATAAAAATATTTATGAGTATTAACATTAAATTGTTTAAATATGTATAAAAATACAATTTTCTGGTCAAAATCATTGTATTTAGGTTGAAAATATTAACGTTTATAGCTTTATATACATTATAAGGTGACGTTTAATTTCGGTATTGTGAAGAAGTCGTTCTAATTTTTGGTTCTAAATCGTTATGAATCTCCCATATACGTTGTTGGATACGTAAGTGCGGAGTTAAAAATGCTAAAGACCGAGTTACAAATGAGTTACAAAATATTGGCCCGGAGCCGAAAGTCGGTAGTCGGGGGGTGGCCAACTATCACGAACGTAATAATAAAATATATTATATTTTTATATCGGTCATACCGGAAAATCGTCCGGTAGAAAATTATTAATAATATTTCATAGGAATATATTACTTACTCCACCGTGACCAGATGAAAACCCAAAGTGCGAACTTAATTTACTAACTTAAAAATATATTAATATAAAAATTCAGTTATAGTACGGTTTTTGTCTTCTTCTTGTTTCTATTAAGTAGGCCGATACAAAATACCATTAGGTCGGACATCGTATGTGGATAGAGTAGTGTAGACGTGGGGTCCGGAGTAAAACCACCGAACAGTTCAACCGATTCGGTGGGCGCGTTTACGATTCACTCGGGCGGCGAGCGCGGCGCTCTACAAATATTTAATTATTTATTTATTTATATTTCACGGGCCTAAGTCCAATTATAAATGAGATGCAGTAGTTTTAAAACTAAAATATGTGACGACAAGTTGAATAACATAGAAAAGTATCTTAATAATATAACAAGAACAATACAAATAATAACGAAAAAATAATATACATTGTGCGGCAGAGCCGACTGACGAGTTTTGATGGGCTATAAATAACGAACAGTAAAACTTAGAGAAAAGGTTTTTGTATTTATTTAAATCAGTATTCAATCCCATTTTTAAAAATTATTTTTTGAAAATTATATCTCCAAGATGGCGGCCGTCATCATTGATACACTGTTGTAGACGATCTCTGAAGCTCTCATATGATTTTCGGCACATTTCGACTGGTATGGCCTCGACTTTCACGGTGATTTTCTGTTTAATTTCTTCTATGGTATATGGGCGATGTCTGAAAATCTTATCCTTAAGGTAGCCCCAGAGGAAAAAATCACACATGCTTAAATCTGGGGACCGTGCTGGCCAGCCTATGTCTCCTCTCAGAGAGACTAATCACCCAGGGAACATTTGTCGCATGACAGCAAGTGAAATTCTAGCTGTGTGCGCTGTAGCTCCGTCTTGCTGAAACCATACATCTCCCAAATAATGTTCTTCAGCCATTTCCTCCAACCTATGCTGCAGATAAGTTTCCGACATCACAACATAACGAGCGGACGTGACAGTGACGGTCCTGTTCTCGTCCTCAAAAAAGTCCTCTAACCAACTGCACATTTTCGGGGGTTCTTACCGTTCTGAGTGCTCCGTGTCCAAGTCTACTTAGGGTACTTCCGGTTTCTTCCAAATGCCGTATCCACAATTTGATAGTGTTAGCAGAAGGAACAGATTCGGCACGTGGAATGTCACCGAAGTGTATACGAAAAGCCCTTTGTGTAGCGATCACCAAATGATTATTTTCGTAATTTCGCACGCACGACGAAACCACGATGTACACCTGTCCAGACCACGATTACGAATAAAAACGGCATTACCGTACAATTGAAAATATATCACTTATTAAGGCCTGCTCTTATCTTATCACAGGCCAATGATCTCATTAAACTCGTCAGTCGGCTCTGCCGCACCCTGTAGAACAAGATAATGATAAGTTAATAATAATAGTTTTTCAAAAAAAAAAAAAAAATTAAAATCGAAATTAGAATCGATACAGTTACCATTCATCAATATAATATTAATCGGGGATTTACGTATGTAATCGAAAGAAGTATGTTTTATATAAAATAAACCGGTGACCCTAGTACTATAATATTCTTGTCGTGGCATAGCCGGGAAATACTCCTCTTCCGGGTTACTCTACCGGGTAAACACCGGTCCAGACACTCGAATGTCAAAGGAACCACCACGTGTGTATATACAATATTGTTACTGTTATTATTACGACGACGATTTCATTTCTACCCCCGTCGCGTCGTAATAATAGTCGAATAAGCGACCGAAACGGTTTTTTATTTTATTATTATTAATTCCAATCGATAGCGCCTGCTGGCTACTGCTGCTGCTGCTGATAGGAGATCGCTACGTCGGATTTATTTATTTATCAGTAAAGTTATGTTGTTTTTTTTTTTTTTTCGTTAGAAACTCGACGATTGTCGCCGGGTTCAATCGGCCGTCGCTCTCGACCTGGACAAAATCAGATGGCATCTGTACGTGTTGGACAGCGGAGGGTACGGCAACAGCTGTTGGCCCAAAATCGTCGTTTACGACTTAAAGACTTACAAACGCGTGCGTATTATTATAATGGTTTCTGTTTTGTTTTTTTTTTTGTTTTTTCTTGGTCAACTTTTGTATATACGCGTGATATTTTATCGGATCCATTTCTCCGGCTTACACCGCCACTTCCGAATTTCGAGACCGAACACGGAGCTTTCGATTGTTGTCCGGTTGTTCCATCCCGGTTCCCGACTTAGAAGCGATTTACGGTGTGGGAAATGTCTGGAACAAACCAGAACAAACGAAGAACAATCGAACGCCCCGGACCCGGGGTTCCGAAAAGCAGAGCGGAGATGCAAGCACCGTAAATCGGCCTATAAATCGGGACAAACGAGGACTAAAGAAGAACAATCGAATGCCCAACGGGTTTGATCTCGAAATGCAGATGTGAGGGTACCGGGGAAATGGATCTTATTTTATCGTCGTAACTCGTAATTTTCCCGCGGTAAACCTAAACCCGCGGGTCGTTTGACGGCTGCGTTTCGATGAAAAGTGCATTTTCGATAGAGCTGGGTGGGGGGAATCTGATCTAATACATTGATTTCAAATTACACGGTTCGATTCATATGTGACGGATACATCAAATGTGACATTTTTCGCTTTTTTTTATTTACCAATTTTTAGACCACTTTTTAGTCATTTTAATAGTTTCCAGTGCATAATACTTATGCATTATAATCGTATAATGCATAGTTTAAATCTAGGCAATAAAAAACTTCCTATCGAGAAATGTTGTTTTCATGTTTTCATGGTCAATCGTTCTATTTATGATTTCGAAAACGTATTAATAATCTTATATTCATTATAAAAGCCGTGGCGCGTCACCCGGACTCGAACGAATTACAATGACTCAGTCGGGTTTATCTTGTACTTAAATGTCGTATTTTAGTTTATTTAATAAGTGGCGATTTCCTGGGCTATTTTTTAAAGGTATCTCTGTAGAGTATTTTTCAATAGTTTTTAGAGGATTTTAAAATCCGGCGGGCCCTATAGTTACAGTGTGTAATTCATAGTATTTTACCGCAACGCAGATACGGACGGTGGGACTGGACGGGCTGAACGGACGGGAACTGAGCGCTCTGGTCGTGGACGCGAGACCGTTTAAAGTCGAGACGAGAGCGTACGCGGGCAACACGCGCGGCGGACACTTGGCGGTGATCGATCCGGACCGGGGCGTCTGGTATAGGGTGGCGTTGCAAAGCTGTTCGCCGCTGGCGCTGCCTCCGCCGCGTGGCCGGGAGCACCAGGATTCGGGCCGAGACGAGTACCGGGACCGGGACGAGGACCGGGACCCGCGGCGCCGGGCGGAACGCGACGAGGACCGCGTGCCCGCGGAACGCGTGGCCGTCTCCTGGTTACCGACGACGGTGTTTTTCACATCGACGCGGTGCAGCGGCTTGTACGCGGCTTCGTTCAAGGATCTCAGGAATTTGACGTCGTATGTCACCGACACGGTAAAGGTACGCGGGTGAGGGGAGGGAAACCGGCCAGTATTTTATCCATCGCGCCCGTTGCCGTAAATAACGGCCGGCCCCATGACTAAATCGCGTGTATTTACGGAATGTACCCGCGCGCTTTGTGCGCATTTAATCGAAATTATATCGCAGTATTTTTTTGTAATAATACGCGTTTCCCGTTTTTAATTTGCGTATATTTTATAATATTATCTCTCTCTATTTTTTTTTTTTTTATTTGTTTTTTTTTTTTTTTGCACATCGCGGTGCGCGTTCCGTTTAATGAGTCGTTAAATTATTCGCAATCCTTTTTTTTTTTTTTTTTTACCGTTTATTGTCAGTATAATACTATGTATATACTTATATACAGTCAAAAGTAAAAATTATATATCAGAATCCATATATACGTACAAAAAACAATAATGTAGAAAAGGTACAAAACAAAGCCTGGAGTGTTATATAAGTGGCGTGTAAGTACGACCGATTTCGATTTTAAAAAAATAATCATTTGATAATATAACAGAGAAAATGAAAAAAAAAAAATAAAAAAATATATATATATTTCACCGAAATATGATTTCTTTGAAAATGCAAAAAAAAAAATAAGAAAAAATAGTCGGGAATTCCGAGTTGAATTCGGTTAATACAATTTATTTTTTAAATTAATTATTAAACGCCTTTAATTTTGTATTATTAATGTCTAACTGCACAAAATAAATTACACTTGTTCGCGATTTCAACGAATTTAAACATCGATTTAAATGAACTTTTAAAAAAAAAAATAAAAAACAAATTAAAATTAGTTATTTACGATTAAAAAAACCGGCGGAATATTTGGAAAATTGCAACGCGCTTAAAAACTACTAATATAAGTGTACGGCGAATGTTTCGGGTGTTTACGATTTTTTTTTTTACTAAATTATAATCAAAAATACAAAAGTGAAAATAACAGAAAACGTTATTATTGCCGTTTTGCTGACGGTTCCAGTAGAAAACTCGTCGACAGACAAAATCGTACATCGAACTATAATATATTAATATTATTTTCCACGGTTCGCTCAGAGTCAAAAACTATTCACGATTATTTTTAATGTCGATTCCTTCTCATTTGAGATTCCGAGTGTGGCTTAGTTTTACTAAGACGTGTTTTTTTTTACCTTCCCCTCGGTAAACACTTTTTGGGCGAGCAATAACGGTCCGAAACTTTTGCACATTTCTACGCGTATAAATATTCAAATATATAGAAAAACATTTCCGAATTTTTACTAATAATATGTATAATGCGAAATATTATACTAAAGTGTATAACTAAACTTTTACAATCGTCGAGGTAATGATAACAAAGGAAAAATAAAAAACTTGAATTTTATTTTATGCAAAACGTATTCAGGTGTATTCAAATTACTAAAATAAAAAATAAAATTATGTATAAAAAGTAAAAACTGTTATAATCGATTATGTAATTACCGTTGTAAAGAATGTGCGACGGGCGCGGCGGCGGCGGCTCGAATTAAATCGGTTGTGGTTTTTACACGAAAGTATACATATTTTTTTTTTTTTTTTTTTGTGGTAAATATTATATACCTATGGAAAAAAAAAAAAAGTGAAATTTTAAAATAATTACATTGTATTGTGTCCGTGTAATTATTTAGAACGGTGACGTGCTTCCGAGGCGGTTGCGAGTGTGCCGGGAAGGCGTCAAGTTGGGCAGTTCGAGCGGCCTGTACGCGGACATACAGGGCGGACTTAACTACGTGTTGACCAGAGATTTCGTGGCGGTCAGGTATACACGGATAAATAATAGTAATATTACGCAAAACTATATATATGTATTATTTTTGTTGTTTCGGTTCCGGTTCGTCGAATATGCTATATATAATCAGTGGCGTAAAAAAAGTTAGAAAAAAAAAAAACTAGGGGCTGGCAAAATAATTTTTTCGCCAAAATCATATCCACCGGCGGCGGTGGTAGTGAATATATATATTTATTTATTTTTTTATTTTTTTTTTATATTTACAATCTGTTACATAAAATTGAACAATAAGTAAAATAGATAAGTGAATAAGAAGTGGCTTGGAGAATGGACAGATTTAAGAAGCCACTTTGTTATATATATATATATATTTGCATTCTGTGAATTTTATACGAAACAATCGACAAAGACTATATATTGTATTATTTTTGTTGTTCGGTTCCGGTTCGTCGAATATGCTATATATAATCAGTGGCGTAAAAAAAGTTAGAAAACAAAAAACTAGGGGCTGGCAAAATAATTTCTTCACCAAAATCATAACCACCGGCGGCGGTGGTGAATATATATATATATATTTATTTATTTGCATTCTGTGTATTTTATACGAAACAATCGACAAAGACTACGACGGTTAACGACTTAATAACGAAGTAGTTAAACAAAACTTAACGAAAATAAACGAAAGAATACATCGTTGTTTTAATGTTAATTCTCTTATTTTCGTAACCCGGATAATGCGATAACGTTGACACGTCAGCGTATTTATAAAACGGCAGAAACGTGAAATGTATTATATTTAAAATATTATTTTTTATCTCACGAATATAAAAAATAATTAATGCCATTGCATTGTTTCTTTTATATTATAGAAGATTCAGAGATTTGTACTCTTGTCATATCTGTGGGGGCGGAGGGGCAAAACCCCCCCCCCAAAATTCATTTAAACATTCCCCCTGCAAAATTTCGGGGGGGGGGACAAGTGCTCCCTCTTTTACAATAACCCCCCCCCCTTCCCCTCCACACTTATGCCACTGGGTTATATTATCGCAGTGTTGGTTTCGGATTTTATGTTCAGCTGGTATCGCGCCGGTTTAATAAAAAAATAATATATTATTATTACTATTACGTTTTTGGGTAAAAAAATAAATAATAATATACACTATTCTTTTTAGTGCGTACGATTTACATATTTTAATTGTTTTACGAAATACTGTAACCGTGAACGATTCCGATACGGTTGAGGGAGAAGGGTGTAGTCATAATATGTTTTTTGAAATCCGTTACAGAATTTGGGGATTACAGTTGTACTGACTAAAAAGCCGTTTCCATCCCAACGATCGATTTATATCGATGTGTGTAAAGAATTTAAAAAAAAAAAAAAAAAAATGTCGCAAAACAGATAACAAAAAAAAAAAAAAAAGGAAGGAATGTCGATATTTCCAATGATTGCTAACGAAATACGATTCTGAGCGAAGTGGTTAATCAATTTTTTGAATTTCTATGATTTTTTTTTTCTTTTCGATTTCCGTCAAATATTCGAGCATTTTGAGAAGCTAAACTTAAAAAGCTCAAAAATATCAAATGGCTATAAATCGTTCGAAAATTCGCCAGAATATTTACCGAGTCTGGACCGGGCTCATATAATGATCCGGTGATCTCTGCGTTTATTTTTAACAAAAAACAATAACAAAATTAACAAACTTTCGGTGCGTACATTTTACCGGTAGTTTTTTTTTTTTTTTTCGACGTTTTTGCCGGCTGGACACGCAATTTTCTACCAGCAAACTTTACAACCGGAGCATTATTCCCTGGTAGATAAGTTTAAAAAAGCACACATCATAGTAAAATCAATATGCATTCCCACGGTTCTTTGTTTTTTTTTTTTTTTTTTTTTTTCACTTTTAACCCAATGCCGTACAATAAATCCGTTGAATAGAAATGTTGGTTTTGTTCGCCTACGAGACCCGAACTACGGGCAGCGGTGAGTGACGTGCGATATTTTTCTGATCAATTTTTACATTATTTATTTTTGTCATTTCGCCGCGCGATACTTATCAAAGCGCTACTCCCCGGTACCTTATGCTCTCTACGACTTTAAATCGCACGCCAACGATCGCGTTTTAAACGCGTATTATTATACCATTACGGTTACAGTACCGTTTTCTATATCCGTACGCATAACAATAGAAACGCATTATAATAATGCCAAAAACGTGCGCAGAGACAGATACAGGACATTTCACTTATTCCCGTGTGTATTTATGCTATACGGTCGAATTTATGAAAACGTTTTACCGATCCGTTGAAATAAAACGTTCACGCCGTCGCCACTGATAATAATAATAATAATAATAATAATATACTCGCCGTGCCGATAGGATCGGGAAAAGGGAATTTCGATCGAAAAAAAAAAAATAATAATAAAAATCGTACGAGTATATATATATATATATAAATATATTGGTGCGAAGTTTCGGGCCGCCAACCGTCGCGGGGATTTACTCAGCGAGCGCGTTTTTCTCCGGGGTATAATTATCGATCCCGCCCGCCCCCCCCCCCGAGGCTTTCCCTCTTCCCTCACAGCCACTACGCCCACCCGGAAACACGCCGAAATAATAAAATTACTATTTACGAATGTATACGAATGTCGCCGCGGCCACTTTGTGCAACCGATCTTTTCGGTAAAAAGTCGTGTCCGTTCCTGTATTTCAACACACTTTTACGCGAATGCGACGGGAATATTTCACTCGAATTTTTTTTATTATACGGCCGCATTGTGTGTGCAATTGCAAATTGAAATCAAAACGTTTGCCGTACAAAACGCGTACAATGGAATACAATTGAAAACATTGGCGTTTTAGGAAAACGTTTTCAATAATGCGTTTTGAGAAGAAATACGTTTGTCGTCCGCGGAGCCGTGGGGAAAGAAGGCGTTTTTGGCGTTTCGCGGACAAAACACGGAGACGGGTCCACAAAGTGGCTACGAACACGTATACGTATATATATATATATATATAATGTATATTTACAAATACGTTAAATAATTTATTATTACATTCGGTACGTTTTAATATAAACCTGTGCATAATATTATTAAATGCCGACACCGTGTCGCGTAGGTCGAGTCCGGGCGCGGGCGGAACGGCGGCCGAGAATCACCGGGTGCTCCTGCAATCGTACGACCTGTTACCGGAGGTCACGAAAATGTTCACGGACAACGTCAATTATCTGCAGATCTGGGCGCTGAACGCCGTGCCGAACGCCGAGAACCGCCATTCCGTCAGAATCAATACGCTCAAATTTTAATCGAAAAACAAAAAAAAAAAAAAAAAATGAATAATAACGAAACAAATACGAATGTCCGCCGACCATAATGCATTATAATAATAATTTTTTAAATAATAATAATAATAAACGGGCTGCGCCGCGCGCGGTCGTGTTTTACCGTAGTTTTGTTGTTTTTTTGTTATTTTTTTTATTATTATATATATACGAGCACTATAAAGATAAAAATAAATACCCGGGTTTTGAACGTAAATCGAATCCGCGGGTTTTTCTAGTCACCCGACCGAGCTAGAGCGTCCTTCTTCTCTTCTCGTTCGGCAGGGGTTCGTTGCGGCCCGTTGTGAATTAAACGTCAAGAATATAAGTTAGCGCCGTACACGCCGCGTCCATTCGCGTTCAATTGCACTTGCGTTTTAACCGCGAGGGTTCGAGAAGTTTCGTACATTACAACGCGGAAAAGTTATTAATTAATAATACGATAATTACAAACGGATATTTAAAAGTATACGCGGAAAATAGCTCGTTTTACATGGTTCCTTAGTTGTGTACCCCTGCGCCGAGCCGTATAAACATGCTCCGTTATGGGAGGCGCCTATAAATCTTCAAACTGTCGGACTAGATTTTTTTTTTTTTATAATTCGCAGACCTCCGAGCCACCTCCGTTTCTTCATATTTTATACCGGCAAATCAATTGAGATTTCCAATTGTTTATCGCAACCGAATTAATTATCATAATATATATTTATTGAAATATTTACGCGCATATGGCGGGCATATACTACTTGCGTTATACCGCCACCCACTTATAAACACTGCGCGTTTTGTGTGTGTGTGTGATTTTTTTAATCTATGGAAAATGCGAGTTTTTTTTTTTTTTTTGTTCTCAAACGTTAATCGTATATCGTCTATCTATCTGGCAGCGTGAAAAAAACGTGTAATTTTTTTTTTTTATTGTATATATGTAATTTACGTATATTACGTCGTACATACGGCGGCGGCGGCGGCGTCCGTATAACGCGCTCTGTCAGTTTTTGTATTCGATTTCCAAACGTACGCGCTCAAAGTGGGCACCTCTATAAAAAATCGTATATACATAATATTATTACAAATAATACAAATATGTGGTTTTTTTTTATACGCTCCCACTCGTATTAATAATACGTGCCATAGGTACCGACGATAATGATGATAATACGTAACTGATTAACGGCGTCGTCGTCGTGTGCGGATTTGCATCGGGGCGGAATAGTAATATTTCGGAATCGTGTAGGCCGGTTATTATTAATAATACCGTAAATACGATAATATGACGTATATAATATTATAATAATATTATGTATCGAACGTAATACCGCGTGTATATGGGCACCCCCTCGCGTGTGTTCGCGTTAATTAACCGAAGGACCTAAATCAAAGGACGTTTTTGTCGGTGCCCTCTATACATATCATACGTATACACGTACGCGCAAAACGAATGCGAATTCAATGCGCCCTCTATCTCTATCTCTCTCTCTCTCTATATATATATATATTAAATATTATTAATAATATTATCGTGCGTAACGTTATTAGAGTACCGACGGTATACGGTAGAGCGTATTTTACCCGAGGTAAAATTATTATACCCGTAATAATGTCGATACGTGTACATCAAAGTATTAAAATAACTATCGGTGCCGGGCGCCGGGCGTTACTAGACGACGACCCTTTAGACGACGACGACCCTTAAGACGACGACGACGACGACGACGACGACGGAAAGTTTCCGCGGACATTATTATATACTTGTACGCTGTACGGCCGATGCGATTAACTTACCATAAGACCTATATACTATACTGTCGTCGTTCCGTTTTGTTGCGCGTTTAGGTTTTCCGACTAAACAAAAAAAAAAAAAAAACCTAACCATACAGTGGATTCCGCTTAATGTGCACACGTCGGCACTATACCCGCCGTTTGCCCGCGTTAAGCAGTTGACCATATAAATTCAAATGCACAAACATGTTTGATATCGAAAAGTTTTTATTTTGCTTACGCGAGCCACACGAATTGAAGAAAAGAAAAATGCCAAATTAATACATAAATGAAAATACAAAATAATAGTAAATAATATTACACACTCAATAGAATACTATTTGGATGTGGAAGGTGTACACTACGTTATAACGACTCGTTGTCCTTGCTGTTTAGTGTGGATCTGGTTGACAAAATGGGTCGATAAAAATTGTACATTCAGTTCTGCAGTCAACCCGGGCCGTGGATTAGAAAATCTACAACGAGCGAAACAATTCATCACAATTGTGCGGCTAACTTCTCGCCACCTCTATGATACGAATTTCATGGCTTGCAGTATGTTTATTTTGCCACTTATTTGGTTAGCAGTTGCAGACGAATTAAATAGTTTTTCCTTAATCTTTTCACGAACAAAATTGACCAGCTTCATTGTATACCTCACCTTGAGGTTTTTAATGATACACATACCTAAGGGATGGATTAAGATCGCATGTCGTATTTGGTGGCAAAAATTCTAAAGTGATATTTTTGAGTTTAACGTTTTTTTGGATGTGCATCAAAATGTGTAATCAGTTATCAATGAGAAGAAGTATGGGCGTTGATTTTGCTTGCAGTTCCTTATCCCATTCATACAGTCAGTTGCAAAATATGTTTGAAGTTGTCCATGCATTTTTATTCGCGCGGTAATTAACTGGCGTTTTTCCGTGGACAGATTTTTAAAGCACCGAATTTTTAAGCTTTTTACCACTACTAGCAGCTTTCTCTTATCACTTTCAGTCATATTTACACAGCACAAAACTGTTATCCTGTCCATTGCTTTTATTGAAATTTCTATTGCTCTTTTGATAACACTCCTATTCTTTGAACTAAACAACAAAATCCCATTAAGATTTAAAAGGTAATGACTTTTATTACTTTTGGTAAACACAATCTCATAGATACGACGAAACCCAATTGTATTAGACGTATTGTATGTACATTAGGGTGGCCCTTAGCTTACTCTAGTAAATATTTTCTTTATTGTACAGATTGTGGCATCCCCCCCCATTTTTTTGTTAATACCTAAAAAAATAATAACTGCAAAATTTGAAATCAATCGTTCAATTTTAAGCGGCGCCCCTGGGCTCTTGAAGTTGAGTAGTTTTGTTATTTTTTACGAAAAAATCTAAACGTTGTGCTGCAACTGTTTTTTTTTCAACCAAAAAACATTAAATAGCAAATATCGAGTAGACAATTTTATGAAGATTTCAAAAATGCCATTTTTGACAATATTATATAATGTATTACCGACATAGTTACAATTTTATGTAAAAAAAAGTAAAAGCCGGGGTAAATAGTATTTTTTTATTTTATTATTTATACTAGTCGAAAAGTTCAAAAATACAATAAAATTACATATATACAAAATTAGTTAAAACTAAATTTCCTATAATAATGATTAAAAATAATACTTAAAACAAATTATGTATAATTATACCTTAGGTACCTAAATGTTTAATTACAATTTTTTTTTTAATGTTTCTTTTTTACAGTCAGGAAATATTTTTTATAGTAATTTACTATAATTAATTTTTTTCCTCGTTGGTTGTTAGTATCGAATTATAATCTTCAATCAACTTTATTCCCTTCTCGGCCGTATCGTTGACAACTCTTAATTTAGAGACCATTTGAAATGCGTGTTGATAATTTTAGTTTTCACTCCAAGATGATGGGCCATTTAAAAGAAAAGATAAATATTGCCCACATAAACCGAACCGAGTGTCTATATTATACGGGATTTTTATTAGTATACGAGGTGCGACAATAAAATAACGAGACTTTTTGAATAAAAGTTGTTTATTTTAAAAATGTTATAATTTAATGATTATCACCTTCAAAGTACCTTCCCTCAGCATCAATACACTGTTGCATACGTCGCTGCCATTCTTGAAAACAGTGTTGCCAATTGCTTTCATTCAGCCCTTTTAGAAGTTCTGCCGTTTTCATTTTTACGTCATCAACTGTTTGAAAATGGGTTCCTTTTAATAAACTTTTAATTTTTGGGAATAAGAAGAAGTCACAAGGAGCAAGGTCTGGCGAGTACGGGGGATGTTGAAGTACAGAAATTTTTTTTTCAGTTAAAAAACGTTGAATTGAAAATGCACTGTGAGCTGGAGCATTGTCTTGGTGAAGAACCCAGCCATTTTTCCATAGATCTGGTCGCTTCTTTCTGACACGTTCTCTTAATTTAATTAATACCTCTTTATAATAATATTGATTAATTAATTTTGTCGATTTTTTCAACGTTTTCGTTTGTTGAAGACGTGGTAGGACGTCCAGAACGATCATCGTCTTCGACGTCCTCCCTTCCACTACAAAACCGTTTGTGCCATTCAAAAACACGAGCTCTTGATAAACATTCTTCACCATAAACTTCACATAACATACGAAACGATTCCGCGGCAGTTTTTTTTAATTTAATAAGAAATTTAATGTTAACACATGTTGTTCGATTCTATCTAACATTTTTCGGCAGTATAGTCGAACTCGCACTAATAACAAGGCTACTAACGTATAAGAAAATGAATCGATGCCATCAGTGTTCATAGTACTTTTAGATAAGTGTTTTCTAATCATATTTCAATAATCGTTTTATAGATAACGTTAATAGTTTAGGTTATATTCAAAAAGTCTCGTTATTTTATTGTCGCACCTCGTACATTGGAATTGGGACCGGGCCATTTTGCCCATATTTACGCGGATGCCCGTTTTACACGGTTGCCCATATTAACCGGTGCCCACAACAGGCGGAATCCACTGTATACAATTAATTTGCGAATAAAATATATAATATATAACTTTGATCGCGGCGGTTTCCTTTATATATTCGATTTATCGTATAGAATCCGGGTATGTATTATTATTGTTATTACATGGGTATCGCGATAAATAAGAACTCTTATCTTTACAACGGTGACGGAGTCGTAAAGAAAAGAAAAAAAAAAAAATGTTTTCCTGTTCATTACTAGTGCTGCACGTAAATCGTTCGTTGCTTCCGGGCGAAGAAGAAAAAAAAAAAAAAAAAACCACCTCCCGGATAATATAATATGCGTTATATTTATGGAAATTCTAGAATCCAATAACCGTCCCGCCCCTCCCGGATACCCTTATTATGTTTAAGTGTACGTAGTTATATAAATTATACGTATATATATATATATATATATATATACACCTATCAAAATGAAAACCCTCCTCTTAAAAACGACGACGATCCGGTCGTTCATTATTGGCTAAATCCGCCTCCGAGACATTACACAGGTTGGTACCTATAATAATAATACTATTCAAGGGGATTGAAGTCCTTTAGAACGCATACAAAATGCGCCTTTAAAATAATTGTTTTAATCTCAAAACGAATCGTAGCAATCGGACAAATAATCGTCGTCATTATAATATAAAATTATTAATCGTCATCGAACATTTTAAAAAAAAAATAACAATACACCGGGCAGGCCACTGGATGTAGGCGGGAAGTTTAGTAGTTATATATAGAGGGATTTAGAGGTTAGGCGTTAGATCGGGAGAACAACGATAAATCGTAGAAAACGTAAAACGATTTTCATTGAAAATCGATAATGTTAATTATTTTTAGTCGTGTTTTACCGCTCGTGGCCGGACCAATTCGAAAATCGATGGAAATAAAACCAACGTACCGACGATGTTATTGTTATTTTTTTTTATTTAGACAAATTGTCGGGAATCTCGAATTTTGTTCATATAAAGTACCGCCAGGGGGGTAAAAAAAAATCCGAATCTTTTAAGATTTTAAGTGTTTTCCGATCAACGGAAAAAAAAAAAAAACACTTCTTAGTAAAACCAACGGCTTTTCGCTACGCTAAGAATCTAAAAAACACCATTAAAACGCCTAACATGTCTGAAACGCTAACTAATACAAAGGTATTTTATTTTTAAAATACTCTTGTGCGAGATATTTTGTTAAAATAGTTTTTAATATCGAATTTTTTTACCACGTCGTTTAAATTATACGTGTCCATATATAAATACATATTTTAGTATCGAATGAGATTTAAAAACAAATGGCAGATCATTTTTGCATAATTTTATTATAATTATATACGTGCATACGCGTCAATAAAAAAAAATATACCGATTTCGTTCGACTATTATTATTATAATCGTTAATATATATATATATATATATATATATATATATATATACATTTTTTTTTTTTTTTTAACATAACTGTATAATATTATTGTCATGATGGATCGTGGCAAACGTTTAATTAAAAATGTTATATTTGTTGGTCCCATTTAAATATATAATTAAAAATAACTGTATTATAATGGTTTTTTTTTTCTTGAAAAAAAAAAAAAAAAAAAGAGAAAAAGTATACTTACGGTTTTTGATTAATAACTATAATATTTTAATAACGAAGTATACGACACATAATTACACCGTAAAGCACTCGAAATTCTCGGTTTTGTACAAAGAATGTGCTCGGAATTTAAAATTACATTTTTCATTAAACATTTATTTTTTTGTCGTCGTTATTCAGTGAGTGCGTCCACCGGTTGAATGTGGTCCGATCATTTGGTAATGGAAACAAACGGCGAGAACAGTGCAACGTGCAATATTTATACGTTTTTGTCTCTTACGTCTTTAAATCGACGATTACCCTTCACAAAAGTACACTGCGGTCCAAAAAAAAAGTACCACTAAATTCGTCTTTCGTGACATACCGGAGACAAGTCGCCGCTGCCGGTTTAAACTTTTCTTCTCCAACCCCGCGTTCACAAATTAGTTTTAGAATTTCCCCTCGTCGGACGAGATATCTCTTTTTCAGTTCCATATAATATGCCATTTTCTTTCTCCGATCGCTATGTACCATACTCCCGTATAACAAAAAACGAGGAACTCCGCTTTCTCGCCCGACGTAAACGTCAATTTTCCATTCAAGTAATTCCACTCGTTAAGAAATCGTTTTGTATTAATCTCCTGTACAGCGGGCTCCGGCCTGTTTATCTATTAAAATAATACGACAAAAATTATACAATTATAGTTTTTACTTTTCGTTTATTTATTTCAATATAATTTCCAAACTTAATATTATTGAACGTCGACTATTTCATACGGTTCGCATTGATTATTCGACGATTCGATTTTCGTTGGTTTAATTTGTAGGCAATTCTCCTATATATATATATTTATTTAGACCGCGTAAACACACGGATAAATTATGATTACACTGAATAAATATTTAGAAAACGCTGTTGCCCGATGTTTACGCGATTATCAGTTACGGAAACGAAATGGTATTAAAAACGTTTTGAATTTAACATTATTGTTATTCGCGTTGTCGTGTAGAATATTTGTAAGTATGTTAAAAACAACGTGTATAATCTTCTAAAAAAAAAAAAAACAACAAACAAACGAGAAAGTTTAGTTGTTATACACACAAACATTTGTGGTAATATTATTATTATTATTATCGTCGACGTCAGCGAACGAAAGAGATTTGTTCCTTTTAATCTCGTATAATTATATTTATAGAGCGGAGTAAGAGAGACGTACGGTTCGTGTTATTAACGACAAACTTTTAAAACTTAAAGATAACAATATATGTTATCTAACGCCACGGCGCGGCGTGAAGTCTTCTCGAACGCGATATAAAATAACATTATTGTCCGCACTAAGTTTTTCAAACAATTCCTTGTACGTTCGTTCGTTTTTTTTTTTTTTTTTTTTTTTATATATAAGAGTTAGGATGGCACTCGCCGTCACTGTCGTCCTGACGGCCGATATAGCAAAAATGCGTTCACGTCCAACAAACGAAATGGAGGCATTCGAATCCGTTTTAGAAATAAACCCCTAGGTTTAGGCGCAATCGTAATTCTCAAAACGTCACTCGACTCGTTACCGAAAGTATTTTCTTTTTGTATTATTATTACCAGAGATGTGAAAATTATTATTATTTTTTTGTTTTTTTTTTTCTTTTTACTACTCCGTGTAAGAAAATAGATTTGGCCAAAATTTGTTTGTCTGATTTATACCGTTCAAACACGAAATATTATTTTTGCATATTTAACGAGCTGTGGCATACAATACACGTTTTTGTATAAATTCTTTTTTTTTAGATTTATATTTTTTCGGTCGATCTGGTTAGATAAATGATTTTGTTTATAACAATGTCTTTTATAGTTTCGATGAAAATATTCTAGTTTTAGTCGGGTATTTTACTTAAATTGTTACCCGATAATTAAATCATTATTATTTTATTGATATCTGCAAATTCGTAATCCGTATATTAATTTGTAGTTTTTTAGAAAATAGAAACATAAATAGGTACCTATAGCCCAAAGTATATATATTATAATTTAATGTGTCCAATATTTCATATTTTTTTTTTTTTCAGGTGGTAAAGAACAACCAGAGATTAAGTACATAAATAAAGAATTTTTGTTATAAACATTTTTAATAATTAAAATCTCAACATTTTTTTTTTAATAAAGACGTTTTCATATTGTCTGTTTTTAGTGCATGCATATTTAACACTTATTTATCGCATTAAATTCATAGCCCTGATTATTGCGCACCTACACGACTAAAAATGTCTGGATAATTATTTCAAAAATCTGCAAACCGATATCTAATGGCGATCGCCATACCCGTTAAAAAGAGTAAGACGCCACTGTCTACCGTCCGTAATTAAGGGGTGGCGTATAGGCAATTTTCTCGACATTTTTGAAATTAATTCATACATAAATCTATTCACTTTCAAATACGTTTATAAGAAATTGCGCGCAATTAGTATTTATCTGATTGTGTTTAATCGCGAAATAAATACAAATGTTTACCGAGATAATAAACCTAATAGAGGAACCAAATTTTCACCATGAAAAAATGAGTAGTTGCACGTTGGTATTGGTTTTTCGATATCATTACTTGACCTGAAAAACAAGTAATTCGAGTTTGAACGACTTTTTTTTATTTTTATATTGTATTTGTCGTATCGAACAATTAAAACCAACGTTGTGCGTTCTACATAGTGCATGTTTTCGATATTATTTTTTCATTTACGGTGAAAAATACCCTATTATTCACTATTGTTGCTATTATTTTCATAAACGCCAACAAAATTGCCTATACGCGACCCCTCAGATTATCACCGGTAATTCAACTGTAAAAATGGTGTTTCGCTTTTAGTATCGGCAGTGGAGTTGCCAAAATTGCACAATACGTTCGGTAGAACGTGCGCGTCTGTGATTTTTATTTCGACAATAAGCCGTCCAACAGCTCGTTTTTTCAATGAGTAAACGGAAATAAAATTGTAAAGAATATAATAAGATAATTTACAAACGGATAACTATAATTGTATTTTTTTCGACGGGGGGGAAACAATAAACGCGCTACGATACAGATACAATGTTCATATTAATACGTGCCGTGGAATTTCGGTGACTCTTTCGTATTGTTTAACACGGAAAGATTCGAGAATGTCCCGATAACCACCCGGTTATATTATCCTTTGTGGCATACACGAAATATATACTCGTGACAAACGATACATTTTATTCGAATACTCTTTGGAAGATTACCGTTTTCTTTTTCAAACAAATCTTCTCAATATTTACATAGTTACAGTATAAAAATTATTATTATTGTGATAACGCCGGTCGATAAATTATTCTAAGTTCATTATAAACACTCGGCTGAAACAATATTGTTTATTTAGTGTATTATAATATAATATCGTTTGGAAATTGATTTTTTTTTTTTTTTTCGAATGTAACAAAATAATTAAATATTTTCTATTTTCTTTTCTTTTTCTTTTTTGTTGTACATTTCGTACAACAATAATTATGTTTCTATAATATTATAAAATATAAACAGAAATACAATTTGCGAAACAAACAAATTCGTTTACATTGTTTACTCGTATCATTTAAAACGGCTTTGAGAATAACTATCAGAACAATACGAGTATCAGTGACTGTAAAAAAAAAAAAAAAAAAATTTAAATAATCGTATCTCATTTCTTTCAATACAATTCAATTTATCACGCAATCGACTTTGTATTTCTAAAGCCGCTGTTAATATAACAATATATTATTTGTACAGCTGCGAAAATATACTCGTGTGGCCACTTTGTTGGTACCACCCACCTATATTATAAATCCCTGAGACTTTTTTTTTTTTAATTTACGATTTAATTGCTTTACCCTTTATTTTTTATTTTTTAACGTATTTTATTCGTTTATATGATTACTTTATATAGTTAGGTAGGTATATATATTTTGTTAACGAATAAAATTATTTTTTAATGAAGATTAATTTAAGTTTTTTTTTTCGCTTGAAATGTGTAATAGAAAGAAAAAAAAAACGAAACGAAAATGACTCGCCGGTTTTAAATAATGTCCTGCAACATTATACGAGCAAAAATGAACAAAAGTGTGTGATTTGTGAATACTTTAAGTACTAGACGAGGTTTGATTTTTGTTTTTTTTTTTTTTTTTCAACAAAATCAATACAACGAATCGTCAAGTGGTGGTACAAGGTTTTATTTTCTTTTGTAAACTATTAAAAACACTCGAGTATAAGTTTTTCAGTATATACCGTACGCCCGGAAAATGTATAATGAACAATTACTTTATTATTGCGGTGTATTTTTTATTTTTAGGATTTCGGCTAGGAGATATTGAATTTGAAAATTTCGTGTACGGCCTGTTCTGTCCCGTTGCAATAGTCGTGAAATTCACCATGCTGATAGTAACTATCGCGAACTGTCGTCACTTGAAGGTAGTGTTTAATACTATTTAACTGTCTTTTTGCGTTTTTCATCTTGAGAGCGATAGAAACTATCACATTGTGTGCACGTACTATCGTCTATAATATCTATGGCTAAATTCACCTATCATCAAAACGTGACGTACGTAGTCCTCCGTGTGATTGTCAACTATCGTGTACTATCGCGACTGGCAACTATCACGTAAGAAAAGGTACATTTTAAATTTATAATATACATTTTTTTTTTTTTTTTTTTTTTTTTTTTTTTTATATTTACATCATTAAAAATACGCTGATATGATATTGTCATAATAGGCAGTCCCCGAAATTAAGCGGAAGCGAGAATTCCAGACTTACTACAAGCAGCCAAACCGATTGGTCCAAGAGTCAATCGAGAAAAGACAGAATAAGAGGGGTGAGAGACGAAGCAAGTTGATGATATGTATTCCAGCGAGTAATTTCGGTTATCCGGGAACTAATATTAATAGCCAAAACAGTATATGCACAACAAAATCAAATCGGGAATTGCATCAGGAATCGAGGGATAAGGCTACGTACTGTGAAAGTCATTTAAATTCGAAACTCTTATCCGAAAGATCCAAGGAATACCCAGTGGCGTATTTAGAGGTAGGGAGCGAGAAAGGTCAATTGCCCCGGTTAGCAAATGTCAAGGGGCATAAACACCTTAGAAAAAACATCAAATATGTTATACTTTTAATATTTACTATTTAATAATTTGTATTATTATTGAATCACAAAATATTTTTGTAATGATCATAAAAAGAAAAAAAGGTTTTAAAAATGTTTAAAAACTGGGGAGCAACAGTCGATATATTTACCCAGGGCATCAAATCTCTAAAAACGCCACTGGGAATATTCCAGTTATTTACGCTTAGTACTGACGTATGGGTGTAGTGAAATCCGATCGGTAACTAAGGGCGACGAGAGAAAAGTGAATATCTCTGTAAGAAAAGTTGCTACACCGAATCTATGGACAATAGATGATATAGAAAAAAGAACTGACCAATTGTTCCAAAAACCAGTCATTAATATCTGAAGAGCAAAAGATTAGAATGGAGCGGTCATATATGATGGACGCGTGAAGGTATAGCGAACAGCATTTTTACAAGGGGACTAAACGGAAAAAGGTCTTAGACAAAGATAGTTTGACAAAAACAGGGTGAAATTTCCCAAGAAACAAGAACAGAAGACATTGTTAAACGGAGATGTGTAGTAGAGGCATCAGAGGTCCGTTATGGACTGTAAAAGCTTAATAAAAAATATTGGTTTTTCCGTTTTGCTTTGCGTGTTTGTCAATAATTATTTCCTCGTTGACCTAAATTTTATTTGTAGTGTTTTGCGCATGAAAAACATTTACAAATTTACCCGATTGTACGTTATCCGATGTTTTCGCCACAATGCTCCGACACGATATTCAAAGGGATTCGATACGGATAATAATAAACGTTAAATCGCTAAAAAGTAAAAAAAAAAAAAAAAATAAGGCGGAATTAAAGAATAAAGTCGCGCGTCAAAATCTCGGTGACGTTTTAAGGGCGACCTCGATTTAAGGTTGAGAATAATATAATATTTAAATATAAAAATTAATTTCCGCATGTATGTAAGATCGTCAATTGAACTGATTCGAATTTTGTTGTATTCGTAATTGCCAGGACAAGGTTTGTATGAAAGAAAATTATTGGAAAATCCACCGGAAAAGTCGGAAATTCGGATGGTATTTTTTTTTTTTTTTGGGAAAGACATCGTTAATATGTTGCCAGGGAAACTATCGTTGCTTAGTTACCAAAAAAAAAAACGTTTTTTTTTTTTTTTTTGTTACTCAAATTTAACACACAGTCCGTGGTTTATTTCTTTGGGAAAAACACCACCTGTGAAGCGTCGAAATATCGGTCAGCGTACGCGCAACACAAGTTAAGTATATGATCGTCGAATCAATGAGACTGACGAAGAGCATGGACAGCGTTTAGAGGCAAACCAAATGAGAATTTCTCAATCCCGATCCATTATGACTCCGGAACAACGGATACAGTCGAGTTCGACTCGTTCAGTTGGACCTCGCGCACAAAATAATTTGGAACGTCGACAAAACGGACGGCCAAACGTGACAATTCGAAATGAACGATTACGCCATGGACGTATCGGTCGACTTCGGAACAATGAGCACTGTTTGTTAACATTACAATGTTTTGAGATTTCCATTATTAAAAAAAAAAAAAATCATACTCTTTTAGGAGTGAGAATTTCAAATGTAATGACCTTTTCCGAAATATTTTCCCGGCTACGCCATTGGATACGTTAAATCACTCAGCTCAGCTCACTCGCTCAGACCAAACTGCTGGACCCAGAGACATTTTGGTGGTGTATAACACTCTTATAGCGAAGGGGCGAGACGAGTATGGATTTTTGGAAATTAATCTTTTAAAGAGGTGCTTACACGTGAGATTTGCCGAAAATTGATTTTCTACGTTACCTTGACGATACGGATAAAGAAAAACAAAGTTATTGTTACTTGATTTGGTTGACATGGACAGGAAAGTCTTCTTTTTAAATAGGTTAGCCATCTCAAGATGTTTTCGAAAAAGAATAAAAGACCGCGATAAATCTATGGGTAATTAATCTTTCACGGGAAACGCCGTGATAACTAAATGAGCTAGTTAAATATACAGGGTGCGGCAGAGCCGACTGACGAGTTTATATGGGCTATAAATAACGAACAGTAAAACTTAGAGAAAAGGTTTTTTTTTTATTTAAATCAGTATTCAATCCCATTTTTAAAAATTATTTTTTGAAAATTATATCTCCAAGATGGCGGCCGTCAGCATTGATACACTGTTGTAGACGATCTCTGAAGCTCTCATATGATTTTCGGCACATTTCGACTGGTACGGCCTCGACTTCCACGTGGAGCGATCTTTCATGGAGCTGCCGTGGGTTATTTGTAGCCCAGTATCGAAAATTTTGTTTATTTACAATTCCAGAAAGATGAATGGGCTTCATCGCTACAGAAAAAAGTTGATATCGGAGGCATTTACAGAAGAATTTGCTGACAGAGATTTTTACGGTTGCCGTAGTCAGTAGCATTTAACTCTTGGACAAACATTAATTTATAGGGATGGAATGATAAATCTTCGTGAAGAATTCTCCTCAAAGAACGGTCTGAGATTCTCAAAGCTACAACGTGTTTCCGGGCTGAGAGTCTTAGTGACTGTTCAATTGACTCTCTAACCAACTGTACGTTTTCGGGGGTTCTTGCCGTTAGGTTATTTTTTTTTTTTTATTTTTTTTTTTTTTTATTATACACAATCTGTAAGTGTTGTTTTACAATAAGTGCATGTGATGGAGGAAACATGGCTTGAGAGACTGGATATAAGAAGCCGCCCATTGGAGGCACTTAAGATCAGGATTTTAGGCTAAGGTTTTAGTGTGCTAGCAAGAGAGAGTGGTATTACAAATTATGGGGAGGTAGAGGTATATACAATTTTAGATTAGAGGGTCACGACACCAGGTACGTTTAAAACGAGTTCTGGGGTCACCAGGAATAGCGTTGGAGGATAGCTCAGAAATCAAGGGATTACGATGACTGTGGAATTTAGAGTGTGTGCGATTGTAGAAATTTTTTGCGACGTTTTGGACTGTTGGGACGGCTAGGTCTCTATGTAGAGTGTCGTTAGATACATAGTAGGGAGCTTTGGTTATTTGGCGGAGACACTTTGACTGGAAGATTTGAATTTTGTTTATGTTGGATTTTTTGGGGCTGCGCCCCAGAGTTGGATACCGTATGTCCAGATCGGCTTGAGTAGGAGTTTATATAATAGTAGCACGTTTTTTAAGTTGATGTGTTGTGATGTGAGAAGATAACGTAATTGGCGAGAGCGATTATTTAAGGCAAGCCGTTTGTTGTGGGCATGAGTTGCCCATAATTATATATAAAAAAAAAAATGACATTATTATTATTATGGACGGCGTTTCCGGTACGCGTACCGGCGGTTGCCTAACGTGTCGCCGTCAACGTTCCGGATAATAATAAACGTCCGGGCGCATTGAACGGCACGTTTTGCTCGCCGTCATTATGCCGGCATACCGTCAAACCGGCGTCCGCGGACGTGGAAATATCGATCGCGGCCGCAAATTGATACGCGTCGCCGTTTGGACAATAACAATAATAATAATAACAATAATAACAATAACGACGGAATACCCCGGGCCGGACGGAAATAATCCGTCGCCGCAGCCGCAGCCGGGTCGACTTGGAGCCGCAGGTGAACCCCCCGAAAACCATAACAGCCACCGCCGATCCGATTACAATAATATTTATTTATTATTTATTATTATCCGTCATTTATTTTCTGGTGTTAAAGTCGCCTTTGCACACCCTCCCCCGCCCCCGCCCCCTATCTGTTCCCGGAGGGTTGTTCGGACGTCTCTGCTGTTCCGCGGCGGATAACAACGACGACCCCCGGACGTGGCGGTTTTCCGGTATTGTGCGCAGTCGTCGGTCAACGGCGACCCGGTGCGGGATGAACACCGGACGAAATCCCGCCGAAAAACTAACCGAGACGAGGTACAAAAACGCTACGAAACGAATTACGAAAACCGTTCGGGTTTTTACGATTCTCGTCAAAACAATGCGAACAAAAAAAGTAAAAGGCGACGGGCAAATCGTCGTCGAGTTAAAATCCACTTTACTTTGCCAGTTTAATTCAAACTCTGTTATTTGATACTAACAGAAACTAATGGATGTACTGGTTTCACGCTATGATGTTGTTAACCACAACATTTCTTCCACCGTCTGTGAACAATGTTTCTGTCAGATTCCGATGCTCCGATTTTCCAGTATAGCAATTTTTCTGAAAGTATTTTGGATCTAAATTTCTTATTAATTGGCAAAAACGGGGACAACTTACAACTTATTAACGCCGTTTCGTTATATTCCATTTTTGTCGTAAATCGGTTGAAAATAATCGAAAAGACCGGACATTTTCAAAGAATATAAATATTAACCGTTTATAGGGATGGATGTTCAGACCATACTGGCCATTTTCGACCACGAAGTTTATCATAAGTTGTACTCGGTAGTCAAAAAAAAAAACAAAAAAAAAAAAAATGTTGAGCGTAATTTAGTAGTTTTTTTTTTTTTTATAAGCGTTTAAAGGGAAAATATGTTGATGAAAACCGTAAAAATCGAATAGGATTATTTTGCACCGTAAAAATACACAACAATACGAGAGTGAATAACACGGATAATTGTAATTTATTTTGTAGTTACGAATTAATACAATTTTCAATTTTAATATATCGCTTTCCGTTAGTCATGATTAGTGCTCGGATATTTATGACTTAGCATATTTTTTTCGCGCAACCAGAATTATACCCGAGTATGATATAAATTCGATTCGTGAAATCCAGATTACAAATATGCAAAATATTTATGCATATTTGACATTTATGGGCATACAGATGTATATATCGATTATGTCTAGATTAAGTGGCATATATTTTATAAATTACTAGCTGTCCTGCACGGCGTTGCCTGTGAAAAATTGGAATTACCCGTGGATTTAACCCCTGCCCATCGTCCTACTTTATCGGCCGTATTGCGGGTTAGATTTTCTTTGCGGCATTTACTAAAAATGTAAATTAATACGCAAAACGATCGTTTGTCGTTCGTCACTCATAGGCTGTTAGGCACATACACCATACGATATATATATATATCATTAAAATATCAAGTCTCTAGGTCCAGCGGATTGGTCTGGGCGTTTAATCAGCGAGCGAGTGAGTGGTATTTATTTGGCTTTTATATCTATAGAATAACGAAAAAAAAAAAAAATATATATATCTTTTTTGGTAACTAAGCAACGATAGTTGCCCTAGTAACGTATTAATTATTGATTTGTCTATATATATATATATACAACCTGTTTCAAATAAAAAAAATCTTTAAATTTGCAATAAAAAAAAAATAAAAAAAGGCGCTTATCGAGTTAAAAACTATCCTATATTTTAAGTCGAACCAAATCGCACACATGAGCGTTAATGTGCGCCTAATTTTTTATATATATATATATATACAGGATATGTATAACATTAATAATTGTCCATATTATTATCGCTAATTGTGTTTATGAGTAACACCCGTATAAAATTATAAGATTAGATATGTATTAACCAGCGAGCCTTTGCTTTTTTTTGTTTTTTGAACCGGCTATACCACCGCCTCCCGAAAACGCCGTGAGGCACTAGTTCGGGAGGCGGGTCGCCATCATTTATTGAGTAAATGAAAATACAATTAGTCAATTAAGAAAATCCCGTTTTCCCCTAAGCGGGGTGGACTCACGTTAAAATAACTACAACAACGGGTTCGTACCCTACAATGGGCATGGGCAGTAGCCGAGCCGAAGCCCACTTGATGCCCGCACAAAAGCAGGGGGGGGACACTTTCTTGCAACTGCGGGGCCGCGATCAACGACGGCGGCGACGTCGAGGGCCGTTCTGTCGACTCCTCCGCGATGACGGCCTCGGCAAAGTCGACCACGGCTTCCCACTGGTCTGGGCACTCCAGCATGAAACGAACGAACCGATCCTCCGGGTGCTCCCTGTCCCCGTCAAACGCCTCGCGGCGCATCGGGGTACGGAGACCGTCGTCATCCACCTCGTTCTCCTCACTGGAAAATCCGCAGTGAGAACACCCGGGGGACGGAGCTCGCCCGATCCGGTGAAGGAACGAGTTGAAGCATCCGTGCCCCGTGAACAGTTGAGTGAGGCGGTACGTCATGGAACCGCGCGTCCGCTCACCGCAGGCACTTCCGTGGTTCGGATCCGACGCGCCCATCCGGTCGCGATGCGGATCTTCGTACGGAGCGCTGACGGGCGGGGTACGTCGCCTGCCGTTGTCCCAAAGCGTCAAACACCTTGCACCTGCGAGAGGCCAACAGATCGACAGGAGGCAGTCCCGCTACGATTAACGCCGCCTCGTGCGAGACGGTCCTAACCAGCGAGCCTATAAGTGTGAAGTTACGACATTACGATACATTTAATATTGAATATTTTTTTTGTTGACATTCAATATTTAGTTGTGTTCGTTTGCTGAATTTCAATAATTTTTCTAATTCATATTTTTTTTTTTCTTCAAATATATACTAACAAAAATGCCGACAAATTCGTTAGGTAGTTTTGTGAAAGAGTTTGGAGAACATATATTTAGTTCGGGTGCAAAATATAATTTTGAAAATTCTGTCAAGTTAAAGTATCTGCAACTAAACGATTTTTAGTCACGCAACACATAAAACCGGCAAAGCATGAACATGCGGTCAATCAAAGAAAAAAACGCGAACAGCGTACACATCAATTGTTATTAACTGAAAATACAAACAAGAAATGTGATTTTAACACTCATCTTGCTGAATCTTTACTTTTTGCTAATATTTCACTCTACAAGGTAAATTATTTTAAATTTAAAAACTTCTTAGAAAAGTATACATCTAAAAATATTCCAGATGAATTGACCATGAGGAAAAATGATGTAGTAAAGTATTTATCAAAATACAAGCCGTAGTCTTAAACAGTAAAATTTGGAGGCCACGAATGTCGACGGGCGCTATGTAGCCAATGTTATTGTGGGTGTACTTGGTTCTGAAGTACCTGGCAAAGTCGTGCTTGTTAATAGTGAACATCTTGAAAAAACAAACAGTACAACAAAAGCTCAACTTTTTGATAGAATGATGAATTTAATTTGGCCTCAAGGAGTAGAACACAGTAATGTTTTGTTACTAGTTAGCGACGCTACACCATAAATGGTAAAGGCTGGATCAGCGATCCAAATATTTTACCCGAATATTCTTCATGTAACTTGCCTTGCTCACGGTTTACATCGAGTAGTTGAGCAAATTCGTAGTGATTTTCCGTTGGTTGACAAACTTATTTCGTCCGTCAAAAAAGTCTTCCTTAAATGCAAGGTAACAAACATCCTCCAGAATCAGTCATAACGCATTGGGGAACACGGTTAACGGCGGCTATTTATTACTGCGATTCGTATAAAACCATTAAAAAAATTATAGACCAATTTGAGCCCAATGATATTTAGTCTATAAGAACAGCTTAAGAAGTTATTGGCGAACGAAGAGTTGATGCCAATTTAGCTTTTATTAAATCAAATTGTTCGTTCTTATCTTCAGCTCAAATATCTCTTGAAGAAAAGGGGAAACCTTTATCCAATTTGGTTGCCATTATAAACATTGTTTCAGAAAAACAAGTAATTGCAGCATTAGCTCCTCGAGGTAAATCAATACACACAAAATTTCAAAAAGTCTTGGATAAAAATTCTGGGTATAAAGTATTGTCCAAAATTTCTAAAATACTAGTGGGTGAAACAGATTCATTTGATGGATTTCCTGAAGTTATAGAAGCTGACGACACTGTGAACTTTAAGTACGTACCGATCAACTCTGTAGACATTGAGCGGTCGGTTTCAGTCTACAAAAACATATTGTTGAATCGTCGAAGGTCCTTTAAATTTAAAAATATCAGTAAAATAATTGTTGTATTGTGTAATACTGGTGCGTAACCTATGTAGAATTGAACTTTTAGATTGGAAACTAATCAACATTTTTTTTTTCATATTTCATAGCTGTGTATTTTCTAATAAAGTAATTTTAAATACACACTCAAAAGAGTATATACATTTTTAAATTAATATTAACCTTTTTGTGCATATATTTGTTGAAAAAATAGGTGTATTTAATATATTTTATGTATGGCATATAATTGCATATTTTAACATTTTTAAATACATATTTTAATGAAATTTTGGTCATAAACATTCGAGCTCTAATCATGATTTGTCGTCGCGTACAGATATAAATTGGATTACCATCTATATCCTCCTACCCTCTCAACTTATCACCTACAACAGTGGCTGATCCGTTGTGCGAACCATGTCCGTTTTTTTTTTTTTTTTTTGTTATTTTGTCCGGACACTGTCTCCGATCGACCTATGTTGTATAAAACAACGTGTATAAAATTACACCAATCCGCCAGAGTACATTCATTGCTCAATTTACGCGAGCGACCGACCACCACACGGCGTTTGGTCATTAATTTAGATCCCGTAATAATATTATGTCGAGCAATGAGCCGCTCAGTTGTTCGTCAAGGACGCGAGCATACACTCGCGCCGCGTCCACGTTGATGTCGAGGGCGGACACCATTAATTTGGTGGCATTTTCGTTATTTGTTTACCTCCTTCGGACCGACCGGTCGGTACGCCGAAAATGTTGCACACGCGTTGCACAATAGGTCTAAAAGATTATTTACACGTACGCATCTACACGGCGACCAGAACCTACGTATGCGTACGTTACGCCTTGATATTAGCGCACCGCGGTATAATGTACCCGGACTAGGACGAAATCGAATATTTACGCTTTAGTTCATTAATCATTATGTACGCCGTCGCCCGACGCCCCTGCGCAAAATAACAATCGTTGTCGTTGCCGTGCGTTCGACATATCGTTTGCGGTAATTAACGGCGTTCTGTTTTCGAGTTGCGCCGCACGAGTCGCGGTCGGGTTAACGGGTAAGGGCCGGGTGGGCCGCCGTCAGGGACCGTAATTAGACGCGCCCGGAAATCGGCGCTGTTTAGCGCGGGCACGCTGGGACGTCGACCCGGTAATAACCGTCGCGGGCGCGCCGCACCGGGGCCGCCCCAACCTGGGCCCGGCCCGGCCCGGTCGACCGGCAAAATCGTACGATACGCGTTTACCGTCCGAGCGGCCGGGTTAAAGGCCCCGCACGGCGCACGACGCCCTACCCGTACCGGTCCTCGTCCCGGAGTGGCCCGTCCTCTCGAACGGGTATTCGAACGGGTATTCAATGCCGTCAGCAGTACCCTGACGAGAAAACGCGGCTATAGTGAGTTATGTTACAAACGAAAACTGTGCCGGGAATGGCGATAAAAAAAAAAAAATACAAAAAAAAACACCCCCCCCTCCCCCGAGTTTTGAATATTTCAATAATCGATTTTATTTTTTGCGAGTGTATAATATATTATTGTGTACGTGAGCTTTAACGAGGGGTCCGTATATTTACATATAAAGCGTACGATTTTTTTTTATTCCTGATACGTGTTTCCGTGTATTTTTACAATAAATACGTAAATAACTACTACACATATTATTATTATCGTCGCATTTTATTATATTTTCGTACATCTTTTTCGTCGTCTTCCGTTCGTTAGTTCGAACGAACACGGAGGAAAACAAAACGAAAAACCTAATTCACTATACCGACCTCGACGGTTTTTATTATTATATTGTACGAGATTCTTGGTGGCAACACATCGAAATTCCGTTTCGCGGCGCACGTGTAAATTAACGAACGTATTGTTATTTTTATTTATTCGGGTTTTAAACATTTTAACGTAAATTATAGATATATATATATAAATAAAAAAAAAATTAAAAAAAAACCACTGTCGAAATACGTAGTGCATAGCATTGTGTTTACCCGCGGCATTGGTTTTTATTGATGTCGTATAGGTCGTTTTCGTTCCATTCACACCGATTACTACAGAAGAAAAAAAAACATCACACACGCAAAATCCGTATAATGATAATATAATAACGCGTGCGAAAACGGGCGGAAAATCTGATAAAACAATACCGCGATAACATTTGTTTTATAGTATTTTGTGTTCCGTTTTAAAACAATCGAAAAACGACGGTTTGAAATCCTTAAACTACCGGCCGGTGCAAGGTTTCGTCTTTCAGCCAAACGTTTTGGTGATTTCGAAACGATTTGAAACCGTTTACACGATCCCAGTGACCCCTAATTTGTTTCGACCGTTTCACGAAATCGGTGTCCCGAACGACAGATCGACTCGGAGGGATTCGGTTGTTCATTAATTTGCAAAATCAAAACAAAAAAAAAAAATACAAGCTCCGAAACCAACATTCCTTTTTTTTTTCTTTAATATTAACAATATCGGTACAATGGTATTACAATATATCCACTTAGCACTTTATTGTAGGCACATAATAGTTATTTTTGCAATGTCTGAACAGTTATAACACCGATTACCCTTTTGTCGCGGTATTACTATTATAGATTCTATATCAGTTGTAACAAAATAATAATAAAAAAAAAACAAACGAGTAATGCCTAGATTTAAGTGTTGATAATAATATTTTTTTTTTTATCAAATATTTAATATATTCCATTTGATACGTTTATTAGATATATGTTTTAAAATATATATGCAATTATTATAGATTTTATTAAATGTATCAAAAAAAATTTCTATTTGAATATTATTAATTAAATGGGAAACAAATATTTATTCAATGAGTTTCATTGAAAAATGTCGTGTGGGTTGTTTGCACGCATTTGTCGATGAATATTATTATAATCAACCCCGCCCAATCGTATAATATTCGATTGCTCGTTCTCTATCAGAATTGCGGCCGTTATCGTAATGGAAACTAATTGACAACGAAGGATTTTTGTATTTTATCCTTTATTTATATCGAAAATTACGAATTATTAAAAAAAAAAAAGATATATATATATTCCGGGGCGACACAGAACCGTTTCGAGATGAAAACGTTTTTATACGCAGTGATATACTATCGGAAGGTCTAGAAATGTGTAGACGTACTGACGACAATGTCTCGTAATAATTAAATATTACCTTGGTGTTATGTCGGGCACAGAGACAACCTGTTTGATGTCGGGCTGCGAGTAGTGATTTTTTTTTTTTTTTTTTATCCACAACAGTTAGTACGATATCGGTACGCGTTTTTAACGCGGTTAAGGTCGGAAATCTATATATAATTCATAATAATATAGCAACGAGTATACATTTCAGTACTTCTATAATATATACGCATATATATATATATATATATATAATTTACTAGGCAGATCGTATTGCGACCGCAATCATGATCCACATACATAAATTAATGCCCGAACGGTAAATGGTTAGCGGCGGACGGGTATACGTACGTCGTATACTCCTCAAAGTGAATATAATTAATTTTTTTTACAATCGCACGGATTTAAGCGTTCGTAATACATCCACGGTAAATCGATTTGAGTTCTTAACATTATATCAGTGTCACACCACAAACCGCAAACCGAAAAAAAAAAAAAAAAAACAATATTTATCGAAGTATAATAATACATCGTACATATTGTACATGTATATTTATTTATTTTACCTATGGTAAAGCGGGGGAATAAAATAATTGTAGGGTAGGGATTGATTAACCTTCAATTCTCTAGACGACGTGGTGTAGTTTCCCAAATATTTCAGTTATTTTTTTTTGGTCCATGGTTAATTATAAGCATAAAAGAAATGTTCGTGTTTTATTTTTTATCGATGACGATAAACGCTCGAAAATTCGATAAAACCATCGATTTCGCATATTAATATGTAAGCCGTTGTCGTAACAGAAGTATAGAAACTATCAAAAATCCAAGAAAGGATTTAATTTTTTTTTTTTGGTTTTATGTGGATACAATTTTTTAAACACTCGGATATTTGACACAACATTCCTCATACGTTTTTCCTATAATAATACGAAAATATCGAAAATCTGTAGTCAAGATTTTTTTATTTAAGGCGTATAAATTTCAAATTTTGATGAAACCCGTAAAAACTATTTTGCGTATAATAGTATAGTAACCACTATTACTCGTATATTTTCCATTTATGTGTATACAACTTTTTTGGCTTCATAAAAATATTCAAAAATTTTTTACAAGGTACGTCATAAATTGTACTTGGAGGTAAAAAAAAAAAAAGTCGAGCGTAATAATGTCATCGTTAGTTTTTATCATCGTTTAAAGTTCGAATTCACGATAAAACTCGTTAAAAACACGAATAATATTGTAATAATATTTTTTTTGTACTTATATAAATATTAATACAATTTTAAATTTATATTTATACAAAAAAAAAGTTCCTCCCGACTCCGGTCAGAATCGTTTTTTGTTCGCAATGGTTTAACGTTGCGTCCAGTACACAAACTAAATTACCCTATATAATATGCATTCTATACATAGGCGAATCCGCAGCGTGATCCAGCAAGACACACCCTGCGACTAGTGTAAACCTGTGTAGGTCCCATAATAATATTAATTTCACGTACAACGGGTATTGAGTATAAAAAAATGTTTAAATTTTTATACTATAATTGATATTATTGCGATAAGAATAGTCGATAAATGGCTTAGCAGTGTGCCTGTCGTCGGCGAGGTTATTGTATTAATATTACCGTTTAATCAATGTCGTTACGTATTATATTGTTAAATTCGCGAAACGTCAAACGCTGTAAAACCTACGATGGACTAGAGGCTTTTTGGGACTACAGAGAATACACTATTTTAGGGCACACTCTGCGATGAATTCCTAGATTCGCCTTTAGGTTAGGCTAGGTTAGGTTACTCGACACGTGTTCAAAGGCGGGCCGCGTTGAGAGTCTCAACCGCGTACAGAACGGTTTCCCTCGACGCGGCGTTGTTGATGGCGGGACTTCCCCCGATCGACCTATTCGCGCAGGAGAGGCGCGAGGCCTACTGGAGTGGGCGCGGCGGTGGCAGCGACGCCCAACCTGATACTGCGGCGCGGCGCAGGGCGGCCACACTGGAGCGGTGGCAGGAACGACATAGTGCGGGCACCAAAGGTGAGTGGACCCGGAAAGTGGTTGGGCCAGTTGCGCTCTGGGCCACATAGGCGCCAGGGGCAACTCGAATTCCTTCTGACCCAGCTGCCGACGGGCCGCGGGTGCTTCGCCAGCTACCTGCACCGGATCGGTAAGCGCGTCGACCCCAGCTGCGCCCACTGCGCAGCGCCGAACGACGACGCGGAACATACGGTCATTGACTGCCGAGCCTGGGACGCGGACAGAGCCGTGGCGGCTTCTCCCCGGAGCAGATTGGACCGGCCATGGCGGGCAGCACCGAGGCGCGAACGGCGGTGCGGAAATTCGCGTTCGACGTCATACGGTCCAAGGAGCAGGCCGAGCGGGACTGGTAGGCGGCAGCCGGAGGCTACGGAGCAGCAGCAGCAGCCGTCGCCGCGGCATCGTAGTCAGCAAACGGCCAATTGTACAAACTGCAATTAGCGTAGCCTTTAGTAGTTTTAAGAACTTTTTCTATATTTTTATTAACCTAGGTTTAAGTAAAACTGTGAGCCCGTCCCGCGAAGGGGTAAACGGGATTTTTAAGTGTTTCATTTAATTGTAGATGCGCTCAATAAACGATGGTGGCGGGCCGGAAGTAATGCCGCATGGCGAGTTCCCGGCCCGTCATCGATACCACATTAAAAAAAAAAAAAAAAAAGGTTACTCGACATCCTCCCGAAGTAGTAATGCTTTACTTCTGGGAGGCGGATGTATTGCCGGTACAGAAAGCCAAAAAAAAAAAAAAAAAGGTTACTCGACATCCCGTCTACAACAGTGAAGTACTTTTATTAATTTTTTTGTAAACGGGGGCCCGTAGATCGGCTACCGCGATGTATTCATAATATAGTCACGATTATTTTTGTATAAAAAAAAAAACGTTAACGATATATTACGGCGTATATCGAACGGATTTTATCTTTTTATCGCGGCCGCCCTTTTTAGAGAAAACGTAAATACTTCATAGTTTTATAGGTTAGGTTTACGTTTCACATTACTATCCCGGTATATAGGCGCAGGTTAGGTTAGACCGGTGTTTCTCGACTATTTGTTGTATTGCTCTTCTAGATTTTCAAAAATATCACGACCCTCGTTTTTTTTTTTAAATTATAAAAACATTTTTTTTTTTTGTTGTTTCGTGGGCACGCGCTGAAAATGGTTAAATTTAATGGCGCGACTGTTTAAATTGACGTTTAGTATATTTTCATTTATTTTATCTACAAGCATCAAGTTTCTCAGAAATTTAGCAAACTATGGTGGAGTGTGGACGAAGCTAGTAAGAGATTACAATTTATCAATTTCAGGACCATTAATCTAAGAAAAAGCTCCAGAGTTTGCAAAGAGTTTAGGTTCCAAAGAACATTGCAAGGTAGTACAGGTTGGCTGGAAAAATTTAAATCGAGGAACGGAATTATAGAAAAAAATAATATCGGATGAGGGTGCGATGGTGTCTGAAGTTTACTGTGAACATTATCGATCGAACGTATTGCCGAGCATGTTAAAAGAATCTAAATACATTTCCAAAGCAGATGAATTTGGTATTATTTTTTTTTTTTTCAAATGTACACCTGACGGAACTTTGACATTCAAAGGGGATACTTGTCACGGAGGGGAAAAGTGTAAAGAACGTGTAACAGTAGTGGTAGGAGCCAATCTGTCTGGAACGGAAAAATTGAAACGCCTCGTGATTGCAAAGTCAAAACCACCATGATGTATTAAGAAAAAGAACGTGGGAATCGTTACCGGTCACATTACGCTTATAATGAAAAAAAAAGCGCGGATACATATGTATTTAGGATAATGCAAATATATAAACAAAAATATAAAGGTCTGCGTGTTGTTATATACATTTTATAGAACTCGAATCAAAAAAAAAAAAAAAATAAAAGAATTCGAGTAATCGAAAACTCGAATATTTTTTTTTATTATTATTATTGATTGTACAGGGCGGGGACTGAAACGGCCGATTTTAAAAATCGATTTTTTCAGTAGTAATTCGGATGAGAATTCTCACTGAATATTACAAGTTCAAAGACAACACGCCGTTTAGTAAACATGAAAACAGCGGAGTGGTAAACACCGCGCTTATGCAATAAAATCGTTTTAGAAATATAATGTCAGTTATGTGGCCGCCCCAGCGTTCATTTCGTCTTAATTTTAACCTTAAACGCCATGATTGGGTACCATCGAGCTGGGGTTATATGGATAACCAAAGGACAACCTAAGTAACGTTAACAAAGCCTTAACGAAGAAGCCTGTACGAAAAAAAAAGCCATTCGTACGCCTGAAAACGTCACTGCTCGCTGCCCGGGGCCGCTCTTATAAAGAGTCCAAGACGTTCTGTGCGAAAACAATGCGTTATCGTTAAATTTATCCACTAGAAGCACCGATTTATTAGCGTGTGACTTCTTTGTGTGGGGATATTTACAAGTCTACGCACAGAAACATCGACATATCGACGAACTAAAAAACGAAATACAAGAAGAAATCGCCTACGAAAGTGATACGCCGCGTATATTGGTAAATATACGAAGTAGGCTAGACGGGTGTTCGAGTGCCGTCATCCCGAGGAAAAAACTAAAAAGAAAAAAAATACAAATGGCAACTACTTATGTACTTCATTGTAATAAATTAATAATTAATTTGTATTCGTTTTTTTTTTTTTTTTTTAGATTTTATAATTTAACTTTGAAGTTTCAGTGCCCCGCCCTGTATTTACATATATATATATATATGTTGATATTTTTATTTGTAGTTTCGCATAATACCGGACGTAATTGTCGTCCCCCCGGGGGAGATATACGAACGGTAATTTACCCGATAACATTGCAATATACGATTCTAGGATCCGATAGGACGACGGTGTGCGACACACGAGAACGAGGAAGCGAAAGTTTCGCATTTCTAATATATTTTTTTATTGTTATTATTTTGTTGTTTTTTTTTTGCTCCTACTCGAACCGGGATCCCGGGTGTTAGGCAACCGATTTTCTACGCCGAGGCCGTAGAAAAATATGCAAAACCTGTTTTTTTTTTTAATACTGTAACGCGTCGCTAGTATTATTATTATTATTATTGTGTACGTATACCGGCCATAAAAAGCCCGAGAGTTTTTTTTTTGTATTTTTCCTATAAGAGGGCGTCGTGATAATAATCTGTCGCGTTTTTAAATGAAAATAATAATACGATGATGATGACGATTGTATAATAGGTTTTTTTTTTCTGACAAATGGATTTTTAAAAACGATTTTGGTGCGGCTCGTTTGCGTTTCAAATGTGTCGGTACAAGTGCTAGAAAGCCGCAAGACCGGTTGTCCGTATGGCGTATGATATTGTTTTGGTATTTTTTTTTTTTGTTTTTTTTTTTATATTATTTTCCCCGCCATAATAAGCGAGCGAACATCCTAAGGATATTATACACGAGAAACGAATTTTGTCCGGGATGGGGGGGGGCAGGGTTTTTTTTTTTTTTTTTTTTTCATTCGTTCCGAACGTTTCTAAAAATCGTGTTTCGGTTTAGCGGTCGTGACTTACCTAACCGCCGCCGCCGTAGGTACACTCAAAGCGGTCCGCGGCGATAAATTAAATCCGTTGACGGGTCGCCGAACTCGCGCGACCGTCCGCCCAAGTTGTCACGGATCACTTTCCGAGAGCGAAATAATACACCGCGGTCGCACGCCCGCGTTTTATATTTTATACGCCGGCGTGATATTATATCGTCGCTGTGCGCGTTGAAAACGCCGGGGACGTTCCCGAAGAAAACGGGGGAAAATTTATAACACGACCATCATCGACATTCGCGCACCGCGAACGCTTTAAATAATAATAAAAAAAAAAAAAATTATCGCTTCGTTTTTCGTTTTTACCAATGATCACGGCTACACCGTGAGCGCGGCGCTCACACTAATCGATCGATTAACTTAAAAAAAAAAAATCAAACCATACCTAAAAATTATGTATATTTTTATCCTTTACTAATAATAAGTAGAGCTGGGATTTCGATGCACTTTGCGTTGTTTTTCAAAGCTTACTGTGCAATGCTCGTCTTGTCGCAATTTTGTTTTATGTTCGACGTTCAGTATTATCGGACAAGGTTTGAGTAACCTCTACCCGCATTTCCTGTTAAATAATCTTAAATCGGTAAAATCGACGTCCGATGATATTATCGTTAGACGTTCAGTACGAGTTTTGTCGTCGTTAACACCGTTTTATTACACTAGTTAATTTTTTTTTGATAATTTAATATAAAAATTCCAAAAGTAAAATGTTCGACAGCGAGTCGACTGCGTGCGTTTGTACAAGAATTTGGACATAATATTTTTTCCACCGACGGAACGGTGAACTTACTGGCAGACAACAGAAAATCATTTTTATTTAAAAATCTGAAACAAGCTCTCGTGGTTCAGTGTAACTGTTCAGAATGTACAGGTAAATAAATATACGATCTAAACGTATTAAATAATTTATAAAAATATTTTTTTTTTCAGATCGAACGAAGTCCACGTCTATGAGATTAAGTTTATCTAGCTTTGTGTACAACTTTTTTTTTAGATTTATACTAAAACTATTAAAAATAAAAAAATTTGTAGATCATAAAAGCATTTTTTTTAGGACATTTTTCGGGGTTTTTTAGGGCATTAAAATCCCAGCCCTACTAATAAGTAAATAATTACTTTTTACGTACATTTCATAATTTATAAAATAAATAATCGAAAACTACAATCTTGTTCCGAAAAATAACGCTCGAAATACTATCTGCGCTCACATGTGCACCAACGACGGGTTAAGCGTACAGTTTATACAACGAACCTCGCGTCGAGTTTTCGTGCGTTTCTGTTCGGCCAAAACAGTTTTATTCAATTAGTTCCAGAAAAAAAAGAAAAAAAAAACCACTTAAAATGCCTATTAGCAGTACAAAAACGGCCAGAATATTTTGAAATGTTTCTGTCCACGCATAAAAAGTCCTATTGTTAATATTCTGTGAAAATGTCAGGTCCCCGCTATTAATTTTGACCGTGTTACAATAAAAAAAATCTAAAAAAAATGAAACCGTGAATTTTACTGGTTTCCCAACGTTTTGCCCCAATTGTTAAGAATACTACAACGAAAATTAAACAAATGTCCTCTCTAATACAACAAATACGATATTATAAACGCGATGATGAATCGTATATGATTATTCGCACGACGAAAATATTAAAATATTCATTAATGATTGTAAGAAAAGTGATAAGCGATATGCAAAACCCTAAAGGCCAAAATCATTTTCGTCCGTGCCACAGTAAGTCGACCGAAATTCACTTAAACTGACAATTTTTTTTTTTGTTTTAAATAATAACAGGTTATGAAAATATTTCATTAAAACACAAAAAAATTCGAAGGAAAACGATTATTACGGAAAATGACTCCTCCTCCCCGGAAATAAATTTTACAGAGCATATTTTTATAACTTCCGTCCAAATTTCCCAGTTTTTTCGGAATAACTATTTTTTTCTCTCGCGTTTTATATTATCTTATTTGTTTTTCTGTCCGTATAACCGTGTTTCGACTCAGCGGAATATCGCACAGTACGAAGCTTTTACTTCGATCAATTACTACGGACAAAGTCCGTTGGAAGGGATTTTACGAAATCCGTCTGTGTAAGGGGATTTGTGCGGGGGACCCTTAGATAAAAAAAAAATTTAGTTTTATCAAGGGCGCCAATTTCAGTTCGAAAATGTCGCCGTAAGACGAATTAGTTTGGGAACCGGTGGTATAAGGTGAATCGTTAACGGAAATCGGTGTTCAAACATTCGGTAATCACCGAAATCGTTGGCAATCCTATAGGAAATCTATCTTGACCGTCGGGAAATCACGGATTCTGGAATCCGGTGTACACAGTATTCGTCAGTGGTTTAATACCTCTGGACAAAACACGCGAGAATCAGTGGCGTAAATAGGTGCGGGGAGGGGGGCAAGGGTTTGTACGACACACGGCGAATTAATTTAATCTATGTATAAAGTGAAACTTATTTACTCATATAAAAGTGTGTGTGCGTGTGTGTATAGAATTATTATTAATTATACTGTCTGGAATCCAGACTCGGGATTTCTATTAAGTGAAATAAAGACATACGTCGACAGTCATCGGTGTCAGTAACTTTACCGGTATCATTACAGCGTCATCAAAAATATCCTTTTCGCCATTAAAAAGTATGACGTCGTACTTGAGAGACAGTACAAGCGATACTCGATAAAACGGGACTAGCCGTCATGTCGATTCATCGGAGTATTTTCATAGACGCCCAAGAAGTAATTAATAATTTTGCCATCCCCCTCGAAAATTACATAATTTATTTATTTTTTTTTTATATGTACAGGACAATCCCAATATAACGCGGTTAAAATAAAGCTGATTTACATCGATTCTTATTTTATAATCCAATCCCGAAATTGAATCATACACACGCCACTGGTGAGAATCGAATATTATAATCAATTGTTACCGGTCGTTTTCCGACGGGCTTTATCGAGTATTTTTTTTTTTTTTTTTTTTGTACAAATCACGAGAACGATTTTTTAATTCCGGGACATTATTACCGCGCAAAAGTTCAAAACCGGTACAAATCGGTGTGCCGAGATACTTTGCCGGGACGCCGGGACACGGGTTCCTAATGACCGGTAACCGGGAACGGCCACCGTACGATAAACGCGTATTGAAATCAGTGGCCGCAAACGTGCGGAGTATTTTGCGGATATTTTTTTTGTAAATATACATATATATATATATATTTTTTTTTTTTATTAATGAATACCGCCGCAAATCGCCGCCGTCGTACTACACGATTTAAACGCACGTGCGGTTTACAAAGACAAACAATCGAAATTAATTACGACGGAAACACCGCGGCATCTGTTTTTAATTGATGGTATTCGAGCGTTTTGTATAGTATACGCGCGTTATAATATGGAGATACGTATCTGATGAATTGGCGGAAATACGTTATGGTAGTAAACTGCAGTTATACGGCTGACAAGAAAAAAAAAATAAAAAAAACAAAAAAAACACCGCTTCGCCTGATACCGTCCCGAAGGTTATAGGAGGATCCGCCGTGTGTTTCGACGGCGATTAAATATACGGAGAAACAAAAATTGAAGAAACAAAATAATGTTTAACACCCGTAGTATTCGAAAATGCGAAATTATAGAAATCCCGGCTGATATTATTTCGAAAAATTAATTGTCCGCGAGAAATCGACTTTCGCGTCGCGAGATTACCCGCACGGTTGGTATTCGGGTAATTATACACGGCGATTATACCTATTAAATTTTCACGAAACTCGTCCATTGTGAAATATTTCCTTTTGACATGTATATGTCTTATGGCTGGGGGTCATTCTGTTAATTTGTCCGACACCGAGAATGATACCGCGACGCTCGTTTAAAGAACAAGCTCAAAATCGTCATTCCGATAACCGAACCGCCGCGAAATGTCTGTATTGACGAATTTCCCGTCGCTCATAACGAATTCAATTTTCGTTTTGTCCAAAACAAATTCGGTGTTTCCTGCGCTGTTTGCGATCGCCTTTGGTTCGGGAAAGATATGAAGCACGTTCCCCAGAAAGCCGTAGATTTTTTACTCGAAAAATACCCAGACTCAGATTCTCATAATATGAGCGTGTGCAATACTTGTTATAAAACTCTGCTCAGTAACAAAGTTCCCCGTTTTGCTACGATTAACGGTTTTTGTTATCCTCCATTTCCATCTGATTTACCGCCTCTCGATCCTATCTCTGAACGATTAGTGTCACCGCGTCTTCCATTTAAAAATTTAGAAAAATGTATACTCAATAAAAATAATTGCTGTCTTTGAAATATAAATAAATAATTCCTGTCTTTGAAACTTGTTTATTTTTTACACGTGTTAAAAATGTTACCCACAGTTCAATCCTCGTCTCCTCGTATCTAATACCAAATTGACATCGACATTCTTATGTCAACTATATTCAGTAGAAACAAGACATATACATGTACCGATGTATCTGTATGTAGTGTAGATACTCTTAGTTTTTTTTATTTTTTTTTTTCTAAATTCTCTTCCACGGCGGTTCGATAGGGGTCCTGCCTTGTAGATTTCCGACAATCGTCAACGACGAATTCAAAACGTTTGCGGTACGGTAACGAGCCTTAACAAAACTATCGTTCAGTCAGTTGTAGTTTTTGGCATTTGGGAGTTTTTCCCGCATAGCACGAGCAAAACGACAGTGCGCGCGCAGGCTTCTTAAGTGAAAATCGTTAAGGGGCCTCTCCGACACATTATTTGTTTTCCCCGTCTGTCCCGCGCGTAATATATGGCAACAAGGGCATTTCGCCCTTCAACGATTGCGGCTCTCCGGTCGGGGTTTTAGGGGAAAATGAGCCAACGTAACGGTTTTATATAAATACGAGTTTTACCTCGGCCGAATGCTTTTATTTTTTTTAATAACTCCATTTCTCGATGAGTTATCAACGGCTAAAAATCGAAAGAAGTTACGATCAACACGTATTTCCGCGATTAAAGAACAAATGAAAACATTAAAAAAGTTTAAAGTGAATTGTGTTATAAATAGTTATTTATCGAAAAAAAAGAATATACAAATACCTAATTAATATACAGTAATCCCTCGTTATCCGTCGAGGTTAGGTTCCAGTAAAATTACGCGAAAACGACACCATAAACCAATGTAAAAATGCAAGTTAGGTTTTATTTTTAATTTTAAAAACACTTTAATATTTTTTTTTAATTTTTTGTCATTTGTTGACTAGGCAGGAAAGATCCCAGCTAGCTAAATGGTCTGCAGAGGCAGCTCGCCAACTAGCTTGACGTTGTGAGGGTCCACCGATTTTTGAATTTCTCAAGCAAGGACTGCTTGCCGGCGGGGAACGGTGGGTTTTCACTATCTCTATTTGATAAACCTGTAAAATGTTGACCGAGTTATTTAGCCTTTTCGCGTATAATAATAGAACTGAGAAGAACTTTTTTGGGGGGGGGTTTGGTCTTTAATCTAAATATTTTAGGCTTTTTTTTTTTTGGTCTTCTTTACTGCTATAACATCAAGCGTGATAAAACACGTTTTAGTAGCAATAGAGAGGCACTTTCCATAACACTGCGTCGTATTATATCTTTCCGTATTTCTCGAACACTAAAAAAAGGCTTGTTCATTTTGTACGATTCTAGCAAATGACGCTACGGTCTCGCAACTTTTTGATTTATCCAAAATTGCAATTTTTTTGACTAGCGTCAAAACGTTTTTTTTTTTTGTTCCTTTTTATTGCAATGCAAAGTTGAAAAGCCATTTAAAAAAAATTAAAAACACTAAATTTATTAGAATTATCGTGCACGTGTAGGTACACACGGCATTTATCTCTAATAGCATTTTATGCGTGTACTCGTATAGTTATATAACGTACAACAAAAATTATCCAACTTTATCTAAAACAAATTACAGCGTTCGTATAATACAGCGATAAAATGTATGGATTAATAAAAAAAAAAAAAAAGGATATTTCCGACTTGACCGCGGTCAAAAAATACCCGGATTACGAGGGATTACTGTATTTACATATAAGATATTTTTCGTGTATATCGGACCGGAATTTGAACAAAGCATATTGAAATATTTAAAGTTTAAACCGAATACAATATTACAATAGTTTAATTTAAAAAATAAAAATGATATATATATTTTTTTTTCCAATATTTCGAGCGGTGTGAATAAATAGTTTTCAACGTTTGAAATTCCAAGTGAAACATATCGAGCCTTAAATACGGCAATGGGATATTTTCACCATTGTTCAGGAAAAAAAAAAAACAAACACAGTGAAAACAGTTTTAAAAACGTTATATTTGGCGAATTTTAATGATTTTCTATATTTTAAAAATGTACAACCATTTCCGCTTTAGACCGGCGTCGCTTACGCTACCCGACCGTGTCCATTTACGCCGTCGATATATTTAACTCGGGGCGTTCATGCCGAAACTTTGCGAGCAAAACTGAATCATTTTTTTTTTTTTTAATGAAGTATAATGTAGTCGATTACAGCGTTTGATATCGTCGACAAAGCTAATTTATTCCGAATACGTATTGATATCGAAAGGCCGTGACGGCCAAAATTGTCGCTAATTACGCCGTTTTGCCCGGTATACGGCTCGGTGTATACGACCCCGGGGGAATTTTTTTTTTTTTTGATTTTCATACACGCGATTATCGAGGACTTTTATCATTACAACATACGCGTAAATATTCCGTGTGCGGCCAATAATCTCTTTCCTCGTTTATAATGCGGTTCCGGTCGAATGGGCCTAAACATATAAAACCGAGTCGTAGTACGCAAATCGGCCGATCTCCAAGTCCACTGCACGGCCGTTACGTGAACCTGTTACGCGCAACTCGAGGCGCGATATCGTGCGGAATTTTTTTTTTTTATTGATTATAACGCGAACATTCGAAAGTCCATCGTCGGACTATACGCTGTCGAACAAGATCGAATAAGATGATTTTAGTTTATAAACTGGTTTTAGTTGATGGGGGTGGCAATTTGGTGCCGGCTTTCCAAATTTTTGTAAAAATTCCAAACTATTTTTTTACATTGTACTAAACTGCCATAATGACCATAAGACTTAATCTAATTAATCTACTGACCGATACCCGGCAAAGGGAAAGAGGGTTTTTTTTGCCTAAATTCTTAAAAAAAATCAAATGTTCAAAAGGGGATAAGAGTTTTCAAGAAACTTCGTGACGAATTCATGTATGTTTTTAGAACCTTTTTCCGACAACTTATAGGCTGTTGTATAACACTAAATCGTATTGATTTCGATAAATTTTCAATTCACTGATTCACAGCCTAAAGTCGGAACCCGGGGGTAGGGAGCAAAACCCATAGTTTTTCACGTAAACCGGCCACTGCCCAAGAGCAAACGAATACGGAACGGCGAAGAATACTGCATTTTAAGCGTGGGGCCGTCGAGTAATAATTATTTTTCTGCGATTGTAATATGCTATTTAAATATAATATACAGGGTTGGGCGTGGTTACTTCCTTATCTGAAACTCTCGCAACTGAGCGGCTATTAATGATAGAGCGTTGGTTTATGGCTTGTTCGAAAGCTCGTTATCTAAGGTTTTTCTGTTATAACTAGTTCAGTGTCGACAATGCAGTGGACAAAGCAAGAGCGCCCGTTCGCGGTGGAGGCCTACTTTTCTTTCAGCCGTTCGATCGTCGCAACTCGGCGTGCTTTCAGAAACCATTTCAATATCGCACCTGCCGGTCGTGTGCCCGATCGGAAATCGATTTGTTTGTGGGTGGACACGTCCACAGGGATACCGATAGTGTGCAGAAGAAACATAACGGACCTTCCAGAACCGTCAGAACCGGCATTATTGGCCCATGGTTCTTTGAAGAGAACGAATGAGCAGTTACGGTCAATTCTGAACGTTGTGTCAGCATGATTGTGGATTTTTTTCTGCCCGAACTTAAAGAAATGAATGTAGGGGAAGTGTGGTTTCAACAGGATGGCGCCACGGCTCACACGGCAAGAAGGTCAATGAATATCTTGCGTGAACACTTCCCCGAACGGCTCATCTCTATTAGAGGCGATCTTCAGTGGCCCAAATCACCAGATCACCAGATTTAGCCCCATGTGATTTTTTCCTGTGGGGCTACCTTAAATCGTTGGTATACACGGATCGTCCAAAGATCCTTTGTCATCTCAAAAACAATATTTCTATTGCCGACATAAGCACACATATGCTGGAAAAAGTGGATAGAAATTTAAAATTCCGACTATCTCAGTACATTGACGAGAGCGGTGGCCACCTTCGAGATGTATTATTTAAAACCAAATAAAATAAAACTTTATATGTACCCCCATACACAGAAAAAATAATTAAATCAATATTTTGGCAATACTTTTTGCGTTATGATTTTTTAAAATAATGAAGTAACCATACCCCACCCTGTACAATGACGCATCAAAAAAAAAAAAAACGTCGTTATATTTTCGCAGTTGTATTGGTACGTGTTAAATTTAATTTGAACACTATTATTATTATTATTATTTAGAAAGTAGGATTTCGCGAGACGTGTGCCACTACCGAAATGATATTATCCGCATAACGTCCGTGGACCGAGATTTACGGCTTTCTCAAGTGACAAACGACAACTGCAGTTGTATAGTGAATATTATAACTGCGGAGGAAGCTAAAAGACTAAAGGAGCACCGAATAGGGGTAATTTCCGGGGGGAGTGACAATATGAAACTGTATAGGGTACGTGAACACCTAGCTGACTCGACAGACGTTCAAATTTCAATTATTATTATTCTTTTTTTATGATTAAATATTAATATTAATATACGCTTATGCCGAATTTCAGCAAATCCGCGCCTATGATGTGGTCGCGAGTTAGTATGAAAATCCCATGGAAAAGGGTCCTTTCAGTATTTGCACAATTTTTCAATTTTTCTTTCCGTGAGAACCTTATACGAACTATGACGAACAATTAAAAAAAAAAAATATGAGCCACATCTGGATCAGCCGTTTTCGAGTGATGCGCTTACCAACGAACAGCGTTCAATTTTGATTTGTATAGAAAATTTAACGACTATTAATTTTTGATTTGTATATTATTATACCGCGGTAGTCATAATACTGAGACGATCATCACCAACGCGAAACAGTTAACAATTATTATTGTGCTCGTATACAATAATAATTATACGCATACATTAGTCGCAACCACCGGATGCTAGTGTATTTTATTATTTACAAAGGATTCGTATTTCAGGCAACGGACAAAAAATAGCGTAATATAATATATATACTTCAGGGGAGAACGCAGGATAGTGTTTCGTGGGAGGTTTTCGAAAAAATGTAGAATGTTCATAAATATCATACTTTATTACTCTTTATGTACTCGTATATATTAATCTATTTTATTTGTAAATCTCACGTGAAACTTGAGATACAAATTGAATAATTTTTTCAATCTCATGTGAAACTTTGAATAAATTTGTAGGTCAGGTAATTTATTTATAACAATTTTCCTGATATTTCAGGAAGGGGGTGGGGGTTGAACCTCTAACCCCTCCTGCTTTATATGTAGTATGTATTTGTTGTAGGTGATTAAAATGTGATTATAATAATGAAAAGAAAAAAATCGTTGCGAACGAAAAACGATAAAACTGAAAAAACTATCCCGCGGGAAATGCGGAAATTGACGAAAATTCCAAAATTCCAGTGTAGCCCCCACGTGCATATCGAAATTTTATAGAAATCCTGCTTTGAGACGTTGTCGGACCGTTTGTATATATTTATTGTCGTTTTGCACAATGAAATAAAACCGACTGAGTTTCGTCTCACGTTATGCTTCGCCCGATATCGGCAACCTGTTTGTCTAAACCCGCACAGATACCCAAGTATCCCAGTGGCCCAAGTGTGATAAAAAAAACAACTGTATAAACCCTTATAAACTGTATAGTCGATGAAAAACCCAGACGGACGAAGATGGAACAGCGGGGAAAAGGGGGAAAATTGATATCGGGCGTGGCGTTACGAGCGACGGATTTTTATTCGAAATCCGGAATTGTCGTCTTAATTATTTCTCTATTGTCGAAAAAATATAGAAATAAGGCATTTCGTGGGGAAAATCATCGACTAACCTGTATACGTACACGGACTGATAGGGTTATTGCAAGTTTGATAGAAAATTGATAAGAGACCATAATTTCATATTGTGCTCTCCATAATAGTATGTGCATCGTTGTCCCGCCGCGCGAATTTTCTACGTGAAAATGTCAACTATCCGAATTGGAATTTTCAATTTTACCACCCCCCTCCATCATTCGTTTCAACCAGACGTGGTTTTCCGGCATACCAAAATTTGAGGTTATCACGTTTGTGGGAGGGGGTGGGAGAGGTACACCGAATTTCTCGGAGCGGAATTATTCTAAATTTTCCGACGTGAGCCACAATATAATATTCTTTTATCGTTTTCACGACGACAATAGGGTAAATGTACAGTTCCAAAACACGGTGCACGAAAAAACAACCCCTTGATTTTCTGATCACTCCGCCTGTACCGATTGTAATCATGTTAAAAAAAAAAAAAAAAAAAAAAGGCGCACGCGCAACGGCGTATTTCGGCACCCCAGGGCAGTATTTTTTTTATTTTTTTTTTGGCGCCCCTTTATACCGAAAACTCACCAGTCAAAGTGTCAAAAATGTATTTAGACGATTGCTTTATCGATTTCACACTATAACGCAATGGACGCAATATACCCGTATGTATACCAGTCGCTTCTATGTAACTATATTTATTCGTTATAGTCAAATATTTTTAACCGATTTCCACTTCAATGTTTAGGACGGCGTTAGTTCTTGTTTAATATTACACCGGCAACTGCGGATTTCAATTGTCGCGTCTTATTCGTGACGCACGGAAATGTGCTACGCGACTACCTTACAACTACTAACTTGACTTTCTACATATTGCTACGACTACTCTATTGGTTCCCATTGGTTTTATAAGGTTGGGTTAACATTTTTGTCGTCATTTTCTGGAGCCTCCTCAAATCCCAGAGCCCCGGGGCAGTCGCACCACCTCCATCAATCGCCCCCAGAGCAGTCGCACCGACCCTCTATCAATCACCCCGCCCGATTGGTGCCGAACGTTTAACCGCGACCAACCTCGGCCTTCGACGGAAAACAGCCGAAAAGACGTGCCGGTATAGCGACGCGTCAGACGCGTCGCCGCGAACGTGTCAATGCCACTGGCCGGCGTCCAAATGTTTACAAAACACACGGAAAAATCAAAAACAAAAATATCGCGTGTCCAATATTCAAATACGATTAGAAACTAAACCATGACGTCGTCTTTAACGGGCATAAAAAAAAAAAAAAAAAAAAAAAATAATCTCATACGCGTGTATGTCGCGATAGTCGCCACCGTTTTATATGTCGCACGCAGTGTCGCGACCGAGTTAGTAGAGGGCCCGTGCGCGTAGCCAAAACTTTCTTTTTTTTTTTTACACGCATGCCCGAAAGGCCCGCGTCTGCCCCGATCGCTGACGACCGCCGCGTATTTAAATAATATAACGGACGTGTTTTGTGCAGCCCTGGTCGGCGACCGCAACAACACTGTAGCGTACCCGCCGGTTCCTGTACACCAGACGATCGGGCGAAAAGCGCGCGCAATGTCCGGCCTATACGCGGTCGCGTTGGCGATGACCGCCGCGGCCGCCGCCGTGACGATTATGGCCCGGGCCCAGCACGAGGTGACCGCCACTGCGGCGTACACGCTCAACGGCCGAAACATCGAGTGGCCGTGCGCGTCCATCAGGAACGCGTTCGCCGACACCGGCCGGTACGTGGCCAAGAACATCATCGCCACCCGGGTCCACGTGTGGGCGGACCGGGCGTTCGTGCTGACACCCCGGTTCCGGTCCGGCGTACCGTTCACCGTGTCCGCGGTCCGGCTCGACTGCCGGGATTCGTGTTGGCCCGTCCTATCGCCGTACCCGTGTTGGTCGCTGCACGAGTACGGCGACCCGAACGCCATCCAGAACGCCGTCGACATGTACCTGGACCCCAAGGGCATACTTTGGTTGCTCGACAGCGGTCTGGTCAACACCACGGAACAGCCTGTATCCAGGGCTAAGCCCAAGATTTTGGCTGTCGACGTCAAAACCGACAAGGTGAGTAACCCCTCCGGGCTGCATAATGCATACCGTTCTTGACATTTATCTTCGTTTCTCTTATTTATCCTTTTTATTTATTTATTTATCATTTGTATATAGTGTTGATTTATCCGTCCGGGGCAGCCTCTAGGTCGTCTGCCGCCAGTTTCCATATCCCGTCAATTAAGGACTTTTGACATAACCCAACCTAAAATAAAATAATAGGAAAACTTTACCTATTGGTTTTAGTCATGCATTGTCCATTTGCTATAATATAGGACAATAAACGGTTATTCCTGGCCGCCCCCGTCGCACTTTTGCTATCGTCGACCATGTTATGCGATAACATGGGGACTGGTACGTTTTGGCGAAGAAAAAAAAATAAGGAAAAATATTAATCTATTTTATTTGGGAATCTCACGGCAGGAGCTTTGACGGCGAAACCGGGAGTAAATCTACGTACGCCGGGTAAATCGCGTTTACAATTTTTCCTTATATTTCGGCGGGAGGGGTTGAACCTCGCCGGTCGCGTTCGTCCCTGGCGGCCCACCCTGTTGGCGTGATAACGACACGGCGGCGGCCACACTCTGATTGTTCGTGGGCTCTCTATAATAATAACCGCGGGTATACGCAATACATTATACCGGGCGAATACAATATTATTACACAGTTAATACCATCGCCGGAAACGGAAGATTATTGTCGTTTATAACCGTAAACACGACCGGGGGGAAGTAGGCGGTAAGTGCCTAACCTAACCTACCTACCGCACCTACCCGGCACCGTAATAATATATACACACAATCGCGGTGGAATATCGTTTAGCCAGTCGATCGAAAACTTCCGTCGCCCTGTATACGCGTTATACGTGGTACGTTATATATATATATATATATATTTATACGGCGGGAGTGTATTATTATTGTATTATATTAATCCGAGCGACGCCGAAAAGGATTTCCCGATCTCTTCTTCCCGCCCGGGCCCAAACGTCCCGCGTAACCGCCGGGCCCGCCGCGCGCCGTCCGACCCTTTCAATTGACCCCCCGTCAAGTCCAGACCGATATCCGACACAACGCCGTCGTATATCTGCCGGTCGACCCTCACTCGCGACGGGTGTGGAAATCGCGCGTTATTGCGCCGCGATCGCGAGGGGCACGCGTGCGGCGAGAAGGGCTGCGCCATAGCGGGGACCGCGTAGACGTAGACGGCGGGTTAGGCGCGGTGTTAAAACTTATGTCGTTGTAATTTAGCTGGTCTCTCTCTCTCTCTCTCTCTCTCTCACTCGTCCGCGCTCTCTATCGCCCGCGCTCTGTCTGTGTGTCGGAACAACGCACGACTTTACCGCGAGCACGGACGGTACGTGCGGCGACGGGGTCCGGGTCCGGATTACTGCAACTGCGCCCCGGCATTCCGATTTCCAAATCGGTACGCGTACAACCGTACCCGCCCTACCTGTGTACCGGAGCCGGTCGACAGATTTTAACGTTGCGACGCGCCAAAGTTTCCAAAATTTACTCCTCGCCGTCGGGTAATAATTATAATTATTATCGACTACTGTTATCCGGCGCGTCCGTCGTCGTTCGAACGAAAGTTATTAGCGGATAATCACCCGCGGCGTCCGCCGATTTTTGTTTTGTGTTTTTGATTTTCCGTCGAAACCCGACTGGATATCGATATAATTTTTGTCTCTCGAAAATCGCGCCGTACCTAAAATAAATGTTTTATTAGTTTATTACTCGGGTACTAGATCTGTAATGCGCAAAACTCTTAAACTTAACTACTTAACCGGCATTTTAATTTAAAGAGGAGAATAATTCCGAGGACTGTACATAGCTTTTTGCCAAACAAATTACGTATATTTGAAAAAAAAAAAAAACAAACAAACAATAACCAACCTGGCTATAACATTTTTGTCATTATTTTTAAAAAAAAAAAAAAGCTACGTACAGGCCGCGGAAATATTCTCCTCTTTAAAGTTCGATATTTGCGTTTAAATTCTGAATTCAACCTAAACGCCACAATTTACGTTGTAAGTAAAAATGCCCGTTGGATAGACAAATAATTATAATGACCTCTTATGGTTTTAGATAAAATAATGTATTTAAAAATGATAAACGCCAAAAAAAAAAAAAATCCGACGAGTTGTATTATACGTCTAATCTATCACCCCTCGGCCCTCTGAATACTTGATATCTACTGATCTTTCAAGTATATAAATTATTCAAAACTTATCCCGTGTGTTGTTTTTTTTTTTTTCTTTTTTGCCAGACGCGTGCAGAATCGGTATAATGGAGTTTGCAGCAGGGGCGTTCGTGAAACCGCTCGTATCTCTCAAACGTTTCTGGGCAAGCGGGCAAGCGGGCAATTCCACCGTTTGGGGGAGAGGGGGACGAAAACCCAATTACTTAAAAATAAATTCATTTTTATAGGTGTCTAAAAACGAAACTACGATCACCCTTTGGCCATTACATATATATATACAATTCGATCTAAAAACGATTCTAAACATATTTTTCGTATTTACGTTCCTTCTGATTTTGTAATTTCGAATTTATATTTATGTACTCTATCCTAAATAACATACGCGTCTTGCTTCGTCATAAAACATTTCCGTGTCGTTGAAAAATTCCCATTTTTTTTTTCCCCGCCCCGTACGAGTATACATAATATTATTATACTAGCTGTTACCCGCGACTTTGTTCGCGTAGACTTTTATAATGTCTTTCTTGGCATTCTTTAAGAATTTTCAAAAATCCTAAAACACGTGTTGCTTAATTTCTAACCATACCCCCCCACCCTCCTCCAACCTACATCCAGTTCCTTTTTTTCTTCGTTCGCCCTCTGTCTAATATTGAATCATAAATATGGACCGTAACAAACAACGACCCAATTTTAACATTTTATGAATTTAACTTAAAAAATTACGGATTTTCATACAAACTTTCATCCTCTACGGCGATGGAATTTTCAAAAATCCTTCCTTAGCGCATGCCTACGGTATAAATGGTACCCAACCGTCAAAATTTTAAGTTTCTAATCCCCGCGGCACGGGCTGGGCGTTAACAGATCAATCAGTTTCTCCTTTTAATACTAATTTCGTCTTTATAACTACTTTAAAGCAACGTATTTTATCCTAATTTATCCTTAATTTCGCAAAATTTTGAAAATAGTAATTAGTGATTAAAGTTACTTACTTGCATGCCGAATTCGGAGTAACTAATAATCGCGGTTACGGAAATACAGCAACTTTAAAGCGAAAATATAAATCCTCTTTATCGTCCCTATCCCGTGGGAATTTCAAAAAATTAGGCATTGATTCCCTTGTCCACATCATAAAGGAAACGAACTTCTGTGCGAAATTTCAGCGTTCCGTGTCCAAGGGATCGGACTGGATGTCGAGACGAGTCAGGACGTTTCTTTGTAGTGATTATATTCTTATAATCACGAAAATCGATTATACGTACAATATACATAAAAATATTATTAATATGTCAACAAACCGAATAATCGAGTGAAATCATTTTACGAAAATGTATAATACGATAAGTGAAAAAAAAAAATATATGTATTATTGAAACGTGACGGTACAACAGTTGGTATTTTGTCGGATTCGTCTAACCTTCGGAGGCGACAGATAACAGAAAATAATAATTTATCGTTTGGATTCGGTATAATGCGGCGGCGGCGGTACTGTATAAATATTTAGAAATTAATATTTGGCGATGGGATATCGGCGATTACTTCGTGAGCGCACTGCCGATGACCAAAATGTGTACGTATATAACAATAACGTCGGTTTTATCAGAGTACGCCGAGCCCGGGCGGCGTTCGCGATAACGAACGAAATAATATTTTTGCGAGCAAGTAAAAACGAACTGCGCTCAACCGTTGAATAACAACGACGGCAATAAATGTAAACTATTCGTATTCCGCCGGATTCGGACGGTTCTGTCGCACGTCGTTATACCGATTATTATGCGGAAACGTAAAATACGCCGCCGTGACGATATTCCGGATAAGACGCGGACGGCGGCGATATAATAATGCGCCGGAATATTATTCGGGTTTTACGAATAATAATACGTTCATTTTTCAACGGTATAATTCACCAGTACGTTCAATTTTGTACATTGCGCACTACGAACGCGAACACCCGTCCATTTTGCATACGAATGTCGACTCGAATCGAACGAAATGAATTGTTACCAAACTCCCGAACATTAGTTATCCTTATCAGTTAACCGTTATCACCCGTCGACCGCTACTATCTACACCGTCCCGTATCATATATTTCTATGATTGCTAATTATTATTTATTTTATGTTTTGTCCACTAGTTTATTATACAATATAAAAGCGTATTGTGCATTGCCTAGTTGACATGTACCGTGATTCATACAATGAATTATTAAATACTTGTCAAGAACGTGTACACATTTTATTTTGTGTTTTGAATGTGGTCATGGACGTAGTATTCGTTTTTTTATGGCGAATGCGCGAATACGAATTTCTTGATGTCTTACTCGGCACCGGCCAATCAATCGAACAAACCATATATATACGAGGTGTGACAATAAAATAACGAGACTTTCTAAATATAACCTAAACTATTAACGTTATCTATAAAACGATTATTGAAATATGATTAGAAAACACTTATCTAAAAGTACTATGAACACTGATGGCATCGATTCATTTTCTTATACGTTAGTAGCCTTGTTATTAGTGCGAGTTCGACTATACTGCCGAAAAATGTTAGATATAAAAATCGAACGACATGTGTTAACATTAAATTTCTTGTTAAATTAAAAAAAACTGCCGCGGAATCGTTTCGTATGTTATGTGAAGTTTATGGTGAAGAATGTTTATCAAGAGCTCGTGTTTTTGAATGGCACAAACGGTTTTGTAGTGGAAGGGGGGACGTCGAAGACGATGATCGTTCTGCACGTCCTACCACGTCTTCAACAAACGAAAACGTTGAAAAAATCGACAAAATTAATTAATCGATATTATTATAAAGAGGTATTAATTAAATTAAGAGAACGTGTCAGAAAGAAGCGACCAGATCTGTGGAAAAATGGCTGGGTTCTTCACCAAGACAATGCTCCAGCTCACAGTGCATTTTCAATTCAACGTTTTTTAACTGAAAAAAAAATTTCTGTACTTCAACATCCCCCGTACTCGCCAGACCTTGCTCCTTGTGACTTCTTCTTATTTCCTTCTTATTTCTTTTCCCATTTTTAAACAGTTGATGACGTAAAAATGAAAACGGCAAAACTTCTAAAAGGGCTGAATGAAAGCAATTGGCAACACTGTTTTCAAGAATGGCAGCGACGTATGCAACAGTGTATTGATGCTGAGGGAAAGTACTTTGAAGGTGATAATCATTAAATTATAACATTTTTAAAATAAACAACTTTTATTCAAAAAGTCTCGTTATTTTATTGTCGCACCTCGTATATGCACGACTAGAGTAGAATTTCGGAGGCGCTAAAACTCTACGAGTGTAATTTTACGAGTGTAAAAGGCTATTCCTCCGGCTCACCAACTTAAACCATACATCACATTGGAATTTCAACAAAAAATATATCCTACATAGGCATTTGTAGGATATTTCGTATAATTATCAACGGATCATTTGTCAACGTTTAAAACATTATATATTACAACGAAAACTCCGGGTGTGTCGATTTTAAAGTTGTAAGCACTCTCCTCCCCACCATCACCAGTTGTAATACCATGTCACAAATATAACATCATTTTTTACACAGAAAAAAAAACATATTAAAAATTAAGAAAATTTAACTTTTTAACACAAACAAATCATCTGTATAACCAATTAATAACAAATACAACTCATAGTGAATGATTTAAAAAAGGAATAAGAAATGTGTGCGACTAAACCTACTGAACTGATTTAATACAGCAATGCATTTCAATTGGAGTGATTTAATCCGGCTACTGAATTAACCGGTTATATCAGACGATTAACACGAACGATACGACAATTTATGATTTTTAGAACAAAATCGATATATTTTAACCACAATTATTTTCCGTTCTCCAATGATACAATTGTTGATACTTTAAAATTGTACATTTCACAATTAATTTTACGGGTTTTTTGACTTTTTAAAGCGAATTTTGATGCACTGTGTTAGTTACACTGTGTCTAGTTTGAAAAATGATAGGAGTAAATAGAGTTATTATCGATTTTGGAAAGTATAATGATTATCCGTGGTAATATTGGAAATGTATCTAATGATTTACAGGACTTTTTTTTTTATTTCGTGATAGTATCTATTTCCACCGAATAAAAATGATTTTGATTTCGAAATACGATTAATATTTTTGAAATCATGCCCAGCTCTGGTTCTAACGAGGTTCGATATCTAAGTCAGTAATTCTATAAGGAGCAACTCCTTGTAGTTTTTTTTTTTTTTTTTAAATTTTAAAAACTATTTTCTGAATCTTGATAATATTACGTACGAAAACAGTCAGATTTTAAATTTACGTCTGTTAAAAAAAAAATCTCATAATTCGAAAGACTAATAAGTCCCCGGAGCAACAGCAAGACATCGACCGGATTTGAAATTGCAATAAAATATATTTTTTATTTATTTTGGATTCGTCTGATTGTTGCGCCCAAACTTTTTTTTTTTTATCGAATATGTAAAATATGTTTCCAAGTTGGTCAAGTATTTTAGCTTTTGAGTGAGTTTTACTATTATGCGTGTGGTTTTTTTTTCCGTCTGTGAATAACTTTTCTATTAGAAACCGATGTCCATGTGTAGAATCTTTACTGAATGCATTTTGGATCTAGTGGATCTGACGAGGAAAGGGTTTTTTGATTTCCATTGTAGTTTTCTAATTAATTGCGAAAACAAAATGTAGGAAAAACGGGAACGATTACGATTTTTTTTGATTTTTCTTGTGAATCGGTTAAAAATAATCTTAGGGAACGTTCTGGCGTTATTTGAGCTATTTAAAGATGTATTAAATTTCGAGTTTTTATTCGGTTTTGTGCGGATACAATTGCCGAACAGAAATGCCTAAACATTTTACACGGGGTTTATTACAAGCAGCTGTGTACTTCGTGGTCGAAATACAAATATAAATCGGTGTTTAACCGAACTTCGCTCAGAATCGTATTTCGTTAGCGATGATTTATCGTTGCGTACAGATCCGAGTCGTCAAATAAGAAAGTGCATTTTTGAGGGAGAGAAAAAAGAAAAAAAAGTTTTAAAATTATAGGTAGCCGGTCACCGATTAGATTTTAGATTTTCACGAAAAAAAAAAAAAAAAAAAAAAAAAAAAAACAGCGACGGACAGGTAGACACCTATATATAATATTTACTCATTGCGAAAGATATATTATGTCCGTCGTTATATGATACGAAATCGTTTTGGTTTAGTCCGTACACATATATATGAAAAAAAAAAAATACGAGTAGTTAACTACAACGAAAATAAAACATATATACAAATCGCGTATACCGAATGCGTTCAATTTATCAGATCCGTGTGCGGTATAACCGTGACCGACATAATGCGGTCACAACGTACACATTATAAAGGTTAGAGGGTGAAAGGTGAAGACCTATCCTATATATACGTTTGCCTATATGGAAATAGCTCAACGAATTTTATATATATATATATATTTATACGTTCGTCGTTGTCGTTTAGAATCGTTTGTTTGAAATAAACGGATCGAAAACAAATGTCGAGCCGCTTGTAAAAAAAAAAGAAAGAAAAAAAACTTTTCCCGGGATAATAGAAGTACGGTGACAATTCGTCGTTTGTGACGGTATAAATAATAATAATACACGACTCCGATTCGTTTTGGAATTGTTTAGGCGACACAATTCCGTACGTGGTAAGCGCCAATAATTATACACGTGTGTGTACACGGCCTTTGGTAAACGTAATAATTTTGTTCGTTTTTTTTTTTTTTTTTTTTTTTTTCCCCGTTTTCGACGCAGCTATTTAAATAACATAAGGACAACCGCGCGGTGACCGCGCCTCGCGCCCGGTGTCGTAACGTTTTCGGACAAAGTCTAAGGTTATAACAAAGACAGTTAGACAAAGACCCCAAAGCGTGAGAAGTAAACCGATACCCGGTGCAAGTGTGCGTTTCGATGTCGAGAACAATAATTTATTATAATATTATGTAATTAAAACGGTTACATTAAGTTTTTAAGCAATACGTTTTACCGGCGGTCAAATCGACAAGACAATAATAATAATTTCTCGTAGGTATTCTTAAACGACGTACGAATACGTTTTCTGTCGTCGGTATACTTGGACTTTTCTTGTTGTGATCTCGCCGGGCATATTTGTAGAGTTCGATTCGGCTATTTGGCTGCGAAATTTTGACGTTTGGGTATACGGATGATAAATGCAAACTAGAGGCTTTTCGAAAAATACGTCAACGGGCAGAAGGAGTATACAGACCGGTAAGTACGGAACAAAATTAGAGGTAAAACTAGAATTTCGCTATAGTAGTACAGTCAGAAAGGACAGAACGATGGAGCGTCTATTGCGAAACGATAGTTTGGTGGTAAAAAGAGTACTTAAGGACCCTTAAGGCCGCCAAAGAGGCAGACCAAAGACGGAGTACATCAGGTTATCATATAGACTATCCGTGGATAAGGATAGTTATAAGGAATTAAAAGAAGTTACGATGGGGGAATGCATGGAGATCTGCATCACAAATAAATCGGATCAGTAATCTAAATTTCAAAGTTTGAGGGGGAAGGATGTCACACCCCTAATGTACCCCACGTTTATCCCGTGTTTATTCGATCAAAATTTTTGAGCATACATCATTCGATCGGAAAACGGCAGCCGAACCGAATAGTTTTTTTTTTCTTTACGGTAATCTATACTAGTATTACAAAGAAGTAGAATTTTTTAGTTTGTGAGTTTGTACGTGGGGGGTGGGGGCTAATCGAGTAATCTCCAGAACTACCGAACCGTTTCTAATAATTATTTCACTTACAGAAAACTACACGTGTATCTCCGAGTAACATAGGTTATAGTCCGGAATTCGATCCCTAAAGGGCGGCTCGCACGAGGTTATTTCGTATTTGTGGTACGAAAATTGAATTATTATTTTCGATAAATGGGTGTTTTCTCGGTGATTTAAATAATAAAAAAAAAAAAAAAATAACATTTGTTATTACCTATACGATTTAGTCGTGACGAGGAAGAGAGTGCCGTTTTTAAGAGTGATTAAAAGAGATTAAAATGATTACAATTTAGTACCACTCGTCAGCAACGGTTCTGGACAACCAAATTTGATTCGAGCAAGGCCGGGCGATGACGGAAGCTAGTAATTCAATTGACAATCGAAAATACTCGTCAAATTGATTAATAATTTCGATATGATTTTTCGAGAACCGACGCAGATTGGTATCGTTCGAGATCCGATATGCTGCGGGGGCGCGCCCCACAGTCGGTATACTCGTTTTAATAGTAAAGAATATATTATTAGCGGCCGGTTTTTTTTTTTTTTTTTTTTGAACAGTCCGATGTCGATCTAAATCGATAAATTACAGCGAGTCGTATTCGCGAATCGGTGAAAGTAAAATGTTTGAATAGTAATTGTTTTGTTATGCAATCCGATCGGCGGCGGCGGGGGCTTACGGGTTTGTGAAAGAAGGAAAGAAAGAAAGAAAGAAAAAAAAAAAACCCCGAAAAATTGTGCGCGGGCCTTGGATAGTGTGCGGCCGTAGGGTACACGCGGTTATTGTGTTTGCGTTCAGTATCGGTTTAATATTCCCGTGTCCGTTTTATATATTCTCGCGTTGATCGCCCGTACTGTTATCGTATTGTTACGCGGAGTTATTAAACGCGACGGGTACGAAATAAACACATTACGGGCGTTCGGGTGTACGTACACGATAGACGTCTAAATCCTATTGAGACACGAATTTGTCGGGTTTACGCAACAACGTATAGGTATGGGGGCGAGAGGGGGCGCCCATATATTTTCGTAATAACTGTAAAACATAAAAAAAAAAAAAAAATAAATAAATAAATAAATAAACGTCTAGCGAAATATTTGTGTAATTCTCGAGAACGAAAACGGAGCTGCTGCCGCCGCCGCTTCTACGCGTATAGAAAGTACGCGAATAGGATCACTTTTTGAGGTTATACAGTAATAAAAATACAATAAAATCGTGAGTTGCGGAATTATAATACACCGCGAGGAATGGAAATATGTGACCTCGCGGCGCTGACAATTCTCGCGGGGCGGACAAAATGGGACGTGTTTTATTCTACACGAGTAGTGTCCACAAGAGAGAAAATTTAACCGTGCCCAACGGTATCGAAATCATCGATAAGGAAAAAACAATTCATCGCTGACCATAATAAATACACTTTATCGTTAAACTTTGGCGATTGCGTCGACGCGCATTTAATCCGGATCACGGATTAAATCCAACGTTGCGGATTGGCTTTCGTAGCAATAATAATTGACTTTCCGGCGGAACGTACGGCCAATAAATATACTGAATAAATAACGAAATGGAAAATAAATAAACAAACAAACATAATTAATATATTTCATTGCTCAACGGATCGTGCGGATCGTCACGTTTCGCTCGATATGGATTAAATACCAACAACACTATGAAAACCGTATAAAACGAGAGGGGGGCGGGGGGATGTGGGTACTCGAGTTATTTCAGAATGAACTTGTCGAGTCGAATCGATATAGCTCGAGATAAAAAGTGCCATCCGTGATAACATAACGGAGAGTGGTGGTGGATGTGAGATAAGTCAACCGCGTGATAGACCTTGATCCTGATCCCGATCCAGACCCAGGACCCCCCTTTTTTTTTTTTTAAATATATATATATACTTCTGACTAATAAACGAGGACCGCGTAAATACTTAAGCGAAAATCAAACAAGAAGTTTCGTATTATAGCGCAATATTTTTGAAAAACCGTCTGGTTCGTTTTTGTTCGCAGGTGGTCATGCGGATCGACCTGTCGGCTCTGGCGTGCACGGCCAGCCGGCTAAACTACGTAACGGCCGATTACGGGGACGACGGGCGGGCGTTCGTCTACGTGTCGGACGCGGCCACCCGGGCAATTATCGTGTGGGACGTGACGGCCCGCCGCGGTTACCGGGCGGTCATGCCCAAGGCCCTCGCCCGCGACTGTACCGGCCGGCGGGACGTGCTGTACATCGCGCTGGCGCAACGGCCACCGGGCGCGGGCAACGTCCTATACCTGACGTACACGACCAGCAACAAGATGTACGCGATCGACACGTGCAACCTACGGCGGTGCTGTCCGGCGAGCACCGTCTACGACCTGGGACCCAAGCCCGAAAATACGGTCGTCCTGGGCACCGACGGCCGCACCGCCCTGTACTTCCGGTACCGCGGCCAGGGCGACGTTTACGCGTGGGACACGGACCGGGGCGGCGGCAAGGGCGGCCGTGACGCCGACCGGTTCGCGTTCGTCCGGAAAGCCGACGATTTCGGCCGACTGGCCACGCACGTGACGCCCGGCCACCGCGGCGGCGTCCCGTGGATACTCGAGAGCAACTTTCCCGACTACGTTTCCGGTACGGTCGGCTGTTCGGGTGCCAACGTCCGTTTACAACCCCTCGTCAACCAGTGCGGCGGCGGCGGCGGCGGCGGCGGCGGTGGCGGTGGCAGCAGCGAATAATTATCCTGTTTCCGGGCCTACCGCCGCCCTCCCGTCAATTGCATCCCCGCAGTTACATAATATAAGCTTTGTTGTACGGTCGGCGCGAGCACGTGTCCCCCGTTATTGTCGTTTTCCTCTCGTTACCACGACCACTTTATTTATTTGCATATATTAAATATACATACGAACTTACGCGGGACACCGCGTTTAATTAACAATAAATTGTATGTATTTTATGTATTACACGCGTATTTAATAATATCGACAATTATGATTTAAGAGTTTACAGAATCCAAAATGTAATCCGTCGTCGTCGTCGTCGCGTGATAAATAATCGGCCTACTGGTGTGTACAAAACCGAAAAACGGGATTGTTGAATTTTTAAACTGGAATTTATTTTTAAAAAAAAAATGTTCTACACTCGACGGCTTTTACACTATACTCGCGTCCATTCGAAGATACGGACGTTAACCTAACCTTAACGTTTTGAATACCTCATTATGATTCGACGTTATATTCCATAGAGTATTGCTCGAACGCAATAAAACGACTTGAAAATTCAGTGATTTTCGAGTACATCGAATTCGTGCGACTAAAAAATCGATTTCAAAATATCGAATAACGAAAATTTAATGAAACGCCATTCTATACAGCTAACGATAAACTCCGTGTAAAATTTTTTTTTAGGCATTTCTGCTCAGCAATTGTATCCGCTTAAAACCGATTAAAAACGCGAAAATTTAAAATACCAATAAATAGCTCAAATATGGCAAAAACATTTTCTACGATTATTTTTAACCGATTCGCAACAAGATTTTAAAAAAAAAAATCGAAAACAATGAAATCGCCGTAAATGTTGCCGTTATCCCTACGTTTTATTTTTCGCATTTATTACGAAAACTTTAACAAAAATCAAAAAACCATCGTATCGACTAGATCCAAAATACTATCAGAAAAGATGCTACACACAGAATCTAAAATAAGTAAATTTTTTGACCAGTTCCGAACCATTTTCATACATTCGATGGGTTATCGATTAAAAAAAAAAATTTAAATATTTATATATTTATACGTATTTTGATCGAAAATTGCGATTTCGAGCAAATCGGCGCACTTTTAATTCTAGAACACATATTTCATGCCGGGCAGCTATACTTCTTTCGGCCGGTGGTAAGAACGGATAATGTATTCGTTGGAGAAAAAAAAAGTAAATTCTGGACTCATTTAGGGGATTTTCGAGGGGGAGAAAGAGAGAGAGAGAGAGAGAGAGAGAGAGAGAGAGAGGCGTCATTACTAAGCGTACGTCGTCGTCGTCGTCGCGTTCGAACTGGGAAATTTCGTTGGCAGACTTGTTCGCGTTGCAGCGGGGTGTCTCCCGAGAAGTTTCTCTCGGCCAGGATATGCGGAAATAAATTCCAGACACGCCTCGTACGATACGTACAATTTCACCGGGTTTCACAACGTGTCGGTTTTTTAAGTAATAATAATAATACACATATACGGGTAGGTGTACCACCCCCCCCCACCCCCAAAGACTCGTACGTAAAATGTAAATCGCCCATAATACGATAATTACAATCATTATGAATATTCGCAGGGTGTTTAATATTGACCGATACCGGGTACGGGTTATCCGCATTGTGATAAACGCGAAAAAAATAATAATAATAATAAATTATTCTTACATAATTAATGAATATTATTTTTTTTTTTCAAGTATATATCATTATAAATAATAATTTATACTAATATCGGTTTCGCCCCGAGGCGTAACGTTTAAACGGTATTATAAATTATTGTTGTTATTGTTATAGAACAGCGGTCCCAGAAGGCCGGCGGAAAAATATAGAGGCGACCATTATAATATCATATTAGTAGTTAATATTATTGCAATTCCATTGCCAAATCGAACACACAAAGGCGACGACGGAGCCGCTTAATAATGTCGAGGCGTACGGCGGCGGCGCTGCGTGTGTACTTACATTCACTTTTTTAAAACTTTGTCGCAACGTTTTTCGATCTCGGCGTGTCTATTAATATTATCACCGCCGTAACATGATAATACATATATTATACCACACGCTCGTTTTTGTGTACATAATAATACACAGGGTGTCCCGTAGCCAACGGACAAGACCGTTTTCGAATTCGCGGTTTTTAATACGCACGAGGTATGTTCGAAAAAGTTCCCGGAACTATAATTCGTAAAAATAGAAAACGTATTGTATCGTAAATTTTATTAGATTAAAATAAAATAGTGATAAGCCGGTTATCTTTTCAATTAAATATCAAATGTTTATTGCTATCTGACCGTTAACCGTGCGCGTTCATAGCAGACGGAATCGCGCGTATCGAGCGATTTTTAAGATGAATAACATTCACGAACGGCGTATTAAATATTAAATTTTGTGTTAAACTTTGTAAATATTTTACTGACACTCATAAAACGTTGCAAAATGCTTATGGTGTTCAGTGTTTAGGACGTACTCAGTGTTACGGCCGGTTTAAACGTTTTAAAGACGGTCGGGAATCAGTTGATGACGACCCACGTTCAGGACGTCCGTCGACATCGACAGACGACGCTCATGTGACAAAAGTCAATGAAATTGTGCGGTCTAATAGACGTTTAACTGTTCGAGAAATTCCGGAAGATTGTAACATATCGGTTGGTTCACGTCATGAAATCCTGGTAGAAAAACTTGGAATGCACCGCTGTAGCAAAATTTATCCATCACGACAATGCTCCGGCACACACTTCCCTGTTAATTCGCGAGATTTTTGCGTGAAAAGTCACATAGCAATGCTTCTTCATCCACCATATTCTCCCGACTTGGCACCAGCAGACTTTTTTTTTTAAACTAAAATCTCCGTTAAAAGGACAACGATTTTCTACGATAGACGAAACAAAAGAAAATCCGCTAACGGAGCTACGAGCAATTTCGGCTAACTGCTTTCCAGGATTGCTTTCAACAATGGAAACGTCGTTGGCAAAAGTGTATAAACCAAGTGGGAGAACACTTCGAGGGTGAGAAGTCCCAATAGCTTGTAGGTAAGCACTATAAATAAAAAATTGAAAAATTCGGGAACTTTTTGAACAGGCCTCGTATATTATATATATATATATATATATATATATATAATATAGCCTATACGTAACCTACCTAACCTAACATATATTATATGTTTTTTTAGTTTACGGGAAGAAACCACTACTGTACTAGATAGTTGAACTATAGTTTTCCGTAAAGGATAAAACGAAAAAAAACATATTACAAATCACGAGGTCAATGTGAATAATAAGTCGAAACGTCCGCGTTTTATTTCGACGAAAAACTCGATAAAACGGCCGAAATCTTCACAATTATTCGAAAATAAATGATTATTTCGTCTTTTTTTTTTTTTTTTTTTACCAAAACGAAACATTTTAAACTTTACGGTACATAAATAAACCAATAACAAAAGAATTCGATTATTTACCAGTGGATACCGGCGCAACGAGTATATATTCGCGGGGCACCCTGTATATATATATAAATCGTATTCGGACGTCGTTCTTGTAATTTGTTCGCGTTTATCATATTTCCCCCTTAAGCGATTACGTTTTAAATATTAAAAAAAAAAATACCGACGACGTGTTACGCCTGCCGTATTACAATATTCATAATATATCCCGTGTCCTGTACGATCGGGTATTGTAATACTCCGGTTTACCGGTTAGGTATGTGCCGTAGACCTTATGTTGGCAAAAAAAAAAAAAAAAAAACAAAAAAATAAATAAATAATAATAAAAATAGAAAAAAAATCGGCTGGCGCACGGATTTTGTAAATTACGACCGGAGAGACACGATATTAACATACGCAATAATAGACAGCAACAATATTAATGGCGGTCGTTAATATATACGACATAGGGTGTTGTACGCGGTCACGCGGCCGCTGCGGATCGCCTTGGAACCACATCCTGTACGATATTATTGTAATGTTTCGTATCGCACGTTTGCCGTCTCCGGGCCCGCAATCGCAATATAGCGAAAATGCGCGTTCGCGCGTGTAACAAACCGGGCGAGTCCTTTAAAATCGGTTTTTATTGAATAAAACGCCCGCGATAAAAAAAAATCCCTAAATAATAACACCGTTTCCAAGACGAATTCTCTGGACGTTCAACTCGACGTTATCGACGGTACGGAAAATAATACCCTTTTTTTTTTTTTTAAATATCCGCAAAAATACGTTTTTCAATAGTTAATATTCCAACAACAAAAAGCACATGTTTGCTATACCGCACGGTTAGAAAGACCGTGAGACTTTCGGGGGCGGGCTTGTCGTTTTACTCAAAAAAAAAAAACATGCTTGAAATTTGGGCGAAACTTTCGCACCTCGTATAGAACGTACCGATTTCGATTATATTTTTCTCTTGGAAACACCGGACTCGAAAATTGAAAATTATATTTCTAAACGCCGCTGTATAGTTTTGAATATGAACAATTTTCACCGGGTTATTTTTTTAACACGTATTCTGCTGTGGCTTTTGGTTACATGTAAAAAATCGAAATCCCATACGTAAGAAAGTCTTCTTCTTTCCAACAGCGGAAGGGAGAGGGAGGAAATAAGTCAAATCTTATAATTCTCACTAAGAACTACGCGGGGTTTTCCTGTAAAGCACAGGGGAGGGAAGACAAGCCGTGCGCAGACCTCTTAATATAAAAATCAATACCGATCGAATTATTATTTGCTATACGAACTGCGAACCTGACTTGTTAAATGCTAACAAATTTGTTTATTCGCGGTCGTTAACGAAATCCGCGTGAGCAGAACATGTCCTTGACGAAAGTATACATATGTGTTTTTTACAATATTCGATTCAGACGCGTAGCCAGGATTTTTTTTTTTAAAGAGGAGGTGTTTATAATTTTATATTTGAATAAAAACCGTGGTGGTGGGTGGGGGGAGAGTTCACACACCCTTATTGCTTAACAAATTTTAGAATTTTCGAGATGGTCCGCTGTCCGCGACATCGTTTATCGATTAAAATAACCAACGGCAGCGTATACGGTGTAGAATCCAGAATCATTATCAAGTATTCGATTTGGTATGTATCTTCAATTTTCATGATAAACAATAATAATACCGAATAGAATCATCTATAACTACACATTTTATTTTTAAAAAAAACCCCCCGTCTAAAAAAACATTATTTAGTATATATCAAAAATATATTTCTGGTTTAAATACGGCCGAGAGGGGTGTACGAGCATTTAGGCATTTAACGCCTTGGGGGGGCGTCATTTTACTGCCACCCCCTTAAGAAATCGATGTTACACTTCTATCTAAGCGCGACTGAGGGAATCGCGGTCACCTGAACAGGAATTGTTATATCTCAAGTTCAACGATTGTAAATGTTATGCTTTTTACAAGAAACGGATAAATAAACTTTTAGCGACCTTATGAAGTATTCCAACAAAACAAAAAAAAATCGTCCACATCCACGGGATGTTCTAAAAAGGCGGAGGGCAAATAATTTACTACTCTATATCCTACGTTGCCATCTTCCTATCCACAACAGTGTGGCCCACCCGTGATTAGTACATTAGTACGAGTGGACCGAGCCGGGTATTAATTTTTCCGGTGGTTTATCAGTTCAATTAGTCTTACTATTTTTGGTTTATATTTGCTAAAATAAATGCCTCATAGGAACCGCAATAAGCGGTATTTTTTTTGTTTTGTTTCGTAAACTGTAATCGATTTACTACACAGAGTCGTCGTTATTGTAAAAAAAAACAAAAACAATAAAATTTGTAATTGTGTCCACCCTTAAAATTCGGCGTTAGCCCCAGTCGCCCATCACCCCATAATCATGCCCGATTCGATTTATACGATTATAAATTTCCACCGTACCGTTACTCTCGCCGCAGTCGACCGACTGTCCATAGTAGGTGTCCGCATTCCGTATCCGTGAATATATTTTATATAGTTTCGGTTTTTTTTTTTTTTTTTTTTTTGCCCAGGAAACGGACTTTGTTGCACAACAATTATTATAATCACCCACGCTGTAATTATTGTTATTATTATTATTATTATTATTATTATTATTGTACCTACGCACTGTTTGTTCGTACCACGTGTACAGTATACGACGTGAGCGCCGCCGCACGGCTTTATATTGTTTAAACGCCGCAATGAAAATTGTCGGTTTTTCGGGGTCAGGTGCGTTTAATTGCACCTCTGCCTACCGAAATAAACAGTTCGGATAATATTGTTATAAACGTATAAACGACTGTACGATATCTGCCGATTATAATAATACAGTCTCTTGTTTCCCCCCGGCCCTCAATCCAGCAATCTGCGTGTTCAATCGACACGATTGAAATTTTATCACCTATAACAAATGCTATTATGCAATTTCTGTTACCCCCTACGCCATGTATTGATATTATCAAACGATGAAAATGTTAAAAACCAACACGGACGCAAAATTATAAATTATTGTTGTAGCGTTTGGGTTCCAATCGGAATTCCGTACGCAAATAGCGATATTTCAAGAGGATTTTATTATTCCCGAGGGCAGTGTACCATTTAGTTATTATTATTAATTTTTTTTTTCTCTCCAAATAGCCATAACTTATTTGTTCAACAATATCTGAGGGTGTTGCGTCCTTTTTTAATCGTCATCCAGCGTAATATAACGCATTCGTTTAATTTTAATTATTATATAATATTGTACGTTTTTCGATAGTATTATTTATTGTACTTTTATTTGAGTTTGGCCGTCCGAAAAAAAACATTTAAAATCATTCTTGTAAAACATTCGGTACTTGAAATTGGTTAACAATGTGGAAAAATGTAATTTCGGCGCTATACATCTATTTCAAACATAACCGAATTATTTATTTAGATAATGTGCTACATTTTAGTACACAGTACACTCGTGTGTAATTGTACATTATTTCAATAATGCATTTTTTTTTTTATTTCACCGATTTAAAATGTGCACAGTAATGTCATTACAATACAAATTTCATTTAGATTTGAGACGGTAACCTAAAAGATTCAGGTTTATTCGTTTCTGGGGGAGAGAGAGAGAGAAATTTAATTCTATGTTACACTGTCATACACAGTGTTGAAATAATTATGAGTTATATATATATATATATATATATATATATATATATATATATACCTACCTAATCCTAAATATGATAAATATTTACTCTGTTTAAGTTATTAATTTTACGAAACATTTTTGGAAATGTTCACTCAACAGTTCACTTCCTTTAATCTTTTTTTTTTATCGCAAAACACTTTTTCAGTTAATAAAAATGATCAAAATTGTTCACATCTTCATCTCACCCTTACAGTATATGCATTTTTCGACCGGCGGTACTTTATTCGAATAACTTTCGTAACAGTTTTTCTAAAACAATTAAAAAAACCCTGACAAAAAATAATGACGATACATCGGTTTTATTTTTATTGATGATTACCGGGTTACCTAGACTACTGGGGAAAAACCACGAATATTACTATACCGCACCAGTTTACGAAGCTCCGCTGAGACTTGTTTTTTGATTGGAATGATTTATCGTTGTTTTCGGTGTACAAACTATAAATTATTATCCTAAATCCTAAAACCTTCTCTGCGACATCCCACCTACAATAGTGACCCGCGGTGTGAAGCGTGTCCGGCTTTTTAATATTTTATTTCTATATATTACATTTCTAGCAGATTTATCACAATATACATTAACGATGACAACTATATAAGTACTTTTTTTTATTTTTTTTTTTATGGTATGTTTTATGACTGATTTTAGACGTGAACAACTATATAATAAACTAAATCGTATATTCGTATATACATTTATAATACATTTTTGATTACACATTGACATTATATTATTATTATGTTCACCTCCAAGAAGTCCGTTCTAGATTGTTTAGAAACAACCGAATGTAATTATTACTCAAGTTGGATAGGCATATATGGGTACTCGTTTTACTATTTCGTTATACCAAAGACGGACAAAATAGGGTTTTTTTTCTTTTTTAAACTTTATTTATGTATCATATTGTTACTTGTAGAAATACATTACTTGCCATTTTAGGATAGTCTATACAATTTATAGAAAATTAGAACGTTGTCCTGTAATAATAATAATAATAATAATAATATGCTCGTTTCGCTATACTATTGCCAATAACGAGGTCTGCAAATTCGTATCTAGTGACACTGGAAACGTATTGGATTTTAGAAATTAATTCGAATCACGTAACGTATTCAATATCGAACTAATTGGTATTTTTTAATAATATTTAGGTAACGGTTTTTCATTTTTTTTTTTTTTTTTTTTATTAATTACGTTTTGCATCGGTACGGTGATATTTCCATCTATTTGGAATTATTGGATATCGATTCCGTGGTCACTAATTAATAATTAAACACGTTTGAAGTTTCTGCTCGATTCTTCTAGATTCTACGATATAGTCGTCTAAAAAATAAATATTTATCATACTTATCATCTTTGAGTATTGACTTTCGCGAAATAAATATAAGTAAGTTTGAATAATTCAGTGTTCGTAACTTATTTAATTCCAATGAGCCGAAAATAACCGTTTCGATATCCGTTTACCACAATGCCCCGCAGTTTTCTGAACGCGAGTTCGTGCCTTTGCAGGTCGAATACGAGATGAAAACCCCCTATTAAAAAAGTCCCCCACTCTGCTCAGCGTAGGGCATGTTTCTTTTCTTTTAATTGAATCGTATAACCCGAAAAACCGTTATTTTACAATTGTATAGACTCGACAATATATATTACGTGTTCGGAGTTATTCAACTTGTTACTCGATTAGATTTACATTAAGAACGGAGAAAACGATATCGTCATTTATTTAGGTTAGGTTAGGTTTTACCTCTTTTATTTAGTCTGTACGATATTTAATCGCGCGCAGTATCCAAATGTACGTTTTGCGAATTTTTAGCCACATATATAGCATTGCCAATATTGACGCAAAACAGTGGGTTGTACGATTTTTCCGGTATCGTTTTAGCTGCAAGACCGTAAGTATAATAACGGAAAATAGAAGACGCCAAATCTACATAACCTTATCGCTTTCGACTGTATACGATAGTGCCGCTCGTTAACATTCAGTTTCTTTATCGTCTTTTTTTTTTTTTTTTTTTTTTTTTATTATTATTAAACGCTTATCTTCCGTTTATAATAATCCGAAAAATCTCGACGAGATTAAAAAGAAACCGTAGACCTATATATATATATATATATAATGATTCCCACTGATCGCCCGATATTCGCACATTAACCTAAATTAATATAAACTTTAAGTGCGATATCATCTTTTTTGAACGATCTTGGGGACTGCCTTCCTACCGAAGTTATAGAATGAATATATTACCGTTTCGCTCTCTGAATACCCCTACGTTATCGCATATTTTATTTACTGTAAATATTTTCAATAAATATTTTTAAATAAATAATAGAGAGGTATTGGTCTTCAGTTCCGGTTCTTCATTTTTTTTTTTTTAATTTTCTTTTTAGAATAAAGGTTTCGGTTCCGGTCTTGGTTTCCGATATTTTTGTTTATCTTATTATAATATATACAAGCGTAGGTCTGTATTCTGTTTCCAGAAAAAGTTATTCTCGGTTTGGTGTCCGGTTTAAATGTTCGATAAATTGTCGTTGTTGGTTTATTTTTTTGTACTACGGACCACGAGTTGTTTTCAAACAATAACAGTCGAAATTAAATTGATATATTCTAAATGTTGTTTGGCTTGGCCAAAAGAAGACAAAATCTAAATAAAAGACTATTGGGAGAACAGAAAAACCTTCCTTGTTTGGGAAAACAAGATCATTTCGTATAGAAAACAACTTTTAATTCGTATGGGTCGATATCGATTCAATATCCTTACGAAAAAAAAAAAAAAAAAAAAAAAAAAAAAAAATCAAAAATCAAAAACGCTTCGTATAGGAAACGGATTATAACCTAACCTAACCTAACCCCCTCACACATTACGATAATTTATAAACGCGTTAACGATTTTTTAAATTGATTTCATACTGTATGCACTTCGAATCTTTCAATAATGCACCCGACAATCTTTTCAATATTGTACCTGACAGTTATTTCTATAGTATGGGGAGGTTTTTATCGCAATACTAATATAGAATTCATAACTTTAAATATAATATTATATTATATGAATGTACGTCACACTTTATCGGAAAATTTGTATAGCAAAATATGACGGCAATAAATTCGCATCGACACAGCTCTTATAATGCGATACGGCATAATAATTGCTTGGGGCGGTTGTAATAATACAACTTTGAAGTATAATTTGTGAGTTGCTCTCAAAAGGATTTTTATTAATAAAAATAATTTTAAGTAAACCCAAATCCAAAACATTTCCGTCAAATGAATTATTGAATTATTACGTGTGCTCGATTTTGAAAAAGTATTCAGAAACCAAGCAACATGCTTTATTTCTAAAATTTTAAATCAACCTCATAACGCTAAAAAAACAACATACAATAGTGAAAAAGTATTTGAATATTTTTGAACGAATACATTCGAAAACTGTCTATATACAACCCATCAAATACGGCTAGACGATTATTTACGAAATGACATCATTGGGTAAAATAATCGAACTGTGCAGAGAAAGTTTTTTTTTTTTTTTTTTTTTTTTAAACACGGTTTTTGTACTAAAACGTTCGTATTCGACCAGTCAATAACGTCTGTTACTATTGTCGGTGGTCAAAGAAGATTCGAAAGTTTCGTTATTTAAAGTTATTTATTTTCAATTTTTTTCTTCGATTTGTTCGTGAATTTATCCAATTCTATAGGAACGACTTAGATGGCGCACCGATAGAAATTATCGGAAACTTTATTATTTTATATGTACGTGAAATTATATCGTTGACTTAATCGCGGTAAAACGTACGTATATAATATTTGAGAATTGTTCAATTTTACCTTGTAAAAGTGTCAAGTACACGATACGAATATTCGTGATGCCATCAGGGGCCAATAATAACGGTAATAACCATAATAATTGTGTTCGATGACTAGAAACATTAACACTGGTGCAGGTGGTTTTAATAATGCAATTATTTCTAATCCCCAAACCGAGTACTCGGGGATAATATGCGAAAAACCGTTCTATACTCAATTGTTTGCTGTACAATGTTAATTATTATTAATTACTACCAAGGTAGTGTTGTAGCTATGAATTTTTAAATCGCGGACATTCGTTGCGTATAGAGGTACCTATTTATATACACATTAGGATGATTACGGTTTTCTGGGCGTAATATATATATATATACAAGTTATGGGCAGTTATAAATTATTAAATTTAAAAGCATCTCGCCCGACGGTTATATTTTATCGCACGGGGCGTTCGAAAAGACGTTTATGCAGAAAGGAACGAGCTCGTTCGGGCCTGGTCGTAACACGAAATGATATTTTGTTATTTCAAAACGGTTAAATTCGAAAATTGCCGGCATTTGAACAAATGGCGCCGGAACGATTTTTTGAATCGCGGGAGCTTAATAAAATAATTTTTAAATACTTAAGAAAAATGATTAAACGATTCTCTTCTGTTCGATGGTTCCGAAGTTTTGCTACAATATTCAACGTACGAATTATATAGACGATTACTGAAATCTATATATTTTAGCAGTGGGGGCTCAGCCCACAGGAAATTTTTTCCATGGGGCGATCGCGCCAATTTCCTCCGTTGGTCCGACGTCCCGGATTCTAAAATTATTTGCGTTTGAAATAATCCAATAATTTTATAATATTGTTAATATTTTGTTTCAGTTGAAGCGCACCGCGTTACATAATACCGTGGTAAATGTTTAATCGATTCAACATATTAACTCGCATTCATATTAAAACCGGTGTTGTACAGAAGAAAAATTAGTATTCGTAAATACTTATCAAAAATGTATCTGCCCAAATACGTATTCTGAACACATAATATCTGTTCATCTGTACTCGGAATACATTTAAAAAGTATCTATTACACGTCATATCGCACAGTGATATCATATATATATATATATATTTATATATGTATACGGTCGATTCAAAAACATTCACGCATTGTACCTACTGTGTTACAGTATTAATACCCGGACGACACAAGACGATTCTTCCACGAGTAGAAAGGCGATTTAAGATTCGTCGTATAAGTAACGTAAGGTAATAATTTCGATTACGACAAAAACCAGTTAAAGCGAAAGCGATGTCCGTTTCATCTGTCATTTTATATACGACTCCGCCGTCGCGGCTTACCGATAATAGGCCGTTGTGTTCGCCGCGAAAATGTGATAGTTTTTAATTATATTATATTATGTATCGCTGTCGACAATTATTGGCGATTATCAGCAAAATAAATCGGATATTGCGTTTACATTGACGTCGTTTTATATGGGGCCCCGTAGGTTTCATTGAATCGGGCCCAGTAATTTAAACCCAGCTAACTGGATCCCACTGGGCAAAAGAAAAATTAAAATTTAATTTTAGCAGTAATTGACAAATTTAGCTGTATGGATAGTAAGTATATAATACGACAATTATAGGATGTAATTGTACGTCCTCTTGACGTAACCGATGCGTATAGGTACAATTTAAATTTCAATGTCACTTGTAAGCAATTTAAATTAATCGATGTACGTACGCATTAATAATTGTATTTACCTAGTATGTAATTTGTATGTATATTTTTTTGAAGACTCATATCGTAGAGACATTTAATAAAAAAAAAAACCAATATTGGTTTACGGTGTGTACAGTAGTAAATCGAAAAATTGGTCTTGATTCAATCCAAGTTTTTTTTGAACCCGGAACATATAATGAATTTGCAATTATATTAACGTTATACGCGGAAATGAACAGTTGTTATATATTTTTAAAAAACTTATACTCTTTTTGTACGTTTTTCTGAAGTATATTTAATTTCGTTGGGCTTTTTTTTTTTTTAATACATTTTTTAAAAATCGTTATTATACATATTTCACCAACAAAAATGTGTAAAAGTAATAAGATATCCTTGCAATAAAAATATAAATTAACATTAATCATTAATACATTATAACTTTAATATTCTATTTAAATTTGACTTTCTAATGTAATCTGATAAAATCCTCTTATTTTTAAATGTGTTTAAATTAATATTTATTTTTCTACAAAGATCTATTCCTTACATGTATTGTTTTTATTTGTCCAAATTGTTCGTTGACTTTGAAAACACATTGAAATTACTAAGATTTTTCAAACGTGTATTATATTTCGAACAAGATTGTTCGACTAAAGTTTAATAATATAATATACTATACGAGTTTGGATCAGAAACCACAAAATTGTCTTTATATATTTCTATAATATTATTACTGCAATATTTCGCTCGTAGAAAAACATATTTTCGAGGAGATGAAAACAAGTTAGTTTAATAAGTCCCGATCGAAACTCTAATTTTGTTCGAGTAAATATAATTACTAACTAGCTTGAAATTATTTAAACACAAAGTTATTTCGTACGTACGTATTTTATTCGTTTATATTTCATTTTCGGTGGCGTAAGACAAGACAATTAATGAATTAATTTTCGATCTCGCGTACAAATTATTAATAAGTACCTACCACGTTAATTTATTAATATATGAAGTAATTGTCAAAGCGAACAATTATTTATTTACTATGTATGATGTACGTATGATTGTAGAAACTTTCACACGAGAAAATAACGACGTATGGTTATATTTTTATTTTTTTGTTAAAGGTTCATTAAATTGTCTCGTCGTGTAACTTGACATGCACGTAGGTATTAATGCTGTCACGGAAGAAGAAAAAAAAAACAGTAAAATTCTCCAGAGTGTAGTTTTTGTTTTATTTTTGTTCTTCTACCCAATGCATAGGGGGTATTGCGACGAATTAATTCCATCTTGTAATTATATCGTAATTATTCTGCTATATTTGTCGACATAAGTACAGAGACGGCGCGGCGTGTACTCGTCGTTGCTGTATACTTATAATTAAACTTATTCGAGCGTAACAATAATCGAGTACGTTTTATACGACGACGGTGCAGTTGACATTTCCTCCCGTGTTCTTTTTTAATAATAATAATAATATCACGAAGAATATTATAATATATAATATCATATTTTATTATAGAGATTTGATTTTCTCTCGCGAGGTTTGAATAATACAATATAAATACGAGAATAAGAACGTGAATTATTTTAAGAATGATTTTTTAATTTTTTTTTTTTTTTTTTAAATTGCAAAAACTCGCCCAGACGAGTAGTGGCGCATACAGAAATATATTATATATTATGCCGCGGTAATTGAGACACTCCATAAAAAAAATAAAAATAAAAAAAAACCCGTCGACTGTTCGAGAAGCTACGTGTTTTTCATTTCAAATTGAAAAACAAATATTATATATTCTGGATTATTAAGTCGGTACCTAACCGGCGGACGAGACTTCAATAAAAACTAATTGTTCACATATTTACGTTTTTAATAATGCCTTTATACATGCTCTATACGCACGGCTGCAAAATTCGTGCTCAATGGGGTATGGTATATACGTTTTGTCGTAAAATTATTCCGGGGTTTAATACTTATTTTAATTATCCTTATTTTATCTTTTTCCCTCCCCTACCCCCTCCCCTATAGATTTACGATCACATTATTATCAAACTGTATGACCGATAAAACTACAATTATGTAAACACTGACCACTGGTATCAAATGAAAACGTCAGTTAGTTATCTCGTAGACCTATTAACTATCTGATGGACTGCGCCTAGTACATTATTCGTAATACTCGAAAATCAGACAACATCTGATAAGCATGAAGGAGTGTTCTGAAAGAAAAAAAAAATTAATTTTGCTTATCGTTTCCATGAAAAATATTGAACTCTCATAAGCAATACCGTTGATAATACGACTCGACCGACGTACGTAATCAGCGGTATAATTTATAATAAATTAGGACGCACGTGTGATAAACACGAAATCGTGGTAATGAATCAACGATTTGTATGGAAAAACCGAGAAATATTTCTTTTTTCTTCCTGAAGAACACTCTCGTGTTTGCTTATCAGATGATGTCTGACTAATATTTGATCGAGGCGCTATGGTTCACTACGGTTAATAAGTCTATGAGATATCTAGTGATTTATATATTTGCGATACGGTTCGAGTGAAAGTCGATAAAACACAATCACACTGCTAGGTATAATAATTAATGTATTTTCCTAAATCAATTAGTGTAAATATTACATAGCGACTATAAAGTCGGGCACAATTATAATTGCGATACGTAATTATACGAAGTGTTCTAAGCGTTTTATAAAATAACGTTTTAAATATGAATAAATCGCGGTGAACAGGTTATATCCACATTATACTTCATCACGACTATATTATAATATTTAGAGGTTATGAACAGGGCGACGGGACGTTATTAAAACTCTATTATTGCACGGAAATCATAAAATATGCAAGGCATTCGTCTACGATCACGCACTTTATTGGTAACCTCGAAAATATTTTATCGTATAACCCGAAAACTCGATACTGGATAAGGTATAGATAACCTGTACTTACATATAATTTGTCTATGCTCCAACTCAAAACGTAAAATTACTATAATTAAACATTAAAATCCACCGCGGTTTTCCGCCGTTATAAGTTTTTTTTTTTTTTTTTGTCTACAACGTTTTAAACACGCATTTTTTTTTTTTTTTTTTTTAATACGAATACTCGGGATTCGGCCGTCCGTAATTCATGCACGCACTGCACGCTGTAGTTGAACGATAAGTTGCGGCAAACGATTTTTGGTGCCGCGGCAATAAATTCGTAGCAGAACGTTTATGATTTTGTTTGGCCAACCAAACCGGTGATCCGGACAGGACATTACAATATGACCAATATGCATAGGTAATACTGAGATAATAATAGAGATATTTACGCGTAAAGTTTATCCGGCGAGAAATACCGGGCCGATAAAATATTGCGGCCGACGCGTATACGTTCGTGTACACAGGCCGCAGTGATACTTTAGTACTTGCTTTACCCAATTTACTTATTGTACGCGCACAGTGTCCCGGGGTTTTATAGCCGTTTTAGTAGCCCGGCCAGGTGGTGTGTACACGGGATAATATATAGTAATATTATACATTTAACGGGCCGTAGATAAAGCGCGCGTTATAAATTATAATATTATTTTTTGCTTATGTATATGTATGTATACGGAAATTTATCGTCACGCGAAAATTAGCGCAATAGTACAAAAGCGTACGGGCAAAGTTTGCGGTAGGTATCCCCGTGTACGTGCGAAAAAGTACGTGTACCGCAAATTAAAAATAAAAACCGCTACGTCGCCGTGGTCGTCGTGTTTTCCGTGTCGAGACTTTTGGGCGGTGGCGGCGGCGGCGGCGGCGGCGGCGGCGACGGCAGTGTACGGGGTACGATCCGATGCGGGATTTGACGAATTCCTATAAGCGATCGCACGGGAAATCGTCGACTACTCAGTTGTACACCCTGTACATTTGGTAGGTATACGTTTTTTTTTTTTTTCCCCCCCTTTTCCGCGGTTTTCGTGTACAGCCGAGTCGCCTGCCCCCGCGGCCAAAATACTTTCCGGAGGGGAAAAAATCCTGCGCGGGTAATCGGCCGAAACGGTTATCGCGTGTCGTGCGAAACACCTCGGAACACGAGCCGCGTACATATATATATATTTATAAAGGCGGCGAAACATATATTACCTTTAAAACAAAATAATATAATCAAATAACAATCGAATAAATGTAAAATAATAATACATGTACGTATATTAGGGTGGTATGTTTTTCACTCGTTTTAAAATGTCATTCCGCCCCCCTAAATATTTTTGCGATTTTCGCAGTATAATAATAATAATAATTCAAATTTGAGATCCGTTTGGATAATATTTAGGCGGAGGCGCGCCGCGTTGGTATTACAAATATAAAAAAAAAAAAATGCACGAAAACGAAAGAATTGATTTTTTAATAAAACACAAAGTGCGCCTTTATTTGAATCATAAAATTGTTAATTTTGTTACCACGTGCACGAGGATTTGTTAATTATAGACGCTTTGAAACAATGCATAGAAGTTTCCTTGGCAGTGGGGTAAAAACGGTAATATTTTTGATCTTGTTTTATTTTTGTGGGTATTCGGTTAAAAATAATCGCAGAGACATGAAATTTAAAAACGTTATATCGTGTCGAATTAAAGTTGCTCCGTAAACTAATATTAGTAGTATTTTTGTTATTTATTTATTTTTTTTTTTTAGTGTAACCAAGGTAACACTAAAAATCAACAAAAATAAAACCAATGTATCCGAAATACGTATTGAGTAATTTTTATTTTTAGAGAAAACTTTTTGGAACCGGGAAAATGATTTCAAGTAAAGAATCGCCGGTCGGTATAAACATTAAAATATGTACAAAGTTCAAACTTCTAGTTTTTTAAGACGATACTGGTTATACCTTATCTGATTGACCCAAACTTTCTGGTATTTAATTTTTTTTTTTTTGTACACGCATCGATTAACCGAAAATATTTTGAAATTAAATATTAAGGAACACCCCACTGTTGATATATTACAACGAACAAACAATTGATATAAAGTAAACTGTCCACATATGTAAGGGCGTTAATATTAAGCTCGACTTAAAGAGCTTAGCTAAGGTTAGCTAAGACTCTAACGGTTGGAGCCCTTCACTATAATATTGGAAAAAAAAAGACCCAGAATTTTCCGGGATTTTCGCGGAATTTTCCACTTCTCCCACAGGACATCTTACTTTCTGCATCATTAGCATCAATTACACCGGAATCGGAACCTAAAGGTATCTAAAATCAAATTTTGTTTGAAATGATGTTGAAAAGTGCTTCTAATATTGTACATTTAATTTATATAATTTGTATTGTTGTTATAACGTAAAATTGAATTTAAGTCGTTGTTTCAACGTACAAAACGTTGAAACAACAATTATAAAATTAAATTTAAAAAAAGAAAAAAGAGTCGGCGCACGCCAATGAATATAATATAAAATGTCACAGCGGTTAAAACAGTATTTTAAAATATATTACTATATTATACAGTATTGTCTGAGCCGTTATGCGCGGTGACTGAGCGGTTTTTTTTTTTTTTTTTTACAATTTTTTTTTTCCTACACTCGTATCATCTGCCCGTACAACACAATAATATTATATAGGTAATGTTTTGTTGCTATTATTATTATTTTTTTTTTTCCCGATCCGTTTGTCGTTAACGAACGATAAATCTGTTATTACGACGATGATGCGGTCGTTATAATAATAATAATAATAAGTACGACAACCGACGAAAGGTGGGCACAGATGAGTCGATGAGAGTCTAATAATTATTAGCCGATTCGATAGCAATATACAGGGTGATTATATATTTGTTCACGATTTATATAATATAACTATTATACGTACGTTTCGAGTGAATTCGATTATTCTCCGGTTTAACATAAATTTAGATATTTCACCCTTACGGATACACCACAATATAACGCGTAGTTATCGACTTTTGATTTCCGTACAATGCGACTAGCGTTCGAAAAGAGAATATTTTTTTTTTTGAAAACCGTCGACATACCCTTCCCAAGAATTTTTTTGTCAAAACTCAAGTGTCTACGACTAGACAAGTGTAGACTATTCGTCTGTAGTAGTAGTAGTAGAAAACGGTCCCATTAAAAAACCGCAGGGTTAGTTACAAAACCGTTCGATAAACGGTAAAATAGAATATTTTAACATATTACAGCACAAAAAAAAAAATGTGTTTTTTTTTGTTATCATATATAATTTATAACTGGCAGTTGGATATAAGTAAAAGAATTAATTATGCGGAAAAGGACCGACCGAACTCGGCAGTTAAAGGGGTACGCCCAATGTAATTCTGCGTATTTTCCAAATTTACTTTACTTTTGAAATTGCTTACCATATTTCCAATTTCTACTCCTACACTGCAGCACTCAACGGGCCGAGGCATTTTTAACTGTGCATAGTAAAATAATTTATGTCAACCAACAAGACGAACGATCGTTTCACAAATCAAAAACAAATCTGTACTATCAAAATATTTTATATTAAATTGTGTAGATAATTATTATAACTGCTTATGAAATATATACAAATATTGTTTATTTTTTAATTTATCCCTCGAAAATTCGGTCCAGTTACGGCCTCCAGACGGGTGTGTGTGGAATTCACGATCAAAAGTGTATACCTTCAATTAATATTCCACTTAATGGTGCTTTTTCGAAAAAATTTCAAAATTCCCCCGACTTTATCTAAAACAAATTTTCGATAAAAAAATCTATTTTTATACTCAACCAATACTTTGAAACAAATATATTTTTTTATTATTGGACTTAATTTACTCGTTCGGTTTACACATTCAAATTCTTTGGTCGCAAAGCGAGTCCGGGATACGGAATACGGGCAACATTTCGAAAATATTGTAAATAATGACTGAAAAAAAAAAAATGAAAATGTACTCGACATTTTCGTTGATAAACGAAATCACCCTGTATTATATTATTGTCATTACAGGTCATTATATATATATATATAATTGGCCACGATTGCGTAATTATTGTACATTTTTGTTAATTATCATTTTGACAAGACCGCGGACGGTTTTCGTTCTAGCCGCAGACGACTTTAGAATAATTGTCGTTGTCGGGCGCGTCGTTATGATTTACTCGGAGAAGGTCGCCAAGGGCAACGCTGCCGTCCACGTTTCGTAATATTTGTATTATGATTTTTTTTTTTTTTTAATTTTTTTTTTATTATAACAATATGCCTAATCCACATGATGATTTTTTTTTTTTTTTGTTAGTTTTAACGTCTAATTTTCACGTCTAGTTGAGTAGGCTATTTTTTTATTTATTTTTTTTTTTTTTTTGTTGCGGCCGAACGACGACCGTGATATTATTTTAATGATGATGATGGCGGCGATGAGGTTTTATGCAATTGGGGGGATTATTTTTTCTTTACAATTATATTATATTCGCGTATACGTATTAATTCGACCGAAATGTACGTTTTTCGTTGGATTCGGCCATCCGAAACTTTACGAAACGTTAGGCTCGTTCGTTATTGGTACCATACCGTATAGAAAGTCCGTACACATCGATGATAAAAAAATAATAAAAGAGCGTTGATCAAAGTATATTCATCGAAATGTATATAATACGATCAGCGATGAAATAAATATATTTAAGTCGTGATTTTATATGATGGTGAGAGGGGTATTCCACATTAACCTTAGTCTTACGAGGATTAAATGATAAATCAGTGGCGTTCTTTGCCTATGCGAGAACGGTGGCAATGATAATTTGTTCTCTTTTTATACTTCGCTTATTATGTTAATCCAATAAAAATATTTTCTCCGTAACGCAAATTATATGACACTCGTCGGGAGATAAGTTTTTCGTAATTCTTCGTCCGTAACCTATACCTACTGAAAAATTAACAATAATACAATTTTTAAAAAGCAGCGTTCGACTTATAACCGTGAACTCCGTTTGGAATCGATTTTTTTGTTTTTATAATTAGGTTCAAATATAAAATAGTATAAAAGTACGATACGAGCTTAACGAAAATCCGACGAGAATTATTTATTTCCTTGTTGTATCGAGGGAAAAAATGTTGTGTTTGGGTAAAATATAAAATAAAAATAATAATAAGAGTATGTTTTAGTTACTATACTCGTACTCCGTAAATTAAACTTGAATAAACAATAATCGAAACAATAATATATTTTAAAGCATATTCTGGAATAAAAAAAAAAAATAAAAATTTAAAAACAATATTTATTGATAAATAACTGTGCACTTTATTAATTTTTTTTATTAACAATTAATATTCAGACAGGAAATAGCATAATGGATTCTGTTTATTTTAAATTCGTTTAAAATGTTAATGTATTCTATTTTCGTGGACAGTAAAATAATTATTTTCACTTTTTTATAAGAATATTTGAAATAATATATACGATATATAAGTTTGTTTGTTATTTTCTCTTGATTTTCAGTGATGAATATATATATATATATATGTATATTTTTAAAAAACGAGACTTAAAAAAAAATTATATATAATATATAAAATAAATATTTTGTCATCTTTCAATTTTCGCAACACGAATTATTATTCATTTAATATTTTATTATATTATTAGAATTCATTTATTTCTAAGAAAACTAATAAATAAATAATATATACCTGAGCGTAAAAAAAAAAATTTAAAAATAAAAGTATGCCGTGTTTTTTAATTTATTTTGGAATATTTATTAATAATTGTTGTGTACGTTTAAAATTTGTGTTTTATAAATTGTTATTATTCCAGTAAAATACAAATTAGTAATTTTGTATAATATTTTATACAAAATGAAGATAAAAAACTACAACTTTATTTCATTTACGGTAAAACTATAAACATATATTTTGAACGTTAGATTTTATAAGCGATTATAATGTATAATTTCGAAAATATTTTTATATAAATAATTTTCCAGCCAATTTGGATGTAATCATAAAAGCGAATAAATTAATGTAACTTACAAAGTATATATAATAACTAAAATGTAATAATTGTAACCTTATTTTTCCTTTTGATCATAGCCTTTATTTAAACGAAAATTTGTCATGATAACGTAGGTAAATTACTTATAAAATAACAAAATTGTCAAACGAAAATACGGATAACTACTTTGATGGTGCTAATACTAGAGGTCACTGTAGGATTGTTGAAAAGAAGAAGAGAGAAGCGATGAAAAATCAATTGTAATTAGTATTCGAAAGAGGAAAACGTTTTCGTCGAAGTGTAAGTCGCACGAGGCTTATGGATAGAGACGTAGTAGAAATAACTGTAATCTATAGGTTGAGATGGAAGAATGAGACGAATAATAATAATAATAATTATGTTTTACTCGTTTTCGAATTAATTTTAGTAACTTGATGATATTAATTGATAGGCACCCGTAGAGAAAGTTGTACGTATTAGTACGTGTTGGTTTGTTATGCATAATGATAATGTGTTGGGAAAAATATTACGAATTTTCTAACAGTACCTTCAAAGTACATTGCAAATGGATTTCTATGGGCATACACGTGCAAATAGGCGCTAATGCACGGAATACACAATTCTGGATCGCGTAGTATAACAGTATATTATTTATGTTACGATAATATTGTTATTGCATCGTGATTATATCTGGTCACGAAGTTATATTCGCGTAGGCCTATGGTATAACAACTGGTACGGGACGAGCACATCGGCGGTAGAATTGTCATCGCCAAGTTCCCAATCTACAAAAGTTTACCCCTGTAGGTTCGCTTGCACGGATATGTCCTTTCTGTGAGTTCGCGGACGTATCGCTGGCCCGCAGACGCGCTCGTTATTACAGTGGCTGATAAACCGCCCGTTTTACAGTATGTTGCCGTCTTGTACTTTTATCAGCGAGAACAGAACACAACTTTGCCCGTGCCGCTCGTGATGATACAATACAGTTAATTCTAAACGGTTGTGGTACCTATATATTTATGACCGATTTACTACGCGGAAGTATTTCGTTCACGGTACTATAAACACGTGATTAATTCGCATGCGTCGTAAGTTTAAATACGGCCGATTTAGGCCAAATGCCAACCATGTTTTATGGGTAAGGAAGTTCGCGTCCTTGTTGACTGCGTGCGAAGCGTATCGTTGAAAACGCATATATTACGGCGACAGTAGCCGACAGTGCGAAGGACTATTCTGGATTGGAACACTTTTTTTTTTTTTTTTCGTTAGTATTCGATAGTTTTCGGTTAAACCCCGAAGCGTGTCTAGCGTATTTTTTCCCATAACGCAAGTACAGTAGTTTTGTACGTTTCGTTTTCGAATTTGTGTTATTATAAACACAGAGCCCCGTGGCTTCTAACAGTTACTGATTATGTAATTTTATCTGCAGGTGTGCGTATCTGCAAGTGTGTGACAACTTATAACTATACCATAATATTATTTAAATATGTACGCGCAATATTAAATATTACGTCATGTTCACCATTTGGTGTACAATACTTTCAATATTATAAAGATCGGAAAAAAAAAAAAAAAAAAAAAAAAAAAAAAAAAACACCAAACAAACGAATCCGCAATGTCCTTTCATTAATGGAAATGTGCGTAGCGACGGGCATTGTAATATAGTACAATATGTTTTACGCCGCTGTGAAATTACTGTAATTTCGATTTTCCCGTCAGAATTTTATTTACAGCGTATATACTTAAATTGTATGCAAATTAGATGTATATAATAATATACCGAGTACACTATATATAATCGTTGTACACAGTGTGCGATTCATCGTACCAATAAAACATAGATTATATTATAATATCGTGTAGATTTATCGGCGAATTAAAAATTTGCCGGTAATTCACGCACGCCCGGTCCGGTTCATTGTTATTATACTTTAAACTTTACCTCCCCTCTTATTATGTACGGCATCTATAAACTTTTGTACTCGGCTCTTCCCGTGTAAATAATTCCGCAGCAAAAACTGCTGCACCTCTTGAACAAAAAAAAAAAAGCCGAAAATCTCGAGTTGCGACGGTTTTCGCGAAGAGACGGATGTTGTCGTGGGCCCTATACTTTCGACGGTAAAGTATTAAAAACCCTATGGTTTCTTTATAGACTCGTCACAACTCACAAGTGTTCTTTTGGCCAAAAGTGTACGTGATATAAATTTCATTGTGTTTTTACATTATACGTTTAACGTTAGACTCGAACGAAAAAGAAGCATATACGACGTATGTCTTATACGTCGATAATAAATAATGATTTTAAATTTATTTTCCAACGAAATTATAATAATCCGAAATATTATAGACGGATCGTTGTTACTGCTCTGAAAATCAGAAATAAAATGAATACAAATATAAGCAATACTTATTGTAGCCTAAGTAGCTATTGTTTTACATTTTTTGAATTATATATATATTGAAAAATTATTATTATCGTAATGACGATAGCGTTTTTTTACGGTTGATATTTTACATATATTTAAAAATATTACTACGACATTTTGAGACTAATCTGAGTGAATCACAGTGGATATATAAAACATATCTAGGATAGCCGACTATAAACGAGCAAATGGAAGCCCGGCAGCCATATACGAGTATATGCGATGCCCTCGTATATCAAGGGGGCAAATTGCATAGATTAGCCCGTAAACCATATATATATATATGCCCTCGTATTATATTAGTTTATGTCGTGAATTGTGTGATAATATGAAAAACAATTAAACATGTCTCTGTCAAATCTACATTGCTTTCTATATTATTATCACATAATTCACGGAATAAAAGTAAATATTAAATTGATTACCCAATACTACAATTTGCCTACCTGAATCTCGGCGGGTGCAATGTGCATGCCAAATTTCATATTTCTCATACAGACGGCTATCTTGTATTGTTTCATGGTGAATTTTCAAATAGTTTCTGCAACATACATTTTTGTGTACCTTATGGTGTCGATCTAAGGATGTTGAGAGTTCAAGACATGGGTGGGCGGCATGACGTGGTATGGCAGAAACTCTCGGAGTCACAAAGCCCCCAAAAAAAAGAAGAAGATAAATTTGATAAATGCATTTAAAATATAGTTGTATGTATGCGTGGTAAATTTATATTTAGATTATTAATTAAATACTAAATTGAGTTATAATGTTTTTATACATTTATACATTGTAATTATTTTTTAATGCGTAGTTAAATTTAAATGCGAATTTATATTTTATTTTTTGGTCCGAGTATAATGTCCAATGGACACCGGAAAATTTAAAAAAACAAGCTTGCCGGAAAAATGAGAGAAAGCGACTTGGGAGTCCCGGTGGACGTCGACGGCGATATAGAAACGCACGAAACAAAACACTTAACCATTATTTTCCTAATAAATCGGCTTTCGGCATTTAAGTGTATAATAAAAGTCAAAATATATCAGTATTCGTTTCGTTTACGATAAAAAAAAAAAAAAAAAAAACTTTTAAACGATTATTGCACTATAAATAAATAAACATCCATGCCTCGATATTCTTCGTGCTGTAAATTATTAATTATCGAACTGTTTTTATTTTTTTTATTTGCTAAGTTACAGACAAAAAAAAAAAATATATCACACGTCAAGCCACTTGTACGAACAATCCAGGGCACCGGGAAATGTCCCGGGTTGCCCTTGATAATATGTTAATTAAAATAATGGAAACCTGTAAAACAATAATGATATACAATAAAATTACCCATATAACAATTATATGGGTAATATTCAAATTGAAATTTGTCACGACTAACGGGTATCGAACACATTATTTTGTACGTATTGTTCTGCAGTACACGCATACAAACACCAAAAACAACGAAATCTCGACCAAACCATACTTTTCGGTTATTTTATTAGTGATGTAATTACAGGTTAGGTTGGGACGCATACCAAAGTGTTGACAAATATTCGATTTACCTATATTTTAAACGAAACGTAAAACGTAGTAATTTAATCGACTGTTAATATTGAAATATTGTTTTTAAAGTCATTAATAATTGCCGTCCTATTATAAAGATGGCTCGGAGCTGAACTAAAAATTGTTAATAATAAACGGATAATATTATTAACAACGATATTATTGAAGGCAATGCAGAGATTCAAAATTTTGTTTTTTCTGCTTCGAATGAGACCTGTAGATTTTAATAAAAATGTCTAATAAATTTATTGCCTATTCTAACTGTTCACTGTTCCAGTCACATTGCAGGCCGTTTAGAATTTCGCTGCAGGCTTATTTTATATCTTACAATTGTTTTATTGGCCATTTACGTCCAAAAATAAATTACATGTATAAATAAGGATTTATCTTATACACTTTACCCGTTTTCAATCGATATAAATATCCATAGTTGATCCAACAACTTTAGCCCGTTTGATACTATCAAACGAGTGTTTTGTTATTTTACAGATCGAAATCAAACGTTAGAACGGTTTATATTTCGCCACGGTTGTCGGGAATTTACACGTATAGGTATACTGTATAATAGATTGTCTTAAAATACTTAACAACTGCTCGTACGTTGCTGTTCGGGCAACATTTCGGAGCGTGTGACTAATCACTTTGAAACCCTTCTCAAACAGGATTAGCAAATTGTTTAGAGAAAAAACCGGAGAGTGTTCGACACGGCGGCAATGTGCGTACTCTTCGGCGAGCGGATGAGAATTATACGGGAAATCGCTCGTCCGAACGATCCTATTTCGCCCGCTTAATATCCCGTCGCAATCTCTAATCGTGAAAAACACGATTTGCGTTTTATGGACCTTTAAAAAGGGTAAAATTAAACGTCTATCCCTGTATAATATATATCGTCCAAATAATAACAAATATATAACACCCGGGTGAATTTAATTTAATTTTCTATCGTTTTAGATCTATTTATATAGCCGTAATAGCCGCGCACACATTTTTATATTATTTTATTTCCGCGATACGGATCGCCCGCCGTACCATTATTATTATTGTCCAATAATAATATATTTACGATCCAATAAATTAATCATCGTACGATGATAACTCGTATCTATATATCGGCTCTTGAAATAAAAATCCAAGCACGTCAAATTCTCCGTCAATATAACGACGAGAATTGATTTCGCAAATATTTTTATTATTATTATTATTATGAAACGGTTCTAAAGTAATTGTAATTTGACATGAATGTACCAATATTAAATATTTGCTCGTGCATTAAATTAACATTTAAACGAATATTCGAAACTCGAATAGGTATTATAAACCATTAATTGCATATATTATCGGAATAAGTGAAATTGTCGATTATTTTTTACTTAAAAAATAATAATTTGTTCGAGTTTTATTATTGGAAAGTAAATCACTAGATACACCAATAGTCAATAATAATCGTTTAAGCGCCGTATAAGTTCTTTTAAGAACCAAGTTTTTTTTCGACCAAAATGTATTGATTGACAAAGCTTCGAGTTTTAGTTAAATCATTTTAAACAATTATTTTTTTTTACAGTGAATGCCGAATTTTCTCCTGTTCAAATATATAAACAACCTACGAGTAACCTAAATTTTTATTTTATCCAAATGACCTTCTGGAACTCCCTGCGATGCTAATGCGGAATTTTAACGAAATTTCGATAATAGTAAAACCAGATTTTCAGGTGCTCTGGTTTTTTTTAAATTAATATTTCGTCGGGCGTAGAGGCCTGACTATTGCTAATATTATAAATCATCGAAATGTATAATTATTGTGAATATTACGCCGATTGTTGCCGTACAGACGTGAATATTTCAAACATATAATTATACTAAATTTGATAAAAAAAAAAACATAATACCCATAAGCACGCATTAATTTATTATAAATTAGTAATATTATCCTATAGAACTCGCCCGAATTCCAAAGTATAACACAACGAACGCCGTTGGCACGTTGTTGCGTGAACCGACCGTGTGCTTCGTAAAAAAAAAAAAATAAAAAAAAAATATATTATAATAATATACGAGTACAACTAAAGGTGCGTCGAACACAATAGTGTGCCTCGGCTCACAATTAGGTGATTACGCGATTACGATAATAGTAATGTGTCCTGTCATTGGAGTGCCGAATCAAACGAGCAACGATACCGTACGATTCTTGGAGAGTCTACTCGCCGCGTGAACCAAACCGAATTTTTTGTAAACCTAACCGATCTGACCGGTCTCGGTAGAATCGGGATTCTCGAATTAAGGCAAACGATTATAATCGAGGTACGCGATTAACCAATGTAAATCGAATTTTGGTAAATCGGACAATTGGAATTTCATTACCAAAACATAATATTATTCGTCTTCTTATTATTTTTCCTCCTTCCTTTTTGTTCTCGCCACCCACATCCCACCGTCCATCATCGTTTCTCCATCTCCTCCACGAAGACGCCCTGTTGTAATCCTCTTGGCGCATTTCAATTCGTTTTCACACCAGTCTTCTTTTCACCGGTTACCATCTGTACATTTAACTCGACCATCGACCGACGATTCCCCGAACCTTAATCGTATTGGCTAATGATGAATACTACTGAATTTTATCTAACTTATTAAATAAGTTTGACGATTTATTTTAGATATTACAAAAAATATATTTCGGCAAGTACTGTAATAAATAGTTTGAATAAAATATTTCTGAAATCGGACGGTTAGTACAAATAACGAAGGTTAAATTTAATAACAACATACAGTATTGCAACTACAAGGGAATATTCGTTTTAACATTTACTTTAATTTAAGGTCGGAATATTCGAGAATGAAATTAACACGTTATAAATTGTTGTGGACGATATATTAAACATTTGTATTGACTTTCGACCTAAAGTTATTTTTCAAACATGTTGTGTTGTTTGAATAACTCGCCCGTTGTGTTTAAATGACCGATTCGTGCGGTTTTGTAAATTCGAAAACGATTCCGATGTTAATATAACACTTTTAAATCTTTAGCGCAAAATCGACGTTCAAATTGATAGAACATTAACGTAGTTGAAAAAACTCCGAATTTCTATGCGTGTAGGCGCCTAATCAATAAAAAAATATTCTTGTCGTTTCTCTCCGCGCCTCGTAGGATCGCGCAAATGTATACAAATATATAAATCGTACAATATTACGAATTATATTTTCAATTTTCGTTCACAATAGACGATAATATACAATATCGGAAATGTAAACGTCTCGTAAAACACTATTAATTAATCTTTACAAATAATATTAATGCTGTAATATATTTTCATTACGTACACTTTCTTCGCCTGCAGTTTCCCCCGTTTAACAACTAATGTAGGTACATTTCTTCTATTTTTCCCTTTTTTTTTTTTGCTTCATTGCGAGATTCTAATCTTTACATTGAAACGGTACGTACGTATAAATAAATATTATATACGACACACGATTATATTGTCGCGTCGCCTCCGTCGTCGTATCATATTATATACGAGACGATATTATAGTCTATCTTATTATTGCGAGAAAATCGACATCGCGGGTATAAAAAAACATTTAATTATTATATTTCTTTCGGAGTATACGATTGTGCTGCCGCCGTCGCCGCCGCAAATTCAAAATTAAATTTGAAAAACTCTTTCTTTTCACGTAATAATTCGTAAAACCTATTTTTCGTCTTCGATATTATTATACTTATACCCGCCATAACAGCCGTTGGCGTCCGATCGTTACTCGGACTATTGTTGCTGTATAGTAGACCTGCGGTGACCGGGTTTACAGCTTATATATATGTATATATATAGATGAATATAATATTATTATACCGCCGAAGAAAAAAAATTAGCTCCAGTAATTCGGTTCACGATCCGACGAGCTTATACACATCACGCGCGTACAACAAACAGCACAAACATTAATATATATATATATATGTATAAGAAACTACCTACCTATGTATAGAGGAAGTTTTACACTTTTACCGTACTTCTAATTATTAGTTGCTTAATTAATTGCAACAGCATTCGGTGTATTTAATATCTCGGGGGCTAACTGCCACGAGTCGGGCGTCCCGAACGAGCGGCAGGGGAGGCACAAATTGTGATAATAATTTATAACGCCCGTTTAATCCCTGTACGGGGAAGACGGTGTTTATATCAGTTTTGTTTTAGGGTCCGAAATACCCGAAGTACTTACCGACCACTCCACAGCGACTTTATCAAAAAATTACTACCATATACTCGAATATGAATATCGTTGCGAATACTTTTTTCACTATGAGTACATATGGTTGGGCTGTATAAGCCGTTAAGGGTCAGTGACGGAACTAGGAGCAGGAGATCATTTGATCCACAGTTAATTTTTGCGGGTAAAATTTGTACCTATCTCTTATCAAGCCCCGGGATTCGAAAACATTTATTTGAACGAATCTCCATATTTCTTTTGTAATATAAAAAAAAAAAATAACATTTATTCAATGTTTTCAATAATAATAAAACAAATATTTGTTTGTTTTTCGAATAACTATCCGATCTTAATTTTCAGTCCTAAAAAGGTGGCCTTTAAACAACATATAACTCACAGTTCCCTAACTCGGTAACTCTGGATCCACCACTAAGGGTAAGGGTATTACATTTTAAATAAAATCTTTTTTTTTTTTTTAAACTACTTACTCGAGTACAATACAAGAATACAAATTTTTATTTATTCGGTACTTAGTACGTTCAAAACTTTTAAATTTAATATAGTTTCGTTAAATTTATAGAGCAAGACTAAACCGTATAGTTTAAGTTTAAGTTCAAAACTATCGATTTATATTATAAATATGTTAATGTTAGTGATTCTTTATTGAAAAAAAAAAAAAAACTTAATTTATCAAAAAATCATTGTTCAGAATCGTTTGCAATGATTAATCGTCCCGTCTTGGCATCTATACTACTACAGTGGTTCACCCATGGTGCGACGTATTTAAACATCAATTTGTAATAATATTGATAAATATGAAACGTGTTAAATATTTGGGATACAATCGGGAGAAATAAAATGCAGGGTACTGTATGCGTCGTATACGGAGCTAAAAAGAGAAAATCCATTTTTTACTTCTTCTAGGAATTGATTTTTTTTTTATATATATATACAGAATACACTACCGCGTTGTATATGATTTATTTGGGACGTCTAAAGATGACGGTAAAAACTTTTCCGTCCGACGTTAATATATATTTTTCTGCGCAACGGTGAGCCCGCACTGCTGCGCCGCGCGTTTTGCGACCCATAACTCTGACCGAAAGCTTATTTTTCGCAATCTCCAACGGTCGCTTTTGTCGAGCCGGCCCCCGTTATAGGGTGATTGATCGGAAAGCTGACGGTTTTTTCCCCCTTTTTTTTTTTTTTTTTTTTTTCGATTTTTTTTCTCACGCCCCTACCACCGTGGTCACTATTATAATATACGGTACACGTATAGCGCGGCGGAGGTAAAAAAAGCGAAAGTTTATTCGGGATTTATACAAAAAAAAAAATAAACGAAGTACAATCCGGTTCGTTAGTGCGCGTTTGTGTTATATTATTATAAGAGTATTCCTATTTTCGAGTGTATACCGAAGAAATTCGGAGGCGTTTGATTTTTCAAAACGACGCTTTAAAAATACGATTCGTAATATTAATAATAATTATTTTATTACGCTTTTTCGGACGGGTTTTGGATTTTGTTGGTGGGTAGTTGGCAAGGTGGGGCGATAGAGAGCAACTTGATTTACATCCGTGCGCAACGGTAATCGTTACTAACCGAAAAATTATTCTGAGCGAAATTCGGTTAATCGCGTTTTGAAATGCCGTAGTTTGTACTATTATCATTGAAATTTACACTTTAAATGCTAATAAAAAAAAAAAGCGTACAACTTATGATGGACCTCGAGTAAAATTGTCGAGCATTTGTGCTCCGGCAAAACGATTTTATCCACATAAAACCTAATAAAAATTTAAAAAACTCCACAATTTAAAATAGCTGAACAAATCCTTAGAACGTTTTGAAAATTAATTTGTTTTTTTTTTATATGACACTGCCTCCAATGTTTCAATTAAATTTCGTCGGACGAGGAATTATTTCATATTTGATTTTGAAAAGCGTTAATTTTGGATATTACGGATTTTGATTGCGACAACCGATTGTTTTGTTTATTGTTCGGAATTTTGCCCGGCTCTGGCTGTAACTTGTAACATAATATTTTTCGCGTACACATGCGATGATGGTACGCACACGTCCACGACAAAACGAAGACCACTTTCACCTAGCTGCAGCTGGTAATATAATAATAATATTTTATTAATATAATAAAAACGTTTGTTTGTATGACGACGACGACGCCAAACACGTCACTATATATATATATATATATCATTACTTTTTCGAGACCGCGCCACATTGTACATTATTTTTATTATTATTAGGGATTTTATTATTATTATTTTTTTTATTTTTATTATGAGCATAGCGAGGAACGAAGAATGAATATGCTTTTTTTTTCTCTCTCGGAAAACACATTTTCGGTTAGCAAAAATGATGTGTTTTCGTACTTTCATATATAGTACTCGGGCTCTAAGCCCCAGCAAATTAGTGATCATTTTTAACTAGTTAGAGTTAGAATATTGTAAAAAACTAACTAGTTATAAACTCAAGTTACTAAACAGTTAGAAAAAAGTTGGGTTCCTACTGTAAAACAAACCGTTATATATACATTTAAAACAGAAATAAATGATATGGAATATGTTTAAATTATAACATTGATGATTTTATATTCTTAAATGAATTTACAAAAAAAATTTATTAAATTTGAACTGGAGAGTTTGTTCGACATTTCTATCTATGTTTTTTCTAATTTCTTTGTAAAACTCATACATTTGAGGCCACATTGGACTATCATCTAGTTCAGCTTCACAGCCTGATTCACTTGGTTTAAATTAAAATTAATATTAGATGTAAATTATGAACAAGAAAAATACACAGTACACTCACACGTGTTAATCAAAATATCGCTGATATCAATATGACTATCAATTTGACACCATATTTACTCTATTACCTAATGAGGCACTTGGCGGCAATTTGAAATTGTGTTATCGTATTTTATACACGCGTGTCAGGGATCGACAAATTTTGTACATTATTTTAAAAAAAAATGTTTGAATAACTTTTGATTTTTTATTAAAAATAACTAGTTAAGTTACTCAATATTTACGGGGAAAATACAACTATAATTCGATTACTCAGTTACAACATAAACAAAGTAACTAGTTAAGTTAAAAGTCACCAACAAAAGTAACTTCTAACTTTTTAACTAGTATAGTGCCCGGCATTGTCAGACTAAAATAAACTTAAAATAACAATTATTTCACCAAATCAATGACGACAACATTTACCATGTTTACACAGAATAATTTTTTGATATTTTCATTCTAAAATTTTTTTATGAAGATTAACAAAAAAATAAATACATTTTTTTTTTAAAGTATGATGTATTGAAAAATTGTCTGAAAAATAAATATTAAAAAAACCCTCTGTGAGAGCATAGTACTATTGGATGTACGAAAATACATTTTTGCTTCATTGTACGTTAGATAGACAGCGACGGCAAATATTTTACTGTGTTACGTCTTCTTAAAAGATATTTAGCTGGCGGTACTTTATTGGAAACATTTTTCTTTCAAAATTCTCAATTTTCGATTTCCCCCTCCCCCCCTAGAAAAATACTTTTTCGGTTATTATCGAGTTAATATTATCATCGTCGTGTAGAGACATCCTACAGTAATACTCGTATATGATTTGGTGCAGGCTGTCCATGGCCAAAAGAGATAATAGCATAGAGAGAGAGAGAGAGAGAGAGAGAGAGAGAGAAAGAGAGAAAAATACACGCTGATATAGCCAGTAAAGTCACTGTTGTAGAGTAGAAGGGAAATTGAAATGGTAAACGATGATATAATATAATAGATGATATATTATAGGATAATATTTTGTTTAAATCCCGAACACGACCGATAAATCATTGTAAACGAAATATAGGTGTACACTATAGATATATAATATAATTCTACAGAGTGGTGTTCACGGTCAAACATATTTTGCACAAATTTAAACTGCATTCGTTTTCAATACCATTATACATAATAATTTACAATATATAGTTGGTAAGTTTCGTCGAAATTTCAACTGAAAACTCTTGTTAAGTTTAAGAGGGCCCCACGCGAGTCATCTCGGTGGGGCCAAGTATTCGTATGTATTAAATAATAAAATAAATAAATAAGTTTGCTGGTGGGAAACTGAAGGGTCGAACAATTATTTATTTCTCTAAAAAGTTTGTCTAGTTCGAATTTTTTTGTATATACGAATATATTATTATATTTATATAAGCAAAATAATACAGTATAATAATAACGTCCGCGTTTTCCATATCGCAGCTTTATCAAATATTATATTTACTATTATAAAAGAAAAGCAAAAAAAAAACTCGTCGATTGACTTACTAATATAATTTTGATGCTCGCATATATAACCGTGGTCGTAGCTACGTTTTACCGGATTTATATGTTATAATCACGTGTTTTGCGGTAATTTAACGAATAGAATGTTTTGTTAACGTTAACGTTTTAAATTATATACCTACGACCATTCAGAATTTTATTTATTTTTTATTTTATTTTTTTTTTCATTTTTACAAACGGTTATCGTTTGTTAGGATTAATTTGAAATTTATATATATATATATAATTATAATTATTATGATAATCAAGTAAGCATTACTATAGTATACCTACTGCAGCGAATATCGATTGACACAGTTTTGTTCCGAAATTAGTGGAACAAAAATAAACTCGTAACGAAATAAAATATTAAAAAAAAAAAATTATCAAAGGATTATATATTTAACACAATTGACCTTGTGTTCTTTTTCTTTCTTTTATTTTCATGAAAAATATATCCGAATAATAAAAATAATATTATATATGCTCAGACAGAAGTAGCTCGCACTTCAAATATTCATTTGTTTTCCCCTCTACGCGTTTTATTTATTAATTTGCACAATAAATATTGATTCTCGTTACTTCCCCCCCCCGCCCTTCCGTTTGTATGTTCATTATATTAAGCCGGGCTCGCGTATTCGAATACTTTAGAAATATTCCTATAATATTTGATAGATTTGTCTAGCGAACCGTTAAATTCGACTAATCGCGCCACCTAAATCATGAATATGAATATATATATATATATTATATATCTGGATGAAATCTCTATTTTGGTAGTTCGAACAATTTTTCAAACAGATATCTGGAAGTTTTTACGCGGGTACGTTAAATATTTGTTCTGAATATTATTTCACCGCGTAAGTCCCCGTATTGGTAACGAATTATTAGACAACGTGGGATTTTCCACGTTACGAATTTGTTTCCGATTGACGGTTATTACCTCATATCTAATATAATCCACCGGAATCGACCAGACGACGGTGTTATCACGGAAACCGGCGACATTATTGGATACTGCACACAAAACGACATTATTGTTATCGGCATCCGGATAAACCGAAGTATAAATAACGCCTTGTACACATTCCTTATTATTTATTTTTATCCTTGGTATTGGATTGCAATATAGCAGGGGTGGCCACTAACGTTAACTTTGGGAGCCGCACATTTATAAAGCTAACTCCGGGCCACATTGTAAAGCGATGTTTATAAAACGAACACACATTTTTCATTTTAAATCAAACGAAGGGACATTTATTTTTTACATTACACAATACATTATTATTATTATTATTAATATTATTCACATTATTATTAACATACGGCTGTAATGATAACGAAACCGACGGCAATAAAAACACTATCTAACGTTTCTAACGATTCTAGCAGAATTTTATATTTAATAATTTTTACTCTAAATTTGGTGCAAGAGCCGCATGCGGCTGGCGAGCCTCGTTGTGGTCGCCCCTGCAATATTAGTAACCTATATGCTTACGTAGGATGAACAATTACACGGACTTTTACTTTTGCACATTCGTAAAAATTACTATAATGTGTCACGATTAAATAATGTGTATGCGGCCCAACTTTTACAATTAACAAAATACCGTACCTGTGTTAATATACGTATAATCAGCCCGACTGCTGCTATTTTTAACTATACAATAATATTTAATTCAAATATGTTTGAAACGGCCGTTGGGTTACAATCGATATACAATATAATGTAATGACAGTTACAGAGATATTATACAAATTCCATTTCTAATTATCCTATAGCTGAGCGGTTCCCAACCCACGGGAACCATATAATATTAAAATAATATTATTACGTATTTTTATTATATACCTAATAATATTTATTAATATTATCTACACTACAGTCTACAGTGTCCAATTAGTATGAAATTTGAATGCAATTTTATCTCGTGTAGTTCGTTTATTATTAGTAGACTGTAATAGTGTTTTTTTTAATAAACAATTGATTTTTTTAAATTCTTTTATTTCTAATTACTGCCGTATGTGTATATGTATAGGTGGGCCTTAAAGATTTTTTTTACGAAATTGGTAGTCCGCAGTACTAAAAAGGTTGAGAACCGCTGTTCTAGCTTAATGACATACTACAGGTATAGAAGTAATTATTGTGGTTTTATTCGTGTTGGAATGTTGCATTTCCAATAGAATTAACCGTACTGAGTACAACGGTATTTATAATTTTTTTTTTTTCTTTCTTCAATAGATTGTCATACTCAACGAGCAGAGCGTAATGTTATTATTATTTGAATCGCGATCAATAAAATAAATCAATTTCGTATTTCCCGTTTGTCCCACCGTATATTTGACTAGACCGCAAAATTAGATTTTTCTTGCCGGTTTTGTTATAAAACATCTCACATCGATACAACGCTGATTGACTTCCTGATAGCCACTGATAGCTATCCTTATACAAAAGTAATAATGATCATCGCCTAAAAAGGAAATACAAATTGTAACGGAATAATAATAAACAGTGATAATAATTTAACTATATAACGTGAACTTACACGATACGAGTGTATAGAAAAATATGACAAACCATATACAATTTAAATGCGATTTGCAGTGTGCATTTTTTGGCGTATTTAAATTTGTAGGGTATTTGTTTTTAGAGATTTCGTCAAGTTTTAGAGAGCTTTTCAAAAAAGTGTTAATTTTCTTCTACGGACACCGGGGAAAATGACACATTGCATCGAAATCCCCGCGGTGCTATTATATTCGTATGGCTACGCCAAATTATGTCGAAGGCGCGTTGAAAATATATTATTTTTGTATCTTTACAAGATATTTTTAACGCTATTTTATTCGTTTAGTTTTTTAAGTGATGTTTTTTTTTTTTTTTTGTTCTGTTGTTTTCTTTAGGACTTTCAAACGTCATCCAGTGAAAAACTGCAAATATCTCCCAAGGAAATCGTACTAGAGCGAACAGACGGGGCATTTTGTAGAACTATGCGGAAATATTTTTAGTCAAACTATTAAAATTATACGGACACGCTAATACGTAGATTATGTATGAATTACCGTAGACTATATTTCGTACTACCGTCTATAGACGTGTTCGAAATTAACGATTATTAATTATTATTAATCAATAAATAATACTCAACGTTGGAAATGTAAAACCAATTTATATATTATTTCAATTTTCGTTAAAATAATCTCTTATTATTCGCGTTTTCTCCGTGCCGTCGACAATTCCCACCGGAGTTATTCAACGTCTCCGTGAATATTTTACACGTCATACGGACATAGACGGTTACGTCGGGTTTGTTAGTCCCAGTTGTGCAATAACAATAATCGTTCGTTCCCCTATAACTCGTACATTATCTTAATTCGATTTAATGCGATCGATTCCCGCCGTAAACCGTACAATTTGGTCAAAACCGTCTACACGAAGAAAACCCTTTAATTTCCACCCCGGTCACACCAGTGTATCGGCCGGCGGCCGCTGGTATCGGCGTTTCCGAACGCCCGGTTTACGGGTGTGCACGGACGCGCGCGTGCGCTCGTAGTTCTGCCGCGTCGGACCGGTTCCGGGGACGGCGACTAGCCAAGTACGAAACGCCTTCGAAGAGGTGACCGTGTCCGAGCCGTAACAGTTTTGTCGCACGCTCGCGCCGTCCCGGTTCTCGGCCGTTCTCGTCTTCGCGTTTCGCCTTTTCTTTCCATTTCGCCCGTCCGCTATAATAATAACACGGACAACGAATAATATTATAATTTATTCTATTATATCATCACCATACGTACGTATTACGCCCGACTGCTAACCCGCTTTTATTTATTTATTTTTTTTAATCATCTTCCCCGTCTTTGCAGTGTGACAACAATATGATCACCGCCCTGCAGTTTTTGGCGTGCGCCGCCGCCGCCGCCGCCGTCGTTCCCGCGGCCACCGGCGCGGGTAACCTGCACACCGTCAACGAGTGGAGTATGCTCCGGTACGACGTGCCGTTCAACTACCCCAACGCCGACTCGTACAAGCCCGAAGTCACCGTGCCCACTGGAATCGAAATCGGTGAGCGAAATTTAGTAACGTACCGCGGCGAAAACAAAAACGAAATAAATTAAGTATCTGTCGGATATAAAGAAAAAACAAATAATATCAAAGTCGCGGAATTTCTCTAAAATAAATGTTTCCGTCAAACTATACGAAAAAATTCGTGTGTGTGTGTCCCATTCACCCGTCCAATATTGTTTTCTTAACACTTTTTTTGAACGGCCAAAACAAAAAAATGGCAAAATAGATACTGATGATGAGAGAGCAATTTAATTTATATCTGTACGCAATGATAAATAATTAGTGACAAATAACGATGCTGCGCAAAATTCGGTTAATTATTTTAATCGATAAATTAAAATTGAAAGTTGGACTACAAAATTAATTACAATCGTCCGTGTTTATTTCGTTTCAAGTAATATATACGATTTTCATCAAAATTCGAACCTTATAGAATTATAAATAAAAATTAATGCATTACGTTCAACTTTTTATTTTTTTTTAATATTTAATAATAACTTTTGGGTGATATTTTCGAGAATTTTTGGGAATCCAAATAAATACTGAAATCACTCGAAAATTAAAAAATTGCTATATATTACTAAAAACAACGCAAGAAAATTATAGCTCGTCTATAAAGTGATAATATAAGTGTGCAGCAAACATTTCAGGTGTCTACGAACAAAAAAACATACACGAAAAGAATAGAAAACCGTTATTGCGTATATGTTCCAATTTTCCCCCCGGCCATTAAGGAAACTACAAGGAAAATTAAAAACCGACATATTTAAGGCACGAACTAAATTCAAAAAAAAATGATACACAAAAGCTCCCTTCTAGTCGTTTTGATTGGAACAAAATATTTCTGGTAGAAAAGTCGTGAACAAACGGAAAATTTTTTTTTTTAAAAACTGCACACGCTCTATAATAAAATCAATACGTTCATCGTCACCGTTGGAATCTAAAAAAAAAAAATGTATTTATGAATTAATCAACAAATTACATTTTGCAGTGTATACAACTAACATGGTTTTTTTTTTCTTCTTTCTTTCTACTTTTATACCATCCAAAAAGTTTTTACGATATACGCGTATATAACTAGATACACGTTTTCCTACGCGTGTTGAGTAATATATACTTACTACTGAAAAGTAAAAACAATAAACGTTACCATTGTACACTTGTGTAATATAAATATACGGTAAACTTTCCAGTGTTTCTTTTCGTTTCATAATATATTTACCTACGCTGTCAGGCCGATTGTTACGATAATATGTTTCGAGATTCCGAGCGACAATGATAATTTTATAGTTTTACAATGATGCGATTTTTTTTTTTTTTTTTTTTATGGAAATGCCTTCTGGAGTAACAACATTGACCTTAAAGTTCCGCGAATTCAAATAAAACCGCCGACGTTCGAATGGAAATTTAATACATTAATATTGAGATTATTAATGTTTTTTTTTTTTTTTACTTTTCTGGGGGCTTAAGAAATAAATTCGGAAAACAAAAAAAACACACGTTGACGTTTACAACATAATATTTTCGGCCGTTTTCAAACAAATTATAAATCTCCGCCAAGATCGTTTTTCTCCTGTATCTAGTAATCCGTCATTCGTTTACGAATTTTAAATATCCAATGTATTTGCGATCGTGCTAGGAATTCGATACGATACAGTGACGATTAGACTTAAGAGGACGCCACACGCTCATTTGTTATCCGTCGTAATAACGCACGACGTAGAAAATTTGTCCACAGTAGAACCAATTGTGTGCTGTTAGTTTTGATATTAGGGTGGATTGGGCTAACTTCAAGGTATAAACATTATCTGTGTTTGCACGTTGGTTTTTGTCACGATATTTTAATTTTAAAACGATGTGCTCGTATGCGAAATATCACAACTCAAAAATTGCCAATATCTCGCTTAAAAATGAACAAAATACTGTCATACGAACATAGATAACGTACAAACGAGGTTTGATAATAAGTCAATGTACTCTAATATTAAAACTATAACCGCATAAAATTGGTTCTGCTGAGCGCACATTTTGCTTTGTCGTATTTGCAAGACGGATACAACAAACTAATGTGTTCTCTCAACACAGGTAGCTATTTAATAAACTTGTCCGCAGTTAGTTTTTATTTATTGATATAATTATAGTTAATAAGGAACTCTTACTATATAATTATAAAAATTACCTAATCGATCGACTAGGTAATTGTCATAATTTACTATTTGATTTTAATTTATGTAAATTTATTTTGACTGTAATTATTCATAAATTCCAATAGTTACCCGTGGTTTAACAGGCCCATTAGGAGGGAGAATTCAATTGTCGATACTTGACTGACTAAGAATAAATATTACTAATTGTATTAGTTTAAAATGTTTATTGGTATAAATTAATTTTTTAAACTCATTATTGAAGTTCCTTTACAAATATTTTTTATTGCTCGTCTAGTTTGAATAAATTAATAATAATGAATTAGATTAATGTTTATTTGTTTTTTACACTGACATTATGTATTACAAAAAATATAGTTGTTCGCGTCAATGCCAGAAAGTATTTTATTATTTTAACCGTCGTTAGTACTTATGAAACGTTAACGTTGTTCCAGAAAGTACGCCAACTTAGGATAAATCACTGTAAACAAAAAACGATTCTGAACGGAGTTCGGTTAAACATTTTGTTTTAATAAATTAAAATTTAAAATTATATTTATTCGTAACTAAAATATAAATTATAATTGTACGCATTTTAAACGAATTTTAATTTAATTCTGATCCCAAGACGCACATGCAAATAAATAACAAAATCCGTATACACATAAATCAAAAAAAAAAATAATAATAATAAACGATAATTTCAAACAGCTGTGAATATTTAAAAAAAAGTATATTTCGAGCATAATAAATCATCACGTCTATAAAGTACGTCTAATTTACCGGTCTTTACGATTGTTTTTATCGTAATTACGACGGTTTTTTCGCAATTAATAAGAAAACTACGAGGAATTATATCCCCGGCGCTCCAACCAGACAAAATTGTCTACCATCAGAATCCATCACTTATGGTGTCAACCGAAAAAAAAATTTCTGTTGGAAAATTTGATAACGGACGAAAAAAAAAAAAAAAAAAAAAAACGCACGGTATAGTAAAACTTCGCGGAGCTCGGAATCCAAAAAACAATCAGACGTGAATGCGTTGTCTGCATCAGAACCTCATTTAAATTATTTTAATTATTTTAACTATTATAATATCACCAATTTCAAAACGAACGAATTATTTCGTCCGGTTCCGATATTTATAGCCGTACATATTAGTCAATCGCCCACAACACGATTATTTATTTAATAAACGATATATTTATTATTAATAAAGGCTTATAGTTTATAAACGATTCGAATAAAAATAATAGGTAGTTTACAAAAAGTTTGGATTTTGATTTCCTCTCTCTATCTCTCTCTCTCTTTTTCTCTCTAATTGTGGTATTTTTCTACATAGGCTGGCAGTGAACGGTAATATTGCGATTTATCTTTTACGATATCAACAACGCCATTGTAGTATGTAACAGTATGGCGTATAGCACCCATAGTACCTGCCCTACTCCTACGCCGTTTTCATTACACGCAACTAAATAATTACCCAATGTTATTTAAATTAAAATTGTTTGTTCCGTATTTTAAATACGTTAACGTTAACTCAGTGTTATACCAAACGCACACAAAGTACAAAAAGTAAACCTATCGGTTTGTTCAGGACGGAATTTTCAATTATTTCGCTATACACCTGGTGTAGCACCTAGACTAATGCGGAATCTCTAATATTTAATTAAATTGTAATCATTTTACGGCAAGACGGTAATAATAATAATAATAATAATAATAATAATAATAATATGTCTGTAGGTAGTTAGTTTCTAATTAATTAATTTCGGGCTTATTCGCGCATTATTATAGTTTGTAATTTATATTATAAATCGTGTTGAGACGATCGGATTTCTATTGTAAATTAATATCATTGCATTTTTGTAACGCGAATATCTATGCGGGCTGTATCCAAATTTACTCGATTATTTAAAACGCTATTCGTACATATGTATAATGTATCGTGAATTATTTAAGGTATATTGACGTCAAGCAAGCATTTCGGGTTTGAGAAAAATCTATTATGTGGGTATTGTGTCATTTTTACGTTGCCGAGCGAATCGACAAAAGTTGAAAATCGTAAATAATCGTGCTTTTTTTGTTATTCTATCCTAACAAAATAACAAACGCCAAAAGTATCAACAATTCCGTATCCGATAGGTACGATTTAAACGCCGGGCGGAACGAGGGCGCCATCTAGTTTTATATTATATATTTATGCTTTTTATATTTTGAAAGTATGGTGTCGGGACGGTATACATAGAAACGTTCACAAAATATACGTACCGATACAAGTATAATTGAATGCGGACATATATATGGTGTAGGTACTTCAAATAAGAGGAGTTATTTAAAAAAAAAAAAAAGTTCAATTTTGTGTGCCGATGAGCCGTAGTAAAACGTCGAAAAACACGCGAGGAATAAGTAACGATAGTTTACTAAAAATCATTATAAATGATTATAAATCGTACCAGTGTGTTAATTGTTTTAATTGTAGAAGTACCTCCTCTCTATACCTCCTATTGTAGTTTCGCCTAAATAGAAAGTTATATTATTTATTAATATGTTCTTACCTTCGAAATATGTTGTTTATTTACTAAAACAATACGTTGTACAGTAATATTATTATTTATTTGTTTATTGTAAAACAATACGAATAATAGAAAACGCGTCGGTATGCGAAAACAATACTTATGGTCCGACTTCACTAGACCGAATTTACGTTGTAAATATTATCGGTACGATATTATATTATTTGTTTAAAATTGATTTTGTGCGAGAAATCCACACCGTCGCTCAACAATGGTAGATTAATATTAATCTGTTGTTAGTCTTTATAATGTAAAATAATATTATTAGTCGAAGCGAGGACGTGTACGGCTAGATAGCGCTACGCGTTGGGCCAAAGCTGTAAATATTATTACGGGACAAATATTGGTAAAATTTATGATTACGGTTAAACACTGCGAGTTTACCATAATGCGAGTTTAAATTTGACCGTAATATATCGGGTAGTGTCTTTATATCTTTGTACGCGACTTTCTAAACGGGTAGGCATAATGAATTATACAATTGCGGCGTTCAAATTACGTTCTGCAGCGCCCTGAATTTTATATTCTACAATAATAGTACAGTTTGGAATAGATCGTTATTCTAATTCAGTGTAATTCAATTACAAAACGTATCCAATATTGTACGGGCAATTTTACAGTTTAGACTTCAATACCGTTTAAAATACTAAAGTATTTACATTTAATAAAAAAAAAAAAAAAAAAACCAATACATCCTGGCTAATATAATATCGGTTAAATAATAATTATATTTAATTGAAATCTAACATTTTTATCAAAGATTTACGTTCCCTAAAAAAAATACATTACGATCAAAGATGTTTACAATAAAAATATTCTCATGGCCATAGACGACCATGATATTACAACGACGAAAAATGTATTTTACTGATTACATTTTAAGGCCTGTCCCAAATAGATATAATAAAATGTTATTTTACATTTCAGGTTGGGACAGGATATTCATTACGACCCCGAGACTGTTCAACGGCAATCCGGCCACTCTGGCGTGGGTACCGCGTGGCCGAGCTGGCGTGCAGTACGACACGTACAAATCGCCATTGTTGCAGGTAAACCGCGATGTTATATGCTATTACTATGCTAGTATTGTATTCAATAAAGCGTGTAGCTTGGTGAAAGAAAGGGCTAACGTATCAAAAATTGAATTTTAACAATACGATTATTTTTTAATAAGGTCAGGTGGGATAAGTGCATAAACGGGGTAGGAGTATGATAAAGACTATCGTCGTTATCATAGTGATTTGTAGACAATATGTAGACTTGTCCCATGAACAAGCGTGTCAATTTATAAATGTTTTTAAAAAATGATTACAAATTTGAGTGATGGTGTAATATATATATATATATATATATATATATAATAATAATAAACGCAACAACTTTAAAAACTCAATGTCATGACGTAGAAAAAAAATGCTATGATTTTTTAAAAAAATAATCTAACCTAATCAAAAATTAATGACATTTTTGTCAAAATACGACATTGACCGTTCTTGTACCGACCACAGAATTATATTTGCCTGTGTAATAATCGGAACGCATTTTCATATAGGCTTATCCCAATTGGGAATGGCACAGTGAAGCGGCCAGCGGCTATTTGGTGTCGTCGCCGAAACCCAACTGCTCCAATCTCGTGTCCGTGTTCAGGGTCAGGGCGGACAGGTGCAACAGGCTGTGGGTGTTGGACAGCGGTGTCATGGATAGTATAGAAACGTTCAACTCGGTCTGCCCACCCAAGTTGTTGGTGTTCGACATGAGGACCGATCAAATAGTGAGTATATCTACGGGCAAGAGAGAAACGAGACGGCAGAGGAGTAGCTAGACGATGGGAAATCACGTGGTTAAACCATAACGTGTTGTACGTCGGTTGTACTTGGTCCACTCAAGTCGTATTATGGTTTTTCAGGTGAGAAGCGTGAATCTGCCGTCGGAAATCCTCAGGTCCAATACGCTGCTGACGAATTTTGTGATCGATGACCAGACGGACATTTCTTATCTGCAAGACGGTTTCCTGGGCGACTGCGACAACGTGTTCGTGTACATGAGCGACAGCACAAACCCCGGGATTCTGGTGTACGACGCCCGACGAGACACGGCTTGGAGACTATCGCACCCTCTGATGTATCCGGACCCGGACTTTGGAATCCTATCGGTAAGTTATTGTACAATGTGTTTTGTTCGCGGTATAATATCCGTTCCATTCGATCCAGGTGGCCGGTGAATCTTTCACCCTGATGGACGGTATCATCGGCCTGGCCCTATCACCGATTGGCTCCGCGGGCCGTCGCCTTTACTTCCAACCGTTCGCCTCGGACCGCCTGTTCTCGGTGCCCACGGCCGCCCTCAAGTCGGGCCCAAACTTGGGCGACGACGCCGATTTGCCCGTGTCGCTTGTCGGCCACAAGTCCTCGCAAGCCGCCCCTCTGGCCATCGACCCCAAGGACGGCGCTCTTATATTCAGCCCGATAACCGAAACGGCACTGGCGAGTTGGGTCCCGGGATCCGTAGAACACGGGTGAGTAATCAATAGCACCAATTCCAAGTTCAAGTCAAGTTGCACGTTTAGTGTACTGGTATTTCAATTATACAGCGGTGATACTCATGCACCCTAGCAGCGTATAATTCAGTAAATCCACTTTTGTACATTATATTATTCTCTAAATAAAAGTACACGGCATAATCTCTGGGTTTAATTCACAGTTTCACGTTTCTTTCGTGTCATGTCACTAGGGGGCGGCTCTCGACAAGCCCCAATTGGCTAGGGGGTGGGGAAATATTTTGCATATTACACATGCACGTCCCACTTTAGTGCTTATAGCAGTACACTGCCTATTAGACTGACTTCTAAAATTCGTATATACTTACTTAGCGTTTTGCTGTAACTTTTATAATACTTATGACGATGGTATAATAATAACAATAATAATAATATAATCAATCTAGAGGGGTGGGGTCACCTGGCACACATTTTCGCTGGTAAAATTGGCCTGTTTATTAAGCCCCCTCCCCCCGATTTCGGATGTGTTCGTTGGAACGTTATCATTTTTTCCGTAGTACAAACAACGGAAAAGTCATTCGGCATTTTCAATAACAATTACAAATAGCCGTTTAAACGTAGTTAACAACGGCCCCTATAGTATATACAGCCCCCAAAAGATCGGGGTCTCAATAAGAGCCGACCCGCCACCGAGTATACGATGATATTGTGTGTTTCCAGTGTGCTCGCGTACAGTCCGGAGGAACTGCAATTCGTGTTGGACATCAGGTCGGCGGACCGCGACCAGGGAGCGATTTGGGTGATATCGACCAGATTGCAGAAATACTTCAAGAAGACGTTGGACAAGAACGACGTGAACATCCGGATCATGAGAATACAGAGGGTACCGGATTTCTTGCCGTACGCGTTCAACAACAACTCGCTGCTGTTGTTCAAATGATCGGAGACGGCAATTTATACCGACCGACCGGACACACATGGCGACGATAATTAATTAATTTATTGCTAAACCGTTTTTATGTGTATGTGTATATATATATATATTTAAAATAATATCGCGTGATACGAAACGCGCGTATTGCTCACCTACCTATATTGTATACCCCCCCGTTCAAATTAATAACGACACCGAGATTCTGCGATATGACGACGCCGCCGCCCGTTGCAATTTATTGCGTTATTGTGCTCAGGACGACTTTTTATATATTTATTTCGCGACGTACCAACGCGGGTCCCGTACGATGTGAATTGTGTAAATACTATTAATAAAATTGTTATTAAATCCTGTTCCGCCGATATTTTCTACCGTAAACGAACGCACGCGAATGCGAATGAAATAAATTTTTTTCTGTTTATTTATTTTTATTAACCAAACAACAAAGCGGACGTTTTTTTTTTTTTTTTTTTTTATTCAGTAGGGACGCAATACAAAAACGTCCCTGGACGAACTGTTTATACGGTCCCGGAGCTTGGAAAAAAAAAAAAAACAAATAATAATTTATTCCGAAGGGATCTCCCGCCGCAAACCATTTATTACAAGTAACAATAATACAATATCCGAATATATTTCAAATAACGAAGAGTTATTAAAAACAAAAAAAAAAACTCCTTAACGCAACGTCGATATTGTTTATTCTCGTATACATAAATATTATATTTTTATTGCTGATCAAAATTTTAGTATGTACATAATAACATTAACATTATTAGATTTTTACTGTTCGTTTTGTTATAATCAGCGACAATTATTACAATGTACGGTTATAAATTATTATTATTATTATTATTATTATTATTATTATTATTATTACTATCATTTATCATTGTAAATTAAAAATTGTGTGTAATACATTTATATTATTTTATTCAATATGAAATTATCGTAGTGTAATATGCTGTAACTCGTTAAAACTATGCTCGGTATACACCCGCCCAGTGGCCCTATTATTGTGACCCTAGGGCTGAGCCGGACAGGCCCGTCATGCGAGCGAACTCAGCTCGGTGGACCGCCAGGATTTTAATAATTTGGGCCACTGAGCCGAAACGTATTTATTTTTACATTTTTGTTCGATTTCACAATTAGACCGGATTTGGCTGAATCAGGTGTACAATGCAGAATATATTGTTCTCGGGATATTTATACTTAAAATACTGGGCCGGTAAAATATTGAGCACGACCGAGTGAATTCGCCCAAGCCGGCCCTGTCCTTGGGAAACCATAGGCGTCCGTATTCAACACGGACAGAAATCAGATTGAACTTCTTGAATAGTCAAGAATTTATAAACATATTTAAACCTCTACCCAAAACGGTTTTGATTAGAGTACAGTAGTCGAAGTAAATGTCGTGTTTTCGTACTTGTGTAGCCAAAGTAACCCGGTAATTAACAGAAATAAAACCCGTGTATCGACAATTTTTCGTCGGTTTTTTTTTTTTTTAATTTTATGGATTTTTTGTCGAGAACCTAGACACTCATTTGTTCAAATAAAATACCGCCCGGTGGAATATCGGCATCTTTGGAGGTACTAGGAAAAAGCGTTTTCAAAGAAAATATTAAAAAGAATGACGGTTTGCTAAAAGACGAGACAAATATATTTTGTTATATTATAATAGTTAATTAAAAAATAATTATTATAAACATTTTAAATAAAGAGTTCGACTTAAAATGCAGGAATTTGAATGCGTCAAAATGACGTAAATTATACACGAATAGGTGTGTTCGAATGAAATGAGCAGAGTGTGGGTGGTGGTATATAAAAATCTCAGATCCTCAGGTACACATTGTTATGCACGCCACTGCATCCGCCCACCCATATAGGCCTACGTGGAATTACAATTTATTTTCTTCCGTATCGTGGAATATTAACAATTCGCAGGTAAAAATGTATCTATAATCCGACAAAAGAAACGTAGTTATTTTAAATTTCATATATGAATGTATATATAATATATATATATATATTAGTTTTAATAATAGAAACGAATTTTTGAACGTCTAAATTATTATTTTAATATTTTTTTTTGCACGAAGTCAAAACAAAATTGAAATTGATTATGCAAATCCGGACGTAGGGGATTTCAGTTGGGTTCGTAAAAACCTCTCCCTTCCTGTAACACAATTTTATTAGTCCACACACAATAATCATAGAATATTCTATAATTAAAAAATAAAAAACCGCTGTTCGCACATTCGTAACGTTGTGCGCGCGTGTAATAATAGTAAATACTTCCGGTGTCCGGACGGCGTTAAAGTAAATTTGATCAAACTATATTTACGTTGTATTATTCTATAGTAGTTCACAGCACTACGAAAATCGCAGGTATAACGAATACAATATACGTTTGTTCGTTTTTTTTTCTATTAAAATACAACAAAAAAAAAAAAGGTAACGGTTGTAGGGCTGGGCAGGTCTAATCCTCTTAATCCATACAGTCAGTGACAGCTGTACCTGTCCCACAAAGGGTATCCCTACAACAACACGCACATTGCTCGATTTGACGGCACACGACCACCAGAGACGAAAGGCCATTCAAAGAAATCGTCTTATCCCGGGGGAATATTATATATTATTATTATTATTATTAACGAGAGAGGACAGGACCGTATACACCATGTAAACTGCGTAGTTACGTCGTGTATCTTTTCTATAGTCATAATGGTGTTTTTCCACAAACTTGAAACAGAAAAACGGTATAAATTCATTAGATTTATACGATTATCATCAAAATTTAAACCTTAAGCGTTTATAAGAAAGAAAAAAAAAACTAAGTATGTACTACATTACGCTCAATTTTTTCGTTTTAACTACCAAGTTATGACTTATGACGAACTTCGTGTAAAGTTTTCAAGCATTTCTGCTAGGCAAAAACAATTTTATCCATAAAAAACCAAATAAAAACCTAACTAACCTATCATCTCGTCCGAAATTAATTCTCGTTGCCAGATTAATTTAATTGGCATGCACGCACAACCAGACGGCGAATATAAGTTAATTTTAATATACCAAGATCGTTTAACAAAATACGTTTTACTCAGACTATTAATATAGAAACGTGCTGAAGAAATGGTAAATGTATTATTGGATAATTTTACAAAGTGATAATGGACGAGAATTTGCGAAAAAAAGTTGTGACAGAACTTTGTGTCATGTGACCAGAACTCAAAATAGTCCATGGTAAACCTCGTCATTCACAAAACCAAGGTTCGATTGAAAGAGCCAACCAGAATATAGAAAATAATTTAGCTACGTGGTTGTAGGATAACCGTACCAAAAAATGGAAAGAACGAATAATGTTTGTACAATTTATGAAAAACCGTTCATTACACCAAGGAATAAAATGTTTACCTTGTGTTTGGTATGCCAGCTAAAATTGTACTAAAAAAACACACTTTTACCGGATAAATATTAATATTTGACATTTGTTTCTATAGTTTATAGATATTTTAAATAAAACTCAACATATTACATGTTTCATGTTGCCTGCTAGATTTAGATTAGTGTATAAAATGCCAGGGCCAAGTGTGATAATTTCTACATTGACCGCCTACATTGGGTATTATACACATTACCCGGGCATTTTACAAAATAGCCGATTTTCTACATTGACCTTAACATATTGGGTAAAAACAAAAAAAATGATTAGTTAGAGAAGCGGTTCCCAAACTTGTTTGTCTCACGGCGGCCTCAATAAAACTGATGACCGTTTTGTTTTATTTTCTTAAATAAAAACATATAAAAAAAATTCTAATGGATAATTTGAAAATATTTATTTTACAACAATCAATATATTACTTTTAGACGAGAGTTATTTGGTCGACGACGCGGTGCACACTTTAGAAACCGCTGACCCAAGCTATTATTGTAGTTACCTATCGAACAAAAATACAACTATGGATTTGAAGACAATTGAATAATGAACCTGATGTGCCGTCCGAAAATCGGAAATAAAAGTACCAGAAGACCAGACGGCGCTGATCACCGTCTGCCTGGCAACAGGTGTTCTCCCGAGTGAGTTTTATCGACGTCAGCTTATGATCTCTACTGGTACACAATTATCGAAGAACATTCCTTAAAATTAAAAAAACTGTAATTTCATAAAACGACATTAATAAAGTTGTTTTTCAACGTACGCGCGTGTCTTTCCTACTATACGCAGGACTGTTAGGGGCAAAACATATTAAACGTATCCCCCCCCGCCCATTTTAAGAAATGTTAATAAATGGCATTTATAAAAATGTTTTAATTTCAAGGAATATTCGAAAATTGAGTACTAGGAGACCAGAAGCTGAGGTCGATAATTTGCGCTCGGTCACGCACACCTCCTGATGCTTGGAGTCCCCAGACCAATGCGAAGCGGTGGCCGACTTCGAAGAGGTCGTCCTCGCAGAGAAGAAGTCGGCAGAACGGCAGCGCCAATTTCTCGACGTCGTCGGCGTCGTTGATCGTAGCCGGACCGCCGGCCGGTTGGCCGGTAGGAAGTGTCCCCCATTAAAGCATATGAGGGCAGCAAGTAGGCTTCGGCCCATTTCAATAGTAACATAAGAACGATGTATGAGATGTGAGAGTCCGCCCCGCCTAAGGGAAAAACGAGGTTTTTTTTTTTTTTAATATTCATTTATAATTATGAGTAGTTTTCGTTAATAAACGATGGCGACCCGCCTCCCGAAGTAGTGCTTTACGGCGTTTCCGGCTGGCGGGTGTATTGCTGATACAGAAAAAAAAAAAGGCAGACGACTGTCGGTCGGCATAAATTGGGCTCGTGTCACAATTTATCGACGTCAGCTTCTGGTCTCCTGGACTGCAATTTTCGAATTGGTTTAATTTTATAGAATTTTAATTAATGACTGTAACTCGGTTGTTATTTAACGTACGACTTTCACTAGTATATATTGGAGTGTTAAGGACACTATATATCAAAAGTAACCCCCTTCCGATTTTCGGATCAAGTATATCTCGGCGGGATTTGTTGACAGCAGTGTAGTTTAAATGCCTACAAAATTGGCTTAGACCCCCGCACAAGTCCGTCCCATAATTGGGTATCAGAAAATCCCTTCCTGTACGATAATGATCAGATAAAAATCACTATGGATTTTAATGGATGAAGTCTATTGGAAGAGATACTAACGTAACCTTAACTTCAGAACAGTTCCAAAGAACTTTCAAAATATAGCAAGATCACTGGGATCACTGCATATTATCCCGGAGTATAGTATTTTGAAGCTGATATTTTTAAATAATGGAATAATTTAATTTTGGTATTAATTAAAAATAATATCCTGGTACTTTTTGAACAGACCTCGTATATTAGAACGTGCGTAGGTTGATATAATAAATATTGTGTATTGTTTCGTCTCGAATAAATTTCGAAACTATTTTAATAAATTACAATATTTTATGACACGGAGAAAAAAAACGTCATATATATAAATTATACATAGCCCATCAGTGGCGGCTCGTGCTATTGAGCACACGGACACGTGCCCTACTTAAATATTGAAAACTAAATAAATTTATTTAAGAATTTATAATAAATTGAAATTTAATATATTAAAATGTATAATGTATTTATTAATAGTATTTCCATAATTCGATCAAAATATTTAGTTAATATATTTGACAATATAATCGTAAAAATGAAAAAAATGCGTTCAAATCCGGGCGTTCTTACCTACAACACGTACACAATATGCGAGCACCAGGCAGCGGGCACAATATCCATTGTGCCCCGGATTAACAGCAGTAGATCTCTCCCATTTATCGACAAGAATTATTATGACGTTTTCGGGCACAAACGCGATCGTGCCCGGAATTTATTTTTATTACGATTTACTCGAATCGTCTTGTTTATCTTCATTGTAATCGTCGGCTGTAGCCAAAAGCTAGCAAGCCACTATCTACAGCCATGGACAAACACTTAATACACTAATGAGTGTATACTGCATACAATAGTCAATATTACAATTTATTAATTTTTATTTTTAACGCGCATCGTCTTATGAGACATAATGCAATATAATATAATAATTTGTATGATTACAGTGTACAAGTTTTATGTTTATAATAGTTTATCATTATTATTATTATTTTTCGCCATCATGGGGCACGGACGTTACAGTCGAACATTTGCCGGACATCAACTTTTCGATTTTACCTCTCGAGAAAAAAGTTGAAATAATAAAAGAAGGTATATTCAATATCAAAAGCAAAATTTAGATCATTTTCAAAGTGAAATGCCAATTGAAATAACCCAGTGTCGAAACAAAAAACCCTGACGATACACTACTTTCGAGAATTGGCGTAACAAAAGAAGTTTGTCAATATTCTTATTGTTTTGTGTTAAAGACTGGTTCGAATATAAAGCTCATTTAAATGCGTCTCAATTATTTATATCCATTAATTTTACTTTGTATGAAACAACAATAGGGTTAGATTAGGTTACAAGTTAGGTTGACGATACAATTGAAGCTTACCCCTTTTTTTGAATAAAAGTAAACTCAAAACAGAATTGGAAGTTATTTATAAACGTACAGATTTTCGTAACGTAACAGGTGCTGTCAATTTATTACAGTTTATTATTGATAACAATTTGGAACACATATTTTCAAAAACATCTAAACTTATTCGTATTATAGCAACAATACCTATGGCATCAGCAAAAGCGGAACGATCTTTTCCGGCATTGAAGAGGAAATGAACATTTCTACGAGATACTATGGCAAAAGGACGATTAAATTCATTAGCACTGTTATCAATTGAAAAGAAAATTGTGAATCAAACAACAAATTCTAATGAAGAGGTCATCAAGGTTCTAATCACGAAGAAAAAGGATAGATGACTCGGCTTGGAATTTAAAAATATTACGGATTAGTGATCACTAAATATTATTATTATGTTTATAAAATATAATTTATTTGAAAACCATGTTTTCATTGTTTTGATTATGTTTTTATTAAATATTTGTAGTATCGTATACCTATCGCAGTACCGCATAAGTGTGTATTAAAAGTTTTTTGTACACAATACAAGACTTGAGTTAAATTTAATATCGACAGGTTGTGATAATAGAGAAGGGGGAAATATTTGTGCCCCACCTTCTATGAACCCAACGAGCCGCCACTGTAGCCCGTACAGAAAATCGACAAATTCAGAAATATTTAACGTGCAGATCAAATATATACTGTTATTGCGTTCAACGTATAAGCTGTGTCGATATCGTTTTAACAACAGAGTAAATTCATTATTCGTAAAACATAAATCACAACCCGTCGATTGTTAGCGAGTTGACACGTCATATTAAACCTTTATCGACGACGACGACGGAATTATTCGTTTTTATATCCAATACGCGCAAATCTGGAATAAATGGTAATTTTTTTAAAAACAGTACCTATCGTGTGTAACGATAATATAATATGAATAGTACAAATATTATCGACAATTGTGAAAATTCTCGACTCGAATAAAATTAAAACATCATCGTATCGCTTTGCCCGTTTGATACGAATGGAAATAATCGAACGTGATTCGTGATATACGAATATAAATGTATATATGTTACAGTTGAAACCTAAAATCCATCAAAATTAGTTTTGACTAGTTGCAACTATAATTAATCTGTACCCTCAACGTCGGAACTAGTTTAAAATTACTTTTTCTTAGTTAGAATAGCTATAGTTGTATGTGAAATATATCGATGAAAACTAAAATTATCTAGGGAAAATTTGATTTCCAGAAGTAATTTTCATATCGTTGGTTAAAATTAGTGAAAATGATGAATTAACAACATATTAGAATAAGTCCGCCGAGTATATAGGGGTAGGCATTTACTAATATCCGAGTTCGGAACAGGATAATCGATAATTGTTATTTGTTTCGGCAGGAACTGCCGTGGGACGTTTAGAATTACACGGGAAATGATTTTCAAAATTAGGTTCGACTGGACTCGTCATTTAAATTCGCGGTTAATTCTAGTTTTAACTAGCCAGTGTTGACGAAAGGGGTTTCGCCACGTGGCGACTAGTATTGACGGATTTCGGGTTTTAACGGTAACATATTACACACTTAACAGTACGGTACCTCCTATACGTAGGTACCGTACGTTTTCGTTATTTACATAGTCGTTTTTTTATTGATTTTTTACAACGTCTAAATCGTTTTGCAAATCGTGTTAAATTACTCGTTTTCATTTGTAACGCAGTTTTTCTCCCTTAAAGCTAATACCTTTTTTTTTTTCCGTGACGTGCGTCCGAAATAATAAAAGCCGCGTTATATATATATATATATATACCCGCGGGCGTAAATTATACTGTCAGGGTATATATATATATATATATATATATGTGGAAAACCGTGACACGCTCTCGAACGAAACGACGACGGTTCGCGAATTTAAAGAAACCCATATTTGGCTTGGGGAATATCTAAATTTTCGTTTTTTGTTAATATTATCTATATATGGGGGTATTTACTAAAGTGCTGAGCCCTTGATCCGGTTCAATCCGAATACCGGATCGACGAAAATCGTAAAACGATCCGTATAATCCGAAGTGTGCGAATGGATTGATATAATCCCGACTAATCGTTACCGATCGGTTTATTACTAATAATATCGCCTATAAAATTCAATTAGGTGATTAAAAACAGTTGAAATCAATCATTGCGGACATAATGAAAAAACTGGCGGCAATACTGGCAATTCATTCGTACAACAATTGAGGCCCCCGCGTGCGGGGTTTTTGATATTTTCTCCAATTTCGAAAAAATTGAAAATTATTTTTTATCTTTTAACGGCCATCGTAATTATAACACTTGTCCACCAATCCACTGCCCGGTACCCAATTCAGGAGAAGGGGTACCGGCGGTATTTCTGTTATTTTTCATTTTTATTGATTACAATCGTTTAGAATCTATATTTTGATCATAATTGTGTTCAAATATCCGGATTGAATTCGTCTATTGACTATTATCCGTCCGGATTAAACGGAAGATTTTTCAATCCGGATTGATCAGACTTCCGTTCAGTACAAGTATATAACATGGAAACTATGTATTTTTGATTATTTGGTTCAGGCAAAGAGAATTGCATAAGGACGATATTATAGGTATACGAGCTTTCGGTACGATATTTACAATTGTCTTCTCGTTTTTCTTTTTCTTTATTTTTTTTTTAAATTTAAATAACGTTTACGGTTTTGATCGTATGGCGACGCCGCGTGGTTTCGGCGGTAATTAATTTCTCGACGACCTCGCGTATAAAATGGGTTCCCGGTTAAAAAAAATAAAATGTAAATCAATGTAATTATGGACACGTAATAACAACGTAAAGTACTGTAATTATGGACACGTCATACCGAACGCGATAAAAATCGCATTCGATTCTATTTCAATCGAATTAAACCTTGTATTTTATACTTTTTTTTTTTTTTTTTAATACTTATTTCATACGTGTACAGAGTGACATTTATAGCCATACGTATCAATATTAACCGCAATCTAGATAAATAGTATAAATTATATTAAATCATCATTTATCTATTTATTTATATTATTAACTGCCTGTATAAATTTTGTCGCGTCTCAACCCCCAGAGAGCGTAGAAAAACCGCGGCTATTGTTTTTTTTTTTTTTTTTTGCTTTCAAAATATTCGCCGATCAGTTGTTGATGAACAACTTTTTTTTATAAACGGCGTTCTATGTTAAAATTCTAAACAATAAGCGTAAAAATCACGGCATTTCAAAAAACGTTTAACTGAACTACTCGTTCAGTAAACACAGAATCGTATTTTGTTAGCAACGATTTGCCGTAGCGTACAGATATAAATTAAATTCTCCCACGTTTGCTACCTTCCCAACTTCCCATCAACAAGAGTGAGCGGTGTACGCGACATTTTTTTTTCTTTGGATTTTCACCAAGAAGAAAAAAAAACGACTAACCAACTATGGACACCAACCAATTAAATCCAAAATGCTACGAGAAAGGTCCGATGAAGTTTTCGATTAGTGATAAACACGTACAATAAAATGCAAAAATCTGCGATCAATAAATATTGTATACGCGGTTGGTCTCTCGAGATCTGTTCAGAATTCAACGTCGCCGAACCTAACCTAACCGCCGCGCGATATGCGCACGTACTCCACCCGGCGATGGTACCCGTACGGTTCGTTCTTGCGCCGGTGCGCTCGGAACCACGGTACCCGGCACGGCCGCCGCTGTACCGGACGCCCGCGGCCTTGTCCTAGGCCAAAAAATCTATAGTTATCCCAACCGGCGCGCTGTAGGGCGACTAGGACGACGACGGTGACCGTGGCGATAACGACGACGACGACGACGACGGCGGCGGCGGCGGCGGCGGCGGCGGCGGCGACGACGACGACAACGACGGCGAGCGCGACGGGCGCGTTGCCGCTTGGGGCGCTAGCGTGGTTCGGCCCCGGTCCACGGTCGGGCGGTGATGGCATTTTTAGCATCCAGCGACTCTAGAAACCGCACAGCCGTCGCCGCGTCACATGCGCTGTCAAGTCGTGAAATTTCCCTCCCCATACACATAGACACACACGCGAAATCGCACAACAAACACTAACAAGTAATATAAATATTCGCTTTTTTCTGTCGTAATTATAATTGTGTGTTTTTTTCCCTCCCCCGATAATTTTTTTTATTTGCCGTCGATAATTATTTTATTTTGCATCACATTGTGCATAATATTCATTTGAAATATATACGGGAATACGCCGGAAGTCTATAGGAGCAGGCAGGGGACCCGGACGGACCGCCGGGACCTGAGCACATCGTCCGGCCGTCGCGGTCGTCGCCGCGTCCGTCACAGGAGAGCAGTCACATTCGTCCGTACGCCCGTAAGTACTGGCGCGCGCGCACGCACCCCCTTGCGCACACGCAGTGGCCAAACAATACCCCCGTCCCACCACCCCGTGTGTGTGTGTGTGTGTGTGTGTGTGTGTGTGTGTCTCTCTATGGCGTATTTTATGCAGGTATTTTATGCGGGCGCATTGCGTAACCCGCAGCACACGCTAAAGGGGTGGCCACCCCCTCCCGCCGCCCACGAACTGGTTACCTATATCAGGCCCGTCGGTTGACGGGTCGCGCAATGTTCTGTCGTCATAATCCGACTACCCCCCGTCCCACCCAACACGCACACCGTGTGAGTCGGGTTATTATAATAAGTATGTATTATGTATTATGTATTATGTATTGTATTCATCGGGTTGGGTTAGGTCCGGTCAGTCAAGAGTTAACGCAAGACGAAATCGTAGGCCCTTCTCGCACACGGATATTTTTCCCGGACGATATATATATTTTGGGCATAAGGCATGTTACCTATATTATGGTAATGTTGGGGGAGCGTTATATTTGTTCATCCCCATTCCTCCTCCAACCGGTGCTGTATTAAAGAAAATAATTTATGAAACGAAATGCATTTTCAAGCTTATATCCAATTTCGAGTACAATATCATTTTAAATACATTTCGTTATAATACCCTACAGATCTTGATTTAGAATTTTCGAGGCCCGGGACAAAAGAATAAAAAAAAAAAAAAAAAAATCTGCCAAATATTATTATGGTTTGTAAACAAAATTATAATTAGTAAATCACTGGTGTAGTAAATCAAACGATATTTGAATGTAGGCATTGCGCGGAATAATTGGAATTAAAATATAATAATTAAATCCCCTGATCCACATGGTCGCCGGACGAATACTTACAATGTCCTTGCGTAAATAGGACCCCCCCGGTTATATATAATAAAAATAATAATATAACGATTTCGTCTGTCGGCGTTATTTCGTCGAGTTCAAGCCCGTTTGTCGTTGGTCGTCCGATATTAATTACTCCGGGACATACCGGTGTGTTCAACCGTTCTCGAGGAATTTAATTTCGAAGACGGTTTATCCGGCAATATCAATTCCGAATAAGTAGAGCGCCAAATAAACGTAATATTTTTTTATTTTTTTTTTTTTAATTTTAATTCGTGTATTTAACTGAACCTCCCCCGCATCCCATTATTTATTGTCGCCCGAATCGCCCGACTTTTATTGTGTACTCCAGACACCGGAATACCGCGGCAATGGTTCCCGACCTTTCCCATACGATCACCGAAGATTTGCGCTCCGGGAGGCGACGCCAATGTTTAGGACGTTTTGCGGTACTGGGATATTAGTTACACTCGGCCGGGGTATTACAAAGTATTATTAGGTATTTGTTATATTGAAAATTTGACCGTTTGACCGCCCGTCGCTGACCCGGTCGCCGCCCCGGTATACCTACCGGTACCGGTACGCATTTGGTAAATTATACCGGTACAGACGGTTTTCGTACGATCCAGTGAGCACGCCGCTAGGCACGCCGCCGCCGTGTACCCGGGAGAAAATCAATATTTTATGACCTTTCCATAATGATCGTATCGTGCGGGTATAACAAATTCACCGCCGCGAGAATATTCCAGACGTCATTCCAACAGGTCGATCGCCACCACGTCGTATAATTTATATATTTATTTTTTTTCGTTACGAAAACCGTCGACGACGATATTCTCATCGGCGCACCACCACTAATATTATTATAATAGTCACATATCGGATGTTTGCGAAAATTATTTTTTTTTTTCGAATTAACGATCATTATAATGTCAAATATTGGTACTACGCATTTCGAATGACACCGCAGACACCTTATAAAATACGACAAACCCCCCCCCACCCCGCTTGAATACGCGAAATATAAAAATTTACCCGCGGAGAAGGCCGAGTTTTCCGCGGCTCTTGTAAAATAACAGTTTTATGGATTTGAGGCTTTTTTTTTTTTTTTTTTTGTTTTCGACTTATGGAATTTTCTAAACGATACATTATAATTACGCGTAAAGGCCCGCCGTTCGCAGTCAGTTCGTCAATCAAATTCGTATTATATATATATATATATATATATATATTACGGGACTTTTAAAAGCGACGTGTATTAAAAAAAACAATATTCATAAACACAAAAAAGCAGAACTTTGTATAAAAGTAACAAGTACGGGCAAATGTAATGAGCATTTCTTATTAGACAAACGCATGTTTTTATAGTGCTATTACGTATGTATATGAACGTCCCTATGTGGGTATGTATGCATATGTGTTGGCTTATGCATGATATGGTATATATATAATATTAATATTTGTATAATACGCAGTATATACAGTTGATAAACAAATAATATATAACGTCACAGACCGGAATATAATAATAAATCCTTTGTCGCTGTAACAGTCGATGGGAATTCGCGTATCGTTTAGAGGAACTTCACATCGTTCGATTATATACAACTCGTACGTAAAAATCGGTTATAATTTTTTTTTTTTTTTTTTTTTTTTTTTTTTTTTTTTTTTTTTTTTTTTTTAAATCATCCACTATTTAAACATTTGTTAAACAACATTTGTATTTATAATATAATTAAACCAATTAGGTGAAAATCAATATTCAAAGTATAATGATCGTTTAAAAATGATAAAACTATTATTTTTTCATGCATGGTCGGTACTCGCCTTATTAGAATGCTAATATTTAATGAATATTTGTTCGTTTCATAAGTAAATGTCATGTTTACGAATGTCGTTCAAATTGTGAATATAGCTTAAGAATTTATTTAGAAATAATTGTTAGGAAACTATAAGTAAAATGCACAAATCCATTCCACAAATAATGCATCAACTAGAGAAAATTTGTTACCGGATACCGCCCTAGAGGCCGATGTTACAGATCGCACCGAGATTTCTCGTCGAAATATTGATTACAACCAGATAAAAAAAAAGAGAAAATAAAAAAATTAGTATTGAATTCGTTGCATGAATATTATAGTATATTTACGCGTGTTTTTTCAATATAATTACCAATATTTTATAATAACTCGATTAAAATTGTAGTAAAAGTATAATATATTAATTAAAAAATTATTAATATTAATACGTTTGATTGATAAAAAAGAAAAAAAACCGATAGTCGAACAGATTACAATATTTATTTTTTGTCACAATGGTCAAATCGAACGACTAGTCCGCCTGATATTATTATTACTATAGTCTGGTGTATAGTTGGCGTTTTTTTTTAGATTTTCGCACGTTATAAATGTGGCAAACGGAATCAATGTCATTGCTCGTTTACAAGTACTACTGGCCAGCTATAATAATAAATAATAAACGAAAGTTAATTACAATAAAATAAAATAATATCATTATACGTTTCAAGTATCCAGTTACAGACGTTTCCCATTTCCATTTTATTAATTTAAATTAAAAAAATTCTATTATATTGGTACGTTCATACGACGGCGTTAAAACATCTTGAATTGTTAAAACAGTCAGATTTTCGATATACGTATCACTTTAAAACACTATTGTCGAGGCGTTTTGAGTTTTTGTAGAAATCATATTCGGCATAAATATCGTAAAACGATTGGACGGGGCGGGGGCACTCGCCCTTTTAAAAAAAATAATAACACGAACGTATAATTTATAAAAATGTATTAGTAGGATAAAAAGAGCGGTTCAAAGGAACCTCTAATCGAATGCTCAATGCTCGTGAATTTGAACCGCTCTTTATATCCTACTTATATTGACGAATTTTATATTGAACGACATTTGTTCATACCGTCTTCGCATATATTTCCCAATCGTGAGAAATTTCACCTATGGGGGATGGGGCACGTCCGCGTGTAGGTACAATAATATTAAATAATAGTGTAAACTGAACACGAGTGGCCACCAACGACGTGAATCGACGATTTACGTATCGTTCCAGTGTATCGATCGTGAACGACTATTAAAAAAAAAATAAAATAATATTTAGGGATTACTTACATCGCGGTTGATTGCCATTTGGTATTTTACGTATTGGCCGAGCGCGTAAAATTGTCATTTATCTTAATATAATAGAGCATATTTTTTTTTCTATAAATTCCGCGTCTACGCCACCGCAATAGTTTTCCGTTGACAATTACTAAAACAATTATGATAATATTTATATATATATATATATATATATATATATATATATATATATATGAAATAATTTCGCCTATACCGTCGTCATACGGCCCACCTATCTGTTATGGGCCGCGTTACGGACGCACGCGGACCAAACGTGATTCGCTCACTCGCTAATCACTCGTTCGAGCCGCAACGACGACGATATTGTTGTAATAATATTTCGTACGAATAAATCGACGATTATACAAACACGCAACTGAACGCATGATATTTATCGTAAGTACGACAAAATCGATTTTGTCGTATACTTCGCAGAGGACTGCGCGTATAATTATTACCGTTGCTGCCGGTATAGCGTGTAAAAATTGCATAGTTAATTGCTGCACGGGTTTAAAGAGGTGAGCATATAATTTAATCGAGGGCACAGCGATTCGTTGTATTTTCTAAAAAAAAAAAAAAAAAAACAAACCAACGTGCCGCCGCACAATATTCTCATTTTTAAATGCCGTCGCTTGTGTTCAAACGCTAGGTTCAACAAAATAAACGCCACAATTTTATATCTGAAATTACGTACAATTTTAATAGGTTTATCTGTTAGTTGGACGGAAGTCAAGTAAATACGGATGTCAAGTCTTCTTTACATATGTCTAGACTAAGTAACTAACTAAAAAAAAAAAACATGATGCGAATATGCACGAAAATATGCTCTAAACAAATTTGTTTTATTGAAATCGTTTAAAATTGAGCTAAAGGCAACAAATATAAAAAAAAGCAAAAACAAATTTAGAGTTTAGATACTCTACTTTATGAATAGTATTCATATTTGACTCCGTTATTTTTTTTTTTTATCATTAAAACAAAATACGTAAATACTAGAAAGTCCCTAACCCTACATAATATCAATATTATTTGTCTTGACTATTGATTTACTTCAAAAAACTATTTAATTTCACTAATAATAATTATCGCGAAAAATTCAGTAGCGTGTTAAAAAAGTATTTGTATTATTCAGTGAGACAGCCAAGTTCATTTGGCCGACAGACTTTACAGAAAACAACCGATTCTTGGCCGAAATATTTTTACATTTTTTTGTACAATTAAATATGTCGATTTGGCTCCGAGTGTAATATATTATATATATATAGCTATATATAAAAAAATAAGTCGGTTTTCACCATGGGTGGTTACTGTTATAGGTTGGTAGTTGGGATGGCATACGTAACGATAAATCATTGCAAACAAAAAAGGATTTTGAGAGCAGTTCGATTAAAAATATGTTGAAAAATTCAAATAAATAGTCATTCGTGTTTTTAACAAATATAAATATAGATTTGGACTTGTACCGCCAATAAAAATCAAATACGACTTTTTTTTTTTTTTGTTTCCACATAAAACCAAATAAAAACTAAAAAAAAAAAAACCACGAACAATTCAAATACCTAGCTTTAACTAACACAAAAAAACGATGGAATATAGTTAAAATTACATCACGTTTACAAAGTGATATTATAAGTATTCGGTGAAAGTTTCAAATTTCTATAAATATTTTTCACTAAATTACAACGAAAATATAAAATCAAAATCAACTGAAATGGTTATCGCGTAAATATTCCCTTGTTTTCCCGGCGATTATTCCCAATTTTTCCCCGTTATTGCGAAATGCACGAGAAAAATCACACAATGACTTCCTCAACGTACCAACCGGATATTCTATCAGTATGTATTAACGGAAAACTTCTATAAAGTTTTTGATTGGTACGAGATTACTAATCGAAAAATCGTTTACAGACAAAACACAAAAACCCATATCATTGGAAAACCAATACATCCCCTGCCGCTCTCATAATCGATTGAAGTCCATTATTATAGTTTTCTCGCTTCGATAGTTTTCCAATAATATTTCGAGTACTTATAAGTTAAATTGTAAAGATAAGCATTTTCTCAACCAAAACATATTAACAGGTATATATATAGTAGTGCTGTGACATAAATCCGGATTTAGGATTTTAAAATCCATCCCAAAATCCGAAATTTCATATTTTTATAAGTAATGTAACGTCCAGCAAGTAATATTTTATAAAAATTAGAGTGTAATATGTATGATGATTATTTTTGTTGTACTTGTTTTTTTTTTTTTTTTTTTTAAATACGTTTATATTTATGATATTTTTTTAATTGTAAAAACGTATTTAATGCTATAAGATGATAATAATAATAGTTCTACGATAAACGGTATTTAAAGAATATAAAATCACAATTTTAAAAACCTTCAAATCCGGATTTATAATGAATGTCGGTTATCAAATCCGGGATTTGTTCCATCACTAATATAAAGTGGCATTGTTTACCGCAGTTAATCGCAAAATATTTTGGAATTACGATTTAATTTATGTGCCAGAATTGTTCGTACACGTATTATAATTAATTTGTATCAATCTGTGGAACAAATAATAATAATAAAAATAATAGTCTAATTGAACGGGAAAATATAATAATTATTATTGTTTTATTCGAAGGTCGCCGCCTGCTTATCATATTCCACAAGAGTAATATTTAACAATTGAAACAATTCAATTAAACGTCCTTAACATTCAATTAATATACGATTTAAGAATGTTATTCTTACACAGGTAACAAAAAAAAAAAAAAAAAATATCTATTAAAATAATTCATTTTATTTTAGGTATCTATGGGGGGAGGGGGGGGTATCCGTCACAAACATATCGAGTCGAACAATTGTCGATATTGTACAATATATGTATTATATAGATATTTTTTCAACTCGATTAAGAAGAACATGATCATTTTTTTTTTTTTTTTTTTATCTATTTATTTGACCCATTTCGTTGAAACTATCAAAATTTCATTATTATTCCATTGGCTGTTATCGAACTATAATTAATTCATCTTGTGAAATTACCATACGGTTTTATACGACTATTGAAAAAGATTATGTGATAAAAAAAAAAAAAAAGGTTAAAATATTAACTTTATCGCGAAACCGGGCTGTCGCGCACGAATTACAACTTGAAAATAACATTTTAAAGTTTGAATTCAAGTAGACAATTGTTTTTTTTTTTTTTTTTTGTTATCAAACATCCACTTAACGAAACTACAATTTTAGACGCCTACTTCCAAACGTTTGCATCGCCGCCGTCGTGATTTTCAATTTATATACACGTTGAAAATATTCAAATACGGATTCAGTGCGATAAATAATACTGTATTATCATAATATGTATACGCACCGCATCTCAAGGAATTCATTTTTTTTTTTTTTTTTTTTTTTTTTGTTATCCATTAAACAACATCGCACGCGGCATTCATTCCGGGAAGTACAATACGAAACTATATTTATTTATTTATTTAGTTGATTATTCATATTTTATAATAAATTGAAACCGGGTCCGTGACATATATTAAATTGAACGTAACCCATCCGGACGCGACGCCGACGGTCTCGGCGTCGTCACTCGATTTTTTAACGAACCTCTCTTCCGACCCGTGGACCAATGAAATATCATAAAACAACGTATGCCTATGGTGTAGTACCTATGGTCGCGTGCAGGAACATCATTGATTTGGTGCCGACAATTATGGCGGCCACCATGAGTAGTTGCGTCTACTTGAATTCAAACTTTGAATATTATTTCGGGTCGTAATTCGTGGCGCGAGACAGTCCGGTTTCGCGATAAAGTTAATAACGTTTTTTTTTTTTTTTTTTTTTTTTTTTTTTTTTATCACATAATCTTTTTTAATAGTCTCATAAAACCGTATCGTAATTTCACAAGATGAATTAATTATACTTTGATAACAGCCAATGGAATAATAATGATATTTTGATAGTTTCAACGAAGTTGGGAGCACCGAGAATTGAGTCACATTAGAAAAAAAATTTTTAAAAAAAATCATACACACGAATTGCGTTCCAATAGACCCGGGACGCAATTCGTGTATTACGATTAGGGGGCGAGGGAGTGTTCTTGAACGTCCGACAATCGAATAAATAACAAATAACAATTTGTTCGCTACAACAATTAGTAATATAACAAAAAAAAAAATAATAAAAACATACGCTAAATCAATAGTCAATATATCATAAATTGAACAATAATATACCGAAATAAATAAATAATACAAGTATAATCGTAAAAAAATGAAAATAAATTTCGATCAAAGATAATAGGTTTATATATTTTTTTTTTTTATAAGCTTTTTACAAATCTTGTTAGGCTATGAGACGTAAAATGAGCCCCGCCGTAATATTATATTTCATTTTTATTCCATTTTTTTTACTATCGGTTATCACGATTACGTTATTTTATCGAACATTTTACCATATTTTGCGGCCATGTTAAAATACAAGTACTTTATATCGGGACACAAAAAATATAAAACTCATCGAGTTTCGCTGGCCCTGTCTTACACGCCTGTCGCGATTTATGCCAGAGGTGCCAGAATATTCGTAGGCATTCCGGTACGTTAATAATTTGCGCAAATTCGGATTCCGATCGAGTATATAGAAAATATTATTGAATAAATAAAATTAAAATATGGCGAACGTTAATAATAAATATTAGATAATTCATTTTTTTAAATTTGTTTTTCACCAGCACGCGCCAGTGGTCTCCAATGTACGTATATTCCGACGTTTCAGTTCATATACGACCGTTTATATTGTAAACGCACGTTATTATATTACATTTTCCATAAAATTAATTTTTTTTTTTTTTTTTTTATAAGATTGAAATACGTTTTTTCGCTCATGTCGCGCACGTCTCATCCGCACAAAAGTCTCGTTACATTTACCGTAAAGTCGGCCTAACCTAACCTAGAGAGTCGTATTTAATAAGAGCGTGGCTAATTCGCCAACGTCTTCCTAATGGCCACTCAAAAATTGTCTCATATGTTTGGATAGGTTTTTATATTTTATACGGAATACTTACGATTGCCACGCGGTGAACGCTAATGTGTAACGTTAATTATTATTCGAATATTACAAATTGTTTTAATTTTTCAAAAAACCAATCATTAATGATTTGTTGATGAATCGTACAGATTAACAATATTTTTCGTTTTGTATATAAATGGACTAACGAATAAAAATTATTATTATTATTATTATTATTATCAGATAACAATGAATTGATTATTGGAGTTACCAAAGCGGTAACCGCTATAATTATACCGATAACCATTGTTGTAACGCGTATACTCTTCATATGCGCACTTGAACACAACATCGTAATTGACCGGTGTCTTTAATACCTAACCCGGAAACAAATAATAGTGAATTACCTATGTTACTGATGAGAAAAAAAAACAAAAATGTATGTATTATTAATAATTTGCCACCGGCCAACGCGATGATTTCGATCGAAAATTTCCAGCGGGACCAACAAAAAAGAGCTTAACAAATAAAAACCGGCCAAACTCGAGCTTGATCAGAACAATTTATGACAAGTTAAAAGTCTTTTGCTATAATATACTATAACAGTAATGTTGCGGTAAGGATAAAGAATACGTCAAGTATTTATTAGCAGCACGTATTAATAATCGTTGTAGGAAGTCGTATTTTTTTAAATCCGCGTTAAAAAAAAAAAAAAAAAAAAAACCGGGTTATCCAATAAAATCGACTAAATTATCCCTGCGCGAACGAGGTTATACCATATAAAAAATAAAAATAATAATACCTACGCGTATAAACTATTTCGGTAAACGCAGTTACACTCGTAAGTATAATAATATTTTCCCGATCGATATTTTTTGTTTTGTTTTATCGCTATACAGGAACATAATAATTATTATTATTATTTTAGGTATTGTTTTTATTTCAAAGTTGTCGACTGATCATGACCCAGTTGTTCGACTGCCAACAATATTTGTCGACCTACACACCTACCCATATATATATATATATATCTAAACACGGGAACACGTCGTGTTTTTCTATAAAAACCTTAAATAATCGAAGGTACGCTGCTCGGAACCGGGAACGGAATTTGATTTTTAATTTGAAAAAAAAAACCGAACGCACTTTGCACCGTGGGCGGGCAGTGGGAAATATAGATGGGAAATCGAGAACGTATAAGATATAACAAAACCGTTCCGAACGGAGCTTTGTCGACTTGTAAGGTTATACAGGTTCGTTAATCGTGTTTTCTCCCCTCTTTGTAGCCCAAGGTAACCCGGAAATCGACAAAAATTTTAAAAAAAACTGCAGTACCGATGTCGGTCGTTATTTTTTAGTTTTTTTTTTTTAGAAAAACCGTTGGTAATCTGGAAAATTTGTACGGTGGGGGGGGGCGGGCGAATATACGACAATTTTTCGGTTTTTCAAGAGGGGCGAAAACGCATCATGGAATAATATAATATTATCGTATAAACGGGAAGGTTTATACGATAATATTATATTATTCGTAACCTAACCAAACGGGCTCTGCGTACGTGTAATCGCTTTGCGCGCCGTTTGTCGGGTTTAATTATTTAATATTGTCATAGCCCCTCGGCACTTCAAGCGTAATAAATCGTAATGAATCAGTTTTGGACCGGGCGTCGTGTTTCAATATACGCCGTACATAGTATTCGTATAACTCTGTTCGAGTTTTACGCACGGACGAAAGCTTACGCCGTGTTTTTGTGTTATCAGAATGACGTTTTAGAGCTGTAACAAATTGTGTATACGAATTTATACGTATCGTATCTAGGCGCTCGCGCGCGCGTTTAACCGAATCAGAATCGTTTTTCGTTCGCGTACAGGCGTATAAATTACACGTAAATCCGACACGCACGGTAACCCACCCACCCACCCACCCACCCACCCACATTGCCGCCTACGCGTATATCGGCGGTCCACCGGTTGGCGCGAGGCTGCGGGTGGGGGGCTGCTTTTTTCTTTTTCTTTTTTCGAAGACAAACGCCACCCCCCCCCCACCACCACCACCACCACGTTCGGTGTATATATATATATATATATATATATTCATCGATAATAACATCCGACCGGGGTGTCGTTTAAATGCCGAATTAGAGCGTTTGCTGGTGCCGGATTCGTTTTTATTACGTTTAATCAATTGGCGCAGAACGCGGAAAAAACAAACGCACAAACGGTTCGATGTGCCAACCGCACCGGTAACAATAAAAGTGACATTGGACGTACGTATATAACAACGTAATCATTAAGTCGGCGTAATTGCATTCGATTAAACCAGCCGGCCCCCTTTTTCGCAACAATAATATTGTTATACAAACGATAATACAATATAATATTATAGTACCGTGTTGTAATTGTGTAAACAGCGATAACAGTAGTAATAATTAACGCCGGTTCTTATAATTGCCGGCGTACAACGACGGCCGAAATCCATAAAGAGAAACAATATTATATAATAATTGTTAATTTCGTTATCCGTAACATGTGGCGGCCGGTGCGTATCACGTGCGAAACACAGCGGTACGTATTGTTATATTATACGGTTGTACCACTACCAACGTTTTCGGCGGTGAAAAAAACAAAAAAAAAACATTTACGCCCCGGTCACCCGCAACTTTCGGCGGTCACCTCCGCCGGTGCCGTCGTGGCGGTGTTCGGAATAATAAGCGACGACGGCAATACGGTGACGGGCTCGATGATCGTGTACGCGCCCAACGAACCGGTCGCGTTGTGCACGTAGTCCGCGAAATTGTTTTTCAACACGAACACGAACCCGTCGTAACCGGGCACCACGTGAACGGGGGCCCGGCAATCCCGGCCTTTGGACACCGACTGGAACGCGGTCGGGCGGAACGGGTCGTTGACGTCCCACAACCATATCTCGTTCTCGGCGGGCCGCCGGAAGAACATCCGGCTGCCGGTGTCCGACCCGAGCACGACGATCCGGTACGGTTTGCGGCCCACCTCGGCGACGGGCAACCGGGCGGTGGACTCGTCGCACTCGTCGATGGTGTCTAGGTTGATGGCGAACAGGCGGCAACCGGACAGGAACGTGGCGTACAACTTGGTCCGGCCGTCGTCCGTCTTCAACGGCAGCACGAACATCACGTCCCGGATGGCGTCCGGCGCCGTCGGCTTCTCCGGGAAATCGATGGTCCACTGGACGCCCGTGTTGGTGTTGAGCACCGCCACAGCGCTGCGGCCGGCGTCCGACACGAACGCGTAGTGCCCGCCGCCCGCGGCCGGCGATTGGAACGTCACGATGTACTGAAAACACGCGGTCGGTGACGGGTCGGCCGGTTTGATATCGAATGTTCTGTACGTCTGTGACACGGGACCGTATAAGAACGTCATTACACTTCGCCAAACTTGAAAACATCGCTGCGGCACCCATAGCCCTAATTGGTACCTTTGGGTCGTCGTCGTCGATTTCGAGCCGGACGATCTTGGCCGGGGCCAAGCGTTTCGGTTCGCTGGTCATCGTGTCCACCACGCCCACGTCCAACAGCCAGAGCACGTCCCGTCTTTTGTCCAGGTACAGGTCGACGACGTTGAGGAGCGGTGGACAACCGCCCGGGCACGAGACAGCGGCGGCCGGGCGGTGGGTACGGGGCGCCGCGGGCAGCGGGCGCACGTCCGGTTCGACTATGGCCCGGCTGGCGGTCGTGGCCCGGAACCAGCCCAACGTGAACGGGACCCCCGGCCGGAATCGCGGGGACGCCACCAGGACGCGACCGTCCCGGGTCATCTGCAGCCGACTGTGGATGACAGCCCGCGGGTCGTACGGGTCCGTCCATTCCATGCTCGTGCCCAACACGTGATGGTCGTAACGCCTGGTCGCTCGGACGGCCGTCCCTGTCAACGACACCAGCGACAGATAGCCGAGAACCGTGATGGTAGTGCGCGTGGTGTGCATTTGGAAAACAAATTATCAATTGTTCATAATAATACTGTTACTGAAAATCAGTAGTTCTGCAAAGAAAAAAGAATAACGGACATTTTCAAGTGTAGTCAACCGGAGAAGGTGAATTATAACAACAAAAAATAGTCGTCAGTCAATAAATACATTTAAATATACAAATGGTATTATTTAAAAGAAATAATCGTTTAAACTAATCCAAGTTATTAGTGTTTAAAATAATTCCTTTTTTCTATTTTATTTATCACGAATTACAATTGGTCGACCGTATTCACTCGTTCTTATCAATTTTCAATATTATTCTATGGTATATTGGCGTTGTCTGACCTTAAAAATATATTTTATTTATACAACGTAGACTAGAAATAAATATAAAAAATCATAAATATCCGACCTATCTCACAAATTATCTCAACAAAAAACAAAAAAAACGCCGGATTTAGACAATTTAGACAATTTTCTCTACGATTATTTTTAACCGAATTTTAACCGAAAAAAAAAACAGAAAATAACAGAAACCTTACGCTATTACGTAAATATTTCAGTATTTTACCCTCAACTATTAAAAAACCTCATAAAAATGAGACCTTTTCAACGCATTTTGATTAAACAAAATTTGCTACCAGTAATCACCGTCCATGAAGTTGATTATCGGAGCGTTATTATTTCTAGTAAAAAATTTGTTCGCCGACAAAGAGGAATAATGGAAAAGCGCAGAATCTAAAAAAATACGGGCGATAATAATATTTTTAATATTTTCTCTCATATACTGTGGTCGGCGTTGAACAAAACATTCGTGATTAAAGTTTCTCGCGAAAACCGAAAACAACAAAAACCTATTATTGTCCCCCCGACGTTTTGCGCATCCACTTCCTGTGTTTGTACGATTGCTCAAACACTCTGGTGGAAGTTGTGTTTTAAAACCTGCATGCACCGGACACTTTTTTTTTTTTTTTTGTTTGTTTCGAAACGGATGACTCATTAAAATAAACTGCACGTCCCGGAGTCAATGCCTATAGTTTTTATTATTATTTTTGGATTATTATACGCACGGATAAGCAACAAACGATAAATTATACAAACTGTGGTAAAATATTTAACGGTAATGTATAAACGAATATCACGTGCGATAAGGTTATGACGGAATAAACCAGAAATGATTTTTTTTTTTTTTATTTCAAATACATTTTGTACAGCTGGGAAACGTATCGTGATTAAAAATTTATTCGTTTAAAAATGAAAAAAAAAAAAAATTAATTTTCAAATTTCCAATACCGAATTATTTGCAATTCGGAAACCAACGTATTTTAATACGAAATCCGGATCCTACGTCATGTCATTTAATGTTTATCATTCATTTAATCGTGTGAAATCGTAAAAAAAAAAAATAAATCCGTTTAATTATTTTCAATAATTTATATTAAAAAAAATACTACATTTTTTATTTTCTTTCTGCTACTCCGGGTCGTATAACCCGGCTCTGGCTTTTTTTTTCTTTTCTTTTTTTTTTTGTACGATTAAAGCCAATAGCCTTTATTTGCCTCTTTGAGCGCCATAGGAAAATAAAATATTCGTATATAGTAACTATTAATATATTTTGATTGCCGACAATTAATGTCGAACGTAAGTTTCAACTTCAAAAGGCTTTAATATTAACTCGATTGACTTTTTTCTACTTGTATACGGTTGACTTGACGGAATTTTAGATTAAAAGCCCACGGCTTCCGTATAAGTATACAATTATAATAATTCAGTACAGCGGATCTCGGGAAGCGCAATAAATTTAATCAAGTAATAATTACCGTCCGATTGTGAATATTATAACTATATATTATGATGGTGTATGACCAATACGATAGTCGGTGTAGTAAGCATTCGAATATTCCGTAGCACCAGACGTACCTTATATATGCGCATAATAAAAATTATCTGCTCGAACTATGCCATTCGAAAAGCATTGATAACCAACCGTATGTACACGTCCATAATATTATATTACGTATTCCCCCGGCGGTTCGCAAGTACCGATGATAAATTAATATGTTACTATGTGAATATTCGATTATTTTTCTTTTTCGTCTTGTAAAGCTCGCTGTGCGATCGTCACGAACGGGGTTTATTTTGCGTTATTTCGCATTTTTCGTATCCAACATTTTGAATTTGAAATTTCATTTCGTGATTATTACGGGCCACCACGGTTTTTATATAATTATTAATGGTATGGTATAACGAACTATTAAGTATTGTATTATCGGACGGCAGCCATGAAACCTAGTCAAAATCTAGATAATGGGATTTGAACAAAGAACGTCGTAGGCAAAGCTAACACAGTATTTTCAGAATCGCTAGATTTCCTATTTAATAATAAATCCTACGGCGAAACCGATTTTATCGTTCAGTAAAAATACGATCTAAATCTATTAAAAATAAAAAAAAAATTTAAAAATGTACGGAAATAATTTTTGTTTAGATTAAAAGAAAGCCTATTTATTTTTTTAAATTTTTTATCAAAATTATATTAAAAATAAATACATTTTTAGGGTATTTTTTAAGTGCATTATTTAATGGTTTTATACATTCTCAGCCCTAGTGTTTAAATATTAAGGCGTGCGGATAATAAGTGAACAATATATTTTGATTAACCGTCGCAGTGTTAACCCCGTACGGATGTTGGGGGGGTATCGATTGTGCAGTATAAAAAACAGTAAAAAAGCGATATTACAACCCTACTCAACACAGCAGTGATTCTCAAAATTTTGATGGTGACTGATTTAAAAGTCGGACATTTAATTTTCCGAATGTTTTTTTTCTATATATGACGCTCGAACGGATAGTTCTAACCATCAGAATCACTCTTATATATTTACTAGAGTTTTTAATCAAAAAAATAATTTTATATTCGTACATAGCTGTGCCTAAATTAAATGATAAAAAAAAATTGTAAAAATAAAATAACGTATCTCCCGGTTATCCGTACGGGGGAAAGCTCTGACGTGTCCGAGTGCGATTTGTTTTTTGTTTTTTTACAAACAGGACACACGTTTTTTTTTTTATTATTATTTTAGCGGTTTTTTAATGATTTAACAACAAACTTACAGCACTTTGGCGATAATAAAATGCAATTTGTTTACGGTAGATAATAAAGGAGAGAATTTATAAGAAAAAAAAAAAATGATAAAAAATCAAGGTTATAAAAGGGAATAATTTTGTTGATAATCGGTGTTAATCAATACGCCGTACAGGTTAGGTTAGGTTATTGTGTAATTCGATTATATAATACTTATTAGTGTTTATTGCATTATTAGTAGGTGGCAAAAGTAATCGGGATTTAATCTACAAACCGACGGTACAATAGCCGAGCGCTGTTATATTCGAGGGCACCAAAGAAGAAGAAGAAGAAGAAGAAGAAGAAGAAGAAAAAAAACCAATAACGATAAGGAAAATATTGTGTTCCGACGTCGGTACGAATAATTACGGAAACGAACAACTAATAATAATATAAAACATTACGAATCGTTTACGTGTACGCCCCAATAAGTTAATTATTATAATCTATGCATATATAAATTAAAACACTATAATACGTACCCACTGGGCGTATACGCAATTTTACGTACTGATCGGATAATAATAATTATAATTATTTATCTAGCCGAGGAGAATCCGTCGCACCACCGCCGTCTGTGCTGTTGCCATGTTATAATACTTATCGACGTGAATAACGTAACGTCAAGAATATATTAACCTATAATAGTATTATTAGTAATGTCGACGCCAGAGTTCAACCGATCGAAAATCGGAAATCGCATAATAATTAATTTCCCCGTCGTTGTCGGGAAACGCGCACGATAAACGCGTAGTCCGGACTACTCTATTATAATACGAAACACATTTTTTTTTTTTCATTTTTCTTTACTATATGGATTGGCTGAAACGACCGACATGTAAAAAAACTCTCGCGGGTATAGGTACAATGATATAGCGCGGAATAAATCATTTTTAATTTTAGTTATTGATCGTCGTTACGGGTAGTAACTAGGGCCGGGATTATTTAAATTTATTATTGGTACAAAGAAAACGTTGGGAAACTCTCTGAAACGTCATGAAATGTATATAAATTTATATAGGAAAAAGGCAAAAAAAATAATAATAACAATCATCTAAAGGCCGCGGAGAGGGGATTGGAGGAAATTGCATCTGAAAATCCCAGGAGTACCCTTAAGAATAACCAATGTTAAAAAAATTAAAATTAAATACAACCATAAGAAACACAAAACGCGATAAATGGACGATTATCGTGCTGCGTTTACGTCATATTACTCGTAAAACATGTACAATATAATATTGTCAGCGGACCGCGAGAATTGATCAGCAGCGCATTTAGGAGAGGAGTGGGTCGATTGGGGTTCGGTTAGGGGTCGCTGAATTGAAGGGAAAAATGTAATGTATTTTTTTTTTTTTTTTTTTTTTTTTTTTTTTTAATGAAAAAACCTACGACACTGTGTAATATAAATCGATAACGGTTTACGAAACGGAAAAAAAAAAACAGATCTTTTTGTATTTCCTCTGACGGAAATAAAGATTATATAACTGGTTTTCATTCCTATCGTTCATTCAACAGCCTATTCCGGTATTTTGTAGCAAATGTAAACTAAAAATAGCAAGACTGATAAAAACCCACTGGCAAAATTAGTACTCGGCCGGCCCACTCATACTAATGTCACCAATCTTACCTAATGAGATACAGCACACGGGTGGACCACGCTAGTTGTAGTCAAGTATTAACTTCCGCTGCCCTTTTTGGAACGTCCCGTATTGATTTTTCCCGAGGTCACTACATAAAGTCGCTAACAGGTGTTAGATTTAATTTATCCACCATTTTTTGTAAAAAACATAACGTTTAGATAAAGTTAAGTTTGAGATGCAACAACTCTTGCTTTGGCGACCGTAGTTCCCCCAGATTCCCGCAGACAGAAGCGTGACATCGATTTCTTAATGTGGGGGATGGACAGTAAAACGTCGCCCCGGAACGCAATAGCCTAAATCGTAATGTATAAAAACCGGTGTATCCTTTGAGTCCACTAGAACCCAGTGGTTAAAGTGGAGGGGCCCGAGGGAATTTCGGGCAGCGCTTGAAAAACTCAAATAATTATGTTCGTTTTCGAAACGCTATCATTTTGATTTACACAAATATTAGTTGGATATTATTATTTATTATAATTAATGGAAATCCCCCGAGTGTTTTATTTCGTTAAAACCACTCGATTGTTCCACGCGAACGATATTTGTGCGCGCCACTATTTTTACTATAAGTTTATAATAATTCGGTTTTTTTTTTTTTTTTTCTGTTTTACTCTTCTATTAGGACGTTCGCAAGGGTTTGAGGCTACCGCGTCGGACGAATTCCTTCGTCTATAACCGACACAACACCGCGGCAGTAAAAAATCGTCGTAAACGGCTTATAGGGTTATTGGCCCCGGTTATTGATGACCCGCGTTAGGACGACCGCTATCACTTGGACCCGCAGCTCCGCGACAGAATGCGACAGGGTGACCGTGGTTAGGATACAGTTTGCGTCGTCCGACTCGAAGGGTCGCAGGATCGCCGACCGCTAGTACAGGAGACACTAGTCCACAACGAGTTTAATACACCGCAATGGAACGCAACAGATTACCGGAATCGCGGTTGTAGCCGGGCGCAGTGGTATAGAACCATCAATACAAACGTCGACACCATAACCGGCAACGCCACCACCACCAGCAGCAACAGCACCGCCAGCACAGCCGTGACTTTTACAGTCACCAGCACTACTACGGTACTACCACCGTCACTCGTGTCGGACTACGGCCATCTGCTCTGTCCTCTGCTGATTTATGGAAACGGACGACAATGGGTTCGACCCGGCGGCGGCGAATGTTCAACCCGGTGACTGCGACGATGAAGGAGGCGGATACACCGACGAATTGTTGCCCGATGGCGAGAAACCGCTACAGTGCGACGACGACAATGTTCAGGGTGAAGGAGACGATAAACAGGGTGAACGCGACGATGGGTACGATGACTATCTCGCCGAATTGTTGGGCAGCATTGACAAGGAACAGTGCAACGGTGGCGGAGACTCTAGCGGCGAACAATTATTGGTGCCGTGCACGGCGAAACGGGTGTCGATCCAGGTGGAAACGTTACCCTTCGGTAGCGTCCGGTATGAAGAAGTGGAAGAGGACGGCGTGTCCACAACTACGATCACGCGGAAGCCGAAAATCCCGGACGGCGGATGGGGCTGGATGGTGGTGTTTGCCTCATTGATGATCTGCCTGATCTCGGACGGCATTAGCTTCTCGTTCGGGCTGCTTTACATAGAATTTCTCAAGGAATTCCAGGAGAGCAAGTCGAAGACTGCGTGGATCGGCGCCCTGTTCATGGCTGTGCCGCTGATCCTAGGTCCGGTGGGCAGTGCCCTGGTCGACAAATACGGCTGTCGGAAGATGACAATTCTGGGCGGCATTATATCGGGTCTGGGATTCATAATTTCGTCATTCGCCCAATCTATCGAAATGGTGTTCTTCACGTTTGGGTTCCTGTCCGGGCTGGGCTTGTGCCTGTGCTACGTGACGGCCGTCGTCAGCATCGCGTACTGGTTCGACAAGAAGCGAACCCTGGCCACGGGACTGGGCGCCTGCGGCACTGGTATTGGTACGCTCCTGTACGCGCCCCTCACCCAATACTCGATCGAGGAATACGGCTGGCGGGGCACAGTGCTGTTGTTGGCCGGCACGTTTTTCAACTTTTGCGTGTGCGGTGCCCTGATGCGCGACCCCGACTGGCTGATCGCCGAGCAGAAAAAACCGCCCGCCGCGGTGGCCGTGGCCTCGGTGGCTGCTAAACCTTGGGCCGACACCGAAGAATCGATTGTGGACCACTGTTCGATGGTGGCTATAGAAAACGAGAAGGCTGTCCCCGGCGGAACGAGCTCCGGGGGGTCGGGCCTACCGGAAGTGCCCCAATACTCGGGAATCGAACAATACAGGCGACTGGTGAAAGAGGCACAGGGCGCCGAGTACCATCTTACCGGGGTCACCACCACGGTCCGCCGTCCGTCCGACGTGCACCGGCATGCCAGCAACAATCAAAACGGTTTCCGGTCGGTCATAAACTTGCCAACATACGTCAAGCACAATGAAAAGGTACGTATTTTTCTGTTCCTTATCGCGGCGCATAAGTGCGGTTGTAATAAAAACGCTATTGAAATGATATATACGCTCCGGACAATGAGTTCGTATCGTATATACCAGTAGAATTTATAGGTATACTTATACTCATTGGCGTGCCTGGAAACCTTCAATGGTGGCAGATGGCACATATAGCAATCTTGTTCCGTACGCCTAACCCGAAAGTGGAAATTTAAAGCTAGATAAAAAAAAAAAGCCAAATTATTTTGAATAAATCCACTGAATTAATTTCGCCAATTCTCGTTTCGAGCGGAAACAATGTAATATTCAATATTATATTATAATATCATTTTAAATTAACGAGTATTGAGTGATTATTTATACAATATACCCAATACGGTAAATTATTTTCATTTTATCAGTCAGAGCCGTTATTATTACGGACTTTGTTATCGACAATTTGACAACGAACAAATTCGTTTGATATTTTAGCGAAAGTAATACTATAAAACCCGAGCCACCGCTATATTTATTGTATAAATATAAATTTTTAAATGACACCGTAGAAAAAAAAACAATTTAATATATATACGTGGGTACAATACTTGGCAATATTCTACTCTTGAAGATATCCAAACGTAATTCGTTCGTTTCCGGCCGGTGTTTAAAAATATTTCGCAGTCAGTACAGCTTAAATAATAATTTCAACAGATCTGCCGTCGAGTATGATAATAATAATATACGTGTGTATTAAATTTGTACACTTTTTTTTTTTTCGAATCAAAACTATATTAATAACCGGAAGCAACGAGTTAGGATGGTTTACACTTAAGCGGTTATCGTATTACATCAAGTTAGGGGTCCTCCAAAAGGATAATTCTTTTGACAATTTTTTATTTTTAATTTATATAAAATGACCCGGTAATAAAAAAAATAAAAATCTATTACAATAAAATTGTTATTCGAGTTGTAAATAATATATATATGCGTACGGTACGCAGTGATTTATGTGATAGAATAAAACTGCGTTAGCGACATAATGGTTTTTTTTTTTTTTTAATGGAAAATACATTTTTTTTTTTTTTTTTTGGATCGAATCCGCGTTTCGACGGAAATCCCAATAGTGCAGTTAAAAGTACGAAAAACAAAATATAAAAAATGTAAGTATTATTTTGTAAACGAGTATAAAACGGGAAACTGATCGACTTTTAATTTTCGCGATTGCCACTTACACCTTTTAAACGACAGGTTGTCAGGCCGACGATGATCGTCAAATTGATGGGCAATTGGCGCGAGGGGGGTAGAAGGCAAGACATATGATCGCCATTAAGAACTGATTGGCTTTTCGTGTTTATCGGGTAAACGTTTATGGACGAACGACGGTAATAACTCAAATTCACAGTCCGCCGTAAATTACGTGATTTTTCTTTGATAAAAATTTACGAGTATATAAATACCTATATATATATATATTTATACCATAACGGAACAGAATGATCAGAGAGGGACAGAGATCCGGGGTCAGTGCCGGGCAAGTTAATCAATTTTTGTAACTAGTGTTGGTTAAGTTATCCAATAACCAAACTGAGTTAAAGTTAATTTTAAAATGTAAATGAACTCGAATATCCAGTAGTTATAATAATTACTATTATTTGTAATTCGAATTACAAACTCTCAGTAAGGCAATTACTTAAGGCGAATTATAATTTAAAAGTTACTTTTTTTCTTTTTTTTTTTTTAATTACCCTAACTACACCAATAAACGTACTTTTTATTGGAACTCTCATACTAATAAAATTGTTTACTAACATTATCTATTTATTTTAACTAGTTAAGATAAAAGTTATAAAAAAAAGAAAAAGTAACATTTACAACATTTAACGTTTATCAAGTGTCCAGCGTTGTACAATATTTTACCCATACACTGTACACGTGTCTACCAACAAATATAAGCTTGAATATTTGTATTTAAACAATTTTTTTTTTCCATTTTAATTTTCTAAATATATTCAACTTTCATTGGAAATTTGATTTTTATATATTTTCTAGACAAAATTAACTGTTGAGGTCGTAACGATTGATATCACAGCACCGCAACTGTACAAGCTGTACTGATGCAAAGTGCAATTGACGGACGCATCATTAAAATTAAACAGTAAAACATACAAACGTAGATGTACTGGAATACACAACTAATATAATTAAAAACTGACCTATTAACTTAACAGAAGGTACACCGCAACAATTGTATTTTATCGCTTAATCATAAGGCATATTTGATGGCTGGTGGTGTAATATTGCGTGTAATTGTATTTATTTAAATAAAACCAAGTACAAAGTAATTTTTAGTAACTACTCTTTTGAGTAGTTACTAAAGTAGTTTAAGTGAAATTGCGGGAATAACTCAAATGCCCAAAAATAATAATAGTAAAATCAACACATGTTGGAAAAAGTTTAAACACACACACTCATACCGAAGTAGAAAAATCAAAATGTTTAATAAAATATATGATTGCGCATTTATTACCGAGATAAATTTAATTGTATTTCCTATATTATCTATAACTAGCAGCATTACAATGGGTCATTGGTAAATACGGAGGGTTACACCGTTTTAAATATAATTATATCGTTATTCCGCGATAAGCAATAAAAAAGATACAATTTTCAATTGTTTTCGAAACGTGTTTGTCGTAGGCGCACGATAACGTTTTTGTTGTCAATTTGATAATAAAATGTTATTTAAACATATATTTAAATTCTAATCGTTTCCTAATGTTCCGAGTTTAATTGGCCCGCTCGTTAAAAAAAAAAAAAAAAAAAAAAACGTTAAATTTGTTTGTTTCTGTACTAGTGCACAGAGGTTATTGTTACGGATGCACCGATAGGTTCGAATGCATTCGACCGTAAAAGTGATTTTTTTTTTTTTTTTTAATTTGTCTTTGTTTTTAAGCGTTAATTTGTCGTTATCCAATTTATTTGGCGTCCGTCGCAAAACGTTTCGTTCTTTATATATGTATATATATTGCTTGTTACCCCTCGTTTAATATGTACCATATTTCAAAAAACATATATTGGATATCGGCCATAACGAACGTATACATACGTATTATCTTGACGTTTTACGATAAGTGGATTTTGTCAAGAGTTGCAAAAATCACAATGAAAAAAAAAAAAAAAAAACTGTGAAAATGTAAAAAAAAAAACCCAGTTGACAGTTTAGTATCTCGTCTTGTAAAGTGTATAACGTATAAATAACTCGTCCGAACAATAGACGGCGTGTTCAAAAAAAAAAAAAAAACAAAAAAAAACCCTGAGGTGTTTATAATATTAAAAGTGAAACATTTTTTAAATCTTTATAATTTCTCCAACTCGTCTACACGTGATTCGTTAAAAATATTATGTTTTTTTTTTTTTTTAAATATAAACTAATTTACCGGACGTTCTCACGCAGGTTCCGTTCGAGGTTCTCGAGTCGCTAAGCTCGAACAAGACACTGTTCAACTTGATCCTGGAGAACTATCCGAACCTGTTGATGTGCCGGAGTAGTAGCGTGAACCAGATGAACACCGTGGGCAAGGCGGCGCCGGACGGCCGGAAGCCCTGCGACACGGGCACCGACGCCGCTCACCGTCCCGACACCCCGCCGCTGGTGATGAAAATGAAGTTGAAACAGACGAAAAAGTGCAACTCGATGGACTCGGGCGTACTGTCGCCGATCGAATCGCTGACCGCATCGCCGCCGCAGAATTACACCCCCGAGAACAGCCCCGAACGGCACCACCCGGTCAAACCTCATCAGTCCATGTTGAAGAGACAGCTCAGCACCACCCAGGGCAGCTATCTGAAGAGCCTACCGTATCACAGGTCAGTTGCACGATACCGCCGCCGCCGCTATTTTATTGTTTTACCGACTGCGTTTTATTATCGTTGTTATTATATTTTTATTATTACGCAAGCGTAATCTGAGGGAAAGGGAGGGGCGGGTGCATAGCAATTTGGAAAATAATTTATCGTAACCGTATTCCATTATGAGTAGGGTTCGGAATTTTTAGGAGCTAAAATGAATTAAATATGCACAGAAAAATATCTAAAATGTGCAAAATTATTCATAAGGTTATTGACAATAACTTATCGGCGATAAGATAATATTTCGGCATATGTATGCAATAGAGATTAAATACATACGCACTGCTCGATGGCAATAAATAACTAGGTACGTCACAATATTGAATTTTATATTTAATATTATTTAAAATGCATAGGTTAAAAATAAAAAGAATCAATTTTTCTAGAAAATATTAGATATGCATAAATACTCGTCAATGAAATCAATGAAATATGCACTTTTCCCTTAAAACCGACGAAATATGCATTTTAAATATTCGATTATTTATACTTTCCATAGCGATGATTTCTGGCTTGGTCCGTTATAAATCAAGAGCATATAGAACAATATGTGACTGCTACAACTTCCGAGCCCTAGTCATAAGCTTTTTGGTCGGGTAAACGTTATTTTCCCCGACAAATTATCCGGTCAGTGTTCTTCTTCCGTACGCCCGATAAGGACGAAAAAAAAAAAAAAAACGAACAAACATAACCACAAATATATATTCCAATACTTTCGCTCCGTCCCATCCGTTTGCTCCACAAGCTCGACTTTTGCTCCTAACGTACGGCGTTGGGCAAAACTTCGCCGCGTAGGGGGAACAAATAAGTTTCCGCTTCTTTCGCTGGATTTTCGCTTTTATTCCATCCAATGTTGACACGGCTACGCCTTTAGGCAAACGTTACGAGAGCGAAAAACCCGATTTTTTTATATCACAGTAAAACATTTTGAAAACCCTTCGCGGCCCTTCACGCAGCCGGACGTTGTCGCCGAATTTCATAAAATATTCTATAGAAATACCGTCTTGTTCAATAGCAACATGTTCTCGTGTGCGTATACCTTCCGTCCCTCTGCCGCAGTAGCCGGCGCCAACACATATTAGGAAAAAAAACCTAATAATACAGTATTGTAAAATCCCGCTGTGCGTTTGTAATATCATTTCGTACGGGTCTCTTTTTATTTCTTCTTCTTATCTCGTTCTACACCGTGTCGTCAGCCGTATAATCCAGTCACGCACACATGTCGTATCGCTTTGAACATCAAGTGACGCCGGTCGGGTATTCTTGCGTGCCGTCCACCGCATCCCACCAAAAAAAAATACTTTGAAAAACTATTACCAATAGCACGAAATATTGGTTGTTTTTTTTTTTTTATTTTTTTTTTTGCCTATCACCGCGTCTAATGGTAAAATTGTTCTGTTATTTCCCACACCTTTCCTCCCCCGGGTGTATATACTCGAAATCGGCCGGTAACCAGTATATACCAAAATCGGTTCATTAAAAAAAAAAAAACCAACCCAATTCTCGACCAAACGGAAATATTATCATTCATTACATTTTCAACGGGACGTTATTTGTTCGTCGTGATAATAATAGAATTTTAGTTACGAAACGTAAACGTCCGCCCGAAATTCACAATAGTAAAACTTATAACGTGACAAAACGTGAAAAAAAAAATGTTCGTTCGCTTTGCAATAATTACATTGTTTTATTCGCGTAAAAATACCAAGGCCGTGTATATGCACTACAAATTGCATGGACGCGTTTTATTTCAAACATAATTTGTTACATTTTTGATCAAAATATACACTTATACGTTTGTATGATTAATTTCAGTTTATTATAATAATATTCTTCTGTCGATATATCGCACGAGTTATTTTTTATCGTACGATCGGGGGGTGGGGGGATCATTCGTTTTACGATTTCGACGATTTATAAATCTCAAAAATATTTGTATTTTTTAATAAATATTCAAAGTTCCGTCAATACGTATATAGTTGAACATAATATTGCGTTTAAAAATCACAACAACAAAAAAACTCGTGTCCGAATATTGGGGAGATCCGAAGCGTTTTTTTTTCTCACATCAAAGTATACGTTTTAACGGTTTGTGTAGAATCAGCGGCGCCGAAAACACTTTCGATTTTTTTTTTTTTTTTGTAACTCATCGCACGTGTTCATAAATCCGGAAAATATTCCCGGTTTCCGATGTTTTTTTTTTTTCCTTCCGGTTTTTCACACATTGCAAAGAAAACCACGAAGAATATTTCGGCCGCAAAACACGTGTTACATTAGATTTTGGCGCCACTGTATACAATATTTTACGGTTTCGCAGTTTTTTTTTTTATAATTTTTTTATTACCGTTGAATCCATTTCGCGGCAGTTAGAATATTATTATTAATTATAAATATTTAACGTAATATCTCGTTCATAAATTATGTACCGTATATTTTGGCAAAATCCCATGCACGTTATGTAATTTATGAATGCCCGTAAAATGCGTATACAAAATACGTATGAATTGGGCGGCGAACGATAACAAACCGTTATCGTTATATATTGTTTATCGGGCGTCCGATTATCGTATACCGCGGTGGAATCAATAAACCAAATATAATCAAATTGTTTAGAACGATAAAAGTAACGGAATGTATAAAAAAAAAAAAATAAACCGACGTGTTTCAGGAGTTCCGTGATGTACAAAGGAGCCATATTGAATATTCAAAAACACTCGAAAAAAGCGTCTTCATGCCCGGACATATACAATAATAATTCCACGTTGACGATCACTAGCGAACCCGATTCCGTAAGTGTTTCTATAATAATCGGGTAGGTTTTTTTTTTTTTTTTTTTTTTTAGATTCCGACGACGGCGGCCGCATTGTAGTTTAATAATAATAACGTATTATTATTATTACGCCTACGCGTTATTGTACAACTGGAGTTTTACGTATACGATTTTGTACTCGCAAAACGATATAGAAAAATACCCAAAATACACGCATCGTTATATCGTTTTTACAGATATCTCTGCACAGAGACGGTTTCGTCAAAGTATTTAATCAGTTGTCGAATAAACGCGTGAATGCGATACGTCGGGTTAGGCGGAAAAGATCGTATTTCCATCCGAAAACGTTCAAAAAGGTAAGACTAGGTGACGATAAATAATCGCGGTGACGTCCACGAACGTTTCTAACATCCGACGCATTTGGCATGATGGCGATAACAAACGAATGAAAAACCGCGAAAAAAATATAAAATTCCATTTTAAATAGATTGTTCGCATTTTGTTAAAAAAAAAAAAAACACACAACAAACACCGTTTCAGTCAGATTGAAGCGAAATATAACAAAAATTGCGTAACTTGGAATTAAAATCGAGGCGTTTAGGTCGAAATCATTAGTAGTTTAGACGCTGGTAATGAAATTTAAAGAATAGAATATTTTCCGGGGCAGCACGTCGCGGTGGTTTACCAATATATAGTCAAATAAAATATATTTAAGTCTATTAAAAAAAAAAAAAAAAAAAAAATATAGTTTTAGCTTATTTGTTTGACAATATTTTAGAACAACGGCAACTCTAATATATTCTCTTATTTAAATTTTGTGTTTAAACTCTAATCTCAACTTGAACACCACATTTATTATGTGGAACGTAACGTCCTCTTAAATTCAAAATATTTTTATTATTTATCGGGATATAATAATTATTGACATTTTCCCTATCCCGAAAATAATAATAATAATTATTACTAAAACGGTTTCATCACTTTTGCCACTATCTACGCTATATTAACACCGACTACTATTGTTTTAGGTCGACTGCATGGCTATATTATTAAAAATAAAAAAATAAATGTCTTTTTTTTGTTTGATGGGGAGGGGGGTGGGTGCTTCTGCGTTATAATTTATAAACCAAAATACGATTATATTTTTAAACCGTCTTATTATGATTTTTTTCCGTCGTTGAATCGGAATATTAATATTTTCGATCTACTATCCGGACTTGACTGATAAACGGTTCGCGTTAACGCTTAAAATACACAATGTTGTATATAAATACAGAGTGAAAAAGATATGCACGTCAAACCGGGATTATCCGAATTATCAAGGAATAACTATGAGGAAAATCGAAAAATAACCTTCCGACCGGATCCAAAATTCTACAAAAAAAAACCAGTCCTTTTGTCGTTTTGCGGTCAGTGCAAAATTTCTGGTAGAAAAGTTGTTAACGAGTACAAATAAAAAAATAAAGAAAAAAAAAAATAAAACACGTCATATTGTAATACCAATACGGGCTATATGCTCGGAATCTAAAACTACGTAAAAGCGACGGCGAACGTGATCGGACTTCCAGTGTTTTATACCGAGCGCGCCGCACTTATTCGGACCGATGTTAACTCGTGGATGTAACGCGGCGCGCGGATAACTACCGGACGTGACGAGTTTGCCAATAATAATTTAATACCGTGTCCCGACGGTACACGTATTATTTTATAGTACCTCCAGATCTGTGACGGCGGAAGTCCTATTGACGCGTTGTACTTCCGTTCGGGTCCGGTCCCAGAATATTACCGCCGAGGTTTACCCGGGAAAAAAAAAAAAAAAAAAAATCGTTCCTCTCCCCTCGCCACTCGTCGCGGTGAACACGAAAAATAATTAATAATTAATGCTTTTTTTTTTTTTTTCGCGCGGATTATTGCTAACAGGATTTATTGATTTTTTTTTTTTTTTTTTTTTTAACAAACTATACAAATCATAAATCGTTTAACACGCGACGGCCAAACGGAGTCCCGTGTTTTAACGGCAGAATTCGCGACAAAAACAGTCGTCGTAACAACATTTAAAGAAGCCTAAAACGACACGTACAAAAGTACATTGGATTTGTGTATACCAACGGAAAAAAATACAATTTTTATTTGCTTTTTTTTCTTTCATAAACGCTTAAAACGGTTTTTGACATTTCTTCCGTGCGATAGCCGACGGCGGCTTTACCGTAAAATAGTTTTCAGCATGTTATTTTCCGGTTAAATAATTAATAAAACATAAACAAAAAAATGTTGAAAAAAAAAACAACTTTCAAAGTAAAATCTGTTAATTTTACATATTTATAATAATATGTTTTTATTGTTGTAACACAATGGAGGGAATAAGACAATACACTTTTTCGAAAGCTGATTTTAAGTTTGGGGTTACCTTCGGGGGAAGGGGTACCGGAATACGATTTCGAGCAAAGTTCGGTAAAACATGTTTCGAAACGACATTTTTACGATTTTCGTCAAAACTACGCTCGATTTTTTTTTTTTTTTTTAAACCGTTATAGATTACAACTACTGACGAACGTCGTGTACAATTTCCAAGCATTTTAAACTCGGCCAAAACAATTGTATCCTCATATAAAACCCTAATAAAACTAAACGGACGGTAAAAAATTGTTCCGTTTTCTACGTGTTTTCTCGTCTAACTACAAGGGAAATCAAAAAAAAAAAAAAAAAAAAATGACTCTCCCCGCCACCCATTGAACACCATTAACTAGATCGAAAAGTTTTTGGCGGGAAATTTTTTTTTTTTTAAAAATGCTATAATAAAACCAATACGTATATAGCAGTAATAGTTGTATTAGTTGTATTAGTAGTAGTAGTAGTAGTAGTAGTTGTCCGTCCGGAATTAAAAAAAATCGTTTTTAAAATCACGGCCCGAGATAAACGGGACAGCGGCGGTGTAAAATACGACGCGATGACGGGGCGACCGTGCGCGCCGCCGGCGTTGCGGGTGCGCGCGACGCGTACGTCCGCAGAGGAGAGGGTCACCCGCTGGAAACGTTGTCCTTGCCGCGGACGTTTTTTATAGAGATTAATGTGTTGGGCTATAGGTTGTTCGCGCCTAATAACCCCGCGAAACGTAAACTGTTCGCGGGACTGTGCCCGTCGTTTGTAATAATAAATATTATTATATTATATTATATATATATACATACAGGGTAGACGTATTGTAGAGTATCCGAGTAAAGGTTTATTCGAATATATACGAAAACCGATTCGAATACGTACGTTCGAGTATCCCCGGGGAAATGTATACGTATTCATGAATACGTTCTACACTAGACGTTCATACACGGTGTTTTTATTATTATTATTATTATAAAAATAATTATTTCGATATTATTATAATACAATCAATAATTCGTCGTTGTCGAATTAGAATAATGTTTAACAAATTACAACCGACCGATAGTTGTGTTTCCGATAATTTCACTATGACGATACGTACCATTCATACAAATTAGTCCGTTCGATTATAGCTTAGGTTAAAAAGTAGTTAAAAATTGTGAAAATTTGAATACTTTTCAAAAGTATCTGTATTCGTACTGAGTTATTATTATTATTATTTTTTTTTTTTGAGCGAAATATTCAAATACTTCAGGGTCTTCTAAATTGTACGTTATAGTCGATTTTTCACAGTATAATGTATATAATAATAACAATACTAATTGAATGACAATCGCGTAATTTTAATAATCTAAAAAATATGTCAGAATTATTAATATTTTTTAGCAGATGAGTAAAATAAATATATACTATTAATGGAAATAGACAATAATATTATAGTTTAAAATAAAATGGCTCTAATACAATAATATAACTTTTTTTTTTCTTTTTAATATATCGTTCCAATTTATTTGTCAGTTTTCGCCAAAAAGTCACTTATTTTGTATTAAATCATTTGTTCATATTGTTTGCAATAACAACCATTATTCTTATGCCATATTTTCAAGCGACTTTGAGTATTACAATTTTTTTTCTTCTGTAAATCTCGACAATTTCCTGAGATACATCCATCAAAAAATTGACTAAAACAATATCACGTCTATTCCGCGTTTTACGAGTATACCGTATGCGGTAGTCGACTGGACGGCGACGGCATTTTCGCGTTTTTTTAATTTTTCGAGATCGTTCGTATTGCGAGTACGTTTCCACGTTTTCACGGCGTACTTTTGAAATTTTCCAACAAACCGTGTCAGTCGGTGAGCATTTATTTTTGATGAATATGAAAAAAAACATGTCGATATATATTTTACGGACAATATCAAAATAAAAAACCATATACACAGTCGAGTTAGGTATCTAACGTAGGTCTCGAAGGTAGGTTGGAGTAAGATATTCGATTGGTGTTTTATTTATAAATGTTATTAAATTTATTCGCTGAGATATTCTATTGAACTAATCGTTTCTAAGTAATAGGTACATATAAAATAAATGTTAAAAAAATATATATATGTATAATACAAATAAAATATGAAGAAAAAACCTAGCCTGGAGCGGTGGTTGTGTGTATTTACGAGTGATTTCGATTTAAAAATTCATCATAGTAAATGATACGACCAATAAAGGCGAAGAAATAAAACGCGATTGAATATAAAATCGAAATGAAGAATACACAAAATTAAAAATAATTAACAAAATATTATATTGGTATAGAGTATTATTTTTGACATTATTCTGTACATTCAAAATGATTTCAAAACCATTTTCCTTATAACCTCATTAAAAATGTGCAATACAGAATTATAATGTAAACATTTTGTCTCAGCTTTTCGAAATCTCAAAGTCGTTATTTATATCGAAATTGACGATACAATTATTTCTAAAACATACGTAATAAAATTATAATTGGGAGAAGGTTTCTTTAATTTTATTTCAGAGATATTATGCGCTCTTTGTGTATCTGGTTTAAAGCTATTATTTGTTATACCAATATAAAATTTATTACAATATTACATTTAAGTTTATGGACACCACCATTTTCAACTATAGCAGGTTATAGTAGGCTTTTTTACATTTGTTTTTTTAGTATTAACTGTTTAAACAATTTTTGTTTTTTTAATAGATACCTATGTATTACTTATTTCGAGGATTTTTGAGATTAGGATTTTACAACCGGGGGTCTTATAATCCGTTGAACAAGACCGAGAAGAAACACTTTCATCTGTAGTGTCCGTGGTTAAGCTTACATTATAGTATATACTTATAGGTATTAAGGCGACAGATTTGACGTTATATTTTATTAGTTTCTCTTGCAGGCGGACCACGCACCATAAAACTCTCTCGTGAATCGCGTACTTTGTCCACCACACCTGAAAAAATATACTCGTGTTTCGATATACAGAGTAAACATTTTTCTTGTTTTAAACGACTCCGAGCAGGTATTACACAAGGGGGGGCCTTTGGTATATATTGACACGCGAAAAAAAAATTCTACTATATTATTTTCAGCTCTTTGAATGATGTCCTATCGCATTTCCAATATTACTGTCCTCGTCGCAAAAACCACTACGGACATTGAACTCGCTGGGGTTTATATTTTATTTTATTTTTTTTATTATACCAGAAAACTAGAGACGGAAATTATTTGTAATTATGTCGCAAAGATATTTTTTTCGAGTGTAATATTTACGATAATCAAACAGAAATGCAATATACAATTACACACGGTTACATTCCGTATAAAGTTTGCAGCGCGTCTAGGAAGCTTCTTTTTCTTTTTTTTCTTCATATTATTTCAACTGCGACGATCCAAAAAGTTGGTTAGTTTTCAAAATATTTAAATCGAAAAAATAAATAAATTTTCCGACCGCAGTGTTTCAATTTTTCGTTATATTCTATAATTGATTAAATCGTTTTGCCATTCATCTAAATACCGAAAACTTTATTATTATTTTCCGGTATTATCGTGCTGGAAAACAGTAAAGGTACAGGGCGAATAATATTTCCGTCGGTCTTTCGTAATTTTTCATATTATCTACGTCCAAAGCATAATATAATTAATCTGTGCGAAACGTCGTTTATTTAAACGTTCCTTACACATGTAATAATAATTATACACACGCGATATAATATTATTATTGTCAACGACACGCGGCTGTCCGTTTAGACTGTATGACGACACCGTAACTATAATACAATATAATAAATGTGCGTTAAAATGTAAAAGAGGCAGGAAGAAAACTAATCGCGTTTAATAAAAGTTAATTTTCTGCCGTAGTCGTCGTCGTCGTCGACGCGCGCCGACTAATACGACGGCGTTGTGAAATCGCATCAGGCGAGCGCGCTCGACCCCTCATCTGTACGGTCGCCCCTCGTCAATATTATTATAGATTTACGACGTAGATGATGTGTAAGTGTCTATGATTTATAACCCACACCGTGGGCGTACGTTTTTTTTTTTCATTTCCCGTGCTATTATAATATTATATACTCGTCGAGTATATATTCATTTCGAGTAAAGTGGCGTTTAAATTAAAATAAATTATACAAATACTTTTTCAGTATCCAAATATCAATATATATATATATATATATATATTTTATTTAAATATTTGTTCAAAATATTATTTGTATTTGAAATTAAAATAGGCTTAGTTATTTTAAAAATAAACTTTTATTATTTTTAAATTATCGTTTTTTTAATATTATTTTTAACTTGCATTATAGTATTAATCCGGTGTTATACAAAATAATAATAATAATAATAATAAAAAAAAAAAAACAACCTGTATTCGTACTAAAATATTATTTTAGTGGAGATTCGTTTTAAATGAATATCTGGGTTTGAAAGCAATTTATTTTTATTAAATAAAAGTCTTTTACAAGTCTGTATGGATCACATCCGCCCCGTAATTTGGGCGGTTCTAAATTGTTATACGTGTTGTTAAAACGCGGTGAGCTTCCACACCGTTGCCCATATCCACCACAATTTATCAACCAAATCCATTAAATTAATAAAATAATTAACAAAAAAGCCTACATTTTTATAAGTACTCCCATCCCGGTTGTAATCGTACCGCAAATATATAAAATTATTTTTTGTACAGACAAAAATACATAAACAAATTTTGTTTTTCTTAACACAATCCATAGTCGATGATAAAGTTAAAGTTATTAATATTATTTGCGTATTTAATACCTACTAAACTAATTTAATACAACACTAAAAATTTTAATTGAATATTGAAAATATAAAACGCACGAACCTTCTTAATAAGCACTGTAAGTTAAATCCGGTTCATCGGAAAATTCCCGATTTCATGATAGGCCAATCGGCCTCTATTTTCGCGAACTCGCATAATATATTTCTATTGATGGCAGTGGCGTGTTGTAGTGGTGGCCGAAACTTTCCGGGAGTATAGCTATACCGGCAGCAGAAGAAGAAAACTATATAATAATATTTAGAAAAATATCAAGTTGTTTCGAAATTTCGGGTGAATTTCACAATCTGGAAACGTCCGGGTCGCAAAAATATCGATAGTAGTTGATATCGAATGCGTTAGAAACAATATTTTATCACCATTGTTATGATTTCTTTATCAAAAACCTATATACGCCGCCAGAGAGGAAACGGCTTTTGTATGGCAATTAAAAAAAAAAAAAAAAAAAATATGCTGCGAACCGATTAGGACAATAAACGTTCAATTCCTCGTTGCTTTGTGTTCTCGTTAACATATTATTATTATCATCAAAACTATTCAGTTTGCCCCTCGTCGTCGCCGCCACGAATTAACAGGTCATGCCCGGCTGTCGGTACGTACAATTATTTCGTATTGTGTCGATGTACCCTGTATTATATATGTGGTAAATTATTATAATATTACTGCCGGCGACAGATTTTCCACCGTATTCCAAATACATTCCGGCGTTTGTCCACTAAATAATTATTAATTCGACCGTGCGCAGACGATCCGGACAGGAACAGTGACCGGGAAAATGTTCAAAATATTACACACTTGAACAAATAATAATAATATGATATTGTTTACGAAAAAAAAAAAAAAAAAAAAAAAAAAATCGTTTAATTTCGAAACGTTCAACATGCGTAATAATAATTGTTCCACATTTATAGGCTCTCGTGGCGGAAAGACACATGACGGCAATTGGTTACCGTGCCTCTTTTTCTTTAAACGACGTAGTCGCGTTTGGGAGAGTGGGGATTAGGTAACCTCCACATACCCGCCCTCTGTAAATATAGAAAAAAATAAAAAGTTTTAATACAATACCATAAATCGGATCGTTTCGAGTTATTCGTCCGAGTATTATTGTCGGTAAGAGTTAAACGAGTAGACCCTCGTAACGAAGTTAAAACGATAAATAATATTCATGTATATATATATAAATGTATAAAACAATTTAAAAATCGATTATAAACGACGCGACGTTCCGTGTCGTATTTTTTTTTTTTTTTTTTTTTACGATCAAGTCATCAAGATGATAAACGCGAAATATATACCATCATCGTTCATTCTATCCGGCCCTAATAACGTCGGATATATAGTAATAACTCTTGACAGTTTCCGTTTCGAACCCATATAATGTCTAATTGTAATACTTTCACGGTCGGCAATTACTATATAACGATTTCCCGTGTACTTTTTTTTCTTTTTTTTTTTTTTTGCATTTTGTACATCCTACACAGCCGGTCGCTGCAATTGAAAACCGTGCGATTAAATATTCGCGCGGGTTGGGTTATTATTTCTCGAGCGATAATATTGTTCGAAACCGAAACAAATGTGGGTATGTTTATACCGTTGAAATCAATTTGAAATCCTATTCTGCCGGGTCTGTCGGTTTTCCTCCAGCTCCCCCCGGTGTTTAATAACATATATAATACATATTGGATACTATTCAATCGGAACAGCCTATAAGTACATTTACGGGTAGAATCTCGTATCTGAAAAATTATCAGTAAAAATATCTATTATCGACTAGCGGAATCGGTATATTATAAATAATTTTTTTTTTTAGAATTTAATATTTCTATAGTTCAGTCATAAAGAGTTATTATTAATAATTCTATATTAACTGCAGTATTACACTTTTACCTTTAGTGTGATAATAACCATCAGTGTGAAGCAAAGATAAATAAACATTTATCCAGATAGAGATAAAACAGTATATATCTGGATTAAAAAATAAGATAAAAATGTTAAATTTCAATAATTTACCCACGTATATTTTTTCCATAAATTTATTTATACTTTTAAAAATACGGTTTACCCAATTATTAAGAAAAATACAACGAAAATCAAAAAGTTACCTGTGCAATTTTTGTAATTAATTAATTAGTTTGAAGAGGAGGGGGGGGGGTGTTAGATATTGCTAATTTTTTTTTTTTTTTAAGTCTCATAGAAAATTTTATTTCATTTTTCCAATTCGAGCACTGGGTATTTATAGTATATAGGTTTGGTTAGCTTATTATCGAAACGGTTCGTCAGTGTTGACCATAGACACACACACATATATATATATATATAAATGAAAAAATCCTTGATGATTAATTGACGTTAAGGCCAAGAAAACTGGGAATTTCCGTTCGAGTTGAATTATCGTACAATTATGAAACGGATTACGTTGATAAATTATCAACGTGCGGGCTAAATTTTGTGGGCCTGTAGTTATGAAGCTATAGCATATGGACACCGTACGGGATTTCGCGCTCGCGCCACTGACGGACGCGACGACGTTGTCAACATAACAAAACGGGGTGTAGCGGAGAAAAAAAACAAAAAAACAATCGCGTTTTGTGTACTAACCGACGCGAATATATATATATATATATATATATATATATATATATATATATATATATATATTATTTTTTTTTTTTTCGCTTAAGATGTCGCGGTACGCAAGTAGCCATACGGACGGGAGATACGGCTTAATAAACGCGGGCCCAGCGTAACATGTTTCGCGAAAGAATTTCGATTTATTTCACCGTGTTCGCGAATCGATCCGCACGATGGCGGTAGTGTTGTTGTACGTGTATAGTATAATAGAGTTTTCGCCATGTTGAGTCGGGTCAAAAGCTAACACGCGGTACGATCGATAGCGTTCGCGCAAACGCTCTGGCTCGGCGTACTCCCGAGCAGGTTAAAATTCGTACTCGGCGAACGGGAAGGGTTCGGCGGCTGCGGCCGCGGCCGCGGCGCGGGACGGTGGGCGCAAGGCGCGCAGATGACGAGGGAAGAGATTATAAGTACGGCGCGGCGCGATCGGCGGGCTGCAGCGGTGGCCGACTTGACGGTAGGAAGAGAAAAAAGGGAAAAAAAGAGGAAAAAAGAAAAGAAAGAAAAAAAAACCCCTACAATGGCCTCGTTATGTCTTGAACGCCGTTAAATTATATAAAATACAAATACATAATACAATAACGTACGCGCCGCGTTCGAGTTGTTATTTTTTTTTTTTTTTTGACAAATCTTTTTTTAAAAGCTGTAAAAATATGTCCGACCTACGCGTGTTAAGTGCATTATTAGAGGGGGGTTTATATTTTTACGATAAATTTTTCTATCGAATTTTCCGACTTGATTACCCGGTCGAAAAAATAATAATAAAAGGTATAGACGAATTGAATTTATTTAATCTGTAGCAATGATAAATTATTTGCTAACAAAATACGATTCCGAACATAGTTTATTAAACGTTTACGGTTTTTTTACGATTACCATTAAAATTTCAACTTAAACGCTTATTGCAAATAAACCGCGACATTATACGGTCAACATAAGATGTGTAAATCGATTGTGTAACTTATGATGTACAACCTCGTGTAAAATTGACAGGCCAATACAATTTTTTATTCACGTAAACCAAATAAAAACTAATCAAAATGTCGAACGTTTCAAATGCCTATAAATAACAAATAATAATAGCTAATAAATCGTCAGAATCTTTTGAAAATTCGTCAACGTCTAGAAATGGCTAATATTAATATGTTACGGTAGATCTGAAATTTCGTTTCAACCGAATTACAATAGTAAAAATAATAAAAAAATCGAAAATACGAAACCGTTTTTGCCGTGAATTTGTCCGTTTTTCATACGTAATGAAAGGTACAACAAAAACCAACAAATTAACTTCTACTTCTTCATCGACCAGACACAAAATTCTTACAGAAAAGATGCTACAATTGAAAAATTTAGATAAAGTTTTCATGTAAAAAAAGTTATTCGCAGACCGGAGAAAAAAAACTCACACACACATATCACAGTAAAACCGCTATTTTCTTTGTTTCCCTTCGCTCGGAATCTAAAACAAACAACATTAATATTACGAATCGAAGAGCGAAACTACTAACAAACATTTCAACTATTAGCTATAGAAATTTAAGAGTCAATCGTATGCTGTATGTGGACTTGCATGTGAAAGCCGACTATGATGGCCGCATGATGTCCGGTGTACTTTTAAATTTGTCGAAACGAATAAATAAATTGTATTGCATATTATATTCGTGCACGAATTTAGGGAATATATGAACCTAACGCCGCCGTGGCCGTTACTGTGTTTGGATATTGTGAAAAGCAAAAAAAAAAAAAAAAATGGCTTTTAAATCGTTTAGTTTGTTTTTTTTTTCCACGCGTTTACTTTTTCGATTTATCCAAATACGCGCGAGTGACACGGTACATTATATATTTCACGAGACGATTGTATTTTCAAATTCCTTTTTCTATTAACCATTCGTATACAAAACGTTTTGCAATCCATCTCAATACCGTACAATAATAATAATAATAATGTAGGTTTCTTTATAAGTGCACGTCTCTTTAATAATATTTGTACACATTTGAATTATACAAAAAAAAAAAAAAAAATATATATATATATATATGTCATATAAAATGTATTATCAATTATTACTACTACACTGCATGTATACTACACAATTATTATATACTGTATGTTTAAGTACGATTTTTATTCGATTTAGGAATGGTATACCGAAGTGAAAGAGTTGTTTAGCGGAATTTTAGACTTTAGCATGTTTTTGGAACTACATTTCTTATTCCTGTCCCTGTCCACGATACTGCTGTTCACGTGGTTCATCGTACCGTATTTCTATTTGACCGATTACGTCATGACCCAGGGACTGAGCGAAACCGACGCCTCCACCATTATCAGCACCATCGGATTTACGAACACTGTCGGAATGGTACGTATAATAAATAAACGGCATTACATATTATTACAGACATTCAAAAAGTTTATATTATATATATAAATACACGAAATAGATAAAAAAAAAAAAAAAACCTCCCGGGTACAACATCCGCCGCCGACCGGATCGAAAATGTCGCCAGACATTCCCATGATGTTTTGTTGACCGGAGCAAGTTTTTTTTTTGGTCAAAATCACGACCAAACAGACAGATGGAAATTATGTTTAAATGTTCATTTTTTTTAAGTCTCGATCCGTTGTTTCAGATATTGCTCGGTTGGGCCGGAGACTACCCGTGGATGAACGTGACCAAAGTGTACGCGATCTGTCTGGTGGGATGCGGCATTTGTTGTGCCATCATGCCGCTGTTCATCAGCAGTTTGTGGTCATTGATCGTCATCGGTGCCGCATTCGGATTGTTTTTTGCGTCTAATTTTTCGTTCACGCCGGCCATTCTGGTGGAACTCATACCTTTGGACCGGTTCACTACGGCCTACGGTTTAATGTTGCTCTGTCAAGGTATTGGAAATCTTCTAGGGCCGCCATTGGCAGGTAATTATACAGTCGGCAATATAAAATGATTATTAGTCGCCGTCACAGTAAATAAATAATTATACGTATTATATTTATATGGACATACGACCGTACATGCTTGAAAGCAGAGATAAACAAAGAGAGAGTAAGATATATGACGTATTTCGACAATTCGATATTTTTTTCTTCCTCTTAGAGCACTCTTAGACTCTGAACCCTCGTAATTGACCGTTGATCGATTTTGAAGACTTTTTGTAACCTAACCAATTATCCCTGTAAAAGTATTTCGTTAATAGGACGTGATGCCACCCGCATCTAAAAAATTAAGTATGGCTCAAAAATAATCAAATTTACTGTCGAATAAATGTACGATGTCATTATTACAAGTATTTTTCGTACAATCGTGATAAAAAATAAAATTTATGCGGAAAACCGTATACACTTTCCATATTCATAGTGGAACTACAAAATTTCACAGCACATTCAGAAGAACTTTATCTGTGTCGTAATGTGTTAATTTTTTTTTTTTTTTTTGATTATACAATAAAATTTACTAGTTTGAAACTTTTGATTATTTTGTTTTTTTAATTTACTAAATAAAAAATTTAAGTAGTGCTATCAAAACATGCAGGGCAACATCAGAACACTCTACGACACAGAGAAAGTTCTTCTTAATATGTTGTAAAATGTTGATAACTCTACTGTAAATATGGAAAGAGTTGGCTCACGTAAAACAATTTTTACAATCGAATAACAACAGGGGGTATTACGTCCTCTATAGATGTAATATAAGCCAATGCAGTAAAATAAATAACAAACTATTTTTTGTCGTGTTAATCAATAATGATTGTAATTGCGAAAGTATAATTTTTTCCCTTGGGTCCCCGACAACAAAACGAATAGAAATCCAATTCAATTCGGACTATGTTAAAACGAAACTATTAAAGTGGTGGTGTACTTTGATTTTTCGCCAAACAAAAATAGATACTTTTATAAAAAATACAATTTAAATAAAAACGTAAAATATGCATGATGCCGAGGAAAATAATTATAATTTGATAAGAGACATTTCAGTATTATTCATTGGATAAATCATCCCGACTCGTATGTTGTTTTATACAATTTTGAAATAAAAACTTAAATAAATTGTTTGAATTCAAGTGGATAAGATAAAAGTAGGCCATTTTATATATATATATTTTATAGACGCGTATAATTTGTATAAATAATCAAAATGCAATTTGGAGTGAAATCTCATAATTGATTAAAATATAATTTTGACCACACACCAATATATTATTTTAAATGTTTAATAAAATGTTTAACTTGAAATAAAGTGTTCAAAATGTACATTGTGACGGTGTAAAAACCAATTTTAAATTATTTATCGTGTATTGATACGAATTAATGGTAATTTTTTTTCCTGTTTTTAGGTTGGGTATCTGATTTGACCGGTGTTTGGGACTTATCTTTTTACTTGGCCGGTTTTTGGATCACCCTGTCCGGCGTGTTCATTGGACTCATTCCATATACGAAAAATCGATTGTTGTGGGGAGGCGGTCAGTTGGAAATCGAACGGGATAGCATTAGATCATAAAAAAATAATAATTTTCAATTTTATCATAAAAATATTTAAAAATAGGAGACTTTAGATAATAATATGTCTCATAGTATGAGTTATTCGTTGACGTACCGTATTTATATAAATGTAATTTTTTTTTTAATGATTTGTTCGAGCGTAATAATCGCTCATAATATTATTATCTGTGTGTCGATTGTTCATCTGAGCATAAAAGTTATATGACGTAAACAACAGAAATCGTTATCAAAGGTTATTATCTAGATAAAAAGCGTTTGAAAATAATATAGTTCGTTGAGTCCGAGGATTGTTGAAATACATTGTTTCAAATTCGTATATACCGTTTTTTTTTTTTTAAATGTTGACCAATAATATTTTGTCTACCGTCGAAAATAATTTGATAATATATACTAGTTATACTACTCTCTATATAGACTTAATATTTTTAGTATATAAATAAATATATATTTATATATAATTTTTTTTTTTTTTTTGATCAAATCGTCGAATATATTTTATTCTTTTTTAATTTTACGTTTATGTAAATTAAGTATCTAATTAATAATTAAACGTTTAGATGAAATGTTTTACATTTGTTTTACATTCATATCAAACCCGAGTGTGTAACGTTTTAATTACATTTGTTTTGAAGTTCGAATGCAAACGCGCGATGACTAAAATGCCACGGATCTTATAGGGATGCAATTTGAATAGAAATTTGCTCGTGCACATTTGACAGTATTAAATAGAAATACGACTAAGATAATATTATGTAACCATTAATATTGTAATTTGTTTTTAAGTCTTTCCAACGGCGTATTATTATCTATCATGTTAAATAAATAGAATTTATATTTTTACTGAAATATTTTACCTACACCAATATTGTTGTGAATTTTGAGTTGTGTTATTTATTATATATCTGTTCGTTTTATTATATTTAATGTTAATACAATATATTATTATACAAGCGTTAATGCAATATACTTTTTTGAAAAAAAAAAAAAAAAAAACTATTGTCTCGGCCCATCCGGTTGTTGTTAATAGAAAAATCGACTATAAGTAAAAAAAAAAAAAAATCGGTTTAGTCACACAATACGTATAATAATTGTCATTAAAAAACAATAATAATAACATTCGACTCGATTCATTAACAAACATGTGTAATAATATATAAATTAGAAACGTAAGACAATCAAATTCAACTAATATAATATTATAATCCGCTCGTCCTTATAATCCATTGAATATTATGTTAGTAGAATATAATATACGATGATAGTATTATAGGCAGGTGTCCGACGATTTGTGGAGCAATATTTTATTAGTTAAATTTTATTTTAAAAAGTGCCTAATTTGTTCGGATGTATGAAACACGACAACCGTATTATTATTATTATTATTATTACTACTATTATTAATGTGTATCATTAGAATATTATTATTTATTTTTTGTCTTTTAAAAACATAATTATTATTTGGCTCAAGTATAATATTATTGTGTAATTCTACGATCTTCCATTTTTTGATTTTGTATAATACGTACGTCGATTTTCATCGTTGAACAATAAAATGTAAGCGTAATACCGTATATTATAGCTATTATTTAGATATATTTATTATATTATATAATATTTAGTATATATTGTAATTTTTAAAATATTTTATCTAATGAATATATTAATTGGTAATGTTCCGTTTTGGAAAATTTATCACTTATATTATACCGTTGTTAAATTCAATAATTACATCTGTTATTAAAATTATTAAAATATTTAATCATAAAAGAGTTATAAAAATACTAAAAATAATATTGTCCTTGCGTTTTATTTCCTCGTATATTATGTACGAGAAGTACGAAATCTTATCACCACCGTAGCCTTGAAATATTTATTCTTTTAATATATTATTATTTTTAAAATTGTATCATTTTTATGTATACTATGGGTCGAAATATCTAAACTGTCGTACTTACCGAATAAGTCATATCTGATATTATGTTTCCTTTTCTTCTTCTTTTGTCTTTTTCAATTATTAATTAACATGTTTTAACTAAATATTCTATAAAGAAGTAAAACCAATATAATACACTTACAATTATTTTAATTGTAAATACCGATCAAATGCTGTTGGCTATAAAAAAAAAAAAATATAGTAGAAATATGTAAAAATTAATAATATACAATATGGAAATAATTTCGATATACCCAATATTTTAGTTTATTAATTTTGTCAGTTATTATGTTTAACGGTATAAAGCGTTATCTAATTTTACTTAAATTTAATTATTATAAATAACCGGATGGGTGTACTATAGATGCGTACTAAAGGTTATCTGATGACCAAAATTGAAAAAGGAAAAGGAAAGGAAAAAATATATTATTTCCATCTACAAAAACATTGATGCTTATAAATGTAATATTCGATTTTTTTGTCAAATAGTACAAAAGACGGACGTTTGAATTATAATAATAATTCAAATGTTTTTTTTTAAAGCCCAAATCTCGTACCTTAGAGTGAAAGTGTTCTATACACAACTCGTCTTTAGACATTTTAGGACGAGAGTTTAAAGTTGAAATCGAATTGTTTTCTTCTCTGTATAGATATTAATCATTCAAAACACAGCATGTACAATATTATTCCTCAATGATCGCTCATAAGTTAGAATAATTTAGAATATAAATCTTTGTATACTTAAAAAAAAAAAATTTTTCTTGATAAAATTACATTAAAATCTTCTATTTCACACCCGTATTAACAAATAAAGTTTTAAATGCACGACGATGTCCAATAATTTTATGACATTAATCTTGTCCATATAATTTCACTCTTCAACGTTTGAAATCATTTAAATAGTAGATATAGTAATAATGTATAAATTGGATACACTAAACCGGAAAAATAACGATCCATAAATTAAAAATTGTAGAAAATAAATTATGACTTTATTTCGTTTACTGTTCATTATTGTATACCGTGGTCAAGGGCAAAAGTAATCTCTTAATATTAAGATACATTTATACTTGGGTGTCTTGACATCTCACGATATCTTTATATTTAAGGTGTTAAGTCACGTTTTTCAACGAGAATTTAGCTTATCGGTGTATTTTGTGGTTTAGTATAATCAATATTTGTCTGTGTTTTTGTTGTTCTGTGATTTCATCATATACCGAAATATCGAAATTAATGGTGCCTGTCGTATTGATGAAATAATACGTTTAATTTAAACAAATAGTGTTTTCGCAATAGTTTTTATTTTTATCAATAGAGTTCATATATAATTATCATATTATATTAGGAAAAAATTATTTTAACTGAAATACAAATATATATATATATATATATATAAGTAGGTACTTAGAGAAATAAATGTATTCTATCCGGAATGGATATCATCTGACAGGACATGATATATTAAGGAACGAAAGCTTACTAAAGAAAACAATTGAAGGATACGTGAGAAAATTAAGACCAAGAGGCAAAAGCAGAATATATGACCTAAAATCTAAATCATGATGGACATGAATATGGGAAAATATAAAGATCTAAAAGTATTAAGCTACAAGATTGAGGTATGGCGATAAACTAATCTTAGGTGGGTTAACAAAATGAATGAGTAACATGTGATTTTGAAATTGTATACAGTATAAATGATAATTTTAAATGCGAATCTCTCAAAGAATATATAAAAACATAATAATATATATAGACTATTGTATACAAATTGTAATGGATTGAAATTTTAAAAACTGATATTACCTCTGTAATCAGGTAAATATTTTGTTCAATTTGTATTAAATTTATAGTCTACACGATGTTTATCTGTAAAAATTGAACGTCAATTCAAATTAGTTTTAGACGACGTCGATGGGTAACATTCGGTAGTTTATGAGGGGATAATCAAATTCAGATAATATACCAATCGGATAACTACAATGGTAGCATTTGTGAACTGTTATTTTTCCTTACTTAGTTCTTATTGACTTATTACTGTAGTCTTATACTAATGATACTTTCACTTAATTATTATATCCGTTTTCAACAATGGTGACAATAACGACCAGTTGTTAGTCGTCCGTCGCATTAATCAATTGTCCTCCAAAACAAAATGAATCGCCCAGACTTCCTGTGCTTTTCAAATTGTGTCGTGGACACTGCCGTAGTAATAATTTAATATACTGTAAAGCAAGAGTTCATAATAAATAATGGTTAGGGTTATAATAAATTATAAACTCGTTTTGTATGATAATCTAACTTGTGCAGTATAATAGTATTTGTCTGGATGATTTCAGTCAGTGTAGAATCAGTAAAGTCTGTTGTTAATAATGAGTAAAAAACAATTTATATATTTGACCTATGATTTATTGTTGAACACCGTCAAATTGGTACACAACATTGAAACGAATTATATTTATTTATTTATTTGTTCATAAAAAAAAAAAATTAAAATAAATTATATCCGTTCGGAATAATATTTTATTATTGTTAATAAAATATTCATTCTAGGTGCACATTTACAACGTGCGATGATCTATATTGGGTACCTAATAATTGATAGTAAATATCATGATTATTACATTTGTATTATTTAACTGATCTGTATAGAATACTCGAATTTCTGCCCTGTCCTGATATTAATAATCATATGTACTTTTTTTTTTTTTTTTTTTAGTTTCGTATACGTATTTAGAATAATTTACAAATTATTATTTAAGATTTCGTATTTTATTGTACAATACTAATACTTATTGTGCAATGTATTATTTAATCTTATCAAGCACTAAAAAATAGAATTAACGTTTTTTTTTTTTTTTATGTACGATAATGCATTTTGAAATGTACAGCAGATGGATACATTTTCACACAAGAGTTTCTAAGAAATTATATTGTAATTACAGTTCATTGAACAGGAAAACGATAACCTCTCTAAGGGTTTACCTTTTAGAGTATTGATGAAAAAATCAATAACTTGAGCGAATCGTTTGCGGAACAATTATTATACATTTTCCATAATATTCTCAAACAGTCTTAAAAACGAATAACTTACACACGCAGTACTAAATAGTATGGATAAAAACGTAAAAAGCGGTTGTTGCACAATTTTCGGTTTTTTGGAAACATCAAACCACCGTATTGTCCCTTCATAATTTATTTTGAAAATAATACTCTAAGGTTAATATTTACCTACCTATACATTTCATTTTTTAACTCCTAGGTTGCGCGCTCCTTTATAAAAAAAAAAAAAATAAAATAAATATGGTATATAAAACCCGTATATTTTCGTCGTCGACTTTTATCCTAATGTGCAATTTTAATTTTAATTTTAATCTTTTTTTTTTTTTGATTTAAATACCATCATTTTTTAGCAAAACATTTATGGTATTATACTAAACTATGAGAGTGAAACGTAATCATATTTTTTTTTAAAACGCAATTAAATAAGCAAAAGCTTTATTAAGTACACGATATAAATAATAATGACAAAGAGAATATCAGTATTCCGCAAGCGTATACATATTGTTATGTTAAAAAAAAAAAAATAATAATAATAATTTTCCCGTTTGACAAAGAAAACAAAACGGGAATTAAAATACCTAAAGACGAATGTTCTCGATAAGTATAATAATATAACACAGGGTGATCAAAAAAAAAAAAAAAAAATAGCGAGCATCTATACGGAAATTCCGAATAATTTTTTTATTTAGGGTTAATTGTTCATTCCACTTTTTTTTCGTCCTTTTTTTATATATAGCGGCTGTGAACATATTTTCGGCGACGGAGATTTTTACTCGATTTTGCTCGCGTAAAATACTATTCGCTCGTGAGGGAAGAAAATTAATATACCGAATCTGCACAAGGGCGCCCGTAGGATAATTTTCAGGGGGTGGGCGTAACATACAGAGACAATCACAAACACGAAACAATTAACGATTTTTGCAAACTTCTAGCCGGATACTAGAATATTTTACACTATTTTTTGTATGTAGAATGTATGTTCCTCCCTTGCACCTTTCCTCGACACCTAATAGGCGCCCGTGGATCTCGTTTTTTTTTTTTTTTTTTTTTTACAACCGACTTCCCGTTGCACGCTCACGGCAAAACATTTCGGCAACCAATCAACTCTCGTGTATGTGCGTGTGCCTATACAATACAATTCGGTATAACTTTGACGACGCTGTTGCACTCGGTCGCGTTTATAAAACACGCGTCCGACTACGTTACACGCACGGGGTGGTCCCCGTCTATCGATTTTTTTTTTCTTCTATTCAAACGTAACTTTCCCCTTTGTGCAGACAACAATAATAATAATAATAATAATAATAATACGGAGTACCTGCTATTACGTTGTTATGGCGGGCGACATTGTCGGGTTTTTTTTTTTTTTTTTAATGTATTTTCCTACAATAACGGAGAAAATCAAAAAAAAAAAAAACGTCCGAAAAACGAGAATAGAATCGCGTAAGAATCGATTTTTTATTATTCAGCCGGAAATAACCGTACGGAAATCTGAAACTTTTACCGAATATAATTTATTATGTTAACGCGGTGTATATAATAATATTTTTCGGCCCGTATTCGGTATTATCGAGTTTTATCCGGGAGGATATATTTTTCGGCTCCGTGTGAACGCTTCGTCGTAAATGGCACTTAATTATTTTAATAAGCGTTCGAAATTAATAACGTTTCCGATATTTAAATTAAATTTTGAAAAAAAAAAATGTTTAACCGAACTCTATCGACGTTTATTTATTTATTTTTATTTTTTTGTCAGCAACGATTTTCGAGACTTGAACCAAATATCCCCGTCCATCCTATACAGGTCCTATATCGCCCACGACGAGCAGTATTGAACCTTTTTTTTTTTACGTTTTTTTTATTTATTTATTTTTTTTTTTTAAAACAAACACAAGCGTATATACCTTTCTACACTATACCTCTGCTATCTATACACGTACAACCCTACACGTATACAAGCGACAGACACCCTTTAGTTTTTTTATTATTATTATTTAATATACACGATGACGTTATACGTACGACGCGAGTACAAGGGTGTAGGGCTTCACTCGTAAATATAATTATATTCGATATTCCGTACAGAGGTATTTATAATACAGGCATTGGTAAATGTTAACACGGATTCCCTGTTCACTATTATATATATATATATATATACGTATATTCGTCGATTCAAAGGAGGACAAAAAAAAAAGAAAAAATAGTCGTGCGAATATAATATTTTAACCCAGTATACCCCTTATCGACTCTGATGGTCGTCGTCGTCGTCGTCGTCGTCGACCTAATAAATAATAATAATAATAATACCACATTGTACGTATATATTGTATCTTTTGTACGTATTCCACCGCCGCGCGCAGCACCCGTATTATTATTATTATTATTATTTTATTTATTTTTTTTTTTAATCGGATTTTCCGCGTGACATAAATTTTTATTAAAACGGATACTACGATTATCGTTATACGGTGCGTTTAAGTATATCCACGCGATAACTAACCCAACTATAACAGCAACGCAGTCTGTGACGGGCGCCATCGACAGTCCGTTCGTATCGGATACTCTACGGCAGTGCGCGTCGTACGGAAACCACAACCGCCTTATCCGGTACGGTCGTACCTGCGTTTCGTATTTTCGTCATCGCCACTGCCACAACACGTGAACCGTACGATATAGTCCGATCCCGAATTTACTATACCAACAAGTATGTAGAAAGAAAAAAAAATAATAAATGTATAACAATACAATATATTTATATATAGTTATAAGTATTAAGAAGAAAAAAAAAAATAAAAAAAATTGTTAGAACACAATAGCCATTGATAGACATATTTATTTTAATTTTTCAACACTAACTTAATAGTCTTGTTGAAATGTATTAATTTTATCATTTACTTTTAGATACAAATTGACTTTGAGCAATCTTTGGAAAAAGTGATTTTGATTCGTCACTGGTACAAATAAAAAATACAATACTATATTATAACTATACTATACGAAAACTGTGTAGTAAAAAAATAAACGTTTAGTTATAAGTAGTTAGGTTTTTTTTTGGTAACTTTTAACATAATTTGTTAAAAAAAAATTATATATATGTAATGTTAGAAAATAACCTGGTTATTTTTATTTAATAAATAATTTTAATTTTCTAAGCCGAGTTATTAAAAAAAAAAAAAAATATATAAATATTGTGTTTTTGCATTTATTTTTCGACAGAAATTACCATGTTTTTACTTGAATATCATTAATACATACGGGCATGAAGCATACGGGATACCCACAGGAATCTAGTCTATAAAGTTCTAAATATCAGAGTACAAAATACGTTTACGAGTGTAATAGTTTAGGGTGTTATTTTTTATTTAAACAAAGTTACTTTTAGCTTTACTTAAGTTATATTAATTCCTTGAAAATGTGTAACTAAACTTAGTTAGTTCAAATTAGTTAATATTTTTTTTTTTTAGAATAATTTAACTTGCCCAAACTATGCGATAATATACGAGTATTATACGAATCGTTTTTATTCGCGAACAAATCTCGCAGTGAGTTATAGTGACTAAACAAATAAATGCATTTAATGTGAACGTTTACCGAACAATGCCATGTTGGTTTTCGATTGGAAAATAATCCGTAAAAAAAACCGTATCACCGCAATATAAACGTAGTATTTCGAATTCTAGATATTATATAAAAACGATCGCGGATAAATATTTGTTTTTCACCCCTAAATTCGAAACCCGCGTTGTGCACACTGCGGTGAATATTTTTAATATAAACGAAATCACATGAGTATTTTCGGAATGATAAGTAGGTAAACTGTTTAAAAAAAAAAAAAAAAATGCATTAAAACAAATTACGCGAATCGAAACGTTCACTCTTTCTTATTTAAAGCTAAAATCGAATATTGTTGCTGTAATTAAACTCAGTCGGTTACATTAGGTCCTTGTTTTTATCCAATTAAAAAAATAATAAACTCTATAGCGATCTGTTTTGGTAATTATTTTAGTGACGTAAAAAAAAAATGTGTGACTGGCTTGGTTGGAAAACTTGTTTTTTGATACTGATATCGAAATAGAAATTCTTAACTGGAATACCTTAGTACAACGTCAATCAAATAACGTTCCTGGACAAATTTCGGTACGACAATAAAACCGAAAAAATAAAAACGTTTTTTTTTTATTATTATTTTTTTTATTATTGCGCCTAAATGATTTCAATAAGTGGAGTTATCTAGTTGTTACTCCGAGGTCTTCGATTATCATTTTTTCTGGCATTTATGTTCAACTATATTACGCTTTATAATAAAGTGTACCTATACGCAGTTAATATTTAACTTTGTTTTTAATCGATTGGTAATATATGGTTTCAACTAATGTAGAATACCAATATTATCAAGATATTAGATAAAACAAATTAAATAATCTCAACAAAAATAGAAAACTTGAAAGCTTATTTTCTTTGTAAATTGCAGATGGCGTCCAAAAATAAATACTATTAATGCCAAAGCGTTAAGTTTTTGTAAACACATTCGTTAAAAATCCATTTAGAATGTGTCCTAAAATGTTTTGATCAAACGTAAATAATTTCGTTCATTTCGTCGAAATATTATGAAAATATGAAAATTGCATAATATTTTCATTTTCCGATTAAAATATTTATTCTTTTCGTCATGATTATCAATGAGTATTGTCTGATTATAGGACGTTTTGAGACAATCTGAGTTTTGTTTTTTATTTTTTTTTTCAATATTGCAATACGTTTTGCTACCTATATATTCTATGTTTCTGTATAGATTGAGATAATTTTTTTTAAAAAATAAATCGACCGATTATACTTAGTATCCAATTTTTAGATATCCAATATGAATTAAATTTACCGATTATCTTTGGAACCATATTAAGGTATTTAAACAAAATAAAATATTCAATAGTTGCAATCTATACTGTAATATTATGATAATTACTATGATTTACGGTCAAACAATAAAACAGCTAAAACCAAATCAGTGAAACGAAAACAAGTAAAAAACAATAGTGGCGGAAATTCCCTCGAAGGAATATTATTAAAAAGTAAAACAAACGCCAAGCTGAGAATAAAACAGTGTCATCTCCTACAAAATAAACAAATAAATAAAACAAACAGACAAAAACATTATCCAATAAATACACTGATATCTCAATATTTGACAATAATCTACTTTGTTCCCTTTTGCCCCTTTCCTTATACTTAGAATTTATAATAAAAAAATGCAATCATACTCACCAACGAAATATAAATCATTATTTTTTAAACTTAACATTTAAACCCGGTGATAATATTAACATACTATATTTTAATTTGCAATACTAATTTAACGTTTATATAATAGGTATAATTATTTTGATTTTTATTTTTGCAAATTTAACTGGACAAAATATTAGTGAAAATAAAATTAATAATTTCGCTTATTTGATTTGTGCTGTGTTTTTCGCTATATTGTCGTAAACTCGAAAGCTATACGTAAATATACTATGAAAATATACGCGAACGATAATAATTATCGTTTTGTATTTTATTCATTGCAAATCATAAGCCTCTTATAATAATTAATAATATTAAACAAACATTATCTACAACAGAGACGTTAAGTGACATTTTAGCACAAATAATTTGTTTGAATCAGCGTCACGTCATAGTAATATATCAAATATATATATTCAATATTTCTTCGTCGGTATTAAATTCGTTAAATATCAGTTTTTCAAAATTAAATGATTAATGCGCGTAAATTCATTAGATTAATTTAAAACAATAATCGAGACTAAGGACCTAACCTATAACGGTATAATTTACAAAGACCAATAATAAATAATAATAAATTCGCTTTAAACGAAAATCGTCTCTATAATCGCCATTGCAAAGTGCAATGTTAGCAAAGGTCAGTTATATCGCGGTCGCGTTCATTTCATTATTTTTATAAAGACGTATTCTCGGATTTTGTATTTGAAAAAATATTTCAAGGTTATTTTTGGCTATTTTTTAGTGCGTGTTTCGATGGGTTTTAGCGCATTTAAATCCGGGCCCTAATATAATAATTTCATTAATTTACGAAAACAGTGAAAACGATAACGTCGATATAATTCAGTATTTTATTTGGGTGGTTTTTATTTTTTTTTTTTTTCCATTAAATAATATAATTATATAATTATGTAATATAATTAGAAGAATTTTGTATCTGATCATTTTATTCGAGAAGCATTTGTGATGAATGCGGAAATATATTCAGTAGCCGCACAGACTAGACTACATTTCCAATCTTACCTCAGGAATTACTACGGGAATTGATATTAATTTTATTACAACTTTAATAATTCGGTGTTTTGCGCGAGACTATTAAAGAGACCAAAGTGGCAAACTGAAATAATAAATGTAATTAGTTTAATGGTTTGAAAACAGTCATTTTTTATTTTGGTTATTAATTATTACCGGTATGCTTAATTTAACCGATTCGTTAGTTAATTTATTTTATTATTATTATTTTTTATTGTTGTATATGCTAATTTCATTGCACAGTCATGACATTAAAAAAAAAAAAAAATTAAAAACCGAGTACATAATAACATAATATATATATATGTGTCCGCAGTAATTTCTCTACAGCTAGTGAAGGACGCTAGTGAAGTTGAGTTGTTTTCATCTTGGACATAACTTTTTCGTTTAATTTTTCTCGCCGATTTTTACACGTAGTACCCTAAAAAAATTCAGAATATCCACCCGAAGGTACTTTATTTGTGACATTTTTCAAAATGTCAAACAGTTAAACCCTCCCTTCACGGGCGCCTATATAGTACGATGAAGTAATATAATGATAGTATGATAAACATACTTATAATAACATATATATATATATATATTATATACGATGAATACTAAAAAGTGTGATCGGTGAAATTAATGGGGACGTCTGTGGCGGAGTGATCATCAATTTTAATAAACGAATAACTGCCTGTCGAAACTTCGGAGGTGGTCATATGCTGGATGTGATTTTTCACCATTAAATCGGAGATTCTTGTAAATGTAAATAATAATAATAATAAAAAAAAAAAAAAAAAATTGAAATTTGGTTCATTTTCACTGAGTTATCCAATTTTCAAAAATATAGGTTTTAAAAGATAGGAAAAGAAAAGCGTTACTTATTGCCGTAGCTATATGCATATAAAGTTTCATTGGAAAATTACCACAGGACACGGATATATTTTCAAAATTTAAATTGAACCACTCGAAATATGGCTAAAATTGAATTTCTTCTATAATATAATTTATAAAAAAAAAAAAAAAACTAAAATCGTTTTTTTTTTTTAAATATAATAATTAAACTCGTGCGATTACACAATTATTGAACATACCGGAATACGTTTAATTACGAGAGTATACGTGAATAAATTGAACGAGGACGCACGTCATTTAAATATTAAAACGTTACACGATGCGTAATGGATTTGTGATGTTTTTTATTTTTTTTTCGTAAACAGTCGAGGGAAACTTTACCTTTACCCACACGCCACTGTAAAAGTATAAATAATATATTTACACGCTGAGGTACGAGGAATGGAAAAATATAAAGAAAAGAAAACTGTATTAAAATATCAAAATATGTGCCAAACTGCAGTCTTTGTAAAGATACATTTTTGTTTTGTAATCGAATACTTTTATAATATATTTTCTTCTTGCTATTAATCAAACGCGAAAATAGATTTCAATGTATATAAATAATCGTCATGTATTTTATATTATCATCATACACATGGGCCAATTGTAATTCGAAAATAAAGATAAAACTAAATATAATATATAGTGTTTATTGTTCGTAATATTAATTATGTATGTAACCGTATAAAATCGACGGTTAAAAATGAAATCTATCTTTAGGGTGCGGCAAAAAATATGTTTTGGTGAATAAAGAAAACATACGAATATATTTGTTCGAAAAGTATTTAATATAGTATATCCGAATAAATGAAAAACGGATTAAAATACATTCGAATGGCGCAGTTGTACGTAGCCAAAACAATGTTATTAAAACCATAAAACTAGAAATTTTCAAATATAACTATAAATAACTTAAAAGCCGACAGAATAAGATTTTGAAAATCCCACCAAGTCTAGAAAATTATAATAAACGCATTTGGTGAACATCTCAGGCCTCTACGGTGATGTTTCGCTGAATTATGACATAAATACTAAATCGAAATGAATATAAACCGTTATTTCGCTTTCGTTTTTCCGGTTTTCGTTCCTGATTATAAAGAAAAGCGCAAAAAAAAAAAATCGAAAATGACCCCACCCTTCAATACACAAACATACTAGACATCGTTTTTACCAGAATCCATCTCAGATTTTAAGTCGCATGGTCTTTTATTTTTTCAATTCGAGCACTGCTGTTGAGTGTATATTCTATGGTATTACTCGACATTTCGATATGATATTACGAATTATAGCCGCAGGGAAGATTTGATATTGTCCTACGCGTACACTTTTAGCGAAGAGAAAAATAAATAGATAAAAGTCGCGGTCGAGCGCGCGCGCGCGCTCAATAAGAGAGGGAGAGAGAGTAAAAGGAAAATAAAGTACACAACGCGGGAGCAAAAAAAAAAAAAAACCCTATCGCCGTCATAAATCTTTGCGAATTTCGATACTGGGCGAAAAAAAAAAAATACGAAATCCTACAATCTTATTTATTCATTTCCCCGACGCGCCTCATTTTTTTTTTTTTTTTTTTACGTATATACGCGAAAATGAATGCAGGTACTTATTACGACACGCGCACGGATATAAGTCTCCGTCCCGGCTTAATGACATCGCATAATACTTATTCGATATTCCGTCAACGCACAAGTATAAATGTCACACATTTACATTATGACATCGTAAATTACTCCTATATGCGCATCTATATATATATATATATAAATGAATCGACATTTTTTGGTGACGCCATAACTTGTGAACGGCTCGGCCGATTTGGCTGATTTTTTTTTTTTATATTGTTGTGTTCGTAATTGTCAGGACAAAGAAAAAGTCGGAAATTCGGATGGTATTTTTTAAAATGTACCTCTCCCTATTAGGAAAAACATTAATAGGTACAAGATCACTAATAGGCTGCTAGAGAAACTATCGTTTATCTTAGTTACTGAAAAACGTTGTATTTTTTTTTTTTCGTTATTCTATATTTTAAAAAAGCAAAATACCACTCGCTCACTGATCAACGCCCGGACCAATCCACTAGATCTAAGGACTTAACATATTGGTGGTAATATCTATTATGGTGTAGGGGTGAGATAAGAAATAATTGTTGGAAATTTACCCCCTAAAGAGATTATCGTACACAAATTTTACCGAAATTCAATTTCCGGGTTACCTTGGTGACACGGATGAAAAAAAAAACGGTTGTTATTATTATTAAATTGTGGTTGTTCTCTTTTAAAAGAGATTAGCTGACCCAGCAATGCTTTGCTATTGCTAGATATTGCTGTTCCTAGATCATTATTTTGCTCATGTCACTATTTTTAAAAAAAAATAGGTGTAAAGTGTTCACCTACGGTATACTAAATGTGTTCTACTTTGTCATTTCAACCGCTAATCAACAAAAATAATTTAAATCACAATTGAATTAAGTCACAATTTCATGTAATTTCGGTCATTGCAGTCCTTTATGATATACATTTTTTGTTTTGTTGTCTGGTGCGTAAAACGAATAAAGCTGATGGGTTTACGTGTTTTCATTTATTACCATAGATACCCGCGTAGCACAGCGATTGCACTACAAAAATAATAACAGTTTTTATTTTATCCGTGTTACCTAGGTAACCCATAAATCAACAAAAAAAATAAAATTAGATTTTTGTACTAAAATTACCTAAAAACCAAATAGGGGGTGGATTTCAAAACTTTCTTCGGACAACGCGGAACATTTAGCAAAAAAATCGCTCCAATAGTTTTTGAGTCTATTAATCTCATACAGACATATATCCAATTTTAAATACACAGATAATAGCCAAATATCCCCCACTCACTCTTTTACTGATCAACGCCGATAAAGAGATTGGCGAGAAGAAAGAATAAAAATCATGATTATATATGCGATAGGACCGATTAAGTTGGGTGACGGGTAGGGGGTTAAATCCACGGGTAATTCAAATTTTTCATGGGCAACACTTGGGACAGCTAGTATAAAATATTTTTTTCGTTTTTGTTTTTTTTTTTTTTGCTATTTTATTTATACTGTTTAGTACTATTAGTGTATTACTTTATACTATAGTACGGCTTTCAGTTAACACGATTGTTTTGACAACACATGTTTAAGATGTTCATCAAAATTTACACTTGACGCTTATAAAACAAAATTATAACAATACTCACAAATTGTTTATCTTTTTCACCATTATAAGTATACAATAGTTTATGACGACGAACCTTAGGTCAAATTTTCGTGCATTTCTGTTCGGCAAAACAGTTTGATTCAATTAATTCGAAGAAAAAAAATTAGAACGCCTATAAATAGTTTATAAATGGCCAGAATGTTTTGCCCACGCCTAGAAAGGTGTATTATTAATATTTTGTGAACATTTCAGATCCCTACGATTTTTTTTAAAGTGTGACAATAAAACGGAAAAACTGAAATAATGAAAGGATTGCCGTACATTTTTTCGTTTTGCCTACGTTTTTCCCCAAATTAGTAAGAAAATTTCAACGGATGGATTACTACTACTGGAAATAAAATTACCTCTCTGATCCGAAATGCTTTTAGAAAAGATGCTATACTTGAAAATCGGAATAGAACGTCTAGTAAAAAAAGTTTTTCACGGACAGAAAAAAAAAAAAAAAACGGATCATAGTAAGTAATTCGCTCAAAATCTAAAATGGTATATGCTAAAACGTTCTGGAATCGCCACTGTCTTTCTAAACATTGTGATCACCAAATTAAAGACAACAGCATTTGCGGTGTTGCCGAAAAAGGTTTTGAATGTAATCGGTGGAAAAGTCGTATCGTTATTATTGGTGAGGGGGTGGGGGTCATTGAAATGTAAAAGAACAAAAATTGAAATATCGGAAAACCGCCAACAGTCCAACAATCACTAATAGTGTTCAAATTGGACGACACCGGACGAATGAATGCGTTTTCATTAACGCGCGAAAAGCAAAAGTAAAAGTTGGAAATTTATCCTCGTGCGTTTCACACCCCTACCGCGTTCCGAAAGCCGAATTGAAAACCACAAGGTTCGTCCGGCCGAAATATATTCATATTAGTGTTGTTTTTCGAGAAAATAATCAACACACTGTTGTTATACGAGTCAAAGCCTACCGACGAAATAAATAATATTTATCTAACGCAATAATATAAATTTTAATATAAGGCTCCGCGCGGTAGGCGTACGTCGTATATTGCAGGTACGGTATAATACGGTATTGCGTTATGTATATTATACACAACGGGCGCACGCGCGCGTTCGCTATCCCGCGCCGTGTATCTTTATTGCGGGCGGCCAGCGACAGTGGCGACCGGCGTACATATATATATAGGTGTAAAACATCCGGACGCGGGGCGGCGGTGTTGCCGCGCGGTCCTACGGGACGGGCGGCCGGGAGAGTTAGTGGCGGCGGCGGCGGCGGCGGTGGCAGCGGCGGCCAACACAGAGGCGCACGAGCGCCCACGCCACCGCCGCCGCCGCCGCCGCCGCTCACCGGCTCACAAACGACGCACCACGCACACCGCCAAACTACATATTACTATATAATAATAATAGTAATAATAAAATAGCGCACGACTGTGTCGCGCGCGCGTTTTAGTTTTTGATAATAATCGATATCGTGCGCTCTACGGTCGGGCGGACGGGCCGGCGGAGTCGTCGTCGTCGTCGTCGGCGAACGGGCGGGGACGGGAGTTTGCGCCGGTGACGTAATAACATGCGCGCGTGTGCACGCCGGCGCGCCGCGGCGGCACGAACTTCGGTATCGTGTTCGGTGCGTGCGCGCGCGCGCGGCCCGCTATAATTCACGCATGCGTTTTTCGCAGGCCCGACGGACGGCCGAGCCAACGAATCGCGTCGGCCGCGGCGCTGGTCTACGGTAGCGGCGGCGTCTGCGACTACCGGCGCTGCAAGGCGGCGACCGTATATACGTATATACACCGCGGCGGCGGCGGCGGCGGCGGGCGGCGGGCGGCGATCGGCGGCGGCGGGCGGCGTACGCGGGCGCCGGCGGCGTCGGCGGCGGTGGCCGCGGAGTCATGGACCCCAGTGTGCTTTCAGCGATGGACCGGGACGCGCTCAAGAAACAGATCGAAAACATGCGCTACCAGTCCACAATGGACCGATGGCCGCTGTCCAGGAGCATACAGGCGTGAGTAATCGTTAATTAAATATTTTACAGAACCGCGCAAGGTAACGTTTCAAAACGCCGCCGTAAATTTACATATTTTTCGCGGGGTGTTTTTTTTTTTCCAGCGTTTTTTGACTTTCGATAAAGAGAAGAAATTAATAACGGCGTCGTCGTCGACTGCGACGGCGCGCCGTGCCGAACCGTTACGACCCCCCTTGTCGCGCGCGTTATCTCCTCCATGATATACCTACGCTATAATATTACCTACGTTACGATAATGTTGTAACATAATTGTTAATTATTACCCTACCGGCCGACGACGATGCGACGCACACGGCGACCGAACGATCCTATTTCGTGCCGCTGCCGCCGCCGCGGCTGTGGCCACCGCTGTGACGCCGCCAATTAATAATAATAATAATAATTCGGCGGACGACGGCGGCCCGGCGTATTTCGCGCGCCCCGACGACACACGGCGGCGGCGGCGGAGGCGTACAGCGGTCGCCGTCACCGTCGTGTACGGCGTGCGGCGGCGGCGGCGGCGGCGACGGCGATTGGCGTTATAAGCTTGCCGTTTTCCGCGGGCGCCAATGCAAACGCGTTTCGCACGAACGACGCACAGAACACCGACACAACTCGAAATGTTCGATTGTTGTTCGGATCGATACGTACACGGGTTCGTCACAATTATTGCCTACCGGTTGTACAGTGTAGGTACCGGTTTTTTACACACTTATCGGTAAAACCCGCAAATACCGGGACAATATTCTACGTTCTGAAAAAATCAAGAATTTTGAGTCGTCTTGTGCACGATCTAACCCCGCACGTATTATCCGGAAATCGGAGGGCACAAAGCCCTCACCTCAGTTCCAAAAAAATATTAAAATAATTATCGCGAAAGTATAAACAATAATCTAATGTTCAATACACACGCGCGCAGTCTGTGTGTTTTATTATGTACAATAAAAGTCGGTAGGAATTAATAATCGGAACGTACCTATATGGTTTAAATCGTAAGATTAAATTACGACCTGCAGGGGTTGTGTTGGTTGTGGGTGGGAGGGTAGAGTATATGTTTCTACGGGCTTTATTCGATGAAAAAAGTTAGTCCCTCCCCCGATGATATTTCACCGTTGCTCGTACGGTACCTCGTACCTACAATCGAACCATAATTATATATCGGTCGCACACTATAATTACGATTGTTCGGTGCTTACCAATAATTTTAGATATAAAATCATAATGACTGTTTATACGAAGAGAAAAGATACATAACAATTTAATTATCTAGATAAAGATAGCAAAAAATCAGCAATTTGGATCTATTGATAAGAAAAATATATAGTTTGTTCATTACCTTTTATAAAACTAAATGTTAAACGTCTAGATTTCAAACAGGTTGTGCGATTGGTGTAGTTTCATGATTAATTTTATAAACCATATTAATATAAATTAAGTATTTTACATATTATTTATCCAGATGATTATTAATTATTTATCTCAGATTACTAGATCTAGATGAAACACAGCGCTGGTCGCCTGGTAAATGGTTTTTAAATATTATTATATTGCGAATCGTTATCCGTATTATGGTATCTTGGCCATGTTATTTGTTTTAAGATAAATTCCAATAAAATCGTATTTTCTAATTCGTAAACCAATTACGATTTAGGTAAATTATTTAAAAATCAATATTGATAACAAATAGATAAGTATACAGACAATTTTATATTTAGAGGTATTTTTAATCATTATGTACGTTGATCAAATATGAATATATACGTGTACTCTTGTTTGGAAAATAGTAATAATGATAACATTTATCTGTTATACGAGTGTAAACACTATGGTATTAACTATAGGTACATTAAAGTGGATTATAATATAATGTTATGTGTTTTCATATAATTTCATTTATTCAAATCCGAAATCCAATCAACTAACCAAACAACATTTACTACGAGTACTAAACTTGTATTAGTCCGTCGAATGGTTATAAATATATACTGCGATATTCGTACACGTATACAATCCAATTAAAATACACCAGCTAATTAATTCGCTTTAAACAAACATATTAGGTCACTTTAAAATCATTAGCGAACAAAAAAAAAAAACTTGTAAATGAATTCTCATTTACAGAACGGGTATAATATATTTAAAATATTCAATATTTCAAAATATATTTTTATATATTCAAGTCAAATGGGTAGTAGGAAACGTCGAATATTTACTAAGATAATAATATTCTAAATCAAAAACCGAAATCTTATATAATAAAGTTCATACTAAAATAGCAACTCAACATTATTTATAATACCTATACGTATTACGTATATTTAAAGAATTTATAATTTATATTTGTTGTCAAACAAATATTGTGGTTTAAAATGTTTACATTAATTTAAATAAAATATGAATACACAAGAAGTGAACAACACTCTTTGAGTGCCGTTATTGAGGCTTTGTTGTTGTTTTTTTTTTACATTCTTTCAGACTTCATATAAGGTGTGTTTAGTAGTTATATGGTTTAAAAGAATTGCTTCCGGGTAACCTTTTTTTTAAAGGAGTTTTAACGGTGACTCAAGAATTAAACTAACTAATATACGCCCAAGGTAATACGACAAACTACAAGGTAAAAAAAAAATAAAAGCTTCTTTTTTTAATTGTATGATTTATATTTATGTGAGGTATCCGTTTTGATATTAACAACAAGTGACTTGACGACTTGTCGAACATCATCTACCCACTGATGAAAAAAATGAAAATAATATAATTATTCTTGTTCCATATATAGTACAAAGATACGTTAGAGTATCAGTTTTTCTATTCGGAATGACTTTCCATTGTTAGTGGGTATAATAATAATGACAATTATTTTATTGAAGACAACAACTTTTACTTTAAGTGCATAAATGTATAAATTTAAAACTTCAACATAACAACACAGGATCTACGACAATATCATTATTTCTAAAAAAACAAATTTGTATCATACCTAACTGAGCTTCGAACACGCTTATAAAAACAATCTTAACTTTCGAAATTTCGAGAAGCCAAACATTTTTTATCCACACAAAACCAAAACAATTCAAAAACTCGAAAAATTTTAAATATCTATGTAACGCTAAAAATACGCCATAATGATTCAAAAATTGGATCATGTCTAGAAAGTGTTAATATAAATATTCAGTAACCGAATTACAAAAAAAAAAAAAAATCGAAAATAACAAAAACCGTTATTTCGTAAATATTCTTGCTTTTCCGACGTTTTTACCCGAACCATTAAGACGAGGAATATCAATGCATTCCCCAGGGCACCAATTGATAAAATTTTCCACCAGAAATCACCCTTAAAGTTGATGATCGGAGCGTTATTACTGGTAGAAATTTGTTAAAACAGGACAACAAATAAAAGATTTAAAAAAATGAGCTTATTATTATTGGAATTGTCTAGTCGAACAAACCACCCCCCTTCACGACTGAGAAAATTATCTGGACTCCAACCTTATGACAAGTTTTTAAATACATCACCTCATTAGAGTTGTCTATACGGTGACTGACACCCGTCAGGGGGGTAATAATTTGTCAGTATATCACCGCACTCAACTAACTTTTCTAATTTACTATTATTAAAAACAATATATTATAAAATGACTGTTAAGTGTGTAGTTAAAGAAACCACAAGACCAGTAATCCTATTAATAGCATATTTCTTTGGCCAAGCCTATCCGAGAAACACATGCCATTATATTATTGTTATTACTATTAATTAAACACAGAAAAACTGTTAAACCGAAACCGTATAGTATCTATTTTTTATAACATTACGTTGAACTCGTGTAATATTCTGTATGTAATCATTTTCGAAATTTTACTGAAATACTTTAGTATTTTCTCTTTGTATTCAACGTGTTCAGTACGATGAAGATTGGGTCATTTTTAAAACGAAATATCTCAAACACTAATAACACACCTTCTTGATTTAAAACTATACGAGTATAATAATATTAATAGAACATAAAGAATAATTAATAAAAGACATTTTATCGTGTATGACTATAATTTAAATTTACGTAACTTTCCAATTGTGTATAAAGTATAAGGTGTATAAGGTTTGCTCAGGTAAAATTCGGTAGCTAAAATAAATTATTATTTATATACTTAACGGATAGTAATTTTAAACGTAAAGCTGACAAAACCCAACTTGCATTGAGTTTGTAAAAAAATTGAACAAAATAATTATAAACAGACAAATTATTTACGTACAGATATGAAATATTGAAATGGGGTGCTAGTCAAAATCACAAAAGAAATAACAATATAAAAGACAAAAAACCAGAACGAATTGCATTATTAAAACATTGAAAACGCAACATTAGAGATAAAATCGCAAAAGAGGTACCCAAATTTAGACAAGTGTTTAAAAGAGTACGGAAAAACTAGACTATAGGTACCTATAAGGGGTGTATGAACTATAGGTAAACCTTTGCAATTATACTACGCCATACAATAATTTTCAAGTTTACGATACTATCAGTACAGCGTGTTAAATTGAAATATTAAAATAACTATAACGCTCATTTCGTTGCAATAAATTCGTATTGTTTTCTCCGTTCGGTCGTCTATTTTCACACGGATACTCGAGTAAATGCGGGCAACAATAATAATTAAAAATTAAAAATTAAAACACATAATTTCCTATTTTCTTCTTCCTGTCGTACGTTCTATATAGATAATTATAACCGTGTTATATACGACGACACACCGGCGGCGTTAACCGACAAATACGGTAAAGTGTTATACTTGAAACGCAATGCGTTGTAACGATAGGGGTTGTTTTGGGACGGAGACTCGTGTAAAATAATAATATTATGCGTATGCAAAACGGAACCCGACGCCTATACGGGTAGATATAAGATTGCCCGGGACGTGTACGAGAACAGCAGGTGTGATAAGTGCGTTGTAAAAATATTTTTAACGTCATCGCGTGTAGTACCCCAGGGGGGCGGGAGGAGATTATTGTGCCCCCCTACATCCGAGGACACAGTAATATTACCTCGACGGTATGTTTTCAATTTATACGGGCGAACCGGTATAATTATTTACAACGTTGATAACAAATTGAGTTAACCACGACGGTACCATATAATATTCAATTACTGTCAGCTATTAGCAATATTATCTACTATTATACACTATTGATCGATGTAAAACCGTTGTATTGTACGATATTTAATCGTGGTGCATACTAAAGTGGCGAAACATTATCTTGTATTAACCGTGCATTATTAGATCGAACCATAAAATATAAACGAATAATCAAATTATAAAAAAAATCACGATTTTATGTACTTAACAAATAGTGTTAAGGACACTAGGACAATGCGTCACAAAAGAGTAATGATCCTACGAAAAAGAATATATAAGTCTGGTCACCATAGTTACCACAGAACGGTACGGCGGCGCGCGCACAAACCCGGTGACTAACGCCATTATAGGTCCCCCTCGGGCCAATACGGCTAACCTATCCTAACCCCCTGTCCCCTGTACATTTAACCATTGGGGTAAATGGGTTTTTTATAGTAATAAAATAGTTTCGGTTTTAATCGGCTAAACGATAGGCGGTAACTTAATAAACGCACCACGCGTTACGGGTGTGTATATGTCATTTACCCGGGGTCACATTAACAAAACGCCTCGTTTTGGAGTTGATTATAACAGCGGGGGTAATTTATAATATTATGCGTTTCGGTTGGAAATAAAATAATAATACAAAAAGAAAAGAAAAACCAAATAAATCATTATGACGGGCCCTCGATGTTTGTCCAAGTGCCGACAATATGGTGGTTTACCTTTATATATATATATATATATATATATACATATACAATAAGTAACCTGAGCAAATTTGTCGATTATGATTCATCGAGAACATTTTGGATAATTTCCAACCCGGGTCTTGTAATTGGAAAATATAGGGCTGAACGTCCAAAACGGTGTTCAAACGCGCGTTAAGTAAATTAAATTAACTATAACCACCGCGTTCTACCGTTTGCGAATAATTTAAGCTGCAAACCTATCCGGTGATAAATATATTATATAGTAAATAATGTTTTGTACCAAAATGTACATATTTATTCGTATTAGTTTGTGTACAGTGTAGGTTAGGTCGGGTTAGGTTGTTTTTAATATCGCTGGCTTGCAATAACGCGAGGTACGCCATGACCCTTGCGGCGAGGGGGAGGATCAATTGTATATGTAAGCAACTTTTTTTTTTTTTAGAAATATTATTTCAAACATAGACTTCCCGGGGGGGAGGGGAGTTCCAAATATTCTCACGGTTTTCGAGTTGTTTGAGCTATGTTTGAAATTACCGAGGTTTTTTGTTTTACGCGAATACTAATTATTTTGTTAAATATAAAAAAAAAAAATTATCCAATATTAGTCGTCAATACATTATTTAATTGGGCAATACGGCGGTTCAATATAATTTCAATAATGCGTCGGACTGACTAAATCAGTGGGTGTCACTCTCCCTGCTCGTCTGAGAGATGCTGACCGTTTATACTTGTATTATATAAGTAAACGTGTACAAAAAAAAAAAGTTTTTCACCGACCGGCCGGTTTGTTTTATTATACGTGCACGTGCCGCCCGCCATAACGTGCGGCATTGGCGATAGCTCACGAAAAGTTAATAATGATAAATTACATGTTGAAACTTTAGCGCATCGTCTTATACACTGTGGCTTAATCATTACAACGAAATCCTAATTGTTATTCGACACCTCGCATTCGCAGCCCCTATATTTTATGTAATTACAAAGTTCTTCGGTTTTGCAATAATATAACTTTGTAAATTACAAAAACCGACTGTTTGAGATACACAAACGCACATATTTCTTGCTGTGTAGGTATACGTACGTATTATTATTATGTTTTTATAGAAATAATGTACCACCGGGTAATTCGACAATATGATTACCAATTTCGTTTTAACGAGTCATCCGGCGCCTAAAATTATTTATTATTGGCACCCCTCCCGTCGCGAAAATTTCTTTTTCAAATTTATGTTGAAACGCGAAAGCCCGTAGTAATTTATATTTTTGTAATTGGACAAAAATAACAATACAATTCGAAAATTGAAATTTATCAAAACATTTTTAACGGAACTTCGCTCAAATATAAATTAAATTACCCTATATATATATATTAAATAGGTACTCTACACACTGTCCAGCCACAACAGTGGCACATTTTTTTCCCCTTGTGGCCTTAGAAACCACAAGCCCAACGTAACCCGATCCTACAGCAATACAACAATTCGTATAGATAATCTGATAAAAACTATAATATAAAATGGTTGTATTGGTACCCACCAACAGTAGAAAGATGAATCATTATGTCGCGTCTACTAAGTTTGACCCTTCACCTCGGCTGAATCGTCTTTCCGAACAAATTGTAAGTTATAGCCTGTAACACATTCCGGGAATGAATTTACATTTAATTACAATTAATGGGCTATAACTTACAATTTGCTTGGAATGGTCCGGCCGTGGTGTGGGGGGGGCTGCCGCCCAAACTTCAAAAGCACTCCAGGGATCTACGGTCAACTTACAAATCCCGGAAATGAATTTACATTTACTTACATTTACTTACAATTAATGGGCTATAATTTACAATTATATAGTAACGATTTGGTCATAGCTGTTGGGGGGGGGGGTGAGAGAGGCCAAAAACTAATTCGTCTGATAACTTTGTTACATACTTACGAATTCCAGGAGTGAAACTGGTGTTCACTTACAATTAATGTACCACAACTTCCACAATTCTATTGGAACGATTCGGCCGGGACGGGGGGGTCCAACTTCGCGGAAGTCGTTAACGTCGTCTGTTTTTGTCACGTTGACATCGAGACCGACAGACCGTTAACACGTAGCATTTATTATCACATCTATATATCTCTATTCCCTTGACAATTGCAGACCTCAACCGAATAACTAATTATACAGAAAGTTTCCATTGAGCAATAATAATATTTTCACAAAGTAACCCGCCCTATAATGGTAATTTCTCTTATCATACGCCGCAATTGTAGTACGTACGCGTTTAATATACGTGCATAATTGTTTTGTAATATCAATACGAATGCAACTACGTATATTTTTACTTTTTTTGAACGTTTATACAGATCGTGCGCATTACTGACAAAAGTTTAAACAAAAATATATGTATACCTACTTGCTTACTACACAGTGGCGTATTTTAAATGATTTTCCGTTGTGTCCAAAATTTTAGAAATATTACAAACCCGTTTTTAGAATTATTTACAAATAGAAAAATACATTACTACGTTACAATTTACTTTTTATTGTCAAATTACTATGTCAACATTTGACAATTAAATTTACATTTGTAACTCTGGTATGTACTATCTATACAGATAAGTTAAAGGTTAATACTGAATACTAACATTTATTGTAATAATTACCTTCTCATTATTAACATTTATCAATAGTCAGTTTATTATTTACTGGTCAAAAAAATACGCCACTGCCTATATATGTTATATTTAATTTTTTGGTTAGTTTTTGAAATTAAAATAATATAGAATATCGTGGACCAATATATAAACACTACCAACTACTATACGTGTATGTGGACGTTTAAAAAGTTGTATATTATTTGAAATCATTTCTAAAAAAAAAAAAAAATCTCGCCGCAATATTTGTTTCAAACTCAAAGAAAATGTTTAATATTTATAAAAAAAAAAAAAGTTAAAAGAAATCGATAAAACGAAAATCTTGGTATATACGAGTATACCGTAGAATTAATATTATAACGGTTATACCCCTGTACATAGCGCCGTGTACCGTTAAATATTTTATAATCGTGGCGCGAAGCGGGGGAAAAAAAACGTCGGTTGAAAAACTGAGTAGAACAAAAAAATGTACATAAAAAAAAAAAAAAAAAAAAATCAAGTTTTTAAAAATGTACAGCGATAGAAGGGAATTATGTTATTATTATTTATTATTAGCGAGTATCCAAGCGTCGTTAAAGTATAAACGAGTAACGCGTGACGATACCAATATTTTTTTTTTTTTACAATTTGTTATTACATTATTATACTTAGTAAATTTGTATTGTTTTGTTTTTGTGCGTGTTCGCAGGATGAGAGAATTCGTCGAGGAAAACGAAAAAACTGATCCTCTTATTCACGCTCCAGACAAAAAGAACAACCCTTGGGCGGAAAAGGGGAAGTGTGTAATAATGTGAACGATTTGTTCACATACCCTACCGCCCCTTTTGCCGCCGCCACCGCCACCATCATCGGTGCGCCGTCCCATCGGCATTGGTGGCTCAAACTTATATACAATTTCTTTACATTATTTTAACGCAATCATTTGTTTTTTTATTTGACGAGAAAAAAAAAACATAATTGTAATAAAAAACATTTCCAATATCGTGTATTTTTCCGTTTTATTTTATTTTGAATAACAATTGAAGATAAAAACAAAAAAAAAGTTTGTAATAAAAATTTTCCAAGAAAAAAAAATAAAAAAAAAAATAATTATTATAATATAATAAACGACGAGTATTTTAAGGGTAATTGTATCAGCTCAATAAAATATTAAAAAAAAAAAAAAAAAAAAAAAAAAAAAAATAATAGTCTCGGTTTCAAATAAAATATTATACTGAATAATAGGTAGGTCGATGATATGTAAGTAGGTTGCGTATACACGCCTTAATGTTATCAATTTCGGTGTGAGTACTTAAACAAAAACAACAACAAACAAAAAAAAAATACATGTTTTGTCTTGTTTTCATTTATTTTTTTTTTTTAAACATTTTTTAGGTTATATAATATTTACCTTAAGTCATATATTATAAACTATATACGTTATTATAATAATATTATACTCTAGTCACTGTAATTATGCCCGACATCTCGGATATATTATTTATGTATCTCGTATACTATATAATAATAATAATATTATTAACTATAACAAATATTTATAAATACTACAATACCTATACAATAAAATATGTATTATACTTTTAAATACAATATAATCATCTTTAGCCAAGTCAACAATTCGTCGTGAAATCGGACATTTTTTTTTTTTTTTTTTTTTATTCATTGCAATATATACAAAACAACCATCGCGTAAAAAAAGCCCATCACCGTGGCTACTAAATAATACACTGATAATATAGTATAATGTTATTCCAAAAATAAAATAAAAAACTCCTTGTCTCCTTTTCCCTTTTCCGAGCTTAATTATTATAATAATTATTATTAAATTTCGCGTCGTGTCATATTTCTATATAAGATTTTGTACGGTTTTCTTTTTAATCGTCACGCCAGTCTAATATTTGTATAAATTGGCGTGAAAACAAAAAAAAAAACGAAAAAAACCATAATATTATAATATAATTTATACTATATTCATATTTAAAATTTTTTTTCTCTCCCGTTTTTTGTAGTAGTATTTTTCTGATAATATTTATGGGCACCAATTACGTTGTAAGTTTAATATTTATTATTAATTCATTTTTTATCGTCACTGAAGTATTATAATATTATGCCATCATCAGTAATGCGTAAAAATGTATGTGTATGTATGGTGCAATACATAATATTATACAAGTGCATTATCTGTATTTATTAAGAATAAAAAAAAAAAAAAAAAAAAAAAACAACGATTCCGTATATTTTATTTTATTTTCTAGAAAAACATTATTTCGATTTTACTATATTATACTAATTATTGTATTGCCAAAAATGTCTGTAAATATGTAATATTGAAATATAGATGTTTTTGATCGATATACGAATTTTGTTATTAATTTATTTTATTTTTTCTCAGTTCTGTATTACCGAAATCGTTTCGACGATATAATTATTGTATAATAATTTTTTCGCGTCATCCTCTGCGGCACAGTTGCGTTATATATATATATATATATATATATATATATATATATATATATATATATATATATAAAAAAGAATGTATATCAAGAACGAGACGGGTTTTTAACAGGTATAAGTAAATTTTTTCATTTTTTTTTTTTTTTTTTTTAAACGCATACCCGTGTATATACACATTTGATAATTAATCCATTTTGGTCAGCCGGCGTACGTTTATTTAAACTGGCCTTTTTGTGTTCACGGTTAGGTACATAAAAACGTATACAATATATTCACGAAAAATGTACGTAGTGTATTTATTATAATTACACCGCGGGTCGTTTCTGAAAAATTACTCCGTGACAAACTGCCGGTGGTAGCCGGGCGGTAATCGTGGAAAATACACCGGAAAGGCGGGGGCGGCCGCTGGGCGTCGTCATCGGTCGGATATATTTTTATGCTCGTTCGTTAACGGCAAACAGACTGCTGCCGTTTCCCGTCAGGCTCTCGGAATTATTTCGGTAATTATTATTATTATCGTCGTCCGCCCATAACAGACGGCGGGGCTAGGGAAAAATAAAAGAAGAAAATTTACTCGACGGCGTATTAAGATTTGCTTTGTATACGCTTAGCTCCGCACAGCGTTACCCGAGTGTATTCGCGACGATCGGTTTACGTAGGGGTGGGTGGCCGTAAATCCGGGACGTTACCGCGGTTTGGGTTACGGTACCACGTCCCGACAGAGTATTCATGGACACCGACTTGTACCGATTTCGAACTATTGCACAGCAAAACGTCGGTAAAACGTACGAAAAACTGAAAAAGATTTATACGCAAATGATTGTGTAAGTACATCTAAATGGGTTTTCCCAATTCCACGGGGTGCCCAAAATCTAGAGACGTATTTAGGGAGTGGCCGGTGGGGTACCGTCAAATTTTAGTAGTGGTAAACTTTTTTTTTTCTTTTGCTCATCACCAAAATATAATTTCCCGGAAACGCAAATTGTCCTAATTATGCCTTTTTGGGCAAAATTGGCAAAAATCTTAAAAATAATAAAGACTCAAAAGCAAAACATAATCAATATGTTTTCATAAAAACATTTTTTCACTATTTTAGTGTACATTTTAACTTATATATATACTTACAATAAAATTTTACAATTTTTTACAAATCTCAAATGTATTTTGTCTCACTTTGGTTCTCAAATCAATAAATTTGTTAGCAATATCGTCAGTATTTATATTTTCTTGTTTATGTACATATACAATAGTTGAGTCGTTTTTGTGTCATTGTTGATCTAAAAAATGTTTTTAAACGCCGAAGAGCAAAAAAAGAACGTTCTGCTGTACACGATGAAACTGATACGGTTAACATAATCTTAATTAATTTTACCACTTCTGATACCAAATCTTGTAAATACAATTCTTCTTTCAAAAAAATCAATAGCGTCAGATACTGATGATATATTAATTTCTTTTGACTTAGCGGTATCTAACATAAGATTACGATGTAATTCTAACTTTGTCTTATCAAAGTCTGAACCATAATAATGTATTAGATGTATTTATCTACTATATGTTGTTCAAATTTTGCTAGATGATCAACAACGTTACTTTAAAATCTGTTTTGCCGAGCAGATAGTGTGGTGTCGATCACTTCAATAATAGTATCCTATATTGGTCTTTAGCCGTCTTATAATAATGTCTCTGCTCCCCTTCGATCATCAAACGTATTGGAATTTTTCTTAGTTTAAAGAGTTTGGCTCTACCTAAACTTAAATTTTAAACTGTGAGGCAATTCCAGTGTACCCGAAAATGTCGCGCTATATGTTATTCGTAGAGTACATCTCCTCTTAATGCGTCACCGTCGTAAAATATCCCAAATTAAACAATATTATCACATATAATTATAATTACACCTACTTAGACAATAGGCAATCTATGGGAGTTTTGTATTTCGCATCGTTGCTTTAATTGGCACATTCGTACGCGTAATTATACATAATGTTATAACAGCCAACTCCGTTTTTGTTCGAAAACAATAAATTACCGAGAGATTTTCAAACAGACTATTCGGTATAGGGTACGCTTCGCGTACGTTATTTTCGTACAATATTTGTGTCGTTCGTTAATCACAAAAAACAATACGTATTGTGACGAAAACTAAAAGTGCAGTATATATATGTATAGTAATAAACCTACGCGGAGTAGTAGGTAATGTGAACTCGCATATGCCCGCGAGTATTTACAAATAATTATTACTTCGACATCCTCAGTATAGTTATACGATATTTTATTGTAAAAATAAAATTATATATTCCTCAAAACTCTACTACTGGTACATTATGTTTGTGAAATCGATTTCTAATTAGTTAAACGACATGCCCGTAATCCGCAGCAGTATTTTCCATATATTTTTTGTGTATACATAAAGTTTAATAATTTAAACATTTATTCATGAAATGTATATTTACATGGAATTAAGTAAATAACATTAAGTAAAACTTTTAGAAACCACCCCGAAAGTTTATAATTATAAATACTACTGAATTTAGTTTATCTATACACAACTGTCTCGATTTGAATAATATTTAACGTTGAATGCGTTTTTGGTAATTTCTACAAAAAAAAAAAAAATGGTGCATACTACGGTAAACATTTTGATAGTAATAGTGTATATTATATTATAGTTATAGTATTATTTGGTAGATTCGGTTAGGTCATATTCTCATTGAAAATGATTCTGATTTTACCTTTCATAAAATATAAATGCAATCAAACAATTATATCAGTGTAACCCCAGTGCCGCAACTAACTGTTTGTAGGCCCATAACTAATGCAAGACAAAATTATAAAACAATTTTTTCCGAGCAATATAATAGTAAGTACCACCTAGTAATCGATGAATCAAAATATATAGTAGCATGTATACTTTTTCCGATTTTAACACAATATTACTTTAAATAACACAAGATAAATACAGGAATTATACGTACATATTAAATATCGTATATTTTTTTTAAAATTTATAATAGATAATGATAGCTTTGTAATCTATTGAAGGCTTAATTATGCATGTTTTATAGGTTTTATTTGCAAATTAATATTTACAATTATTTTACAACATTTATAACATTGAAACCACTACCATTAGTATTAATAATTAAAGTTACAAATAGTAAGCCACTGGTACTAAATAAAATTAGACCTAGGAAATACATAGGACTTGCGTTTCCTGTTGTAACTTAGAAATGTGCCGTTATGAGCAGTGGCGTAACCAGGGAATATTTCGAAGAGAGGGGGGGCGCTGTACAATTGAAATACTCATTTCTAATAAAATATTATTTTTACTATGATTAAATTAAATAAACATCATATTAAAAAAAAAAAAAAAAAATGTATTTCGAAGACATTTCGAGGGGGAAGAGGATTATAACCCCCTACGAGTTATAACATGTTCGTGTCCGCTAAATTTCCGTGGCCGGGCTGAGTCCAACACGCCGTTGAAGGGTGTTATTTAGGTCATCGAACATAATAGTACAGTTAATTTTAGTATACTATCTTAAATGTTTTAAAACGCGACAAAAGCATGAAACGTAATAAAAGAATACGATTTCGTTGTGACGTATTGTATTCGAAACCTATTGTGAAAACGTTCAATAGGCTCCTTTAACTATTGAATTATACATACATTACATTATACGTACTATACACCTATAACCTATATCGTACAAAATTCACGCGCTGTTTATTATAATTACGAAAATAGACGAAAATGATTATTTCGAGTATACGGTGGTTTCTTTTTAAAGGTAACGCGAAATATTTCAGTCCAGTGACCTCGGGTTGATATGGGGTTTTTGGGAGGTGATATGGAATACCTAAATACACACAATTTGAAAATCATCAAAAAATATATGTTACGCACTATGTATACAGATAAATTGTTAAATAATCATAATAGTGTGTAGGTACGCGTAAAACATATTGTACAGTACAGTAATAATTTTGTACTTCGACGAGTTAGTAGTACATAAGTAGTGCCATAGGCGCAATTAGGTATCCATTCGCTCCCACCCCCTAGGTTTTAGAATTAGCACGCCTGAATTTCGTTGGCGTTTACGTATCGAAAATACATAGTGTTTTAAACTATTGTTAATGCAGGTTTCTCCACGTAGTTTAAGCGAAATATAGAACAATATTATAAAATATAGAAAAATATCCGTTATCGGATTTGTAAACGTCTATTCTCCCCAATTCAACCGGAAATAAGTCCGTACGTTAAATCGAGATAATTTAGTCTATCTGTATACTTGAGATACATAATATCTATAACGCAGAATACATTTTTTTATAGCTAAATTAATAAATATAATTAACTAGCTCTGGCAGGGTATATATATATATATTTCTTGTTATGAACAATACGCATTCGTAGATAAATATGCAGTTATAGTTTACTGGCTAACCGTCAAAATGGAAATGGCTGTGTTTTAAATCCTGTACCTTATTTTCAAATTTATTTGCACAACTAATACGGTCAGTATGGGGACAGTAGAATAGGAGGAGAAACATAGACATGGGCCCCGCGCGAGTTTGTGAATTAATATGTTTTGGGGCTTAAGCACCATCAATTTGTTTGATCGAAATTGCACCCCTGGGTAGTAGTAGTACCGCTTTAAAATTAATTTTCTCATTTTATATATGTTTTAATAATATAGTCGACTCAAATGCGTGGTTTGAAATATGATCGAATATTAATTATATTGATGTATAGTCTAATATTACCAAATACCAAATACTTAAACGCCTTAAACCTAATCGACCGACTCGTTTGCGAAATTACCGAATTTTCTCAAACGACCGAACGAAATAGGCGTATTTACATAATACTAAACTGAGCAAATATCGCAAGGCATTCTAAATGTCATAATAACAACAAGGAACGTACTCCAACAAGCGTATAGTTGTTATATTAGGTACTATTTATTTAATTTTTTTTTTTATTTTTTTTCTGGTACCGCACGTGGACGAATATAAACCTCAGAAACATTAAAATGGTTCGACCGTCCGTCGCTATTATTTACGATAACCCGACAAAGTTCGAATACACCGTAAACCCTCCGAGGGGCGAGACGGCGTGGGCCGTGCGTGCGGTACACGAGGGTCGTGCTATTAATACAATACGCCAGCGTGTGGGGGTGTGCGTGCGTGTAGACTCAAGTCATGTCACGGCAGTGTGATTGGTCGCCGTGGGGGGAGATTTGTAATCGCACGCATTATGAGGAGAAACCCTTAATATGTTATAACAGCCACGGTAAGCCGTATAGAAATACGAGTATAGTGTTACGGACGCACAGTCGATTTGTATTATATTCGTAAAATTATAATTTACGAGTGTTCCGAATGCACTATAAAGATCACGTGAACCACCGCTATAGAACGCCAACCGCTTCCCCAGTAAAAGAGCCCCCGGAACACCGGGGTGTTTATCGGCTTTGTCCCGAATGACGGAGAATCAGCGCAGAGCCTAAACCGTTGGGGGGTTAGAAACTTGAAATTTCGACGGTGAGTACCTTTTATATGTACCGTAGTCGTCCACTACGGAAGGATTTTCGAAAATTCCACCCCTAAATGGGTAAAATAGGGGTTCCTTTTCCGTACAAAAATCATATTATTTTTGTTGATTTATGGGTTACCCTGTTTGTAACACAAATGATTTTATTACATTTCAATTAACGTCGGTTAATAATTTAATAAGTAATATTACGTTAAGAGGGGCGTCGCCATTTTGTAATTCGACTGTGAGAAAATGCAGGAAAGGAACTATAACCGAACTATTAGTGACATCGAACCAAAGTCGCACGATGCGAGTGTACCGGTGTAGTGTAAGCACCGCCTACAGTAGCATAGCTCGTTTTTATAGCTCGAGTAGTTTTTGTTTATTGCACGATTACGCAATAAATACTAGAGATAACTGTACGCGAGACTACCTTGTAATAAATGTAATTGTAAGTGAATTCGAATATTTTTGAGACGATCAATTTAGATTTTTTCCTAATTTTCGATAAAATTGACAAACTTTTTTATCGTATTAGCCCAAATATGATTTGCCAACTGAAAAAAAAAAAAAAAATGTAATTTTCTTCTCATATGGGCGAAGTGGGGCTATAAATATGTTTACATGGTTTAAGATTTTCATAACCCCCCTCCACCACCACCAAAGTTACGCTGGTGGATATATTGTATTATTTATCAAACATTAATTAAAAGACATCAATGCTTTAGTTTAGTCATGTAAATCTTTTATTTTTCTTTATGCGATCAGTCATCAGTGCACTATAAATACCATTATAATATAACTGGTATAACCATTAAATATGTGACAAAATATAATAAAACTTACATTAGTACTTAATTTATTACTTAAATCCCTAGTGGATACTGGCGTTCATAAATAAATCTTTGCTATAAATTTGCCGCAATGGACTTAACAAATTGCTTCTATGGACAACAAGAGTGGCGCATAGATCCCTATGTTAGGGTTAGGCCTGACTACTTCTTTTTAATAATTAGGGCCACATAAATCATATGAAAATGACAATACCTTAAATCATAGCATTATACATATAGTTAATAATCAATCACAAAATATGTCTTTATTAAAAAAATTGAGGGCTGGTTTAAAGACTCAGGACCGTTATAATTTCAGTTTGCCTGAATAGTATTTTAGAACTTCGTCGCTACTGGGCTACAACGTACACTTGCTTCCCCCTCCAAATACTGGTCTGTATGCCAGACCTGACCAAGTGCCCTAGTTGAAAAAAAAAAAATGTAAATAATGTAATTAGGTAATATTAGTTCTAAGTTATTGTTAGTAGTGAAGTGCCAATCAATGAATGATTTTATTTTTTTTTTTTATGTGTTTATAATTAAATCAACCATGTTTGTATTTGAAATATGTGTACTAGAAAAATTGCATTTTAATTAAAGCCATTACTTTGGATAGTGTAGTAGTACTTAATTTACATTATAAATGACAAAGTGTGTAAATAGGATCTTATAGTTAATTGAATACGATTTTACCACCAAAGAATAAAGATACTTGGAATTACACCTACAATAGTAGAATATCGAACACATTTTTGTAAATGAAAATGTACAAATTAACAAATCATTAAGTAGCTATATAAAAACATTTTTTTTTTTTTAAATTGTTTTTATGCTAAACCACATAAAAAGTCAACATTATCATTTTCAAATCCAATTAATTAGTGTATAATTGCATAATTGATTAGGTTTGTGTTAGATCATGTTTGCTTAAACATATTAATATAGGTGCTTCAGTGGTTGTCTGTTAGAGTGACATTATAATATAGTACCAGAAAGTTTTAAAAAAAAAAATAATAAATATTATCTATATTCTGATGTAGGTAAATATCAATGAAAATATTTTAAATCATTTATGTATAGGAATGATGATTTTAACGTTTATTTATCAATGTTAAAAGTATTAAAATAATTTTTATCATAATTTTTCGTAAACAATAATAATAATAAAAAAAAAATAATAATAAAAAAAATTATTGAAAACAGTTACAAAAGAAAATAAAATAGTTAGAATTCACAAATGCAAAAATAAAATGACTAAATAACGTGAGTTACATACTTTTGTTATTTACACATGTCTACTAATAAATACAGTCATTAAACACCTCTCACAAATGAGAAGTTGGTACAACCACACAGATTTCAATTATTGCTTTTGAATTATAAATCAAGTATAGAACACATAAATTTAAACAAATCATTTTGACAAATATAAATTAACATGTTTTTGTATGTGAAAAATGTATTGTTTAATACAGACCTAATAAAAAAAATAATAAACAAAAAGCATTGTTAAACATAAAAATATGCAATTACTAAATATTTTAATAATTTAAAAATAAATTCAAATCAGTGGGCATATTATTAATTAATGTAATGATTTAAGTCATGATATTGTACATGAATTTCTCGTAATGTATGATGTAGAGATGTTCAATGGTGTATTTTTCAAATTATGATGTTGTGATACAGAATGTGCCTGATGACCATGCAACCGCGATACACCCGTGTTGTTGGAGGGCAGTTTAATTTTTTTGGATGCTGAAGTATTTCGTGGTAATGACATAGATAAGGTTGAGAAACTAGTCAATGCATATGACTTAAGGTGTGATTTAATTGTAACTGGTAGAGGCAACTGGTTTATACCATATTGTGTAGTTCGGGCTACAATAGCGCGACAACACAACTCTTGGAGGCTCAATACTGAAAAATGAGGAAAAACACAATTAATTATATATAAAATATGTATTTTCAAAAACTGAATAAGACAAACCTTTGTTCGATCTTAATAGTCTTTCCATTCCGTTTCTATGTAATGCCCGTCTTGCTAATTCACTAAAACTTTCTCTGATATTAAAGTCACACAGTGGACTGACTTCAAATAAAGTCATATGGTGCTTTGAGGCATAGGACTCAGCTTCTTTGATACTCACTTGTCTTTTAAATGCCAAATGCAAACGATTTCCAACCAAGACTTTCGGAACTCCCGGTGCATGCTATTTAAACAGAAATAAAAATTATCATTTCATTAATTATAATTGCAATAATTACGCTTATAATTGTATTTATTTTTTTAAATAAGTTCTTAGTATATACGCAACATAACAAATGTTTGAATATTGAGTCTATGAAATGTATAAGGAGATTTACAGTTTCAGTTTATTTTAATCTAATATAATAAAAAAATAAATAAATTAGTTCATAATATTGTATTATTATAAATTACATTATTCAGTAGTCATTAATAATACAATTTTATTTTTAATGTGTAAGAAAAAATTCTAATAATGGATGAGTTTTATCGTATTTTTAATCATAATTAACACCTTTAATGTTTGTTCACTACCTAATTTGATAAGGAAACAATTTAATAACAGTTTCCATACTATTGTTAAAATAAATAGCTTGTGTTCAAAATATTAAAAATTAATATTAACTTATTTTATCATTCAATATGATTTGTAATATCTAAATAGGTAGATAATATAAATATATATTTTTAACAGTATGATCATTTAAGCATAAAACATTCATTATCTCGGGAGGTATCAACTTTTTTCGTAAATTTGTATATTGGAAAATTTAAGAAACAAGCAGTGATTTTTTTCAACTTATATTAAAATGTCTCAAATAGATGAAGTTATAGTATTAAATATATTTTGGAGTTGACATTTTTAATTTTCCCCATCCCATCAAACCGTCTGATATTTCTCTGTTTAACATAATATTAATATACATACAGGACTGTAAAAGAGTACCCTAATGGTAGTAATGATTTGGCATTATCTAAGAATAAAATTGTTTTATAAACGAACCTATAGTTTATGAAATACCTAAATTATATAATTAAAAATAATTGATCACTAAAAACAATACATAAACTATAAAGTTGTGTTATCTATTGCATTTGATAGGGAATATTTTATGTTAATTAACCGATAAAATATTATTTACAACTAACGAACAGTTAATAACAATAATAATTTTATTTTTAAATGGAACATTTAAAAAATGTTTAACAACACAATACAATTCATACCTCTTCAACTTCCTTTAACCATCTATCCAATCCATCAAATGACCATTTATTAGTTATGTCGTACACTAACAAAACACCTTGTGCTCCTCTTGAATAAGATCTGATTATTGTACATAAACGCCCTTGACCAGATGCATCCCACAATTGCAGTTTTACTCGTTTACCGTCCAATAGTATGATTGTAGTTTTGTATGCTGTATATAAACATAATAAATTTATTTAATATACATTTATTTATACACTTCCTTAATTCTAATATACACCAATTGAAAACATCAAAACTATATGCATAATATGTTTACAGTAATCTGACTGTAACAATAAATGTATTAAAATATTATTGTTTTTCGACTAACTCTAGGGTAGGTAATAAATAATTTATTTCCCTTAATGTTCCTTCAAAAATAATATAAATATCGGTAAGTATTAATATTGTTATTTATTATATAATACTGTATACAATAAATTGTTATTAATACAGGATAGGTATTATATTTTACTATTAATTTAGTACTAACAATAGTTAGTACTAAATTAATACTAAATTGTTCATTGTTAGAAGTAATATATTACCTAAATCAAATTAAAAAATCTAGTCGATTGAATAGATACCATAACATTAATATATGTTTTTAAATAATAGTGTATATCTACATAACATTCAATTGAGAATATTGTTAAAATTAATCACAATCTTGTATTCAATTTTTGGATTTATAAATTATTAACATCTACAGATTTAGACATTTTTTTTGTAAATACCAACAGAGTAGCATTGATTAAATATGATATATATATTTTATAATCAATGCTGGTAATATTTCATACCATTACTATAATAATTAACTAAATAATATTCATTATAGACTTATTGATATACTCGGAGATAATAAACTAAAATATCAATTATAATAATTTCATATTTTATATTCTGCATGAATACCACTTAAAAATATAAATAAATAATAAGTATAAATTTGTATTCCTTTTGAGTTTAGATCACTCTTTTTAGATATGACTGAAACGATGAATGTATTCTATGGTGTTATTTTATTATTATGTTTTTTTCTGTAAACAAGTTTTTTGGACATAATACATTTTGCTCCAATTATCAACTTCAGGTGTGGTAAATGTTGTCTCTAGTTGGTGTATTGAGGAAGTCATTTATTTTGCTTTCATTATACTTTTCTTAACAGCGAGGGAAAACCGAAAAAAAAAGACCTATTGAACGCCTATCCAATTAATGTTTACAAACATAGATTGTAGTATGAAATTAAAATTTCAGAGTTTGATGTGAATTCTAGGGTTTTCTCCGGCGTACGCGGATTTAAAAAAAAAGGTCTTGGCACCAGCGCAAATGATTATAGAAATAGATTCTGTTATCGCCATATGACACAAACAACCGATCATGACGTTACCGGAAAATACTGTGATTTATGTTTATGTTTACACAATGTTTTGTTTTAAGTATATTTTTACTTTGTGTTAATTGAATTCATCGTTTGACTGTTGGTTTTTAAATAGTTGCCCTACACGAACAAAAAAATATAAAAAGATATTATTGTTAATGGAGGCGATCCATTATAAACAATAATAACATATTTCTTATAAGAAGAAAACCAGTATTATTGCTAAAGCCACGATACTTAAAGACTAATACCTGCAATTACATAATGGCAAAAATGAACTATTATCCTATCGAAAACCATTTAATACGTTTTATTCTCATAAACGCAATATTATATTATCGGTACGCCGTTGGGAAAAACAATATTACCACTGCCACTGCAATACGGCGAATCGGACGATCCATCCTCGAGATCGTTTAGCATCTCTTGTTTGCCCACATCGCTGTCGCCGACCAACAGGAACTTCAGCAGGTAATCATACTCTTTCTGCTGCGGACAACTGTCGGTATCAAGCGACATGCCAATTTCGGTGTGTCGTCGCGTTAAGTCATTGGCAGACACCACACACACACACACACACACACACGCACACTGATTGGCTTTTCGCACTAAACGCAATCGCGACCGGAAAGGCAATTCCTCTGCCGGACGACGAAATTACGTTTTGCCTATTTCAACACGTCGGTCCGTCTAACGCGCATTGACGGTGGTGGTCCGGTCACAAAACGCATTCGCCGAGTGTATCGAAACCGCAATATGCTGTCAAACCTTTTGTTGTTCGGACTCGAATGCACTCGGTATTGTCATGTTGACTCGGTGATAACACTAATCGACCCATGTGACCAGCTGCTGCCCGATGCTGTGTTACCGCACCGCAAAGACGTTGCGAAAGCCCGTGGTGGTGACGGCCATTTATTATCAATACGATTATTGAGAATATTCGAAAACAACAAAATGCGAATTGAAACAACAAAACGGACGCGGTGAATTATCCTAACGACGCGTTTATACTTGTTGACTGTACGAAATCGTTTTGCGCGAAACTATTTACGTGCGTACACGTACGTCATTTACATTATTTATAACGAATTACGAGATTACAATTGCGCGCGTGTCGGGCGGCGCGGGGTCGGTCTCGCGTGTCTACGGGGTGGGAGGGGGGTGGTAACGACACTGGATCGGCGACTGATAACGGCACGACACTGGATCGCGGAGCAATCTGTTCCGCGCGGTGCTTGGACGGGGCGGCGGTATTTTCGTTTCCCGGCCGACCGACCGACCGTCGGCAATGGACGTTTTGATATTCGGCCGTGCGCACCTCTCGTAGATAACGTCGGGCGTTTGTGGCCTACGTGCGTCGTTCGCGGTTGATAAAACCTAAGGGGGACAACAGTTTTAAATATATCGACGACCTTGGCTACCGTCGCTAACCGAATGTATGTCGTTGCTCGCTTGTTGTTGTTGTGCAACGAATATTTTATTATTGTACATAAGACATAACTGTAGACGGCGCCTTCGCTTTTCGAAACTCGCGTGACCGACCGACCGACCGACCGACCGCTGCCGTTCGTCCCGTTTGCGCGAAATCCTTGTATTTCCGATTGTTTTAAATTTTAATTTTTTTTTTTCATTTCGAATCCGCTTTTTATTGTCCGTCAGTTTCCCCTTCCCCGCCCCCGCCCACCCGTCAATCGTCGCCGGCTCGCCCGAAATCCGTTTTCCATTCATCCGCGCCCCAAGCTGTTCAAATGCACGGAAACAATGCACTCGTCAGGGGAAGTTTACTGAGACATGGCCAGTAGCCAACCTCTGGACGACCGCACAGCGACCGAACTCTACGCGCTATTTACGATCATTGGTGTACCGCAAGGCTAAATAACGGATTCAGTGAGTAGTAATAAAAAGACATTTCGTCGTCGCGCGTGCGATCCATTGTAAAATATTGATTTTTTTTTTTTTTTTTTTTTACAAATATTAATCGTTCACTTTGTACGTTTCGGGCTCGCCGATCGATTTATCGTAATCGCCGGATTGACTTTTGTTTGCGTATAGACGCGGCTACTTTATTTCACGCGTGTTCACTAGATTTCCGCATGAAACGTTTTCAACTTGCGGTCGAATTTTTTTAAGTAGGTGGTGGTCGCACATATGTTGTACAAATATATTGTCTCGTTTCGCGTTCTAGGCCAAAACGAAAACGAACTTTACCGATACATTGCGTAGCCCATTAGGCGGCTGTCTATTTCTACTATACCAAATCCGTAGCGCGTATAAATCGTTTACGGGTATTCGTTGGAACTCCGGTTAAAAAAAAAAAAAAAACAAAACTGCTAATTGCCCAGTTGTAAAATCTATAAAGATTCAATAGCTGATAAAATATATTTAGTCGATTACCCGCGTATCCATTTTATTCGTAACTGAATACTCGACTATTTATTATTGGTAGGTACCCATTGCTCTTCAAATTACCCGTTATAAATATTTATAATTTATCAATTAAACTTATGTATCTAATTGCCCGATTTTTTTCTACCTACTTTCAAATACTTTGCTCCGTGTAAACCCATCTGTATACCAAAGTTAAGTAATTAGTCGGTACCTACATATTTATTTATAATAAGCAATAATTATAATTTGTTATAACAATGGAACTGTGCAGCGCCTCCTACTTTATATTTTCAATGCAATATTAAATACTCAAACAAAATGTATTTATACAATTTCAATAGGTAACAATAGTTTATCGGTTTATATTTAGGTATATCTACAAATGATTATTTATCTAGGTATCTAAAGGTTAGAGATTAACACTAGGCGTCTGATTATTTTTTTGTATTTAACCTTATTATTAATTCACCTAAAGTGAAATTCAATTCGAACACGGATTGAATTAATGTGTGCCTAGTGTGTCTACCTGCTTAATGTTTGCCTTGAAGTTTGCTTGTGTTGGACTACATTCAAAATATTCCTAATGACTAATAATAGAATTTTATTTATCATGATAGAATTTATAATAAAAAACAATAATATTATTATCAATTAGGTATTAATTCGTATATTTAGTATGACTATAATAATAATTGGTATTATTATTAATAAACATTGTAGTAAAAAATGAATAACATTATTATTATTATTATTATTATTTGTACATACATTGAACAAAAATGGTAACTGGCGGTATGTCATAGCGTTCTATTATTTCCAATGGAAATAATGTCTATACAAATAAAACCGCAATAGTAATCTATGCCTTTAAGTTATTTGTCAATCAGCTTAAATTTTTTAGTCAAGTTCACAATTCGCAGTTAATTGTCATAGTGACTATTTCTGCGGAAACATTTTGAATTTCATGGAAATATTTTTACAAACGTCACAGTTTATAGCTAGGCGGTATGACATACTGCACGTTACTGTTTATCTTAAATAAATACACATTACCAGTTAAAAGTGAAACCTCGTATTGAACATTCATATATTTAACATGCCAAATGTTTTTATATGTACCTGCAATAATTTTGTATAAAAATGTTTAAATATTTTTTTTTAACAACTTTAATGAGTACTTAAATTAAATTGTTACCTATTAACTTACTAAATGGTTTAATTATTATTATTATTTTTTTTTTTTTTTAATTTTATCAAGTTTAAGTGATATTTTAATTTTCAATTGAGGTCAATGAAAAGTTATAAATTAATTATTGGGTATAAGTACCAATGTTAGAATCTAACCCTTAAAGTTAAAATTCATGTTGAAATTTGTGAAAACATGAATAATTCTAATTTATTTCGTAGTAACAAATTAATATAAAAATGTTATAAAAAAAAAAAAAAAACATTTTACACAATTTCGCCAAGAATCTGTTTAAAATTTCCAATTTTTGTTATTTTTGATCTGATTAATTTTAATTTTAAATCAATTATGTTTACCTACCTACAAATTAATAAATACCTAGTTACATATTTTAATACATGTACGACCTATTTAGATTATTATTTGAGGGTATCTATTTATTAAAATTTATCCTGTATATATTTGTATAGGTAGGTACACATCTAGATTCTATAAGCTTAATATGTCTAATTAATGTTTTTTATATTGTATAGAAGAAGGATAAGGCCCACTCTAGTCTCCATGAATTCGGTTTGGATGCAGTGTCCAGTGCTGTTGCCACAGCGATAGCACGGTCAGTTGTGGCACCATTTGATAGGGTCAAAATAATTTCTCAGGTATGTTAATAATGTTTTATATTTAGTATGTTGTACGTAAGTATAAAATTATATTGTTCATGAATATGATTTCAAATTTAGTAATTTTTTTTACATTTAAAAATATTTCCAAGGATAGATTCTCTAAAATAACAGTCGCCAACCGGTGGTCCGCGAGCAATTTTTGATGGTCTGTAGAATTTAGAATTATTGATTAGTGGTCTGTGAGGTCCAAAAGGTTGGCGATCGCTGCTCTACATGTTATTTCTGTAGTGTGTTTGCAGAGAGAATATGGCAACTTTTAATACACAATGACCACACCAAATTGTTCCATTATTCTACCTTCGTCTGTCATCATAAATTTCAAACAATAGAAATTGTCTGATTTTAGTACCTACCTGCTCGCTCATTTTCGCTTTGTAAACATTCATAAATATTCACAAAATAATACAAATATCTTCATAAAATATTTCTAATAAATTCTGAAATTGGTGTTTAGATTTGTGTACTGTATTGTACTGTAAGGTACATTGCACAAATTCTAAATTCTTTAGCTTGCATTTTTAAATTTATTTAGTTTGTTTAATACCGTATTACCAAATTACAGAGTTGTGTCGAGCAATTTTTAATCTCAAGCAAAAATCTAATAATGTGTAGATACCTCTCCCTGTTTAATAAACTAATCTCCCTATTCTTGGGTGCCCGAAGCGAGCATCTCGCCATGTGTGTGTTTATATCATAACTATAATATTTTGTGAAAATAATTATAGTAAACAATTAATGTTAATGTATAACTTTTGTTAATCACTTGCCATTAAGGACAAAAGTTCTATATGGGAGTTTTTTTTTTTGTTAAACTAATAAAAAGGTCGAAAACAAAATGGTTGTATTACTGACAACAAAACAAACATGTATCTGACACTCTGTTAAAAGTACCTGTATATTATTTAATTTAATATACGTAAATACATTAATTATAACAATTAATAAACCTATTAAATAACATAATTATTTTTAAGTTTATATACTATCTTTTTTTTTCAAATCTTCAAGTCAAATATAAATACAAAATTTAGAATAGGCAGAAAAACTAAATAATATATATTTTTTTAAATTTGTAAAAGAACTCAAAGAACTCAGAGAAACAATAGATAATACTATGCATAAATTAGACAAAATGTAAGACTATTAAATACAAATAGTAAACTTTTAAATTGTTAATAAATAATGTTTCTGTCTTACCTTGTAATTTTACTATATTTTAGGTTCATTATACAACAGTAAACGGTCAAAATAATTCACATTATCATCCAGGCATCTTGACAACATTAAACCATATCTATCGTTATCAAGGTTTACGTGCACTGTGGTTTGGAAATGCCACAAACATTTTACGATTTGTGCCTTCCCAGGTATTAACAATACATTTACTTAAGTCCCATCTGAATTTAATGAATATTATTTATTTCATTATTATGTAGTGATAGATCGTTGTTACAAGATTATTTGGTATAAGTTGTAAGTAGGGTTTGAATCTTTGCATTTGCATATTATTTATTAATATCTGTATAATAATCAAAGTAAAATAAACATTTGTTTTGAGACATTACAAACTTAAATACAAACAAATATATTGCATATTTTGCTGTTCTTTTTTTTTTTTTTAGGTAATTCATTTATTTGACAAATTTTGTGAATTTAATTTGATGTTTTAGTATATTTACACTTTTTCATTTTATTATCTTATTCAATTTTTTAGTATTATAAAGTTATTATAATTATAATAATTTTTTATTGTAATAGTAAGTAAATGTCAAAGAAATGTAAGTAGGTCCTGTAGATGTAAAAAAAAAAAAAAAATAATTTTAATAAACTCTATAACTAAATAAAATAAATAAATAATAGTAATATAAATTTAAAGAAAGTGTGAAAAATGTAATAGATCTATTTTTTATTTATTTATTTTTTTGGTTGCTATTTTAATAGTTTAGTATCAAATGTAAAATATTTAATTGCATATTTCCAACAATTTTAATGCAATAAGCCCCAAATTCAAGTTAAAAGTAACTAGGAAAATATTCATGGGTGCAACTGCACCTTTGTGGACCCTCCCAATTAATACCACTGACTTAAATTTATAAAAATTCTGTTGGTGGAAAAAAATGTGTTATGTAATTATATTGTTGCTTACATCAAATAAACATGTAGCTGTATATGTTGCACATACAATTATAATTAAATATTTTATTGGTCTTAATGTTTATATTAAATAAATTGCTTTGTTGAAAATAATATGCTATCAAATCTAACATTTTGTTTGTAATTTTTATTTGCAATAGGCCGTAATGTTTGGATTGAACACATTTTACCTGAAATTACTCTTGAGTAATGTAAAACATAAAGATGATGGTTTCAGTCACGCAGCGCTGAGTTTAATATCTGGTGGATTATCTGGTGCAACCACCTTATGCATATTTTATCCACTTCTTTTCTGTCAAACTCATTTAGCTGCCCATGTCGGACCATTAGTAGATCGTGAATATACAGGATTATTAGACTGTATACAGAAAACTGTACAAACAAGAGGTGTTCGTGCATTGTACACAGGTTAACTATTGTTGATTTTGTTAGATTTGCATTACACAATCAATAATTAACATTAATTTTTGGTTACAGGATTCGCAATTGCCGCAAATGGTATGGTTATAAACAAAGCAATTTACTTTGGCGCATATTATAGTTTTAATAAAACTATACTAGATCATAGTAATAGTCTAGTTACAAATAAAGAAAAAGACACAAAGTTACCATTTTGGATACGTTTTGCCACCGCACAAGTATGATAAATTTACCATTATTATTTGTATAAAAAGTTTATACCTATTTATTTTATGTTTTGTAGGTAGCTACATATATGTCACAATTATTCAGTTATCCTCTGGACACAATAGGCCGTGTGCTGATCGTGCAAACATCTCAAGAGGAAAAATTGTATCTAAATGCTACTGACTGTTTCTCAAAACTCTGGAATTCTCAGGGTTTATCTGGTCTATATCGAGGAATGTTACCTAACATGATTCGTTCAAGTGGTTCAGCTCTAATTCTTGTGCTGCATGACGAGTTCAAATGGTTATTGAGTAAATCTGGTGGTTTATTATTTAAAAGTGAAGAAGACTAAAATACAATCCTTTTTTCACCTACTACTTTGACAATGTAAAAATTTTTAATTGTTTAATGTGTTGTTGTTAGTTGACGCCATGCGATTCTAGTCAAAGTATTCTTAACCTTGTTAGTATCTGCGACCAATTATTTGTGAATACCATGTTCAATTTATATACTTGTTAATATTGATATTAAATTAATCCTATTGATTTTCTACACAGTTTAGTTTTCTTTATTTTTATCAAAAATATTGTTCCTTTGACATGTAATATTATTGTGTTTGAAGTAAAATAACAAACATTATATTACTTTTTTGTTTTATGGTTAAATATAACATATTTATTATGTTGGGCTAGTGTTATAGTGGTATGCATGTATGTTTAAGGTTACATAAATTACATAATATGAGGTATTTTGTACACTTATTAAATAGATTATAAAAACAATTTAGTTTATGCATCAAAGATGCATATATTCTATTTTATGAAAATTAAATGTAAATATTTAACTGTCATAATATTATTTGTATTTGTTGTGTACATCATTTTTAAAAGTAATATTATAAGTGCAATTTTATTGAAAATAATATACAGGTGTACTAGATGTAGTGACTGCTGCTTGAATTAATTCCACCTTTATGAATAATTTGAAAAATTGTTGATTTGGAATTTTCGCAAGAAATGTGCACACTTTAATAAATTTAAAATGTATTTTTATCTTCCGAGACTTATAATATAATACTAACAGCTCATTAGGACGTTCAAGTAGTGGAACAATACCAACGGTCTTCAATATCTACAGTAATACTTATATACACATGGAGTGCGAACAAGTACATGAAAGACAAAGCTCTGGCATACCTATATATTAAAATGTAATTGAAAATATGTCATACTCTACTCGACATATTTTTATGTACCTTTACATTTTATTTATTAGTTAGCTATAACGCTGTATATCTACAGAAGAAAACATTTTGATTAATATGTGTGCAGATATAGCGTGTTGTGCCAAGAAAATTTGACTTAAACCTATTAATAGGAAATAACGTGATGAAATTTCTAGCCAGTGTGTCTCCAAGGTCTTGACCGACTTGTATATTATACGAGTAGGTACATGATAATTGTTTATATCGACTCATATTTTATCGTTAGCCAGCCATTTGCAGATTCACAAAACAGAAAATATAAGAAGCGACTACCAAACAATATCTAAACAATTAATAACCGGCGGTTCTCGACCTTTCACCAACACTTACATTTTGAACTCAACCTAACCTAGTAGGTATATATTACAAATAAAAGAATTATTAAAAATGTCATGTATATTGTAATAAAGTATAAAGTGCAATTTGAATAATTTCCTCACTTGTCAGCAGGTAACAAAGCAAACGCAATCGTGTAACCTCTCCTATATCCATGGGCGTAACTTATAGGATTTATAGGAAGGAGAAAAGTCTCACAAACTACAGAACAAGATCAATGCATTGCGATTGACTAGACCACACAATATAATAAGTACCGACAAGTAGAATCCAATGGTGGTTACTGACTGATAACAGTTCTAAAAAATAAAAATGTGTCCGGAACACTGCACGATTTTTTATACATAGATTGTCTTCCGTTGAACGCCACTGTTCGGTAGAAATATTTGCAAAACATCCAAGTTGTATTGTGAATACAATAGTATATGACTATTTCTTTAACGTTTCTTTCTATTTATTTACTTATTTCTGTTTTTAAGCGCATATTCCATATTGACGGTTTTCAATACCAAATAACGAAATTATTTTCTATATTTATTGTACACTGTATGCCCATATTTTTTTTTTTTTTTTTTTTAATGCGTAAACCACCTTAATCCTGTGTAATAATACTAATTCGTGCGTTATAATAATATCTATTAACGTCGAAAGGTCTTTAAAATTATTATAATATATGTCTTTTTTTTTTTTTTTTTTATAATTATGTTTCCGGACGTTCTTGTAATAATTTTGACATTAAATCCTGTACACATATTATGCTTACGGTACCGTAATTTCTCGACGCAGCGTAGTTTACCGTAATCTATTCTAGTTTGAATGCACTGGCGCATGGCAGGTGGGCAGGGCAGGGTAGAGCAGAACTTTGCCTGTGTCGACCTGCGTCGCGCAGGGTGCCGCGACACCGTTTACCGCGAACGTGTCCAAGTAGTTTTTAGTTAAAATTGAATATATTCCATATATTTTTTTTTTCTCAATATTACTTGGTAACCTACCTACCTTACTATCAATACCTATCTATATAATATATATATATATATATATTAAAATATACAATGGAAGGAAAATTAATTGAAGCCGTTCGTCCACACAATAATTATTATATAATACTAGCCATACTGATTATATGATATCAAAATTAAAAAATAACTTATGGGACAAAATTGCTGAAGATCTCGAATTAAAGAACGGCAAGTACTATTGAAACTTTAATAAATTATGCAATATAATAAAGAATAATAATACATTGTGTACATTGTTTTTGTAATTCAAAAGTAAAATAAGAAGTGTAGGAATGTAAAATACGTAACTAAATTCTATTTTTATACTAGATATTACATGATTAGAGGCATCTTACGTAAAAAAAAAAAGCATTACATCCATCTGAATAAATTGTATCATTGATAATACTAAGGACTCCATTAAATTGGTTTCGATTTAAACGGTGATAATTGGTGAACTGTTTATCTGAAAATTCTGACGTCAGAACAAATTCACCGTGAGTATTTCTTTTCTCCATGTACGCGCTTATCCATATAGATTTATTTCCTTTTGATAGCGAATACGAAAGTATAAGTCCGTCCATTTCTTCGTCTGAATCAGACTCGGAACTTATGTCTAGTTCGTTTAGTTCGGCCATAATTTGTACGTTCTACGACCGATCGTACACACAAAGATGGGAAGAAACTGCGTTTCAATGTGCGGTCATCCGAGTCTGCTTAACCTAATCTAACCCCGCGTCTCAATGTGCGCCCGGCCTTAACCTCGTTTGGACTATTGGAAATAAGTTACTCATTTGTACTCGTTCCGTTTTAATATTTTCCGCGTTACGGTGTGTATTATACAGTGCGCGTATAATGTGTACCGTATACTTATGTATTTGTACATATGAACATAAGAAACGGACTGGAACCGGGACCGAAAGAACCGGTTCCCGAAGAAAATTTTAGAACCGGCACCTTTATTGGAACCCATAATTCTCAATTCGATAAACCAGAATCGGAACCTTTTAAATAAAATACATATATTTTAGGTTCTTATTTGTTTCATTAAATAACTGAACACACCCAGACACTGTCACGTGTACGAGTGACCACGTTACTTATTATGTAAATCATCTTATTTTTAGTACATCATTTTGTTGGTAGTTTTTATTCTACAAAAAAAAAAAAAAAAATTCCTAATAATCATAGGTAATACTATTTGAAATTATGAATTTTAATCCTGAACACTTATTTTATAATTCTAAGAACCGGAACATTTTTTATTTTATTTTAAGAACCGAACCGAAAAAATCATTAAGGTTCCAGCCGTATAATATAATATTCTGTTGTTTTAATGTAATTTTAAATAAATAATAGATTCGAGTTCCGCCAAATTACCTATTTCGATTTCGTTCGATTTATTTGTTTACGTGCATACCCATTGGCGCAATCAACATCAACGTAATTAGGTGGCCCCGATATATTTTTTTTTTATTATTCACTCCTGGTTATACCATTAAGCCCACAAATCCATGAAAAAAAAAATTAACCTCTATGTGGATCGTTGTGTAATAATTAATATTTAATTTAAATTAGACCCCGTGGCTATTTTTTGACTTTGGGTTTCTCTAGAACTCGAGCCCTCCGTAACTATTAAATCCTAGTTACGTCCATGGTATTTAGGGGTGGAGGTTAGAGACCCCCCCCCGAAATTTGTTCGAACAACTTTTATAATTTGTTTATAAGTATATTTTACCTAGAGCAATAGGTACATACAGTAGTTAAAAAATTGAATTTAATAAGTAATTTATTAATAAAATAATAACGGTAAATATTCCCATATTTATTTTCTGCGAAGTGTACCTATTTCGTTTTTATAACGAATACGCTGGTCCGGTATAAACGTTAAGAAATAATATTAGTAATATTATTTAACGCGATTCGTGACATCGTCCGAATACATATTTTATTCAGTCGGCCGTCTTTTGTGAAATTGAAAACATGCGTATAAATGTAAAAAAAAAAAAACCCGAGTACAATAAGATCGCAAAATAATCGTTTAATAAATTGTTTTTCTTCGACAAACAACGTTGCGAAATCGAAATAAATCAAAACAATCCGACGACAATAGTTGTGAGGGTTTTATAGAAAATCCAAAAGAAAATGTTATTCCGCCTAGTGTCCGATTTACAAAAAAAAATCAAATGATTCACAGACCGTACAAGCTCTATAAACACAATTCGTGTCAAGTCCGTTTTCGAAGGAATTCGAATTATTTCTTTTGTACATTTGGAAATACGGGTAAGTGGTGTTTTATTTATTATTCCTCTACCATCTACTATTTTTGAATTTTTTATACGTCATATTATTATAATTAGAAAATAAAAAAAAAACACACACACACACGATAGTCAAACCAAAACTACGCTCGGAATCGTATTTCCACGGCAACGATTTATCAAGTTGATCACAGAGATGTAATTCTCCTTTTACGTTTTACATTCTCGACTTTCCGCCTACAACGGCGGCCCGAAGTATGTGTCTCGGCCGTTTAAATATTACACTTATTATGTGAATCATTTGCAAGGACCCCATACCCCGGAAAATAAAACAAAAAAAATTAAAATAAATCTCTGGATACGCCACAATCTGCATGCCGGTCGCATTGTTATAATCGTGAGCGCCTACGTGAACGTTACGTGTTTAATTACGGGATATCATTATACGCAAACCGCGTGTAATTATTATTATTATTTTTTTTTATAGTTTCGTACGTAAAATGTACCGACTAAAATTCTTTATTCGTAACACAAGTATATATATATATATATAAATTTATATAAATGAGGTAGGCTATTAAACTCCTACCTGTTGAATATTTAGGTATATTAATATGGAAAAACAGCGCGTTATTCACTAATTGTAATACCAATACGTGCAAAAACAAATAGTCATACATGTATACACATTAAAAAAAAAAAAAAAAAACCAAAATTATTATAAAACGGAATAAGCGATCGTCGGCCTAACCTATTATATAATAAGTAAATATATATATATATATATATATAGACCCGGTTATGTCTTGTAATTGCCCGCCGTGTCCCTGCAGTCTTCCGCGATCGCCGTAGAGTTGTTGTCGTGCTGTTGTTCGCACAGCGACTGCATTTCGGTCTGTTGGTTGGACGCCTGCAGAGCGATTTTCATGCAGTACACGACGGCCACGACGAACGTGATGATCAGCGAGATGATGGTGATGCCGCTGAACAGCATGGTGAGGTTTATCGGACTGCTCCTGTAGGGCAGCGGCATTTTCCTCTTGACTTCGTACACGAGTTTGTCGCCGAACGACACGACGATCGTGTCGTGGTCCGTCCAGTCGCGGCCGCCGCCGCCGATGCCGACGCCGTTAATGCCGACGCCGGCGCCGATGCCGCTGCCGCGGCCCTTGCTCGACAATGGCCGCAGGGGCCCCGGCATCCGGCACATGATGCGCTGTGACTCTACGACGCCGACGTTGCACGTGACCGTCGAGTTTTGTAACCGGATAGACAGGTCGTCGGATATGTGGTAACCCTGGTCCAGGTGCAGCCCGTTGATGATCACCGTCCGGCCCGTCCGGTCGATTTCGAAGTCCGTGTACACCGGGTCCGGGTACAGTTGGTAGTCGGGCGAGCCCACCGGCGGTACTAACTTGAGTATGGTCTTGTCGAAGTCCGCCTGGAAACCGAACTTGAGTTCCGTCACCGTGTACGGGGCCGGCCGGTTGATGGTGGGCGACCTGCACTCCATGTACGTGTCGTTCACCACATTGCACGTGCCCGTGTGCTGTATGCCCTTGTAGCTCACGTAGATGAACGGGTGTTCGATGCACCCAAAGTACTGGCCGCGGACCGGTAACCGTGTGCCGCCCGTGGCGATGCCCCTAAACGTCTGGTTGGCGTCCAGGACTGGTTCGCCGGTGTACTCGAACAGCATGGGCTGCACCGAGTGCTTCTTCAGGTATTTGTCGAACTCCAGCCTCACCGTGCTGTTGGTGGGCTTTTTACTGGGGCCCGTCACGCACGTCACTTCGTTCTGGCTGAGGGCCGTGATCTGGCACGTTCCGTTATCGCCGACGAACGCCTGCACCGAATTGCCAGCGTTTAAAAAGTTCCCCCTGATGGTAATCATCGTGCCACCGGTCAAGCGTCCGCACGCGGGCTGTATGCTCGCGATCTCGGGCTCGACGAAATAGAATGTTTGGTCGGACCGGATGGTTAAGACGGGCAGCGACGATTTGGTAACGTCGGATATGTAAGACACCTCTACCGGACCGTCGTTCAGCTTACTCGAGTTGGTGGGCGCTATCATGCACGAAATTTGGGTACCGTCCAGGGACGTGGTCGGCAACAGACACCGGTGGCCGGCCACTGTCACCACGATAACCTTGTTCATTTGCAGCACCTTATGGTTGGTGACAGTGATTTTGACGGTCGTACCGCCAGCCCACGGCGCGTACAGAGGGTCAACTGACTCGATCCGGGCGTCGGGACATCGGAGAACCACGTTGTCCACGGAATTGGCCACAGTGATGTTGCCGAGGTAGCGGATGTCGCAATACTCGTACGGGCCCGTACACTCTTCGTTCTGGGTGCACAGCCGACAGTAGTGCCGGTACACTTCGTCGTCCCAAAAGCAATTGATGCACTTGGCGTTTGACAGTTTCGAACGACAGTCGTCGATTTGGTTCAAGGTCAGGTAGTGGTCTGACAAGTGGTTGAACTCCAACGGTAAACCTTTCATGGATATCGAAAAGTACGTGATGGTGGACGGCTGGTTCGTGACTGTCATCCGTCGATTGTATTCCAACACGGTGTCGGTCGTGTTGCACAGGATCATGCGACCGCCGTTGGTCGCCACGCCTATGAATTTTTTACCGCTTAGCGAACAATCGATACGGCCCTGGCTGAGCTGTTTGGCTAACACGCCGGCCGCCGGGTCGTTGGCGATATCCACCCGGACCGCCTGGTACATGTAATCTTTGGACACCGCCTTGGTGTAGTTGACGGTGAACGCGGGACACAACTTGGCGTCCTGGATGTTCAGTCGTGCCCATGCAGTGCTGTTGTACAGGTTGTCCGTCGAGTTGTTCTCCACGGCGGCTCTCCGTTTTTGCTGATGTCCGGTTTCCGTCGTCACGATCGTCGGCTCCGTCGTCACCATCGTTGGCTCCGTCGTCACGATCGTCGGCTCCGTCATCAAGATCGTCGGTTCCGTCCCCACGATCGTCGTTGTTGACGGCCCGGCCGTCGTGTTCGTCGCGTTCGCCGACGTCGGAGACTTGTTACACGATTGCTTGACCAGCGACCAATAGCACGCTGGCGCCACGGCCGTGCAATCCAAGCACGTCTTGCGCATCTCGCAAACCGTCCCGTTGGACTGTGTCGCGCCAATGATCTCGGGGTCGGTGCCCGCCGAATGGACCGGCCCTATCAGCCCGCAGTCGCACACAATCGTCACCTGTAACATCGAATTCGCATCAGTTTTAATGTACCCAGTAGTCCGCAACAATAAGTGTCACTGAAATATTATAATACCATGCCCGCGAAATTTTCGAATATCTGAAATATACTCATACAACATTAGCCGTTTCTAGGTGCGTTACAATTTTTAAAATATTCCGTAGGTATACCTTTAGTAACTCGTAGCTATTTGAATGTATTATGCGGACAAACAATTAGTTTACATTTTTTTTTGTTATGAGCTTTTTATGCTCAAAAAAAAAAAAAAAAATAGTAAAAAACACCAACGAGCGTAATTTATTGCGTAGTTACGATTTAATACAATTTTCATTTTAAATTTATCAAAACACGTTCAACCAAACTTTGCTCACAATCGTGTTTTATTTGCAATGATTCATCTTTAAGTATAGATTAAATCCAAATTATAGGCCTATACTATATGGATATAATATCTTATGCACCTCCCCAATCGAATTTTGTATTATTTTTTTCACCGCCGTAATACGATCTGCATTGATTGCAGGAATATCGCACACAAAATACACGCGTATCGTTCGGAATAATATTTCAATCGGCTAATATATATAAATATCGAAAAATTGTTTTATCTGTGCACATGCGTGTATTCGTGTAGTTATATTTATTATGCAATTAAGTATGACTCGTACAACGGTTCAATTAAAAATAACGTTTAAAAGTATTTCATTAGCTGTTATTACCGTTTAAATTGACGTCGTGATAACGAGTTAAAACATTGGTGTACCGAGTAGTACAACCGAGTGCAATACAGACTAATTCTTTTAGCCCTGTACCAGAGATCACCTATCCACTTGTACATATTTCTAGTAAATTTCGTATTTATACGATATATTTATGTATTCTATTTTTCAAATCCGCGGGAGTATAATGCAAATTTATGAGAATGACTATTGGATAATCAACAGTTGGATGCCTCTTTATCGTGTACCCACTGTATTAATGGCGAAGTTTGGACAAATATTGTAAAAATAAGACGCGAAAATAAATCTGTGAGGAAAAAAACAACCATCAATCTGCACATTTTTTTCAAAATATTCGCAGATAATCGCTGGTCAATATGATAAACGAATCACACTGTATACAAATCAGTTTTAAATATTCATAATGTACAATGTGATTGACGTACTATTGCAATTACGAGCCATAATTGATTTGTGAACAAACGCGTCCAATGATATTTGAACTTTGTTGGACGTCTCCAACCCGACATCTTAACCGAATCGCGTACGTTCTCCTGAAAATAAAACAACAGTAATGATATTTTTTAGCTTGGTTAATTCCTTGTACGCGATAAATTGGTTTACTAAAATCGAATCGTTTATACTTTACTCTTGTTCGTACGCCTTTCGTATTCATACGCGTCATTGCTAATATTATGCTTAGATACCTACTTCCAGGCGAAAATTGAAATTCGTGTTGCCCCCGTTTGGTTATTATTTTTTTTTTTTCAATGTTATTACAATATATTATATTAATAAATTATCCACTATAGCTGAGATCCGTATACGGTTCTGTTAATGCCCGCGACTATTATACGATTCGAAAAATAAAAATCAGATTTGTCCCTACGACAAAACACACTGCGATCAAAATACAAAATGTCGAGAGTTTCTTTTCGTTCCGCCATTAAATACGGAAAAATGTCTGTTTTTTTTTTGTTCAACATTAAAAATTTAACTTAAATGTCAACTTTAAGTGCCCGACAGAAATTATCCCGTTTCCGATAAACGACTGATGGCAATTAACAAAAAAAAAAAAAAAAAAATAATAATAATACAAAATCACTGCCCGCTACTGGCCCCTGCCGAAGTCCGGTGATTGGAAGTAGCAGTTATAAGGAGGGGCGACGGAGACACGTGGATAGGGTGGGGCATCCCGTGGACTGTAGCTTTATAAATTGGAGTTATATATTACCTTAGTAAAATATAATCGTCTTGATTAATCTGTCTCAACATAGTCAAATTAATTTGAGTTAAATTTTTTTTTAAATTTTATTTTTAACGAAAAATCAGCTTATACCCGTGCGCCCGCAATCGCTTTTTCCGTCTTAACGTTGAAAAAACGTCCAGTTTTTCGCAATCCATACCTTATTAAATGCAAAAGAAAAACTGACCGATTCCAATTTGTGGTGGTGGTGGGGGGGTGTTTTAATATTTTAGCCGCCGCCCAACCCCGGCTCCCCCCATCGAACGTCAAGTATAACCGCCACCGGTGACCCCGGGGGATCCATAAACAGGCCTTGCTTTAAGTGAGTAATATATTGTATAATACGACGTTAAAAAATCACATATTTGTGTATGTCATATACTCACGTATTGCGAAATCCGAAGTCTTATTGTTATTACCGACGACTAAATATCAAAAAAAAAATTGTTTAACGAAATAATAATAATATTAAAAAAAAAAAAAAACAATAGTTCAACCGGTTAGTCCGTACGGTCCGTTTTCATAGCGTATCGTTAAAAATATCGGTAATTCCGTACCATCGGCAATATTATAGTACTATCGACTTATTCGCCGAGAGACGGGTGACGTATTGTTCGGTATGCTATACGACCGTGCCAATAATTTTCGTCTTGAATAAATTATAATATTTTTTTTTTTTTTAAGACTATTATTATTTATTATTATTTTTTTTTTATCGCTCGTATAGAGTTATTAGGGGATTTATGGGCGTAGAGAGATTCTAACGCGGCCGCCAGAGGTTACTATCACGTTTTCGTAGAATAATTATTTTCAATAAAATTACGTTTATAAATCGTAATGAACGATTATGTCGTTAAAAACGAAAATACGAAACGGACAAGTGGCTGATAGTGCGCGGTCCGATGGCAATTATTTCTCTTGTGTTTAGTATAATATTATAGATATACTTAAAATAGAATACCGCGAGGAAATTTATGTTGTAAAAAACAATCGTGTGTTAGATTCTGAGAGGAGCGAGGAATTTATTGGTTTTACTATTATTTGTTGCATTGTTTCCCCCTCACCCGTCTGTATAGAAAATGTCTACCAGACTTCCTGTTCGGATTTTCAAGTGTTGCACCTTTTCCAGAAGCACTTTGGATCTAGTTGGTAATTTTCGTTGTAGTTTTCTCAATAATCGGGAAACAATCGTAGAGACCCGAAACGATTCTGGCGACTTTTCTGATGTTTATAGGCGTTTGATGTTTTCGAGGTTTCTTTTTTTTTTTTTTAATTTATATTTGGTTTTATGGCGATAAAATCGGTTTGGCCGATTGCGATTTTTACACAAGGTTCGCCATAAGTTGTACAACATAGTACTTATAGAACATCAAAGAAACCGATAAAATACATACCCGGGCGTAATTCTATTTCTAATTCTAATTCTAATTCCAATTTCTAATCGACGTTCCTAATTATATTTTCACCATTTTAAATGTATGTTTCGCACGTACATTATGTATGAACGAAAACAATTTTTTTTTTTTTTAAACCGACTTTTTTTCATATCTCACCACGGACGGGCCACCGTTGTGGGCGGAATTAATTACATTAATTTGTCACTATAAGTGCACAAAATGTATAACGACAGTCCGTGTTTTTCGACTAAAACTTTTGAGCGTTTTTTTTTTTTTTTTTTTTTTTTAGAGCCAGAAAATGTTTACTCGCATAAACCGAACGGCCAGTATACGTCGAACGTCGTGTTTTTTTACCAGTTTCATCAAAGTTCGAATTTTAAGCGTTTGTTTAAAAAAACAGTGACTATGGATTTTCGATATACTCGTATATATATATATATATATATATATATATATTATATCTAATTAAAGTGTTATAAATTCGACATATTTTGTATGCAATTTTCGGGCTTTTTTAAATTCACACAATTTTTATTGACGTAAAACCAAATTAAAATGATTACAATTTTTAGATAATTTCAAGAAAGAATAAGCCAATAAACGCCAGAATATTTTCAAAATGTCTATAGAAAGTGATTAGTATTCGAAGTATTCGGTGAAAACTTCAGGTCCTTACGATTATTTTCAACGGATATACAACAAAAAATAAAATAACAGGAACCATTATTGTGTTCTCGTTTTTCCCCCATTGTTAAAGAAAATAAAAATAAATTATCAAGAAAAGTAGAAAAGTTGTTTACAGACAGGAGGGGGGCGGGAAGCACACATCATAGTAAAATCAGTACATTGCTCACTACACTCAGAAACCAAACACAATTATACAAGACACATACGAGAAGAACCCAAATTACGAAATCCAATTACTTTAGTATAGAAAAATGAAAATTTTAAGTTGTTGTTTTTAAATTTCCAAATAGAAATAGGTAAGTAGTAACCTAATATCCTCTTTTGATTTATGCTGTTTCTCATTTTTAAACATTTTTTTTTTCCTATAATAGTTTTCGACGCAATGCCCATTGTTCAATTTTGAGTGGGTATTGGTTTCAGAGCTTTATAAAGGAATAGGGTTTTGTAACTTTATTATGCTATAGATATTTATTTATTTATTACATTTTGTTCGCTATATTGTTTTTTGTTCTGTATCGTCAGAGTGAATAATTTAGAATTTAGGATAAATTGCATATATGAATACAATTATTAGTTTAGGTATATTTTTATTTGGCGTTCGTTAATATAATTTACCTTAAACTTACCCGATAATAGCTTTCGTGCTCCATTCAAAGCGTGAAATTTCGTTATTTATTAATAACACTTCGATTTGATATTTCAATCCGACGAATTAAAAGTTTACGACAATAATGAACACTACTCAATGATTATGTTTTGTAGTGTTGATGTTGGTGAAATATATATAATAAACAAATTTTTTTTTTTTAATTGTGACAATTAATTTTTTATATATACAAAATTTTGTAACACTTTTTCTTTATATATAAACAACATTCTTTCTTGCTCTGCCCAGACTTCGAGTCTAAAATAACTATTATGACTTGAATAAGTAATAATTTCCTTCTTAATATTGTCGAAATAATACGTAATGACACATAATAGTGTTCGTCGATATTAAATTCCGTTGATATTATTATAATAATAATATATACGAATCACATTTTCGTTTAAAGGTTTTTATTATCTACAGTGGTAATAATTATTGTCTTATCATTACGGTCAATAATATTTTTTTATGTGCCTCTATATATGTGAAGGCATACTCAATTTACATTTTGCAACATTATAGGTACTTACTGGCCGGTTCGAAATTATGTTGTACGATTAAATAAATAATTTCTTTAATTATACTGTTTGTTTTGCTTGACATTATACTACTTTAAGAATATTAAAAAATAAAAAACTACTCTATTATTTTACAAGTGCATAGTTATGAACGGAACCTATGTTAACACGAAATAATATAGAAATTCAGTAGGCCATAGTCGATTAATTAAAAAATAACTAAAAAATTAAACGCAACCGTTAATTATATTAAAAATGACGTATAATTCTACAGGAATAGAACACCTAAAACAATGGAAACTGACAAAAAAAAAATACGATATTTTAACATTAATAACTATAAAATGCGTGTATTTTATAAATTGATATTATTAACTTATGCCTATAATTATTGTTAACTTAACTTATACATTTTATCACCAAATCGATGATCTGAATACTAAACAATTATAATAATGGATACATTTAAATCTAATTATTAAGTGCGGGTATATATTTATATAAATAAATATGTAACTAATACACGTTCCGCCCAACTGGCACAACGAATATATAATATATAATAAAAAAAATTATTATTAAAACTAAAAAAAAAAAAAACAAATTATATATTTCATATAAACAATGAATGCCATGAATAGGGCTGTGAATTTGTAGGAAAGTGCATTTTTTCTTTGCTGATTGTGCAACGTAGTTTTCCAAGTACATCATTTGAGTTATGTAACAACAATTTCATTTATGAAACTTTTATTATGCATTTTTTGACGTTTTTAATTTTTAAAGTCATTTTTTGGTCGTTTTAAGTCATATTTTCCTTTTTAGTTCATTTTCCCGTATTTTTAATCAAATTCCGTCAATTAACATCTTAACACACATATTTTCTATTTTACACAGGCTGTATATACGTCATTTTTATATTTTATAAAATAGTATTTTACACAAGCTGTATACGGGTTAGGTAAAGATAAGGATTTGATAAAATAAGGCGATATTGCTTAGATTAGTTATTTGTGGGCTATCATTCGCGAATTTCCCGATTAAGTTGGTTGATTAATAATTTTAGTAGTTATCAGACATCTGTAAACTATACCACTGAATAAATTATCGCAACCAACCAATTCGTAATTTTTTAGAAAAGTACACTGATAAATCGATCCAGACCAATCAACATATGAAAAACATATGTAAACAAATGTTACGAAGACACTTTTTGTGAAATCAAAACATATGCACCAAGTAAAACAATTTGGATTTCAATTGATGAGACGAGAGATACAGTAATACCTACTGTATATACATTGCAAATACAATCATCGGCACATTAGAATTAGACAATCCCGGTAAAGTTATTTTTATTAGATTTGACAGTGTTAGAAAAAACTAATAGTGGTACAATAGTTTGATCTTTTTGATCAATCACTTTCGCTATTATGGCCGAGTATGGTATTCAACTCCCGTTGAATGGGAGAAAGAAGAGAATGTTTTACTATTTTTAACAGACGCAGCACCATACGTAGTCGAAGCAGGAAAAGCTTTAAAATTACATTGCTCTAAAAAAGAACACGTGACATTTCTGAACCATGCTCTACATGGGGTAGCAGAAGAAATAAGAAATATTTTTCCTAAAGACGATTTAATTTCGAATGTAAAAAAAAATATTTTCAAAAGCACCATAACGATTACAAATTTTTAAAACAATTGCTCCTAATTATCACCATTACCACCTCAACCAATATTGACTAGGTGTGGAACTTGGTTGAATGCAGCCATGTATTATTCTGAACATTACGTTTTAATAAAACAAATGGTTATGGAGCTCAGCCGGGACGACGGTACATCTAATGGACAAGTACAACATTTAATGGTCGTTCGGAATTTAGAGTGTAATTTAACGTATATAAAATCTAATTTTGGAACACTTCCTGAATCTATTATTCGTTTAGAATTATCTGGTACACTAACAGATTCTATTCAAATTGTGACAGAATTTCAAAACAAAATTCAACAAATAAGGAATGAAAATGAGAAGATCATTCAGTTAAAATTAAAAAAATTATTAGAAAAAAATACGGGATTTGGTGTAATGTGCCCTATATCGAAAACACTCGAAGGAACTGAAATGTTCAGAACGCCTGTCCCAGATGAACTTAGCTTTTAGCATAGTTTTTTTTTTGCAATATGCTCCTACTACATCTGTAGATGATAAAAGGAGTTTTTCGGCATACAAAAATTTGTTGACAGATAATCGGCAGTCATTTTTATTTGATAACATCAAACAAGCACTTGTTGTCCAATGCAATAGTAAAGACGATTAAGGTATTCGCGAAAAAAAAATAATTTAAATATATTTTTTTTTAACAAAATAAATACACAAAAATATGTTTTCAAAAATATTTCAGACGAATAGAATTATTACAGAAAACAACACATTCAAATTCGATCAACATTTTTATAATTTTTTTTAAAGACATTTTTTTTTTAAAAATAAATACCTTTTTTTGTATATAATATACTCTAATATCAGTGCTATTAAAAAAAATATAAAAATTAAATTAAAAACCGTTTAAAATGCATTTTTCAAGACTTTAAATGCATATTTTATCGCATTATTTGAATTTGTTGTGCATGTTTAGTGCATTTTTAAGGGGTTTTCTCTATTAAATTCACAGCCCTAGTGATGATAAAATATCATCAAATAAAGTATTGTTTTATTTTTTACATACTGCCTGTACGAAGTTAAGAGATTATAATAAGTTCATGCCGGCATATAAAGTCATACGAATCTACATAAATACTTATACCATATTACACCAATGGCTAATACTCTATTCACAATGCAAAATTCCCAATTCGATCAAAGCTCGATATGAAAAAGAAAATTAATTTTTAATAGTGAATAGTGAAAAATCTAAAATATCAAAACCTAATTATATAAGAAAAAAAAAACGTGAGGTTGTGTAGAAATTACAATAATTACATATATAAAAACAATAAATTCTTTAACTAGTTATTAGTATTATTTTTTTAATAAAGTACGTGGGTGTTTATCTAGTTTTAAAAAAGTTTCGTTGGTGACAATTTTCATTAGATCATGTTGTGTATAAGTTAAAATTCGGGGTTTACTATGTGTTTTGCTGAATTTTACTACTCATTCTCGTCGTCAGAGAAATTCGATTGTCGTCTGTTTATCCGTTCCATTTCAAGGCGTGAATTGCGACGCTGTAATGTCAATGGGTCGTATTTTAGTGATGACTTTAAACCAAAAAAAATTACACACAATAAGGTTACGAACGAAAACACTATGTAAGCTAAAGTGAAGAAGTTCGGTAAAACCATTAAAGCCAAAAAACCGATGGCAGCACCGGGATTCCGTTTATTTATATTCACAGTCGAATTATACAGACCGTCGCCTGTCGTGACGTAAATGACATCCGGCAGTGGATTTAACGGAAGTAACTGACAATAGATTTGGCTGCTAGTCACCGAAACATTAACGCATTCGGTGCGGTTAACGTTGGACCGGACGGACAATTCTTCGGCGCCGTAACCATTTCCCAAGTATTCGCCATTTATGGTGACGTTGCAGCAGCCGTCCAAGGTGAAGTCCACGAGACTCGGGTTCTGGTACAGCCGGTAGAAGGCCGAGTCTGATGGCGGATAGAATTTTACTAGTTTCGTAGCAAAATTCGCCTGAAAATGCACGGGTATCATTCGCATGGGATTAATCGACTCGATCGGTGGAGACCGGCAAGCCATGCACGTGTCGTTCAAGACCCGACAGAGGCCACAGTGGTGTGTGGAGTCGAAATGGTCACGGACGCACATTTTGACGTCCGTTAAGAATGAAAAACGTTCGCCTCGCACAAATAGATTGGTACCTCCGGACACGAAACCACTGAAATTCTGACCCGCAGTCACCGTCGGGTCGGCCACGAACTCAAAAAGAGTAACATTGTATTGGATCAAATGTCGCCCGAAAACAAGCTTCACCCGACCCGAGAGCGATAATGGAACCGCGTCTGCTGTTTTGTTAGTCGTCTGGTTTTGGCCGGCAACAAATACGGCTGTGCCCGTCACGCACTCGACTTGATTTTGGCTCCGGGATATTATTTTGCAAGCCACGTCCGCGACCGTTACCCGCAAGTCGGTGTTCGAGCCGAAAAACTCTCCGCTAATTTTCAGCCGGGTGTCACCGGTCGCGGGACCCCAAGTAGGCTGAAAACTCGTGATTTTCGGGTCGATGAAATGGAAATCGCTGTCCGATTGGAACGCCAAGGTGAACGATAACACGTCCGATTTAAATTGTATGGTCACCTGCCCAATATTCGTCGTGACGTTGGTTTTGTGGACGGCCGGCACCAGTGTACAATGGACCGTGCCGTTGCCGAACGACATGACGGGAGAACAATCGTGTCCGGCCACCTCGACAGCGATGTCATCGTAAAACCCGTGGTTTTTTAACAACATTACGTGCTTGTGTAGTTCAATGCGAAAGTCCGTGATTTCGGTCCACGGCGCACTCGCCGGTTCGAACCGCCTAATGGCCGTGTTGTATATTTTGTTGAGTGTTATTATCGGGCTTTTGTAACCCGCATCCTGACGGTCCGACAGTGTCTTGATGTCGCAGTATTGATATTCGTTTATTACCGAGCACGCGTCGTTCGCCGTACACCTCGCGCAGTACACCATGTACCGGTAGTCGTTCCACATGCAACTCTTGCACGGCACCGTCCCGCAATCCCGGGACTTGTATACTTTCACGTAATGCTGACAAAGGTTGTCGAACACCAGCCGGTTGCCGTTGAACACGACCGACAAATAATATATCGTCACGTAATCGGCGATGTCCTCAACCAGACTGATGTTCGGTGTCAGACGGTGGTTGGTGCAATAGATCGTATTTTGGACAACCGTAGCGTTGTAATAGTAATCGCCAATCTGACACGTGAGACGGCTCTTTAGCAAATATCCGATAAAACTATCGCTATGGCTGGTTACCGTCACAATGGCTTTATTACTCTTTGACCGGCTGGTCATCACTTCGAATTTCGGACAGAACGTCCGGTTAGATACCATCAGATTTCCTGTCATATTCATAGTTATCGTATCCTTATCGGTGTAGCATTTTTGTTTCTCATTGGACCAAATGCACGGCGGTGGTAGACTTGTGCAGTTCGTGCAACCCCAGCGATTGTAGCATTCGGTTGTGTTTGATTTGGATTTCAAATCGTCTATTGGAGATACTCTGTTTATATACAGTAGGGTCACCTGTAGTCCAAAAAAAAAAAACAAAAAAACCAACAAAAATCTATTTTAATATTTTGATCTAGATTTGGCTGTGTATACATATTTCATAATAATATTTCGAACGCCAAATGTATTTGCTCCTAAGAAATCCATTTTATTCCTATAGTTAAGTTGGACGGTTTTCGATCTTTGGAAACTGATCAATGTATTAAAATCGAATATGCCGAGTACGGGATATTTTCACTATTTGTAGGTATTGGTCATAATTTGTCTGATCTCGAAAAAAAAGCAAATTCTTCCAAATTACGTGATTATGTTGCGATAATTAGTAATTAAACAATTAGGAATTAGGATTGGAAAACGTATTATTTGTTATAATATATTTATGTATTCGAGAAATATATGACATAAATGATACGTTTGTAGACCTATTATTATAGTTTTCAATTTTGTTTCGGCCGATTCAACCGATTTGAAGATTATTTTATCGTTCGAAAAATAATAAATATATATTTATATGTAATAAAAAAATATTTACCTATATCCGTAGGTAAAAAAATACTGATCGAAAAAATATACGTACCAGAACGATTGCTAGTAAAAATCTGTTCATAAATGAATGGCTATGGTAATATTCAAATTTCGGTCGCCTGTTGACCGTCACTTCGATCCTCACCTAAACAAATAAAAAAAACACAATTTTATAGGTACACAGGCGCATAATACCACAACAATAGCAGGTATGCATACTTGACGAGACGATTTTACTTGGATTTGATATGGAACGTAATAAATAAATATACCACCGTATACGACCACTAACGGATTAATACATTTGAATAAATCGTATCTTATGAAAAAATCCGTATCGAACATTGGAAATGTTTTTATTTATATTCGGTAGTCTATTTGAGAAAATTGATTCTACAAATGTGCATTTTATTTTTTTGTTTTCATGTTAATATTTGTGTTTATATCTAGTTTTCTTGTTTGTTGACATTTAACGATTATACGCATATTATTATATATTATAGTTATCTATAACAGGTTTTCGTAAAACAAAAAAAAAAAAATCATCAAACTCATTTAGCATTTACCGATAATAATAATTATTGTTAGATGTTTTCGTACAGAATATATACATAATTTTTTTTATTTGGTTTTTATTAACTCCATTTACTCATAGGACGCATCGAAATAAAATTACTCAGGTCTACTGTTATGTCATTGTTCTTATGTAATGTTCAGAAAATATTCAATTTGTTTAATATGATAGTTATTACTTATAGTTAATGTAAATTTATAAAAATCAAATAAAAATTTTTTTTTTTTTTAAAAAAAAATCGAATTTATAAACATTAGTTTACAAACTATCGGATTTATCGATTGTATCACAGTTGTATATTATGTAATACGATTTGTCCTACTAATAATATATCTACTTACTTATATTGTTATTTCGTTTTCAAATATGATACATTTTTTTTATCGACGCGCCAAAAAGCAAATACAGTGGGAGCGTCGATTATCTGCACGTCCAATTATCCGCACTACAAAACTGTCATACAAATGTATTTTCAGTTTAATTTAATTTAGTTTTATCATTCGTTACGTTCGGTTTTATCGTGTTGAATTACATATTATGAAATGCGAGATTATTTTATTATTATCTACCACGGATCACTTTAATGTAGAATGTATATTTAGTTGGTCCGTGTACGCGATTGAGTACACAGTTCACGTTCGAATTAAAATGGGTTTCAAAAGAAAACATAATGTATTATAAATATTGAAACAAAAACCGAAATAATAGAAAAACGCGGTAAAGGAGAAAACCGATCTTCTTTAGCTGAATTTTATAATGTACGTAAATCTACTATTTGCGATATGAAACGTCAAAAAAAAAAAAAGTATTTTATCATATGTATCAAAGACTGGACTCGACTTCCAGTGACATATATAAGGCGCATGGATAAACTCAGATTTTTTTTTATTATGAATTTATACCTAAAGCCAAACGAGAACGAGAATGTAAAGGAAGAAAGGCGAACGTTTTGCTTTTGTTAGATAAATACACCATCTCATCCTTATGCATTTCAATTTTATTTTATGTATGAATATTATATTTTTAAATTTTCAAATTCAATTAATTATTAATTATGCTACGTACTTTTACCAATACATATACAATATCATATTATCTGTATATAGAAAGACTTGTCCTGGGTGATTCATCATCGCCTAGCCGGAACTGCTGAAGCTATGGATATGAAATTTTCAGTAAATGTAATTATTACTATGTATAGGCGCACTAAGAAAGGATTTTTCGAAATTCGCATTTTAAAGGGTTAGTTATACCTAGGGGCACAAGGGCTGATGAAGTAAAGTCATGTCTAAAAGCTTCGTATTTGTGGCCACATATCCAGAAAGTTGCACTTCGTAAAAATATGAGGGTTCATGTGAAAGGTGACACATCTGCTGGGATTTTCGCTGAGATGTTACTTAAAATAGGAGACGGAAATTTCCCTTCATTGGAAGGCGAGATCACTATTCCCTCAAATTTGTGTACAGTTGTTAGCTCTTTATCAGAACTAACTTCCAGAATTTACCCAGATATAATAAATATCAAGATGAAACCCATCGAATGGTTGTGCGAGAGAGCCATCTTAACTCCGAAGAACGACAAGGCAGCCGAAATCAATGAAATTTTACTAAAGGTATTTAATGAAAAAGCTGTTGAATATAAATCTTTTGATTCAGTGATCCAATCAGATGATGCTGTCCATTACCCTTTAGAATTTCTTAATACTCTGAATCCTTCTGGTCTTCCATCACATAAACTTATCCTTAAAATTGGAGCACCTATAATGTTACTAAGAAATCTTAACCCACCTAAATTGTGTAATTGAACTAGATTGCAAGTTAAAGCTCTGCACAAAAATGTAATAGAAGCTATAGTTATCACTGGGTGTGCTAGAGGAGATATAGTTTTAATCCTAATTATCTAATTTAATCTAATTATAGGAGGTATATTTTATTTCAACATTTTGTCGATTGGAATTGTATCTTACAATTTGTCTTCAAAATATTAAAATAATTTTTTGCTGACTTCTGATTGTTACAATACATGGGCAACCTAGGATAAACTAAAAGCAGCCTGTAATAAATATAAAAACTGATAAAATAAAAGTTATAGTAGGTTACACAAAAAAACTGTATACGGGCGAAGCCGGGTTATTCAGTTAGTACGTTATACATACAGTATATTAGTTTTTAAATATTATTTTTGATGATTGTTTGATTATCCGCACACTCCTTGGTCACATTTAGTGCGGATAATCGACGCTCTACTGTATATGATGTTATCGTTTTTGTTTCGTTCATATAATCTGAGTGTCGAACTTTGTTTTAAATTCGATAAAATACATTTATTGTTTCAATCGTTTGCATTCAGTATCATTCTATGATATCAAATATTCAATAGTATTGAATTTTCGTTGGTAGATACTAGAACAATATTATTAGATACGTTCGTATTTGTAATCGATGGGGGAGGGGGAGAGGAAACAATTTTAAATTTAAAACGCTTGAAAACCGATAGGATAACATTTTTCGTACACCAATAACTACTATATGGTCCACGAGTCTACATAATATATTCCACCTATTATGTACAGTGTATTGTATTGTATTTTGTTTAATTGAAACATATTGTACGTACTTCTATGTAAATTCGAAATTATATTTGAGGTTAGTCTAAAAAAAAAAAAAACGTTCGAATTTCGAAAATACATATAGCGATACCTAGCGATAGACAATTTTTTTTTTTAAACTAATAATTGTTGTACATTCTAAATACGATTAAAGACACGGGATCAATTGAAAATTCGTATTACTAAACCGTGCCCGGAGAAAACCACTTCGTAACGGTATAAAATGTTACATTATAATATAAAATATACGGCCTCGTAATATAAATATCGATAGACCGAGGTTATACGAATAAGGGTGGAAACGAACGAGCAATTGATTATTATATTTAAAATAATATACACCCACTTAGGTTTTATATATTATTATATACTTTTAGTGACGTTGGAATAACCGGGGGGGGGGGGTGAGAGGGAATCTCATGCAAAAGTAGAATTCCCTATGCTCACATTGCTAAAAGAAATATTAGATGTTTCAGTCGTAATTTTCATTTTGAACATATAGAAACAAAAACTCGAAACGATGGAATATTTTTTTTTTTAATTCTATACAACGCGGTATAACGATTTATAAAATACTCTATATAAAAAACAATCTATTCAAATAAACTTTTCGTCAATGAATCCCAAATAAATTGATAACATGTTTAAAAAAAAAAAAAATAATAAAAAGTTTCATTGTTTTATTATAAGCTTTATTTTGTACTGTTGTCTACTTTGGTCGATTTAATATATTTATATCGGTTATCCACCAAAAAAAAAAAAAATGAAAATATTTCTGAAATAATTGTTAGGTTATTTAACTATTAGGTGGATGCGTTGTATGTTGAGACGTAGTTTAAACGCCAGGGGACAACTTCGAATTGTGTGCACTAGCAACGCTGTCGATTTTTCCTAGGATATAATGATTGTATGTCTCACGTAGTGAAAATCATAACGGTTAAAAGTACTTAATATCTAGTTAAAAATGCGCTCATTTTGTTTTCCCGATACTGTTAACGATACACTGATAGGCAAATTATAGTTAAAATATAATACAAATATAACATCTACGACTAGTAGAAAAACCAGTCAAGTATCAAAGGAAATCAGACAAATTGTAATAATAATAAGTGTACAATTTGTTTTGTTTTTTTCCTTTTTTTATATCGACTATAACAATATCGCGTTAATTATCTCAACGCGATTGTGATATGAAAATTGATTTTCAATTGCCAAACGGCGGTCGACGCGCCCTTATGGCTACAGTTCTGGTCGTATTCGGTAAACGTGTTTTTGAAGATATTTTATACGGTCAGCCACGGTTCGAAAACCGTCCCGGCGCCGCCGTTGTTCCTCTCTACAGACGTGCGCGTTTTAAAGAAATATTGAACATGATCGTAATGATTAGCGCAAATGCGTAACAAATACAAAACACGCGCGACTCACTGTGTGACCGGGACCGATGATGTCCGGGACCGATGACGGGGCGTCGGACGTCCGGGACGAACATTTCGGAGACATCCCCGGCGGCGGTTGCCTTGGTTAGGACGGTAAACTGTGGTCGGCACCGGCTCGTGCCTGATCGGTATATTGTCGGATAATATTTTAACCGTCGGAGACGCTTACGACGCGTACGTTTTACGGACCACTCCGCCGGTAGCGGATTGAAGAACTCCGACGGAATTAATTAACTATAACTACGACGTGTACGATTATTAATGCGCGCAGATAATATTACGCGTATAGAAACATTTTTTTGTTTTTTTTTTAATTTGTCTTTTTGTTATATTCTACGACACCGTGTCGGGCGGTGTGACGGCTATGACGTTCCACGGCGGTACGAACACTGTGACGGACTTGTGATGTTTACAGGAAACACTGACCTATTCTAAATGATGCTACGACACGATTTGGTCATCGAATTCGTACACAGTGTTATGTTCTTTTACAGTTATTATGGCAATTCGATTCGATGTGTTGGTATTAGATAGGAAGGTTAACATTAATTAAGTGACAAATGTGTTTATCTTACGTAAGCGAATTTTGTTAATGAATACAACAAACAAAAAAAAAAAAAAAAACACCAATTTTAAAACTAATACATGTTTAATATTTATAATAAAAACAACATACTACACACAATTATTAAAATTTAAAAACGTTCCTTTGTTAACTAATTCACATTTCGATAAATCAAACTCGTGAAATAAATAGAATATTTACGACACACGATACTATATTCTAAAATACGAACCTTTTTATATATCGTTTTATATGCAAAATAATATACTTTTTTTTTTTTTTTTTATGACAAATCGACAAATTGTCTAGAATTTTACCCCGGCCGCGCTGCATAAAATCATTAAATGTATTATTGGGAAACCTGAAAAATCCCCTCTCTAGTCATTATAATAGGTACTCGTGTATTTTGTACGAAACTTCATATTTAATATTTTACCGAATATCATAGAATTATTTGTACAGTTTGTAAAATCATATAGAGGTATATAGTTTTCCTATAGGATAGTTTTAAAGATACCAGTCAATTAACAATATTTTATTTACTTTATGCTTTTTAACTTGAATAATAATAAAAAAAAAAAAAAAAAATTAACATAAAATTGTACGATAGTTATAAACAAATAATTCATATAAGATATATATGACTATTAAAATATAAATAAATATATCATCGTTCGTCCATACCAGCAGTGATATTTTTTAAAAGTTGTATATATCGCTTTTCAGACTGATTTTTTGATTTCATCAGTATTATTCTCAGGTAGACCAACAGGCCCAATAACAAAGTTATTATCACTAATGCGATTGAACCCTTGCAAAGTACGCTGACCATTTGTGACGAAGTTTCCAAGCTCGGCAACAATCTCCTCTGTACAATGTCTACCCGGTTGTTGCCAATGACGACTAAAATGTCTTTTGCACTGACGAAGGACGACATAGGCGACGTCGTCTGACATATGATCGATTTTTTGGTGACGGCGATCACGGTGCATTCGTCGTCGGTCGAGTTCGGCAACCGAATGACGACGTCGTCCGGATGGTAATCGCTGTACAAAAACTTACCGTTCACCGTGACCATAATGCCGTTTACCTCGAAATCCGTGTATGACGGATCGGGATAGACCAGATAATCGATTTTGTCTGTGGCATTTAACACGACGTTATCGGTATCTTCGGTGTCCACTTTGATCGTCAGCGGTAGGGCCGTCACCGACGACCCGATACACCGGCCGTCGAGGTTTGGCGTCTGGCAGGCGATCGTTTTTGCATCATTTTCGACGCGCCGACATTGACTTGAAATTTTTGTCTCGTTACAGTCGACGTACATCATCAGGTTTCGCGTACAAGAGAAATCGACACCCAGCAACATCAACCGGATGCCGCCCGACGCGATTCCCGCGAACGTTTGTTCCCTCTCTAATGCCGGTTCGCCAATGTATTGGAAATCGTTGATCAACAAGAGCATACGGTTATTGAAGGCAATAATCAATTTTCCGGTCGCCGCCCTGACGCTTGCCCCGGTCGAGCAACCAATGTGGGTACTATTTTTTGAGACGATCTCGAACGGTATTTTTATTTTATTTCCAATCGTCACATACACCTTGACGTCTTTAGTACAGTTCAGAAACTTTCCAGTTATGTGGATAAGCGTGGCGCCCCTCGTGGACACGCATTTTGGATTGCATTGCTTAACTTCTGGTTCCACAAAATCAAATTGTTGTTTCGACTTAATTGTTTTTGACTCTAATGTTGCTGGATCTAACGACTTATACTCGACTATCACAGGACCACTAATCCTATTCGGATTTCCTGATTGTTTTAGGGTACAAATTATGATGTCATTCTTATAGGTTTTTGGATTACCGCAATTATATCCAGCAACGGTTACCACCATTGTATGGTTTTTTATAAAACTTGAATGATTCTTAACGGTTAACGACATAAACGTAGTATTAAGAATGAACGCCAAAACTGGCTCGAATGATTCTATTTCCGGTTCGTCAGGATATGCGATTACATTATTAACACTAGTCATCTGTGAGAAAAATAAAAAATCAAATATTAATGTATGTAAATGTACTTAAATAATTATTTATTGTTTTTTAATATTAAAAAATATAATATAAATAGATTGCATACATGATCGTGTATCGTGTAAGTCATTTAATTCATAGGTTCGTATATTATAGTGTCTATCATAATCATTTGTTGTATTTTTGTGATTGTATGCGTAGTTAAGAGTAGAAAGCGAATGTACGTTTTTATTTTTATTTTTTTTTTTTTTTTTAACAACGATATTTAGGAGAAACAAATCATTTTTTAGTTTTCAAAATTATAATTTCAATTGACTTTACCATTTTAATACATTATTCCGTGAATATATAGCGATATTTAAATTGACTAATTTACTTAGTTGATGTTTTATAAAACAATTAAGTACGAATAACTAAAATCGAATATTTTATATCGACTATTTAAGACCTGCACGGCTGCACTGTACCAATTTACTATAATATGCTATCTATGTTGGTATCATACAAATATTAAAAATACATATGTCAATATATTACGAATAACTATTAAATGCACCTATAATCCTTACGTTTATAAATTGACTGTATTCCCAAAGTTGGGCCATTAAATTTGATTTTCGTTCGAGGAGTTAAGGACCTCGTGGAGTAAATCGGATGGAAAGGCGTTGCAATATTATTGTAATAAACCGTTGTTTAAATTTGAAGTGCTTTGAATACTTACTATTATGACTACGAGTACAATTTGATTAACCGACAAGTTTTTCCAACGGTACGCATGTTCCGTGAAACGTTTGAGGATATACATTTTAATGGAATTCCGTATACGATCACCTGAAAGTAAATTTTTTTAAATATTGTACAAATATCGCATAGGTATGTTGGACATAAATGCAGGTTATACAGTAAATTGTAATGGATAATGACTAATAAGTACAAAACTGGCGCTAACAAAAATCGATACAGGGGCGTGATTAAAAATTTGTTGACTCCAAATACCAAATTACCTGTCTTCAAAATAGATTTTTACCCAATTTGTTGGCATTTGTATTGGTTTTACTATCATTTGTTTTTTTTTAAAAAAAATGTTATTCCCATCTGTGAACCCAACAGTCTGATCAGAAATCATGCGCCAATCGAAAAACAACATAATAGCTTTTATGATGCATTTCGGATCTAGTTGGTGTATCGAGTTAACTCATTTATGGGAAAAACGGGAATATATACGCTATAACGGTTTACTGTTATTTTCGATTTTGTTGTAATTCAGTTAAAAATATCCATAGAGGCTATTGAAATGTACTTATATATTACCTCGTTTTAGACGTGTTAAAATTTTCAAAACATTCTAGTGACTTTTGAATTAAGTATAGCCATTTGAAATTGTCTAGTTGGTTTTTATTCGATTTTACGTGAATTACATTTTTTAGATTTAGATTTTATTGCGGGTGGGATAGTTGCTTAACGCGTTAGTCACCGGGTTTTGCCTTTTGTGAGTCTGCCACGTCCGCCTGAAGCAGTTTTCGTATACATTCGCTTTTCCGTGGCTCGATGGTACGACGTGGGGCGAACGATATTCAATCCGCCCGCGATTTCCGTTCAATGCATGAACGAGAGAGTGAAAGAAAGAAAGAAAGAAAGAAAGAGAAACAAATATCTAAAGAGACCTATAAAAACTATAAAAGTACGTTCCTGAACAATTCAACGGGCGACAATCGGCGTATTTAGCACAGTATTTTTCTCTCTCTCTCTCTCTCTCTCTGTCTGTCTCAATATTTATCAATAATAATATTAGCGAACCTGCTTTGTACGCCCGTAACTAAGGGCGAGGTGTACGTATTCACGGCGATAGGTATGAGCGGCGATGATGATGTCTCGGGCCCGTGTCTAGCGGGGCTGTGTTACGCTCGCACGGCGTCCACGTGCCGTTCCACCAGGATTTTCGGAAACTCCGAGTGCGCGTCGTCGGTCGCTGCTCGAACGCCGGCAATTTATCGTCGCTCGATTTAAATTTATCGTCCCCACCCGGTACACACGGTCGTAATTACGATATTTTATAATAACGTTAAACGCGTAGCGGCTATACAAATATACACAGTGATAAACACAAAGAATAAAACCGCGATTCGTGTCGCGAAACGATTAATGAAAATGTCCACTGCCGCCTGTTCGGGCCTATTATTACATCGGGTTATTAAATGACATTTGTCATAGTGTCCCGGTTATTGTGCGGACGGCCGATATTGCACGCGGCACGCGTACCGTTTATGGAATTACTGTCGTGGAAATTGTTAGTCGACAGTTTGCCTCGTGCGAAACCTAACCGGACGATATTTCGAGGTGTCCTATAATGGGCTATGATGGTATTGTATGAATCACCGCGTGTTAAATGTACTGCTGTTATAAAACAAACCGAATAGGCACATCGTCATAAATCGACTGAAATCATTGGAAACACAAAATACGCTGGCCGTAAACATATTGTTGTTTATCGGCAACTAACTTTTTTTCTTTTTTTTTTTTTTTTTTTTTTTTTTTTATACACTATTGATGTGTGTTCATTATTATTACACGTACTATATTATACGTGTACGATAATTTTTTCCCAAAAAAAAAAAATTTATAATAATCTGTTCGGTAAGATTTGTACATTTGTACAAATTGGATTGTCAAGTTTAATTAGTTATTAATTCGATTGTAAAAATAAATATCACATTTCGGTAATAGGGACTTGCCGAATAATATGCGATATAACTGTTTTTAAGTTGTTTTCAATTATTTATAATTAATAATAATACATTATTGGATTATAGTAAGTTATTATTTTTTTTTTTAGGAGTGGGCTCAAAATAAAATATTTTGTTAAAAACCAGCTTTACACAAAAAAATCTCTAAATAGTATAATAACTTTCTTATTTAACTTTAAACTTACGTTTTTCGAATCATAGGCGTATATCAAGGATATTTTTTTTGATAAGAAGGCATATTTTTTATTTTGTATTTTAAATTACAAAAGTTCATACAAAATACCAAATTCGTCAGAAAATTCGGTCGCGTCGTTATACTTTAACGATTGATAACGTGAGCATTACCCCAAGGCAGGCCTCACACATGATTTTTTTGACCACGGTATTAAAAATAAATGCGGGCCCCATTGTATCTACTTTTACCAAATTAACAATGATAAATTAAATTTTACCTTTTTTTTTATTTTCCCAAAAGTGTATATTAAATATCGGTTTTGTATATTATGACTAAATTTTAAAATTAAATTTGAATCTTAATTGCATTTTTGTCAAAATCGCATATAATATCATCAAAGTTAATTTTTATGGCAAGTTTGTTTTCAATTGATAAAAGCACAAGAGAATTAAGTTGTTCTTGGCTGGTTGAAGCTCTCTGCCAGATTTTAAGCGGATTTTTTTAACTTACTAAAAGCTCTTTCTGCTTCAGAGACGGTGATTGGTAATGTTTAAACAATTCTCAGAGCAATAGTAGTGTTTATAAAAATAGTTTCTAATTTCTTTGCATAAATTTCGTTCAATAGTTTTACTGGAGGTATTTCGTTTTCTGTTTGAAAAATTTATTTTTTAATTTTTGTCAAATGTAATAATTCATCTAACATTTTTGTGCTTCAAGTCGATTATAATAACATCTATACTAGTAAATATAACATCTCTTTTAATAGAATCTTGTGCTATAATTTCTTTATTCGTTTGAATAATAGTTTCTGACGAAACCTTGTCATGAAAAACTTTTCTTATCTTTGTACTTTTATCTTCTTCTGGAAAACTTGGCGAAATTTCGTAATTGTTTGCCACTAAATTCGATTCATTTAAAATGAATTAAAAACCTCTCTTATATTTTTCAACTCTTTTATCAAATCATTCATTAAATCAATTTCAAGAGATATACCTCTAGACTGAGTAATTATATTTCGTTAATTTATAGAAGAGAGAACTTTAAACCAAAAACTCGCCATGACTATGCATTTAAAAGAAGACAAATATTTTTTTAAAGACAATATTTTGCTACGCATTGTGTCTGTTAAGTTAATTTCATTTAAGACTCTAGTTAATGATTTTAAAATACCAGAAAAATATTGTACAATTGGACGTACCGCTGAAACATGGGAGCTCCATCGTTTTTCAGACTGAGATTCTAACGATACCAACCTCTTAATTTAAAGTATTCCATTTTGTTGGGCTGCTACTAAAACTTACATATAAAATTTGTACACACCCAAAGAATGTTTTAACTCGTAAATTTATTTTGTTTCCATTTACACCAATAAGTTTCAGGGAATGAGCTGTATGGCGAATAAAAAGCAAGATTATTTTTTTCTAGACTACAAGCTTGTACACCTTTAATTTTCTCACTCTTATTAAAACCATTATCATATGCTTGGGCTCGACAGTCTGCTAATGGAATTTTATAACGGTATAATGCTGTAAATAACATCGTAACAATATTTTCACTTGTTTTTCCATTAAAATTAAAAAACTCAATAAACCTTTCTTGAATTTAAAATTTTTTTGTCTGTGTGCTGCGCGAAACATATTTTAAAACTAATATATTTTGTTCTTGGTGTGAAACGTCGGGAGTAACATCTGCATTAATGCTATAATATATATATTGATTCAGTTCGTTCATCAAGATTATGTCTTAAAACCTTATTACGACAACGGGAAATAAATTCATTTTGATCCGTCCAAGATTTTTGAATATATGCTAAATGTTCTCTTGTTATTTCATCGTAATGTCCAAGAAGTTCTAATATCCCAAGAAAGTTACCATTATTTAAGTCACCAATTCGAATGCTACTAGTTTTAGCAAGCCTCTAGAAGCTAAAAATAAAATTACATCAAACAGTCTTTTTAGGATATTTTTCCATTTTTCTGTTTCATTAGAATTTGTTTTTGTAATTGGTTATCTACTGCAAAACCTGGCAAAGACTGTTCTAAATTTGTCCACAAAAAATAACAAGTACGATGAGTTTCACTATTTTCACGCAGTGAAAGCTATATAATTTTTTCCATGGTATTATTTTAGGAGAAAATCCGCCTCATTTAGCTAAAATGATACGGTTTTTCATTGGCGAAGTAAGATTGTCACTAAACAATAAACAAGGAAAGCAGTATAATGTTTGTTTGAATTTATTATAAATTAACCAATCTCGTGGATGTTTTTCTCTGTTGTTTGATGATTTGGTATATAATAAAAATTAAAAAAATATTTTACCAGCTAAATCTGTAGACATAACTTTTCTCAATTTTAATAAATTATCGAAATTAGAATGATTTGCATTAATAATTTTTTGAGGCCGCAAACTAAGATCGGTTAAATTGTTACTTTTGATCTCGTGCAAAGAACTGGCTTTTCATGTTCGAGAATTTTTACATTAGGAAAATCATAAATTGTCCAGGAATATTATTTTGTTTTTATGTTGTATGGTATCCACAGAATGTGTATTTTTTCTGATACTTTTAGTTTAAAAATGGACTGTTACTTGAGTATTTAAAACTGCTTTTTCTTCCATTTCTAATTTTAATTTTCGTTTCTGAGCTCCAGATTAATGTTTATAAAATGAAGAGATTTTCGTGTTCGTGGTCGTACTCGGAGTAAAATTAGTCACCGTAAAATGCCTGCTAATACAAAATATGGTTACTGATTCTTTTGTCGTCAATAAGAAAAATATTATCTTCTAATTTAATTGTATTATTTTCATATGTATTTAATGTTGGTATAATATTTATATTATATTATTATATATAACTGAACCAACAATAATTAATTATTGTTACAGAAAATTACAAAATGATCAAATAATAAAATTTATATTGTTAGAGATAAGGAGACTTTCATGTAATCTAAAAATAATAATAAAATGGATAGAACTACTCGTATTCGTATATGTGTTAAATAACAATAACATTAATAAATAATAATAAAAAAAAATGTGTTTCTTTTTTCCTTACTTATGTTATAAGTATATATTATTTGTATTAAGATAATACAAATCTTTTGTAAATTAAATATAAAAACTAAATATTAATATATTATATTATTTGTCCGGGCCCCTTGAGAGTCCGGCCCCCGGACCATAGTTTTCACCGACTCCCCCTTTGTGAGGGTCCTGCCCCAAGGTGCGTAATAACAAGGAATAACGGTAATGTAATATTTTAAAGCGGAAAAAAAAAAATAATGAGTGTAATCGTGTATTGTATTGTAAAAATACAGTCGACTAAGGAACGGAAATAATTGAATATTGGACATTTGCCCGGCTGAATACTGAAAATTAAATGTTCAACATTTCTCACCGCGATAAAACGTGGTAAGACGTCGTCTGAACTTTTTTAACATTGAAATACAAGAAAAACAATTAATACATACAAACAACATCGTCGCAAATTTACATAATGTAAACTTGTTAATTTTACTATTATCACTATTCGTATGGGAGCCGTTATATTTTTAATTCAAAATCAGAATAGCCGTGTACCCCAAAAAAAAAAAGGTTGAAATCCGCTGCTTTACACAATGTCGTGCTTGTGAGCCACGTGTTGAACCGGTGCAATATCTGAAATAAACTTTGAATATTGTAGACATTTTTAGCGATAGGATAATCGGTGGGGAAACTGGAATACGTTGTAATTCGTATGTAATGTATATCGTGTGTTCACGATATGAGGTGCCATTTAATATTTTCGCCGGACGATCTTAGATTGAAGTGGGATTTTCGGAGGCGAAAGGGATACAAAAATGCACGGGTTTCTTTTATCGATGTTTAACCGTTTTGTTAAGCGAATGCGCAATAAAATTTACTTTTTTTTTTTTAAACAATTTTTGTGAAAAAAGTTTTTTTTTTTAATTACAAAATTGGCATAGTTACGCGATGTTGAAATATAATATTTACGAATATTTAACGAAATTTTAACAATAATCTTATTATTGCTATCACCGATATTATTCATTTTCTATTTGCACACAGAGAAGACTAATATGTCTTACTTATTAGTCATGCTCTATTGTAATTAGTTTTACTAATTTATACTAGTTAGATAAAATATAAAAATAATTAAATGAGAAATTATAAAAATGAACATATCACGAATTTGTTTATTTAGATTTTGTTTAATAAACGTATCTAACAATTTAAGACTTATTAATAAGTTTTATTCAATTATTTGCTTTCCAAAACACGATTCCGAACGTATCAACAATTATTCTGGCGGTGTTACCGACGTTACCGTGTGTTTGATCTTTACTGAAATTATTACATGCCGCTTTTATTTCGTTTCTTAAATCTCGGACGTTAATTCAATGTTTTTTTTTAAATGTGCCCATAGTCCAATGGGGTTAAATCTAGGGATCTTGCCGGCCACGGAATTACTCGGCACTAGTTCGGTTATAATAAGATTATAGGTTAAAACTTCGTTAAATATTCGTAAATATTAAATTTAAACGTTCCGTACCTATGCCAATTTTACAATTAAAAAAAATAACTTTTATTACAAAAATCGTTTAAAAAAAATTAGTCTACCCGAATCAGTAGAACAAGAAATTTGAGTTGCCATTTAAAAAAAAGTATTGCGCATGCGCTTACCGAAAGGGTTAAACATTTGAAATCTATCTAAAAATGTGCATTTCGGTATTCCATAATATTAAGTGGTATATCGTGAACACATGGTATACTCGTATACATATATACACATATTTGTAACCATTGTATGCCATATGTAAATTGTTCTTTTTTTTTTTTTTTTTTTTTCACAGAATGTAAAATTATCGTTATTTGGTTTATGGTTTGTATTAGTTAAGACACCAAATGTTTAAATATTACTAATATTACTTGTATTTATAATAATCGTAAGTTTAATATTGTACCACACACCACATTTGTGATAGTACCTACCCAACGTATATTCTTCTGTTCGGTGACTACTGCAAATTTTAAAATCCGTAAAGACGTTGTAAATATTACTTTCACGCTGAACTCAATTAAACAAAGATTATTTCTTATCGGTGAACATGATATAATAGTAGGTAGAGTGTCAATAATTACGTATCTATGCAATTTTACGTAAGTATATTTCTATTTCTAGTATCTACTGTTTTGAAAAACAGGCATTGAACACTGTTTGCTGAGTTACCAGTTGCAATATTATACTAAAATAATAGTAGTCTATCTGTTAACACATTGAAAGACACTACTCCTATAGTAGTAAGATGAAAAAAATGCATATCGTAGCATTACAACTACAGCAGTAGCTGGAGGCGAACAACGGCAACGCCTTCAACCCGGAAACGGCGGTGAAAACGATGCTGGAGAACCCGACGAATAAGGGAGCAACGATGAAGTTCATCAAGGGGGTGCTGAAGGCGAGAGAGGAAGAGGAGCGTCAACGCCAGAGACCGGCGCAGAATCCTATCGCACAATTAAACTCTATAAATTAGTAGTAAGCACAAATTTGAATATTGCAGCTAAGCCTAGCCGTAGTTATAACGTTAAAAACTAAGTTGTAAATTCCGCGTGTATATGCTGTTGTAAGCAGCAAACTGTAAATACAAACCGTAGAATTAAGACCATTCGATTGTACGTTTTTAGTAAATAAGAACATAGAGTGTGTTAAGAATTTTGATTCTTTTTAATAAACGATGCGCCTACGGGGGAAGGATTACCTTGTCTGGTAGAGTTCCCACCGTAGGTGGCGATACCACAAAAAAAAAAAAAAAAAAGGTATTTAACTGACATATTCCATGGGAAATTATAACAATATTAATAATGCACGTCCTATTTTTAGTATTTTGGACATTTTATCGACGCTGATAAGATGTTCGCAGGACATTATAAATAATAACGTGTTATATAATATTACAGAACAATATTAATCGCATTTGCGCGTTGTAACGATTTTGTGTATTCGGTCTCATTTTTATCGTGAACCGCACGAGAGGTTGGTAAAATTTAAGGATATTTAGATGAGCGTGATAGTGATTCAAGTTCGTTATCGTTCGATTACTCGGATGGCTATGCAGATTATGAGCCTAGACAATCCGGGCCATCGTATTTTCCTCTTTGCCATCCATACGTTCGTTTGATTCAGCTGATGATCGTGTGCCTGCCTCCCCTGGGACATATAATTCTTATAATTTGCCACCCATAAATAGTATATTACTTTCGGATGAAGATAATGCCTATCAGTGGATAAAACTACAAGTGAGTCTAGTGATGATAACTCTGATACAGATAGTTACTGGTAGATAGTTTACGAAATGTTTTATAATTTGGGTTAATTATATTATTCAAAAAAAATTATTACTGCTATAACAGTACCAGTTACATTACTGCTATAACAGTAACAGTTTCATTACTGCTATGGCAGTAATAGAAAAGTGCGTTGTTATAGTTGGTATTGGAAATTTAAAAAAAATGATAAGTGTCCGTCAATGTGTTAATGGTTAATGGTCAAATAGTAAAATTAATATTGATGGTGATGAGCAACATGTAAAAGCGTGCTTATGTTTATCCAGTCTCTCGAATTTTCCGTGACCTCTAGATCGACGACAAAATCAAAAAAAAATAATAATCTTTTCATGGACATGCATTAACAACTATAATGTAAATATATATATATATATATATATATATTAATTATAGATTTTAAATACGAATAGAAAATAATTATGGATAATATAATAACAGTGTAAAGAGTATGGGTTTACATAGGTTATTATAAAAAATAAACGAATTTAAGTCACATATAATTTGAAAGTCCCGGTATAATTATTATATTGTGTAGTTTGTTTTAAATTTATTAATACTTCTTATCATCCTTTCTTTGCATTCTTCTTCGTTTTTTGTCCCAACATATTGGGCCAAAACAAAATAAAAAAATTATTTGTAATCATAGTATACAACTAGTGTATGTATGCGTGCCACACCATCACATATTTGTGTATGCACAACTTACATTATTATGTAAACTTAATCAACAGAAAATAGTTTATATTATTTCAATAGAAAAATAAAAATACTAAAATGAGTTATGTTTGGAAATATTTTGTTATTAATATATATATTATTGAAATCAAAAAAATTACTGCTTATAGTACGTAAAATCTGTTAATATGGATCTTCAAAAAAGCTTTTTAATGCCGTATTTTCTAATACTTCATCATTGTCCTGTTTGGATAATAGTTTCTGAGATTTTGACTTTTTAACTATGGTGCGTGATACTTTTTGGCGACGATGCGATGTCAATAAGTCGTATTTCATAGTGGTCTTTATACCAAAAACAACCAAACAGAATAACACTATGAACGAAAATATTGAATTGACAATGATTAAGACGATTGGCGGTAAGTTTGAAATTTCACTCAGATATCCTAGTTGCGTTGCCTTTCTCATTACGACATATGGCGTAAGACAGTCGCCTATCGTGACGGAAATTTTATCTTGCGGCAGTGGATCTGATGGAGGAAACTGACAAGATATTTGACCGGCGGTCAACGAAATATTAGAACATTCGGCGGAATGCCCCGCGAGTCGGACGGACAAGTCTTCGGCGCGGTAACCATTTCCCAAGTTCTCGCCATTTATGGTGACGTTGCAGCAGCCGTCCAAGGTAAAGTCCACGAAAATCGGGTTCTGGTACAGCCGGTAGAATGCCGAGTCTGACGGCGGAACGAATTTTACTAGTTTCGCGGCTAAATTCGCCTGAAAATTCACGGGTATCATTCGCATGGGATTAATCGACTCGATCGGTGGAGACCGGCAAGCCATGCACGTGTCGTTCAAGACCCGACAGAGGCCACAGTGGTGTATGGAGTCGAAATGGTCACGGACGCACATTTTGACGTCCGTTAAGAATGAAAAACGTTCGCCTCGCACAAATAGATTGGTACCTCCGGACACGAAACCACTGAAATTCTGACCCGCAGTCACCGTCGGGTCGGCCACGAACTCAAAAAGAGTAACATTGTATTGGATCAAATGTCGCCCGAAAACAAGCTTCACCCGACCCGACAGCGATAATGGAACCGCGTCTGCTGTTTGGTTAGTCGTCTGGTTTTGGCCGGCAACAAATACGGCTGTGCCCGTCACGCACTCGACTTGATTTTGGCTCCGGGATATTATTACGCAAGCCACGCCCGCGACCGTTACCCGCAAGTCGGTGTTCGAGCCGAAAAACTCTCCGCTAATTTTCATCCGGGTGCCACCGGTCGCGGGACCCCAAGTAGGCTGAAAACTCGTGATTTTCGGGTCGATGAAATGGAAATTGCTGTCGGATTGGAACGCCAACGACGGCGATCCAAGTACGGCCGGTATAAATTTTATCGTCGCCGGCCCTTCATTCGTGACGTTCGTTTTGTAGACGACCGGCACCAATGTACAACGGACCGTGCCGTTTCCGAAAGACGTGACGGGGAAACAATTGCGTCCGGCCACCGTGACAGTGATGTTGGCGTGTCCTGTGTTGTTGAGGAACATGACGTGCTTGTGTAATTCAATGCGAAATTCCGTGATTTCGGTCCACGGCGCACTGGCCGGTTCGAACGACCTAATAGCCGTGTTGTGTGCCGTGTCCATTGTCACTGTCGGGCCTTTAATGCCCGTATCCCGACCGTCGGACAGTTTCCTGATGTCGCAGTATTGGTATTCCGTGCTCGCCGAGCAGGTGTTGTTCGCCGAACACCTCGCACAGTACACCATGTTACGGTAGTCGTTCCATATGCAACCACTGCACGAGACCTTTCCGCAAACCCTGTCGTCCGACTTGTAGACTTTCGTGTAATGAACGCTAAGGTCGTCGAACACCAGCCGGTTGCCGTTGAACACGACCGATAAATAATTTATCGTCACGTAATCGGTGGGTTCCCGGACAGGATTCTTAATGGTAGACAGACGCCGGTCGGTGCAGTAGATTATATTGTTGACGACCGAAGCGTTGTAATAGTCATCGTTAATCTGACACGCGAGTTTGCTGTGTTTCAAAAATCCCGCCAAGCCTTTTTTATCGTTGGAAATCGTCACAATGGCTTTATTGCCGTCCGACCGGGTAGTCTTCACCGTGAAATTCGGGCAATACGACCGATTGAATACCGTCAGGTTTTTACGTATCGGATCCGCGTCTGCCGCGTCCGTACCGACGCGGCACTTTTGCTTGTCGATAGACCAAACGCACGGCGGTACGCTCGTGCAATTTGTGCAACTCCAACGCTCGTTGCATTCGACTCGGTGTGACGTGGACTCCGCCGGATCTTCTTTTATCGGAGACACTCTGTTGGCGGACAACAACGTCGTCTACAATCCGGAACAAAAAAAAAATATGTAGATTATTAAATCTATAGGTACCGGTATAATTAAATATATTAGTTTGTCTGGAAAACGATGTTTTTCGTTTTGTTTTGTAAATAATAATAATAATAATAACCTATTTAATAATCAAGGGTTGCCGTGCGTTATACGGTTATACGGAATGACGATATAACGTAGGAATTATTTGAAACAAGGCCGCCGAACTATTTATATTGAATTGTATTAAAAATTACCGGAACGTACTTAAAATCATCGACGACAATTATTGTGGGCTTACGATAAAATTATAAAACGATATCACTGTGTATAGTATATTTTTATTTTTTGATTATCTACGGTGTTTTTTTTTTTTTTATTATTTAAATTGTAACACTATAATTACGTATCGATTTATAGCAAAAACGGTTATCATTTGAGGGAATTCATGTGTCATGCGTTTTTTAGTCCCCAGACTGTTATTAAATATTTTAAATATCCATTACTATATTATTATTAATTTTTTTTCGCAAATGATTTTATTCGTGGTACGCAAACGTTTCAATAACAGTTAATTTTGCAATATTTATTAATTACAATTGCACACATAGTTGAAATTGCGCACGTTTACAGCATGTCAGGATGGCCGAGCGGTCTAAGGCGCCAGACTCAAGGTAACCCTTGGCCTACTCTGTAGGCTTGATTTGAGCGTTCTGGTCCTCAACAGAGGGCGTGGGTTCGAATCCCACTTCTGACAAATTTTTTTTGTTCGTTTTTTTCATTACGAAACCAATGTTGTACGGCTAATAATACGCGCAATGTAAATTTCTTTTAATTATTTATTTTTCATTTTAATAATATTTATATTTTAATAAAAAAAAAAAAAACATAACCATTTTTTAATTTATAAATAATTCAATTTATTTTGTACAATAATTCTGTATGTTTCATATTATATTAATCGAGTTAATCTTACTTTTTTTTTTCTTTACATTTCAAGAATATCATATTTTTGTTGAGAATAGGAAAGAATGACGTAAAATTTGAACATTTTATTATTGATAAATCGTCAATGTAACGAACGCGTTAACGGTCGTTTTAAATACTACAAAATATACATCTGTGTATATAATAAAATATTTTGCGCAATCATTTTGAAGGCATTAAACACGCGCCCGGCAATAGGTTTTTTGTATTTTAGTAATACTTGCTATATAATTTTTAGTATTTAGTATTATTATAATTATTATTTTTACTTTTAGTTTATAACATTAGATTAGAAAAATAGGACTGGTATTTTTTTCCTTACCATAATAATTATAAATATTCTATTAATGAATAAATGATTCCAATAGGGTGCCATCTTGTAATAATTTGTCAGGAACCTGTAAAATTTAACATAAATGATAAATAAATATGTTTGGTATAACAATACTTGATAAAAAAATGTGCTGCTAAACCATAAATAATTATATATGTTGCCTAAGTAAGTGTTAAAGTATAGATTCCCCACGATGTTGATGTTGACTTTCGCGAAATCGTTAGTTTTGAGTATTATGGGTTTGGATTTTGAAAATTAAATTTTAAACGATTTTGAAACTCGATTTGGCCGAGCTCTGTCTATAGGTACCTAATTACACAAAAATAATTAATAAGTACGTAGTAATAAGTAATTACGCTGACGTCGACGTTTAAGGAGTATAAGTATATAATCGGAAAATGTAGCGAAAAGAAAGACAATTTAATATCGTATATTTTGCCCGCTAATTTGGACCATACCAACAGGCTCCCCCCTCTGGAACTGCAAATAAACTCAAACTCGGGAATTAGAGTTTTTTTTTTTTATAGATGGAAATTGAAGTGATAAAAATGCGAGGTGGCGGACGAAAGTGTGGTGTTCTTTTAGCATCGAAAAGCCTTAAAGACTTCACGAATGAATATCGGGGGATTAAATTGTGTTAGTGTCAAGGATATGCCTTTTGGGGTTTCAACTTTTAACCCCCGCCATTACCATTATGATGATAAAATCGGATCGTTCATTTTTTTTTTTTTTTTTTTGAGAAGTAGTTTATTAAAGTAGGCTTTCGGCTTTTTACTGCTTTACATTGAATATTTCTATAATCCAAAACAGGCGACAAGGGGAAATTCGACTCTGTTGACGGGGAGCTCTGGCGCTACATGCATTATTATTATTTTTAAACATAATAATTCAACACGATATCTATAATCTCCACTCAACAGTATAACATAATTTTTATTGTTTCGAGTATTACCATTTGAAATATATAGCCGCAGACGTGGATAATTATTTTACATACGCACCGATTTAATTGCAGTCATTGCAGTTATCGTAATAGTTAAAAAAAATATAATTATTATTATAATATTTAATTCCAGTACCTAGTCGTGTGCATCTGGAGTAATCTTCGACTTATCAATTTTAGACTACCTATTTAAAATAAATTAATCGTCAGCAATAATTTATAATAACCTATATCGTAATTACTTTTCTAATATAATTATATTCAATTTAATAAGTTATCTAATACAATAAAAATCCGTAGACCAATAATATGCAATATTTTTGATTAAATGTAATTTATGTTTGTGTAACACAATAATAATGTGTTCAATATTTTGGACTTGCAATGCGATTAATATTTATGATACTTGTGTAGACATGTTATATAATATAGTGAAAATTAATTTTTTTTTTTTTTTTTTTCAACACTCTAAAGAGAAATACTGACGATATTGTATAAGGTCAAAAATAAATAACTTTTGTAAAACACCTAAATAGTGTTTAGGGAAACGATCCCTAAACATAGCAATTTAAGAGTATTTTTAATTTTGAGGGGCATTAAGGAGACGTCATTCTGTCGTTTATATTTTCATACTTCACGAATTATTGTAATGAAATGTAAAACTGCGTACAATAAATAATATAATAATAATACTATTGCATAATAATAATATATTATATTATTATTGTCCATCTACATGCCCGGCATAACCAAAAAAGAAAAAAAATGTTGTAGAGTGTGAGATTTTTGAAAACTCAACTTCGGGCGTGGAGGAGTAAAAATAGATTATTTCTTATATATTTTAGTGATAATTTATAATAGTGAACCTAGATTTTTTTTTTTTTTTAAAATAGGTACCAATAAAGTATTTATCCCTGAAATAATGAAATATTTTATATTGATAAGGTTTTTTTTTTTTCTATAAATTTTATCCTCATAGTGTACCTGTGGAGGACGGATGGTCAAAAATTAGCAGCCATATCTGCTATATACGTCTGCGAAAGCCTACGTTAATAGTATTATAGTGTTTTATAAAAAAAAAAAATGTTTTTAATATAATTACTATTATATATAATTACTATTATAATAGTAATTATTTTTTACGAATTCATACGGCAAACCCCATCATACGATCATAATAGTTTCAGAGAAATTTGCTAAAATTCTGATTTACGTACAGTGTAATAAAATGGTCATAAAATTATTAATACCTCGAGTACGAAAAAATGATCACGGGTATTCACGCCCACTATAGTGTAGATATTTAAATTTTCTGTTATTATTATCCTATATTGCCTACGTTATTGTATTGTAATTTGTTGGATTTTTAATAATTACGTTATTGTTATTCGTGGCTAAAATGTATGCATTTAAAATAAACGAAGAATTTACATTTATGTATTGATAGTTAATGATTATTTTATTTGTTTGTAAATAAAGGCCATATATTACAGACAGCTATCAAGTGACGGGTGGGGCAACCGAAACACTAAACTAAGTATTCAAATACTTAGAGGTGGGTCGAACGGTTCGAAGTTCGAAAAAATCGAACCGAACTTTAGGTGTTCGGTTTGAATTAATTCGGAAGCTGAACCAAGTTTTAGAATAACAGTTCGAAATCCTATAATTAATCCGAATCCCAACGAAATGTACGAACTCCGAAATAGTTCGAACGCAACAAACGTTTCAAATCAAAAACGTTTCCTCCGGTGTTCGTTTTTAAATTTGTATTTTGTCCATTGTCTATTTTATCGACGAAAAATACAACCGTATTCTGTACTATTAATGTTCTGTTAATTAATTTTAATATGCCGAGCTGAATAATTTTTAAATTTTAATTCTACAAAAATTAAATTAATACCACGATACATACTGTCTTCCAGACAGCAATTATTTTTTGTGTTACTGAATTAATTATGGACTAACATATAATTATTTTGGCTTTGAACCGTTTATATAATCGAGATTTCTAAAGGTACAATTTGCAAGGTTTGACATGTCGTTAATAATATGTCGCTTTTACTGGTTCGAGTTCGACATCACCCTAAATTGTTCGGTTCGAAATACAAATAAAAAATTCGGTTCGGGTTCGAAATCGCACTGAATTTTTCGGTTCGAGACCATATTTTTGAGTTCAACCCACCTCTGCTAAATACCATTTATATTATAATTACAATTTCGGATCCTAACTGTCATTACCCACTCATATATTGTGTAATGCCACTCAAATGTAAAATTTTTAAAAATAAATACGGTTTCACTTGTTTCCTAAGTATTTCGCGACATAATTATCATGAATATCGAATATATTCGTAGGAAACCCGTTTATCTATTTGAGAGATAAATTAATATTATAACACTATTAAAAAATGAGTTTATCTGAAACGGGCGCTATTACCCCAATTTCCCCTACGTCTACGTATTCATTGATTTTTTTTTTTTTTTAAATACATTTAATAGTCATTATAGTTTTCTAATTATTATTATTCTATGCAAGTTTTCCGAATACCGTTGAATAATTTCTACATAATCCCCCCAAAAAAAAATATCAGAGGAAATCGCTCATTCGTGATTTTCACCTGGGGGACCCTCGCCCACACCGGTTTACGACCGCGCCTGGATTCCGAAAACGATTTAAAAAATATAACCGAATCGTATAAAAATTGTAAGTTTAATATATTATCTCGTTAGTCGATAGTACCTCTAAGTGTTTTGCTGTTCGGTCGCTGCAGATTCTCAATGTTGTAGAATAACGTTAACAAACAAATAAACAAAAAATTAAATAATAAATAAAATAAAAAAAAAAAAATGTTCGCGTAAAATATCAACGTTGACGCGATATATATATATATATATATATATAAAAAATAAGAACAAAAATCATACACACAAACACCGATTAACGTTGAACAAATACGACGGCGTTTTAAAAAATAATATTATTCCTGTAAGTTTATCGCTATTTTAACGCGAGTGTAGTTAGGTGCCGGTACTGCTGTGAGCGTAGGCCAAACACTATTGGCTTTTCCCGTGGAAAACCGATTGTAATAAAAATTTCGTGTTATACGTATGCGCGTGGATATTGTATTTATTATTTATTCGATTCGCGGCCATTCAACAAACCGACGTTATCGTTAAGGCTTTCTTTTACATTTGCTATTACTGACAATTATACAATTATTTTTTATTCATAAAACAACATCGTTACGATATGGTGGCGATTAATCGAATTAAATATTATATTACGGCCGGTAATTGATAATTTGATTGGTATTACGCGTCTGCAGTGCCCCGCATTACGTCATTATCACTATTATAATATTATTATTATTTACTACTGCGACGGATAAGACGGTTGACAGTTGTTTTAAAAATGATAAAATACGAGATGGTTTTTTTTCGAGGTGGGCTGGAGGTGGGGTCTATAAAATGATCCTACGAGACACAAAGTGTATTATTAAATATGAACACCGGCTAATTTTCAACTATATAAAATATTTAGATTTTTCATAAAAAAATTTCGAACCGTTTTGTCGTGATGGGGCGGAGGGGGGGTTCAAAATAACATAATTTTCATTTTTTTTTTCATTACATTTTCTCGGGTCAAACTGCATAGGCGTGCGCACAGGTGGCCCGCGCTGGCCTGAAAACAACGAAACACGTTCATTTTCCCGGGCTCGATTTAATTTAACGCTTGCCCATACGGTTTCAAAACAAAACAAAAAAAAAAAAAAATATGATAATCCAGTATCCAACAGAAACCGACCGACAACCTGTGGTCGTATTCGTTTAGATTATATATTTTGTATTTGGTTAAATATAAAAACACAGAGCTAAACTTGGCCGATATATGATAGAAAAAAAAAAAAAAATTCTATTTTATACAACAATAATTATTGTAAATACGCGTCTGACGAAACAAACGGGATTCGCCGTAACAAAAAATTATTGAAAACTGTATAGCAGCGGAACGACAGAATTTTACATGTAAGCATTACCGATTTTACTTGGTTTTTTTATATTTTTTTTTAAATTAAAAATAGTGTACTCGTGCCCGAAAATATCGATCGAAACGAAATAATACGACAATATAATCCGATATAAAATAATACATTATATTAGTATTATAGTACACTATAATACTAATATATTATTATATGATTATGAACTGACTCTATGAAATCTCGTCGGTCTTTCTGTGGAAAACCGCGAAAAAACCAGCTTAACCAATATCGACTAAAATTTAATCAAACAAATAAATACACATTTAACCGTCGAGATCGAAGCGACGAGCTGTTGGCGGATAAAATTGCGTGACTATAAAACGTTTAATTGACGTTAGATTTTAAGATTAAAAACCAATTTGTAAAGGTTAAATGAAAATGTTCGAATACTTTTTCGGTATTCGATTATTTCGATAAGTATTTTAACAAATATCTGTGTATTGTGTTGGAAATCGAATATTTAATTTAAATACTATTCTAATAGTTAAAAATGTTTTCCATATTATTTTTAATTCGAAGCGCTTCGCACATCGCGAACCGTATTGAAAGCTGAACGCGGATTTCACATTTTAATTCGCACTAGTATTAAATCAGCGGCGAGAGCTGTACGAAAAAAAAAAAAACACAACTAAATCTTATGCGAACCACTCAAATACTAATGAGACAATACATGTGTAAAATATAAAAAATAAATAAATATTTGAATGTTTTTATAAATAAATACTATTTAAAAGTACGCTTATTCGAATATTGTAAAATTTACACTGTAAAATAACATACGTATTTGTACCGAAGATACAAATTAAAAAGCGTATCTCGCAAATCCAGATTATAGATCGTCGTTTTCCGTCGAGTCTTGCACGTCTACCGCGTCCGACTTTGGCGCGGCGGCGTCCGGATGACTTCCCGAAGGCGATCGGGATCCGGCGATCCGATCGACGTTCACGGTGTACCGTCTATTCGTTTTCAAACAGAACGCGCCCATGAACACGATACCGGCGCAAAGTACGAACGCGAAAACGGCGACGACGGCACGGAAAACGGTCGACAATTCCGACGAGTACTGGACGGGCTTTCTGAGGACGCGGCTCGTAAAAACGCTGCCGACAGTGACGTGGACGGAGTCCGCGGTGTACAGCGGCCAGTCGGATACGCAGACGATCCGATGTCGGGTGGCCGAAGTCACCGGGCAACGGAGTTCCGCGTCGGCCGTCTGCGGGTTGTGATTAAATCGTACGGTCACGTCGGCGGCGTCGTAACCGATTGGCCGGCCGTCGTCTGTTTCCGCCGTCGGCGCCGGGCCGTTGATCACCATTACCGTGCCGTTGTCCGTCTCGAAGTCGGTGTACGCCGGGTCGGGCGCCGCGTAGTAATCGCAGTTCGATACCGGGTACAGGTCCGACACGTGGTTGGCGAAACGCGTCCTGAAACCCAATTCCAAGTGGGACCCCGCGACGGACGGGTCGAGCGTCGGCGATTGGCACACCATGTGCGTGTCGTTGGTGGCCCGGCAACCGCGGCCGTAATACCGGGTCGCGTCGTGCACGACGAACATGGACGTAGTGTTGGCCGTGCAGGAAAAATGGACGCCGCGGACGGGCACCGCCGTGCCGCCCGCCACGATCCCGACCAACCTTTGTCCCACGTGCACGGCGGGCCGGGCGACCGCGTATTTGCGCACGGCACCGTCAAACTCCACTTCCACCAGGCCCCGGAATTGCGCGTCCCGCGTACCGGGCCCGGGAGTGCATTGCGCGACGCCCTCGGTGCGCCACAGCGTTTCGCACGGTACCGACTCGAGTGCGCCGACGTTCGAGACGTATACGCCGAACGCGTTGCCGGCGTCCAGATGTACGCCGGTAACGGTCAAACGGACATCTCCGTCGATAGGGCCACACGTCGGACTGAAACCGGTAACGGCGGGTTCGACCAGGTGGAACGTCTCCGCGGACGCGACCGTGTACCTGGTCCACGGGAACACGTACACCACCTTGACCGGGCCGTACGCCGGCCCACCGGTACCGTTGGCCAGCGACACGGTGCACGTTATCGTCACGTTGTCGGGCGTCGCGACGTCCGTGCAGGGCCGGCCGGCGGCGGTCACGACGATTTCGCGGCAAGACTCCGCTACGGCCCGGTGGTTGGTGACCGCGATGGTCACCGCCGTGCCGCCGGACCGCGGCGCGTACAGCGGTTCCACGGATCGGACCGTTACGCCTTTACACCAAACCCGCGTGACGCCGAACGTCCGCGCACGGCCGGGTCCGGTATCCGAGCCGGGCTGCGGGTCCGCGGGCCAATGCCGGTCGCCCGGACACCATTTCTTCGATTCCGATAGGGAATCGCCGTAAAAGAGCACGCAGTTTACGCAACCGGCCGCGTCCGTGTCCGCGACGCGGCCGTCGCCGGTAAAATAATAATCGTTCTCGTCGTCGAATTTCAATTTGATATTGTTGAACACGATCGAGAAATACACGAGCCGGTCCGCGGCCGGCCGGTAGTCCGTCTGGTCGCAGACGATATAACCGTCGGCCACTGTGGCGGCCGTCCGCCCGCACGTGTAATCGTAACAGCAACTGATATCGCGCAACCGGCCGACGAACGACGTAAACCCGTCGTCCAAGTCGTTCGATATCTTCACCCGGTGCGCGTACTTGATGTGGTCGCCGAACATCTCGCCGGAGTATACGACCGAAAACCGCGGACAGCGCGACGCATTTTCCACCATCAGCGTCCGATTCCCCGTTGCCCGTGTCCTATCCGCGCACCTTTGTTCTTCCGACGACCAACTGCATTCAAGCGCGCCCGTGCACGTCGGGCACGATTCGTATTCGGCGCAAACCGACGCGTCCGCGGCGTCGTTAATCGACGCGTCGCCTGCCGACACGCACAACAGGACCTGTGAAAAATACAACGGTTTTGTAATATTGTCATAATGAATAATATTTCGTTGAAGTTGTCGAGCATTTCACAAATAGCCGAATAAATTGTATTCACATAACCGATAAAAAATAAAAAACCGTCATTAAGAAAACTACAAGGAATATATAAAAATATAACCTCCACGACGCACCAATTAGACACAATTTTCCAAAATAAAATGTATAAAATAAATCATTTATAACAAACAGCGATTCCGAGCAAAGTCTAAAGGTAAATATTTGTAAGTGATCAATTGCAATTGTCCGATTTTTTTTTGTCTCAAATTGTTATGCAAATGGTGTAAAAACCTATAGAGTTTTTGAACATTAAACGATTATGAAATTATTACAATTATTGAATTACGTTCAACTTTTTTTTTTTTATATATATATTTTACTATTAAATACAACTTACGGTAAAGCTTGTGCTGAAATTTTCGTGTATTTTCGCCTGGGCCAAAGCGATTTTATTCACATAAAACCAAATAAAAACTAAACACACTAGAAAATTTCAAATAGTTCGAAATAGCTCAAAAATTGCCAGAATTTATGAAATCGGTTGCAATTCCAGGCCTCTGTGATTATTTTTAACCGAATTACAATTTCTCGAATAGCTCAGATTTCAATGCTTTTGCGATTGTTTTTTTTTTTTTTTTTTTAGAATTACAAGAGCAATTACAATTTCAGGTGCAAGTCATCGACGCATTATAATGTTGTATAATAAATGTTGGGCCAAGTTAACTTTGGGATTGTTTAAACGTACCAATGCGGTTATTCGGAATAGAACATTAATTGTCGATGGATCGTTCCAGAAATGTTCGTTTTTCCGTCGACGTTCCGTTACAATCATCGTCTTTGATTTCCCGTTGACTTCTACCGTTTGTACCGTTTTATCTGTTTAACTCACAGATTTCACACGGCGTAATCGTAGATTACGTTTTTTTTTTTTTTTTTTTGATGTATCAATACCTGTAATTATGATTAGAAAAAGAATTAGAGTTCCGTCTGTTTTTTTTTAAATCAAATTTTTCAAATTTTTTTTTGACCATATTTTAGAACAAAAAAAAAAAAGGCCGACAGTTCATGCCCTTGAAATTATTCTCCGTTTTAAATTTTTTGTGATCTGTGAAAACTTTAAATTTCAATTTTAAGTACTATAATATTTGGTCGCCCAGGCTATCAGACGGGTAAAAAAACCTCTAGCGAATTTTCAATCCTCTGAATTTTAAACTAGAAAATTGAAAAAATTATAAAAATTTTTGCATTTTTTAATAGTTTGTTAAATATTTTAAACAATTATAACGAATTACCGAATAACGATGGAATTAAGCGACCGATATTATTATTAATTAATATACAAAGTCGGTCCAGAACGGAATATGATTAAGTTCGGGACATTTTAGTTACCTAACTAAATATAATAATAAAAAACAAATTAAATTTGTGCTGTATAGTAGTTTTGAAATATTAAAATGTACGGAAAAATGCAAAAAAAAAAAAAAATGTATTTTGATGATGATGGGCTGGTAATTTTCTTCGTCTGTATACTTTTTTTGCTGAACTAATTGCATCGAGTTACTTAGTTTTTTTTAATAAAATATTATAAAACTCATTACAAGAATAGTGTTAAGAATGTGTTTTCACAATGATAATCGATTTGATAGTTTCAACCGAAAAACGATTTTTTTTTTTTTTTTTTTTCTACGATTGCCGATATATTAGTGGAGTTATAAACGAACAGTAAGGGGAATAATAACGGGACAAAATGCGTCCCGTATAACATTTCCGTATGACATCGGGACGTACGGTCACCCCGAGGTATATGGCAATATTTTTTTTTTCGGCTCTACACGGCATATGATTAAATACTTTTTAACGGAACAGGCGTTTACTTGACGTGGTCGATATTTACTCGATGTCGGTGTGGTTTTTTTTGTTTTTCGTGTTACGTCATTGTTTCCCGGACAGGCTTATAATATAGTCCGATCGAACGTGGTCCGTCTCTTTAGATTCGCGGCGACGCTATGCGATTCGTTATATCATCGTCGATTGTCATCTAGAACGGAATTAATACACTACGTTATGAACAAATTGACAAAAAAAAAAAAAAAAAAACCGAAAAATACGCCTATGTAATAAATTACAAAATAAATAAAAAAAATAATGTTGGACAAACTTAGCCCGGCGCATTATAATATAAAAGTTGCACACTGTAATCGAACATAATAATACGAGAATATCGTAAATAATAAAATAAAATTATTATTCGCCCAATTTGTTCACCGTTATTTTTTTTATTTTATTTTATTTTTTTTGTGTCTGGCGGATTTCAACATCGATCCGATTATATATTTATTACGAAATAATCTGCCCGATTTTAAAAGAATACCGACTTGACGACGTTAACACACAAACCTTACCCGGTTTAAAAAGACAACTGCGCGCGCACAAATTAACGTGTCCGTAACACGATATTCGCCGTAGATCGGTTTTTAACTAATAATACAATTGCGGTAAACAATTTTTTGCTCGTTTTTTTTTTTTTTTTGTTTTTGTTTTTTCGTTGATAATTTATTATAAAACCTTATCGTGCCTTTGCGAGATGATTCCCAACGACCGCGCGGTACGTATATCGATAGTCTGATATTGTGATAACGCGTGCACGGTCCAGAGGTTGTAACCTATATTATGATACAGGGTGATCGGTTTTCCGTCGTCGCAAGACGGAATTGGTCATTTAATGAATTGGTATTTTTCCGGAATTCTCGTCTTCTGCGAAGATTTATTTACGCCTCTAGCCGATTTACACCGCCCAAAGGGGTTTCGCCTTGTCCGTCTGCCGGACCATTTCTAGCGGAAATCAATAAATTCCGGCGTTGACGTTTTTATCGGTTTCCATTCGACGCGCAGCTGGCAGTTCGGTTAGGTCAGGCCGGCGGTTAATCGCTCGACTAAAACGCAATGAATTTATCGGATTTTCAATACGCAACGGTTGCCGATTGAATGTCCGAATTTGACGACATGGGCCATCATCGATGGTCGAACAAAATAAAAAATTAAAAAATAAAGGTAACGCGTAATATTTTCCGAGCTAAACGCCGTACCCCGTACTTCTATATCATACCGGAAGAAAAAAAAAGCGATACATTCGGGATCGATCATCTTGTATACCGTAAACAAGTACTGCCTCCTATCATAATATTGTTAAAAATATGTATTTTTTTTCCAAGCGTACTGTCTAGAAAAATAACCGCACGTTAGTCAATAATAACCCGTTCAATTGTACGCGGACGCCGTTCGTGTCTTTGAGACAGAATTTACATTTATATATTTAGTTTAATAAAAAAAATAATAATAAATAAATGTGCCAGTGAGTACTAATTATTATAGTTCAATGGTTTAAATTACGGTACGACTTGCTAGTATTAGTATTTAGTATTTAATATAATATGGTACGGACAAAGTCAAATTTGTTTTGCCTGCACAATTTTCGTTTTATCACCTTAATGTCTAACTTGTTATCTATCGTTAGGTTGCCTACTCGTTTTAGTTATCACTACCATAGAACGAACTACTGATAAGAGATAGGAATATTATTTAAATTATTAAAAAGCTAATGTGCTCCGTTCTTCTGTCGATCAATCAATATATATATAAATACAAACGTATGTCTGTTTGTCTTTTATGCATTCCTACACTATTCATCCGATCGCCAGTAAACTTTGAGAAAGTGTTGAGCGCACTACCGCAAAAGATTCCGGCATATTACATCCTATCCTACGCACATTTTATTTGCGATGCAAATATGTCAATTATACCATTGTTATGATATAATATTTATATATATAAAAATTAATTTCCGCATCACTGCTCGATCAATTTGGCTGGTTTTTTTTTTGTTGTCGTTGTGTTCGTAATTGTCAGTACAAGGTATGCACTAAAGAAAACTATTGGAAAACCCACCGGAAAAATTTGTTAGGTTTACTATGGAAACCAAATAGTATAAAATAATAATAATACAAAATAATACTGCGAGTTTGGTTACCATGATAAACAATGCGTACCGCTAAATCGGTAATCCTCCTCCACAAAATACGGCGGTTACTTGACAAAGAAAAAGTTCCATATTAATTTTAGCAGCTCAACATTTAGGCTCATAAATTTCTTTCTACTAGTCAAATTGAGTATTTAGATTTACAAAAACATGTGTTTATACTAACGCAACGTTATGTGAAAATTTCGAGTGAATCCATAGACTTCTTTTTGAGTTTTGCGGACAGAAACATACTGCATTGAATTTAAATTCTAGAAATGAAGTGAATCCAATTGCATACAATCTATTAAATAAAAATCCAACGAAAAAAAACGAGGAACTACGATCGAGGGTTATGGCGGAGTAAAAAAAAAAAAAAAAACGGATACCATTGGCAGGATATATTATGTAGTTCATCCGAATAACAGTGAACGTTTTTTACTTGGGAATGTTGTTCCACATGATCAAAGGTCCGATGTCTTTCGCAAGGAACCGAGGAATAAAATCATTTAAAAAAACTATCTGCTCGAATGTACCTTACTGGCCGTGGAGCTGGCAAAACGGTTTTAATCCCCAGAATACCAATGATACCAATGATAATCTACCATTCTGGTTTAGTAACAAAGTCCTCTTTTTAAATAGATTAGCGACAAGAATGTATACGAGACCGCGATATAGTAGGGACCTATAGTGTTGGACGAGGAATTGGGGATGAATCCAGTGGTATTTTATTTGAACATAGATAATTATTAATAAATTATTGTGCGTTTAATTTCGTATTGTATATCTAAAAATGCATCCGATAATACAATACGAAAAATTGCATTTAGTTATTACTGGTTTCTAAAATTGCAAAAATAAAACTTATTTTTTCAATTTAAAAAAAAAAAAATCTATAATTAGTTTTCTACATCAGAAATTTACTTGAGCGAATATCACTATAGGAATGATTCATTATATTGTATTTATTATACGAAAATTACAATATTTAATTTAAAAAATGTTAAAAACCAAAAAAAAAAAAAAAAAAAAATGTACGTTTAAATATATTATTCATCGCGTAATATATTAATTTCGCATTTGAACAAATATCGAGAACGATTTCGTTATTAGGTATTTGTTATTTGATATTTTCTTTAAATTGATACACGTAGGATACGTTTTAGTAACATGTTGCACAAGATGCTTTGCTGTTTATCTATTTTACGTGACATCCTCCTGGTGTTTACAGTTTTCTTATGTCCGCGGTTTTTGTCTGTTACGCTCCTCGAACGGGCACGTACGACTTTACTAACTCTTATTTATATTTATGAGGGCATTCTGGCCACTCAATTAGAATTAGTTTAACACTCGACAGTACTGGACGTGTGTTCTGAACACGCTTGCCTACGGTCACGTCTATACGAACCGTTAAGTCCACGACCTGACCCTCTGGTCTCTTTTCTCGGGCGGAGCCTTCAAAAGGCCCGTCGTCCACAAATTTAATCGCGAGTTTGTTTTTTTTGTTTGTTTTTTTTTTTTTTTAACATAACAAAGTTTTAGTTATACGATTCCGGACTGTAATCGATTTATGTTTTATTAAAGTATAGTCCATTAAACTTGGGTACCATTGTTCTCTTAACGCAATATCCACTTCTGTTACTGCGACTACCAAGACAGAGCCTAGCGTGACGAGTTGGCGGCCGCGTCGTTAAATAATTCACTATGAATACGTAGTATGCGCATATCAATGAGCGCGAATAAAGTGAGCTTACTACATACTGTGAGGTTTTATTCGAGTTAAGAATTTACGATTATACTATAAAATATCATCCGACGGTGGTAGTTTTTACGTTTACACCATCACAACGTTTACATAAAGATAAAAAAAAAAAACCACATTATCGATATGATATGAAATCAGTGTGACTTCATAAAACACATTTGGACGACAATTTATTTTTCAATATTCCATTGGAATATTTCTAACCGCGAGGAATATCACTTTTGAAATATTTCAAACGTGAACGTTTTTGGTGAACAATTTCTCATATCTCATATCTCTAATAATTATGCACATACAAACTAGTAGAAGTTTTTTTTATAATTTTTTATATCAATCACATTTCATATTATCGGAACAAATCGTAACAGCTATGTTGAAAAATCCAATAGAATTCATTTTGGTTAATGTTTAGGAGGGTATCGATGGATATTTTTGTTATCGAATTAACGTATACAATTCTGAATTCAAACCACAGTATTAAGTTCCTAACTCAACGGTATAACGTTTTTTTAAATATTTATTGTGTGTTTTGATTTATTGGACATTACGATTTTCGTCGAAAGTTCGGTTTGATTTTAATTTTAATAAAATATATTAAAACGTCTGTTCCAATCGGGGTTTGTAACATCAAAAGTAGGTAGTATTTTCGAATTATTACAGCGCAGTCTGTTGGGTATCAACCCGAAATTGAAATTCATTTACTACAGGATTAAACGATCTTCGTCGAATATTGTACATCAATCTACATAGAAATAATAATGTAACGACCGAAAATACTAACGCTACTGCGACCAACGAAACGATTTCGGCGTAGATAAGTTTGGAGTCGCGAGGGGCGGGCTTTTCCCGCAGCTCGTACGACAGATTGTCGCCGACGGTGACCACGATGCCCGGCTGCACGAGGTTCTCAAGCACGGCCCGCGGGACGGACGATTCGCACACGATCTCGTATCGGGTTACGGACGTGACAGCGCACTCCGCGTCCGTGGAGTTTTGCCGGAAGTGGACGGTCAAGTCGGCGGCACCGTTGTCCAGGTCCTGTCCGTTTATCGCCAGCGCGGAACGGTTGCCGCCGACCAATTCGAAATCCGCGTATACCGGGTCCGGGTATATTACATACACGGACGAATACCATTCGGATAGCCAGTACGGTTCCAATTGTTCGGTCGGGTAGACCGTCAAGAGACGCATGTCCACGGTTTTAGGCAGCGGTCCCGGCGGGATTTTCGACAAGTCGATTTTCGGGGACGGGCACACAACGTACGTGTCGGTGACGGCGTTGCAACTGCTGAACGCCGTGAGGTTCATCAGGTCGATGAAATTACTGTACGGACAGCGGACGTCGGACACCCGCACCGGTATGGTCGTACCGCCAGAAACGATCCCGCCGAACCGTTGTCCCGGTTCCGGTGTAACGTGGTCCGCGTACTCGAACGTATGGGCTGCTGGGCCGCCGCGATGGTCGGCGACGAATCGACCGCCGTCGTATTCCACTCGTACGGCGCCGGCGCCGGCGACACGGCCCCGGCCTGTCACGCACGTGATCACGTTCTCGGACTGCGGTTCGATCATCCGGCAAGTGGAATTGTCATCGCCGATCGTCACCCGGACCCTGTCGCTGGCGTTCAAATATTCGCCGGTCACCGTCAACCGGGTACCGCCCTCCGGGGGTCCGCACGACGGCCGGACGGCTGTGACGGCGGGACGGATGAACGTGACAGTATGCGTGGACGTCACGGTAAAGCTGGGCGACGATACGTACGTGACGAGCACCGGACCCTCCTCGGACGGCGGTTCGGACTCGTCCGCCGCCGCCGTCGACGACAACACGCATATAATGGTTTCGTCGTCGAGCGTCCTGGGGTCCGAACATTGACGGCCGGCCACGGTCACCGCCACGGTTTTGTTTTCGACCAGAATCCTGTGGTTGGCCACTTGGATCGTCATCGGCGTCTCGCTCGTCCACAACACGTACAGCGGTTCGACCGACCGGACGCTTATGACGTCCGGGCATGCCAACCGGACCGTCTGATTGTCGGCGACGGGCGCTGTTCTCCTGTAATTGTCGGCGTATTTTTTCTTGTACAACTTATACGAGCCCGTGCACCGGTTCCGGCCCGAACACAATTTCAAAAAGTACGTGTACACGGCGTCGGACCACGCGCATGTCGCGCAGTCCTCGTCCGCCGTGTCGCCGCAGTCGCGGTTGTAAACGGTGAAATAATTGTCGGCTTCGTTGTCGTACCTGAGCGTTACGTTGCCGAACATTATGCGGAAATTGTACACTACCGCCTTCCTGGCGGTCGAGAAAATCGACAGCGGGGCGCGTTTCGCGGTCATGCAGACGATCTGGTTGCCGTACGCCAACCCCTCGACGTCGCACGTTTCCAAACAGCACGTTATGACCGTGTTGTTGATGAACGAACCGAAGCCCATCGCGTCGTTGGATATGTTGACCACGTAGATAAAGTGCACGCCCGCCACGGCCGATCTCGTCGCCGCCGTGAACCGCGGGCAGTCCGATTCGTCGTACGCCGTCAAGCGGTCGACTCCGGTTCGCGGGTGTTCGGTCGACGGACCGCCCGCTAACGACGTTCGGTTCCCGCAAATCTGTTTTTCCATGGCCCAGCTGCACGCCGGTTGAACGGCGCATTTCGTGCACGTCCTAAACACCGAGCAATTGACATCGTCCGGTCGGATAGTCGACGAATTACCGTCTGACGGGCGCGAAAATACCTGTTGAAATGATCAATTTTATTTGAAACGATTTATTTATTTAGTTGTGGCAATTTACAACTTAAGCAATAAGGCAATACAGGCAAATATAGGCGGGCGCGTTTACAGAAATATTTTTCGATTGGAAGGGCACATGGGGTGTATTGCTCCTTTGTATACGTGCCCGGCAATAATTAATTTATATACAAGATATTATGGTAAAATTATAATTTAGAACGGTTTTTATGAGAAAGGGCGTAGGTCGTCTCCGGTCTAATATGCATAGATTCCGTGTGAAATTTCACGTCTTGTTTATCTTTTTTGTTCTTATTTACGATAAATACATCTGTAAAATAGCTGTATGTGTGTTAAAAACCGTCCAATTATTTAATTTAGCGTTCCATACTCGCGTTTACTTACTATTACTATCACTACGTGTAAAAACCCGTTTAAATATATTGCGTTTTTTATCGTACAACCAAAACCAACCATTTTGTTCAAACGCCGCTGTACGGTTCTACAAAAACATACATACAAATACATTACTACAAACATGATAAGTTATAATTCAAAATTATTATTATCCACTACCAAAACCCTCACGTTGTCTCAGCTAGTCGCGTTCAATAAATACACATACAGAATAGATAATAATATTTATATTATGTATATATATATATATATAAAAAAAGACCAGACATACTTTGCCTACCAGTGGATAGGCCACTGTTGTAGGTGTGAAGTTGAGAAGTGTAGGATATAATATATTGATTTTATTTGTTAAAAAAAAAAAAAAAAGAAATAACCTTTAACCTTTCTCATTGTTTAATGAGATTTTTCAAATCGGACCGGTAGTTCCTGAGATTAGAGCGTTCAAACTCATCAGCTTTATCGGATTATTAATTGTAAGGGTAATTAGTAGGGCTTTGCATATTTGTTTTGAGGATCGCCGATTAGATTAATTTTCCGGTTATTTATTTTATTTATAAACAGTATACACGTTGTCTATATCAGTGTTTCTTAAATTATGTACTAAGATCACTCAAGGGTTTCGCGAAATTTAAGTGCATTTTTTCAAAATATTCAAATCACTACCGACATGTACTACTGGAGTTGAAATATTTAGTCTTCTAAATTCTTTTCGCGAAGAGTAAAAAAAATACCACTGCGTTGATGTCTGTGCCGATTGAGCAAAGGTTATGAGTGGTATAAGTAATGGAGCTGTACAGCGTACTAAAAATATTACCAAAAACTGTTCTAGTGGGCAGTGCACGATACGTAGGCGGGCACTCGCTACAAAAAGGTTATCTACCAGTCATAAGAATGCTCGTGATAAGGTCGTTAAAATCATAAACTTCATCAAATCTCGGCTTCTTAATAATTATTTATTCCAAATCCAATGCGAAGACATGAGTAGTGTACATACGTCTCTTTTTTTACATACCGTGGCCAGGTGGCTATCTCGAGGAAAGATACTAACTCGTATTTACGAGCAAAGGGACGAAGTGCGTGCCTTTTTTTTTTCGGACACAATTTCGAATTAAAAGATATCTTTGATCAAATTTGGCTACATAAAATTGCCCATTTAAGTGACATTTTTACAAAGATCTATTAGTTTCATTTAATTGTTGTGTTTTTTGTTGCAAATAGTCCTTATATAACATGTCGCATTAAAACTATTGAAACGAAATAGGGGTTCCACGATAAAAGTGCATGTAACAAAAGGGTTCCACGGATAAAAGAACATTAAGAAACACGCTGGTCTATATCATACAGTTTTCGTTAGGGCAATAAAAATCTGAGCATATTTTTAGTGCATATTATATGGTTTTTAAATGCATAAAGTGCTTGCATATTTTGTGTTTTTTTAAGAGCCACGAGTCCTCTGTCCTAGTTATCTTCTGGTCAGTGGTGCGGTTATTATAACGTAGATCGATCGTTTGTGATCGCATCATATCAATTATTATTGATATACCAATATTGGTTTTTTCTTTCATAGTTAGTGCATTATAATAATTGTGTATAGAAATGTTACACTGTTTAATTCGATAACGCGTTATAATTTACATAATTTAAAAAAAAAAAAAAAAAAAAAAAAAACAACCAAAAAGACAATAGTCAATTATTTCTTTTAACGATTTCACATTATAATATAATGTCACTTATTTAATTATTATGGAATCGGCGATTTGAGTACCACATCGATATTATTAAATTTCAATTGTCTGTACAGAATCGATCTCGTCGGTTTATCGCAGCGCCTTTCTTATTGATTTAAATCGGAATAAAACTGCCTCGTAAAACATAAAACAATACGTTGTTAAATAACATTCTTGCCGAAAAGTTACTTTTCAAAAATAATCTAAAAATGCAATACAATAATACATCGTCTTTTTGAAATGTAACGAAGAAAGTATTTTTTTATTTTTGTTTTTTTTTACTCTATCGTTTCAAAAAAAAAAAATGTAAGTGTATACAATTAATTTATGGTCCATACATGTACCCGGTGTAATTAATATGTATTGATAATACATAAAATATATCTTTGGTAAAATTGATCACTTACGAGTTATAAGTTACCGTCAAATTATTATTAAAACTGACATAAAAATAGATGAACAATTCGTAAAAATGATTAATATCAATATTAATATTAATATATTAATATTTAATTTTGTAAAAATGATACAATTAAATAATAACGCAATTTACAAGTAACGTAAACGGCGTTTGTGATTCGAGGGCAAGTCTTGGGCTACGTCACAGAAGTATACCTCCTCTCTTCATCTCTACGGTCAGTTTCGAATATTACACTTTTGCCTTTAACTTTACCAAGTTATAGCTAAACAATAAAACTCATAACAAATTTTAACAAATGTGCTTTTTCGACTATACGTACGTATGCTTATAACAATTTATTATGTACAATGTACATTACGCATATTACGCACGCACAAATACTCGGGCATATTATTAATTTATATGTCTTTTGTACAACAAGGCCCAACACCCAACACAAAATCGTCATATATTTTCATTAAATATTATCTAAACGTATATTGCTTTTATAATTAGATAAATTGCTGAAAAAAACGTCTTCGTTTGGACGTATTTTGGTATATTCAATTCGATTATTGTAAGAATAGTAACAGTCCTTGCAATATAGCCGCCATGTACAGGGGGGGCTGGGGGTGCTGAAGTCCCCCATAAGATTTAAAGACGGGGCTTAGGTCCGCCATGGTTTTTATTTAAAGAAGCATTCGTGTCCGGCACGTACTTCCACAAAATAACCTTAGCATTGTTTTCCACGTGACAAAATAATAATAATAATAATAATAATAATAATAATTGTTTAACTGAGATAGACTACAGTTTTTTTGTTTTTTGATAATGGTCAAAGAATAACTATGATTCGATAATATGTATAGATTTTGGTAATTATCACGGTTAAAGATAGACAATAACTTATTGTTATCACATCACAACCAAGAACCTAATAACAACAACTTGTTACCACACCCAAACTGTTTATCAAAATACAAAATTGTAATTCACATAGTTTATATATTTTATTAAAATGAAGAAACTCTTTTTTTAAAAGTAGTTTTGTGCCAAAACCATTTGGAGACCCACATCGATTTTTAACTGACGAATTTTTGTTAATCAAACTTTGCTAAAATTGTTTCGATTGCACACGAATATCTAAAATAGTGAGCCTCTCATGATATTTTAAAAACCATATATAACCTGAATTCAATAATATAATTTACTCGTTCCGCCCTGGATCTCAGGTTTGAAGCTCTGAAATTTAGTTCCTTCGTCAGAGTTGTGAACTCGTATTTTTTTTTAAATTTTTTTTTTTTGATTCTAAACTTGTATACAAATTTCAATTCGACAGAGTGAAAATAGCGAGGAATTGATGCAGGACGTAAATTTATTATTATTTCTAATATATTTACCAGTTTGTCTGCAATTGTATCCCAAACGGTTTTCTAGAAAACTATACGCGTTTTCTAACTCGCAAACAGCTAATTATTAGACAACTATATTATACGCTCTTTTTACGACTGGAAACGCATTATTAAAAAAAAAAAAAAAAAAAAGAAAGAAAATAAAAATAATAACTTATCGCGTCCCCACCGAACCGAACGGAAACAAGTTTATGTGGTGATGAATTTTTTTTTTTTATTATGATTTGATTAACAACTGAAAATTAATATTTTAACGTTGGACGCGATAGTGACGGTTTACGCACTACACTTCCTGCTCTCCTACTCATATTCTACTCTTTTACCATGTACGAAATATATTTTTATTATAGAAAAAAATAAAAAATAAAAAATTACGAAATCTGTGTTTGATTGTACGCATACGTGCGCATAGATATGAGCTATAATATTACATTAAGTATGGGGAAAAAAGCGCTAAAAATATGCTAAACAAGGAAAAGAGAAAATTATTATTCATTAGTAATTCTGGTTCATTATCATTTATAATCAATTTATAAATTCGATTGACAATAATCAAAAAATACGTCCATTCAAATATTATTATTTGATTGACAAAAAAAAATATTAGGATTTTGATTTTAATAGTGATTTATTACAAATTGGTCACTGATAATAAGTATTACTGACCGATTTCGATTAAAAACACGTAATAATGTAAACAAATCTCAAAACGTCCAGAAGTAGCACTGAAATCTAAAAAAAAAAAAAATCGCAAAATACGTAAAAACATAAAAGATTAAATTTTATTTCTCGGAGGTAAGCAAATTTTATGCTATTCCTTAAGAATCTCATAAGAAATATGCGCAATATAAAATCGCAACCATGTTTATTACGAATACACACAGGCATATTTCCGATTGAGATTCGGTATTGGCACCGTACGATGTTTGTAAATAGTAAATACTCGCCGGCCGGAGTGTAATCGAAAAGGACGTCGGCAGTCGTCCGGGACAAACGATAAGGACCCGATAACGAAAAAAAAAAAGGCCGGCATAATAAATTCTGTATTTGTCGTCTGTGTTTGCGGTGTACACCGTACACAGACAACCGACGGAAGTCGTTTTATCGTTTTACAACAGGGTTAGATGAAAGTCGTTTTATCGTTTATAAATAGGGTTAGATCGCGTGCGTTTATGATGTCATCGGCTCGACTCGTTCGACTCATTTGTTTTCCGCGGTTTTAACGCCCGGGGTCGCGGCAACACCCCGTAAAACCAATTCCATAGGCCATTAGAATAAATGCATTTGTCGTGCCCGCGAAGTCCGCGTCCGGCGCCATAAACCGACCGTCCTGTACAAACACACCCGCGGCCGTGGTTCTACGGTATACAAAAATCAAATTGACAACCAGTGGCGGCGCGTTAGGGTAGACAATGAGACATTGCCTACCCAAAAATATCAAACAATTTAATTTTAAAAATTAGTTGTTTATTATAATATGATACCTACTGCATACTACCTATATAAGTATTTTATTTCTTCATAATTTTATAAATAAAATGTTATTTACACTGATTCGTCTCTACAGTGTCTGTGTGAGTAACGAGTATGACTAAATATATATAGTATAATTTTATTTATATCTTATCGGTAATACCGTAATCGCTCCGTTGTCGCCGTCAAATCGGTCGAGACATATTGAATTGTGTCTCACTATTGATGACGGGCGCATGACATGGTAAACGGGGGACGTAGTGGGGTATTACCAAAATTATATGTATGGAAGAGACATGTCTCAACGTAATATTTTAATAATTTAATTGCATTCCGACTGTGGCTATTAACGCACGTGTTTAATGGTTATATTTTTTTTCTTAATAAAGTGATATTATGTTCAAATAAATATTAGATTTAAAGATTTTGAAAAACTAGAATTTGTTGAAATAATAAATGAAAAAATGTTTCCATCATATAAAGTTAATTTTCCAGAAGAAAAATTAAGACAACTTTTTAACTACTATCCAGATATTTTTGATAAAGATCGTCTAAAAAATGAGCTTTACATAATATATGCAGATCCATTGAAATACTTCGCTCCTTTGGAATTTATTGATTATATATTTAAAAGTAAAAACATAAAACATTTCTTAAATATTTTTACTAATTTTTCAAATGAATTATAATTATAATAATTATAAATATTATTTTAGATGAGCTTCAAGAAGTATATCAAGAAGTCACGAAACTTATTCAATTAGAATTAACTATTCCTGCAACAACAGCCTCAAGTGAATGATCCATGAGGACTTTAAAACGTATCAAATCCTTTTTAAGAAATTCAATGACAAATGATAGGCTTTCATCTTTGTCTACTTTAGCTATCGAAAAAAAAATGTTAGGTGAATTATCAAAAGATCCAACATTTATAAACAATGTAATAGATGTGTTCGCAACAAAACAAAATCGGCGAATTGATTTAAATTATATTCAAATATAGTTATTTTATGTAATTTACCTACTTTTTTTTATGATGATCTAATTTTTAAATAAATTGTGTATAACGCTATATCTTTGGTCGTCTTGTTGTCTACCCTAAAAAATTGTTCACGCGCCGCCACTGACATTGACAACGGCAATTGCCGGTCACGGCGGCCAGCACCACCGCGGTCACGTATAATTCAATATTGATATACGAGTAGTACGCGTACTCGTAAAACTCACGTTTTCGCGGCTTTCAACACGACGTGTTTGACGGCGAGGAATAACCCGCGCACAACCGACAAACATACCGGGTTATACGTGGCTATTAGTGATTTACGTTACGGCACTGCGTTTTAACATTTACCGAACCGAAATCGTGTCTCCGGATTATCGGACCGTATAATTTCGGTATTTGTCGAATCGATAAAAGCCGGTTGGTTACTGCAACAGCGAATCGTTTTACCCGACCGATAACGATGTCATCTGTTCTAACACCCCGGCCATTGTTATTTCCGCTATATGCGTAGAGAAATTACGGCGTATATGCAACCATTGGGCGGTCCTTATTATTGAACTTTCACATTTTTTTCTGTCTCATCCGCCCCAACCGAATGTTTACAGACCGGTGACATTAATCGTTTTTTCGTTATAAATATAATTAAAACGCCACGACATACGTAATGTTCTTCTTTATTCATGGTGCAATTTCGGTAATTCTACTATGAACACAATGCGAAGGTAGTCGCCCTGCGCAAAACACTTTTTACAACCCGATTACGGATGGGGACGGTCGTCCATTAATACTATAAGAAATTAATTTCGAAATGATTACTCATCCCGTTCCTGTGTTTGTTAAAGGATTGAATAATGGTCGAAGTTTTTAGTTTTTTTAAATTTCATTAAAAAAACTATAGCACGTACGACAAAAGTACAACGGACATTTATTTTACAACTAAATATTTTTCCATAATAATTGTATTTAAATTATTTATCGTTAGTTACTTATTGTCTACGAATAGTAATCAAATACAAAACATTTAATTCTTTTAACAATTTTATAAGTTATTTAAATATGTTTGATATACGGTCAAATATTTTAAATACAAATTTTAGCAAGTTGAATAAGTTGAATTTTTTTAGTAAAATTTTAATTGGGCGGATAAATGAACAAAAATAAATAAATAAACAAATAATCACATTTTAAGTATTTTTTTTTTAAATTGTAGACAATTTTCTGTTGTACAATATACGTTATACAATATGATTTTTCGTGTTTGACTAGTGTCGTTTTTCGGACAACTGCCACCAACGCTACTCTAAAATCTAGACGTGTATCCGGAGATTTTTTTTTTCGAGGTCTTACCGCTTTTAGTATTACATTAAAAACGTTCTGAAACCCCAGAATGCACCTCGATTTTTTATTAAACACCGCTATTATTCTCACATGTTTAGGCCATGACTGATAATATCGTTTCAGAAAATACCTATACCGACGTATTGTTTTTGTTCTTTCCCAATACCCCGGTAGTATAATTAAAATACCGATTTTTCTTTTACACAGTTTAATGTTCAATACTTTGATTACATCGCGTATTATAATAAAATATTTAAAATCAAACAATTATTTAATAAAAAAAAAAAAAAAAAAACGAAGTGATTCTACATTTTTTTTTTTTTTTTCTTTTTTTTTTTTTTTAGAACACTTGTAATTGTTCACCGAGATTCGACGGCGTGCTTACATATACATCCATAATACAATAATACTTCATTATTATATAATATATTAAAATATATTATAATAGTAATATTAATAATAATAATAATAATAATAATAATCGGTGTTCATCAGTGATGTTTGGTGGCGGCGACGGCCGTCAGTATGGAAGAGTGGAGCTCGAGCGCGGCCAGCACGTCCTGCTTGTGCCGGATGTACATGCGGCCGTTCCGCCACGGTTCGGTCAGCTGCAGCGGTTTGAAATCGTCCCGCAGACACCGTTCCCTGGCCCCGGTCACCGAGACCAGGCAGAAGTTGCCGAATTCGGTGCTCGGGTATATCGGTCCCGTTTTCCCCTTGACCACCACGGACATGTTGAGCTGCTGCAGGAACAGCTGCACCACTTCCCGGGCCGATGTCGTCGGGCTGATGTGCAGTTTCAAGCTGGCGGGGTGCGGTAGACCGGTCTCGTACGCGGCGTACACCTGCACACACCGAACGGAAATTCATTACGGGCCGGAATCGTCTTTAACGCGACGGCAATGCCCCGGGAGGAATAATGAATATTTAAAAAAAAAAAAAAAATAATAATAAAATAAAATCGCGGAATTCGGCGAGTTCAATTTCAGAAAAAAAAAAAGTAGAAAAGTCATTTTCGAGTAATGGCGAATTCAATACGTTTTTTTCCGATTACTAGGACGGCGGTCAGTACAATTGCCATGATATTTATTTGTATAGAAAACGCAGGTTTCCCCATTAATTGTCAATAAAAAAAATAAAAAAAAAATCCAAAAAGATTTTCTCAGAAGTAATTAATTTAACAAAATATTATTAGTTCAAAGACAACGTGCCATTTAGTAAACACGAAACAACGTGCTGTTGCTAAAAATCGTTTTAGAAAAACTACGCGAGTTATGGTGACCGCACAGCGTTCATTCCGTTTTTATTTTAACCTTAAACGCCATGATTCACTTAAGGCTATTCGAATATGGATAATCAACTTTAAAGAAACGGGTTCAGCATTAAAAAAAGATGCCCACGCGAAAAAAAAACAACCATTCGTACACCTGAAAACGTCACTGCTGTCGGGGCCGTTCTCATGAAGAATCCAAGACGTTCTGCACGAAGACATGCGTTATCGTTAAATTTATCCATTAGATGTCTCCTGATTTGTCTACGCGCAGAAACATCGACATATTGATCAACTAAAAAACAAAATTCAAGAAGAAATCGCCAATACACATTTGAAAGTAGTGATGCACCGTGTAGTGGATAATATACGAAGTAGGCTAAAATAGTGATCGAGAAGACGATGGCCGTCATCTTGAGGACATAATTTTTAAAAAATAAATGGCATACGTGTGTTTCATTATAATGGATTAATAATAAATTCTTATTTATCTTTCCTCTTCTAATACTTCCTAACATTTTTATTTTTTTTTTTTTTAAACTGTTAAAGTGCCTTCGCTGGAAGGTATTTTTAATCCGTCCTTCGCGCCATAAATATCAAATTCATCAATTTCACTTATTGTTCAAATTATGTAACAGATTGTGGAAATAAAAACTATAGTAATAAAAAAAAATAATAAATTAAAATTGTTTAATTTTATAATTCTGTATATTGTCTAGGAATAAAACGCAATGTGAAACGGCCGGGAGTGCTTACCTCGATGATTCCGGGCGCGGGGACCGGAACCAACGCTTCGTTTTTCATCGTAGCGTCCGAAAATCCTTCGTCGTCCACTTTGGCGTCTTTGCCACTGAAAACGAATGCAAAAAAAAATAATTAATAACCAAAGACGCGCGTTAACGAGGGTCACGGGCGGAACACCACCGGACGCGTGTAGGTTCGCCGGCGGTACGTTCCAGCCAACACTCACGGCGCGTGATGATTAGGAGGAGACACCTTTGACTGTAGTAAATCCGGATCCGAACTGGTCTGCCCGTCGTTGAAATCCGGTTCGTCTTTACTGTCTGGAACCCATGTGAACATAAAAAACATTATTAAACCCGTACATTTGATCCCAAACGGGATTGCGTTTTACGCGTACCGTTGCTGGTTTCTGAGGAACAACTTTGTTTGCCGGCCAATCCGAATTCGCGGTCGTGCGCGGGCGGCGATAGGTATTGTTCGCTGCGGCTCATCTCCGGGCAGACGGACTCCAGCGTACGCATCGAGTTCAGCCCGGGCCCCGGCCAACTGCCGCGGGACTTGACCAGTTTCGTGTCGGGCAATTGCAACAACTGTAAACGAATAAGTCACGATCGTGACGTCAAACGGCCCGTGGAAATTCGATTACGGGGACTCCCGTACACCGGACGTTTCGGCGTGAAAAATTATTTTTAAATTCCGGTTTACCGTTGTTATTGCGTCGTACACCGCCAAACGAACCAACAGAACGTCGAATCAATTATATAAAAACCATAACCGGCGGTTCCCGTGACGTTTTCATCCCGCGGTGCCGTTAAAATATTCACGAGTATTCATTGAAATCAAAAAAAAAAACATTTCGAGACACGGCATTCGTTAAAATGTTTCGATTTTAAGGAATATTCGAAAATCGAGTACCGGCAGACCGGTAGCTGACTTAGATAATGCGCGCCTTTTGTTATGTATTCGGCCGGTAGAACAGGCAAATGATTCCCCCGGGATAATTATAGCCCCCCCCCCGTACGTTTATGCTAGGATATATACACCCGTCTAAATCCATAATAGAAGAGCCATACCGGGGAAGTATGAAATTCCTTTAATCGTAAATACTTCTAGACCAGAGTCATAAACCGGGGTCGACAGCCCGTGCTGTAATCACTTCGCGAACCTCCGATTTATACAATATAATATTATTATAAATTTTATTTTGAACAATTTTCAAAATTACTAACACTAAAACGACTTTTGAAAGTGTACAACAGCGATCGTACGACGAGAATAAATTACTACTCACGATTGTAAATTGTATTAAAGTTATAGCTCGACTGGATTGTGCGATCTACAATGATTTTCAATTCAATTTTAGATTCAGACCGAAACGGAGAACATATTAGTTTTACTTGTGATGTGCGTATGTCTGTTAACAACTTTTCTACCAGAAATCCTGCTCCGGTTTTCAAGTATAGCGTCTTTTTTTTTAATGCATTTCGGATCTACTCGGTGAAACTGGGAGAAGAGAACCCTCTTATAAACATTTTCGTTGTAGTTTTCTTAAAGATTTGGCGGGGAGAAAACGGGAAAATGTAATAGTGGTTTACTTATTTTTTTTGTTGTTATAAAAAATAATTGTAGGTACCCGAAATTTGCGCAGAATATTTATATTAGCCTTTTATGAGCGTGGGAAAACGTTTTGAAACGTTCTGGCGATTTTTAACCTAGGCATTTGAAATTTTCGCGTTTTTCAGTTTTTATTTGGTTTATTATAAAATTGTATTGGCCGAGCCGAAATGCTCGACACTTTTTATACGATTCTCATCGTGAGTTGTACATTGTATAAAAATCATAATGTAATAGGGTTTTTTTTTGTTGTTGTTTACAAGTGTTTTAAGTTTAAATTTTAACGAAAATCGTAAAAATCTCGACATTTCAAATGATGTTTAACGTATGCGTAATGACGGTAAACCAGTTAAAATTATTTTTAACGCCGAAACGGGCGGGCGTGCCAAGCGGCGTTTACCGAATTGCTTTTGCCGGACTTCATTTCTAACTGACTATTACTGGCGCTTTTGGAACAGTTTGTGTTGGATATTTGCGTCTGGAACAACCTCTCGCGCGCGAAGTTCATCACGTCCAGCAACCACCGCAAATGCTTCCAGGCGGTGTTCAGGTTCGCCTCGAGCGCCTCCACGGTGTCCAGCCTCTGCTTGGCCGTCTCCAGGTCGGACGAACTCCACGCCTGCCGGATCGAGTACCGGGCGTCGTCCGAGTCCAACTGCACGACGCTGGATAGCCGGGCGTACAGCAGCAACGTGTCCGCCTGATAGGTGCCGAAGTGTATCATTTCGAACACCTGCACGCTCAGCGGCACCAGCTCGATCCGGTTTAGGTGCACGGCCGACTGGTTGCCCTCGCCGACTGCGCAAGCCACTTCGGCGGGCGGCACGATCATGATGAGACTGACGTCCCGGTCGACTTCGATCACTTCGCTGGTGTACACCCGCTGCACCGTCCGTTTGTCTTTCGGTATTTGCACCAGCGAAAACAGCCGGTTGGTCGCCATCTTGAACTGAGAGGCGAACCCGAGACACTTGTACTCGCACGGAGCTCCGGCGCCCTGTTGGAGCCACAGCCATTCTTCCCTGCATCAGTACACACGCGCGATTGGTTAGATTAGCGGTCGATTTTATCGAGATTTATTACTCAATAACAAATATTAATAAATACATAAACGTAAACAAATATATATATATATATATAAGAAATAGACATAATATAAGTCTGGAATATTATATTGTTAATGTTGTGTGTAAATACAACGATTAATTTTCGCCCTTGCTGTTCTATTACCCAAACGGTTGATATTACGCACGACCCATAGAATACTCCAGAATTCGTTTTTTTTTTTCTTCTTATTTTTCAACTTTTTTATTTATTTATATTTCACGTATATACATTTGTTTAGTTTCCGGATAAACTTACGCGTTCACATGGGGATTGTCCCGAATCTTGCAGCAAACAGGCATGTTGGGATTTTGCAACGGAACCATAACGTGTAACATGTCCACGGAGCTTCGCATCAGCAAATACCCGACGTACAAGCCCTTCTGTAGTTTCGAGTTGCTCGTCTGATAGAACATTATTTGGTCCTGCGAGATGCGAACAAACAAATAAATACATAGTTTATTTATACGTTGCGAATCATCGACGAGCGTACGCCGGATTGATTACTGTACGGGGGTTCCCGTCTAGCATAACGACATACTTGGATCGACGATATCAATAAGTCGGTAAGGTTGTCGGAACGAGAAGACTTCTTCAGAATCTTAGCCATCGGCGTCCATTTTAGGTTTACGACATTTTTCGGCTGACACACGTTGTTCACCGTACATATCACAGTCGTACCGTCCGAATCGCGGATCGGTTTGTAGTACACTTTTCCAAGATCTTGCGTATTGAAAATGTCCTGAAATCGCATTAGAACCATGAGCTAAAATCTATAATAGAAGTACTGTTTTTTTTTTTCTTCAATTCCGGACTCTTTTTCGACTTACTTGCATTTGGGTGACGGCCTGGATGAGTTTCGTTCTGAAGGTAATCGAACTGTTCGTCGACTTCTCCAGATCGTCCTTAAACCATTTGAGATCCTTCCACGCGAAAGCTATTTTGTAGAACCAATGGAAATCGTTGAGCATTTCTTTTGGATACGTGTCGTCAATCTCTACCACGGGCAAGTAGTCCTCGTTGGTCACCAGAACTTTGTCTTCGTGGTACAGCAGACAAGAAAGGTATACGCCTCTGTAGGCCGATAATTATTATTATAAATGATAATTAGTTTTCGATTTATAAAACTAAAAAAAAATGTCATCCTTATAGTTGTCCTACGTAATCGGGAAAACGATAATAAAAATACCTCCGGAGATTCTTATGAAGTTTAGTATTGCCGCTAAATAATTGTTTGAACGTCGGCGGCTTCCTTCTTTTTGTATTCAACGTACAGTCATTGCCGCTGACTTCGAACGACGACCTGTGTAGGTCTGGACGAATGGAGATCAATTTGTCGAGTATATCGTCCATCTTGACTTTCATCGTTGCAGAACATCGACGTGATTCTTGACCGACGTCCCACCAACCTGAAAAATGTCCAACAGCCACAACCCGATTAAACATTTTTTAATTGTAAAAACCTACTGAAAACGGTACTCACTGGAAATCGTGACAGATACTGGAGTCGGGTATCGATAAGCACTGGATTCTTTCAAGTTTCCCGCGCTGCACCGGAAATAATAAGTCTTTCCGTGGTCCAAATTGTTTATGGTAATTTCACCGTGGGTAGCGGGTAAACATCGACACCCTGTTACGTTTTTGAAGGATTCGGACGTACTCCATTCAACTGTAAGAACATCAAAGAAAATTGTGCAAATATTCCCCGCCGATTAAGTACATAGATTAGGTGTGTTTGTTTTGAAAATAACATTCCGTGTGATACAAGTCTGTGTCGTAATGTTAATAGTCGCCGTGCAAAAACAATTAATTCTGATATAAAATGTATGCGAAAATAAAAAAAATTATAATTAATCTCGTATAATCGTATATAATATGATTTGTGTACAATTATTATTGTTATATATATATATAATTGTCTATTTCGCGTATTAATACAATCTATTATAACGAACAAGCACTAGAGTTAATTTCATTGAAACGTATGAATGGAGTATATTGTTGTATGGGTGCGAAGCTTAGACATTGGGGAGTACGGGAGAGTGAAACTGCGGAGGCGGTGGTTGAGTGGGCGCGGCGAAGAATGACGAAGACCTCGTGGACTGAGACAAATTCAACTGAACAAGTATTGCGAGAAATCGGGGAGAAAAGAAGCTTAATATCACACATCCTGAGAAGAAAAACCGATCTTTTAGAACATATTTGAAAACCGGATTCAAGGACGAAAAACAAGAGGATCAAAGAGGACTTTAAAGACAATGAAGACTGGCATTTGACAGGGACATTTGGATTTTCCGACAAGGCGCTGCTTTTAGAGTATAAGTAGATTTCAAACGAAACGAATGTTCATTTCATAAAATATAATTATTTATGTAGGATACTGACCGTTGAATTTGGTACATATAGCGCTATCTGGATTATCGGCTTCTATACAAGATATTTTGACGCTATCGTTTCCCGTTACCTCCACGATAATTTTCTCGGGTATATCTGGCGGTTCTGTAGAAAAAAAAATAAAAAATAATTACAAACAAATAAACGTTTAGTTTACCATATAATATACATTATTTTGCGAACATATTACAACGGACAGAAATATTATATAGTTTTACGTATTGTGTTTAAATATTATATGGTCTTCAAGGAACTCGTATGCATCGATGTGTTCGTGTTTAAACCATATCTCTGCTTTATTATTATTAAGGCATAGGCATAGGCACAGTCGAGAATATTATTTGTAAAAATCTCCGAACGCTATTAAAACGACAACTACAACATTCGAGGATATGTTCAGCGAATTGCTCTCAATTCAAATTACGGCGTTCTTCTCATAAAACACTTGGTTTGCTGGTTAGTTCGTCTGTTGCTCGAATATCGGCTCCGTTATCTGGAATCCATCATCTTGCTATGAATCCAGTATCATTGCAAGAGTTTTGCGAAAATGTATAACACTTTCCTCGTATACTCCACGTGAATACTCTCCTGTCTAACAAACCCCAGATTTGCCCTTCCCGTCACAAGCTAGGTCTAATCTGTTTATCCGAACTCCTCGCACACGAAATCCTACACTACTTTCCCTAAATAGTTTTCGAGTTCCTTCCCGTCTCACGAGATCCTTTCTCTATCCCTATATATTTTCATCAACAAAATGAATCCCTTTTATCGCATTACGCTACATATCTCACTTATAACGTTAGTCATAACTGTTGTCATATTTTATTTTATCGTTATTTACGGGCTGTTTTTCGTTATTTAATAACCCATAATGTATTCAGTCTATCGTCTAACGTTCTGTTTTTTGATTTTTCGTTTGTGTTGAGGTTCAAAAACTCGACGGCTAGTATATGCTTAACATAATGAAAACCTCACGCGCGCGCATTTGTTTTACCGCGACTCAAACATTATTGTATTTACACAAAATTACTGGTTTTTTTTTTTTTTTTTTTTTTTTTTTTTCCCACTATGTTTTACGAAAAGTCATCATCGTTTCTCACGAGTGCGCTCTTCAATATTATACATGTATATATTATATAGTTTTCCGTTCAAGGCAAACAGCATCTCCGTGCGAGCGCGCGCGCGCGCGTGTGTGTTTGTGTACCATGCGTGTCAAATCGATCTTCCGTTCTTCTTCTTCGTCTTCTTCTTCAAAATCGTTATTATTATTCCGAGTGAAATTACTCCGGTATTTGTTGTTGTTGTTGGGTAGCTAAAAATACGGGCGGGTGCGTAATATGCGTATTACTTACTGGCGTGTTCGAAACCGATGAGCATTTTTTTTAAGCCTCTTTTCCGCCTTTCCCACAGCGCCAGCGATTTCGTCTGCAAATTGTCCTGGTTACCGCACAGCCGGAGTTCGAGAACGCGCCTTTCCGCTTCCCCGAGCAAATTCAACAGGTGCGTTTCCAAATTTTTCATACTGGTCTCTACAAAACGAAAACGATAATAGTACAACGGTGCCGTTGTGTACGGGTACGTAATTTTTTTTGTGTTTTTTTTTCCGATATACCTTCCGTGGCGCCGTAAGTCAATAGGAGTCGGACCAGTTCTCGGTTGTTGCCCAGAAAAGCAACGTCCAGAGGAGTCAACCCATCGCTATTCACGCTGCGGGGGAAAAAGTAAAAAAAAAAAAAAAGTAATAAATATGTGGTAATAATTTTTTTATCGTTATCGGGGAGGAGCCGTAGGGGTTGTCAATACCGACCTGTTCACTTGGACCTCGCACGTGGCCAATATGTTTCTCGCCTTTTCCAATTGACCGTGTTCCACGGCGGAAAACAATCCTGTAAAAAATGAAAATGAAAATAAATGAAAAAAAACCTTGTGCAATAAAACGCGCGATGTCATACGATATTATCTGACGGTCGGAGTTTTTAATTATCGTATGGCCGCGTAACTTGCTCGTATTATTTTTATATAAATATCGTAACGCGGGCCCTGCGGTTTTGGCGGACACGTGAAAATCGTACCTAATGGTAATAATGACTTCAATAACGACGGGCGGTTTCGACACGAATAACAATATAATTATATCGTTAACTTTTATCTGCATTATATTGTAATAACCGTATACGTATACCGTGAAACCTGTTTTTGTGTCTGGCGGTTTTGCAACCAGAACCAGGGCCTCGTCGATTTTATTATCGTGTTAAAATAAAAAAAGTATTAATGTGTCATATTTTATAATAATCGTCAGCCGTTATTCTATTAACGAGATTGTTCGACGGCGGACGGATTTGCTGTTCCGACGACCGGAGAAAACGTCCAATTGAAAATGCTTACGTTATTATTGTGTTTACGAGAAAAAAAAACGATGCGAGATTCGAATCGGCGGCGCTCAAATGGAAAACTCGACAAATAATAATCGCTAAATCGTTTTTAATCAAGACCCGGGAATAAATAAACGGTTTTCATTTTTTTTTTTTTTCTTTTCTTTTCGACAATATTCCGGTCGTAATGCTTAATAAACACGGTTTTCGGAAAGTCCTAAACGATTAAGAATAATAATGACGTAATCTAATAGCCGAAAATGTAATTCAGAAAAAGTTTATGTGTTTTAGGACAATCGAAATAAATATATTGAATTTATGACAATTGTCACAACACTGCGTACTATTAAATTAAACGCTTTTGATAAAAACTTATTTTTATTTTTGATATCATTCTAATTTGTGCGACTCGCAGTTCATTTCAATAGATTTTTATTTTAGAGCATTTTTTTTTTTTTTTTTACAATTTTTTCCAAGAGGTATTGTTTGCAATGTTTACGATATTCGAGTTTTATTTCTATATTCAACGTAAAAATATTACAGGACAACCGAAACCGGGTATCCGGGGGCGGGGAGCACGGGGAAAAAATGGCATCCCCGTTAAAAAAAGAATTTAAAAAAAAAAAAAAAAAAAAAACTACTTTCTTTACTATGATTTTGTATGTATTCATAGGTTATTATCAATCCCATTGTGATCTTATATTATTAAAAATGACAAAGACGCGACCAAAGTCCGAAAAGTTTACCAGGGGGGGGGCTTAAGCGATAAACGATTTTTATAGAGCTGGTGATGGTTTTCGAGGGGGCTAAAAGGTCTAATCTCCGTAATTGCACTCACAGTAAATGCGTTGACCGTTTTTTTTTTTTACAATTGCTTGATGAATTGAATGCTTAATATATTGCACATATTTAACAAGCCTAAAAATTAATAAATTCACGGCGAACCTTTAGAACCTTTAGAATACTATTCCGGCGGACACGCGCTTTTTGACAAAAAAAAAAAAAAAAAAACAATAGTATATAATTTAATTTACACGAGATTACGCGAGGAAACCGACACCATCAGGCATCAGAAATAAATTATAATGTTCAGAGTCCTGAAATACGTCGCGGGGCTCGCTTAGGCTAAACGATTCCGTCTCGAACCGTCTGGCATCGCAAAGTCAGCCGTGCGTCAGAACGTTTTATCAACGTGACCGGATTTGCTAAATTTCCTAAAATTTTTTTAAAATTTGAAAATCGTTTTGAACATTTTTAACGGTCGGTTTGAATTTAAAACTTTTCCACGGGTCTACTACCGGTGGCCAACGTAGGTGTCCGCTGCTTGTTTAATTAAAATAAGATGATCCCGAACGGATAATGTACAAAATACTGACCAAAAGATTTACTAGCATTTTTTACTGGATGTCTACATCGTGAAACTATAGGAACAATTTTTTTTACGTACACGTACCTCGCTAACAAAACATCCGATTCTTTGCAGTTTACGATCCTTCTAGAGTGGTTTCCCGGTCAGATACATATTCTTATTGAATTTTTTTTTTTTCGATTTACCTACATGATATGCATTTGATATGTACTTGAAAATTAAATCATCGATGAACCGCCAACTCGTATGGGATTGTAGTCTAAATTTCAAAGTTCGGGAAAGTCACCGACCCTCTTATGTGCCCCTCCTCCCTCTATATTCGGCCCCCCCTATTTTACGATATTATTTAATTTACTGATTTACGAAGTGTACGTATGAACGTATGGGTTTACCGTGCAAATGAATGTTGATGTTGTGCACTTGTGATTCTCGTGCTTTCGGGTGATGTTGTTGGCGTTGTTTCGTCTGCGTCTCCGAAGTAGAACCATTGTTTCTCAGCGACGATATCGACGTTCCTGTAACGGAATACAATAAATTATTATATAAATAACGAGACGATTTCAAGATAAACGCCGACATTCGGGACGTTAACCACGCCGGCATAACGCCGAAGACTTCGCAATACCGTATATATGGTCAACTGTTATCACTACTTTTTTTGTGAAAACCGTGACGAAACGTCTAGCAGAGCCGCGACGAGGCTTTTCGGCGACTCCGACAACACAAAATTACATTCGTTGTTATCCGATCTTAAAAAAAATTGATTAAGTCTTCCTGTCCCGATTTTTTCGAACATTTCGCACTATACTCATTTTTTTTTCTTTTTTTTTTCAAGGTACTTTGAAGTGCTCAAATGGCTCGAACCACAAGCCAACGAGTGTTGGCTAACCCCAACCGCCATATTCTTTTCAGATAATCTATTTTATTCTTATGTTAATAAAACAAGTGACACTTGTTTTTGTACCGATGCGACACATTAGATTTGGTATTGCACAAAGTGCGTCGTACTGCGCGCATAAAAACAGAAACCGAAGTCCGTCCAAGTTCATTTTCATTAAGATTTTTAAATATTGCTATATTGTGTATATAATAAACTTTTCCAAGACCATGTTCTTGGCCTGAACTAGTCATGGAAAGTCCTAGCTGCGGCTCCGGTGTATATTATATGGGCACGCGTTTCTCGATACGAGAGTCAAGCATTATTTAAACGGCGGTTTATGAACAAATCATACTAGTATTATATCTACACGCACGGAATTATGTAAATAAAAGATTGTATTATATTGAGTATATATATATAAAAAAAAAAAAATAATAAAATAAAAGAAACCGACGGCACACCAAAATATTTTGTTATCTCTGTCTGTAGTGGCGTGTTAGGTCTTCGACGAGTTCGTGTACACGATTACTATGTACAGTCATAAATATTATTATCGTCAGCAGAATTTCCCTCCGAAATTCGTATTGTTAGACGTGATATTTTACCGGCTACAAAAATATATTTTACGAAGCGAAACACGTGAATTCATCACATTAATCATGGGCGTAAATCGTAAACGTAAATGGCGTCACGTTGTCGTGTAATCTTCTACGCGTCGTGTGGGACGAAGAAACAAGAAAATCATACAGTAATAGCAATTGAAAACGGGCACCCAACAATGACGATCGTATATTTGTATAATACAGGGCGAAAACTACTAAATGTTCAATTTAAATCTTGCAACACGGACGACTGACGATGGTACAGACGGGATGTAAATCACTGCTGAGCAACGAGCACGGACTTTCATCCGACTTTGTTAATATAATACGAATGCGCGCAAATACACATTCCAAACGAAAATTTGTAATTTTTTTCCCTTCAAATAAATCGACAAAACACGATTTTATGTATTGAATATTCATATTTCTTGGGCGCTATTGCTGGATGGCCTCCCTCCTCATGCCTTGTATAGTATAGGTTGTAAATATTCTTTTTTTAATAATAATAATAAAAAATATTCATATGACTTTTCGGCAGATTGATTAATACTCGAATTAATTGTTTCCGCGTCGTTCCGACTTTAAGTCGTAATAATTTCCGAGGGTTCTGTCACTGGACAGCTTCCCTCCTCAAAAATTATTCACGTTATGTAAATATTCTGTAATTATCCTATTTGCTTATTGCGCAAATGCTACAGATTATAAATATTGTTTATTGAAAAAAAAAAAAAAACAAAAAACAAAAACAAAGGCGTAATATGATGTTATGCCATATAAAAAAAAAAAAAAAAAACACGAACAAAATTATAAAAATTCTCTCGGGGGAGGGGGGAGGTAAATATTAAAAACACGCCAAAGTAATTTAATTTTTCATCTCGTCGAATACAACGCTTGCAAATTATACGAGAAAAAGTTTACTTTTCGTGACAAAAAAAAAAAAAAAAAAAACTATCAACAACGTCCTCGCATAACTTTTGTTCGGACCGCACACAATATAACGGGATACAATACTGTGGCGTTTTGAAATGATTAAAAAAAAAAAAAAAAATAGAAGTAGAAAAAGAAGAAAAGGTAATAAATTAAAGGACTCGTCGTCGTCACGGCGACGCGGGCCGGCCACCGATGGTATTTCTCGGGTTTGTTTTATCCACCTGAAACTGATATACACTCGCCGGTATCGTAACCTCTCGGGGCTGTGCAAACGTACGTTGCAAATCGTTAAATCGCCGACCAACTCGTGTTAACGAACCCGTGACCGCCGACTAGACGTGTCCGCGTATGCACGGAAATCGATTTCCAGAGGCACAGCTTGTATAAAAAGGCCTTAATCCGATTACGGACTATTGATAAATACGGCTCGGGTTAATTGTTATTTTCGCTAGTTATAGTGCTGGGACGGCAACGGGAAGGTGCCCATGATCCCGTGACGAGAAAGCCTTTCTCCCCCTTCCCCGTAATCGCCCGCAGAACTCACCTTTGTGTGCTTTGTGACGATTTAAAAAAAAAACAAGAAAAAAAAATTCTACGCGAGAAAACGTTTATAAATGCATCACCGCCGTGTTACGGATTCCCGGGGGGTTTTTTTTTTGACCCTTTGCCCCGCGGTCTGTTTATCGTGTACACGCGAAACGTCAATAGTCTCGCCTAACCTAACTTATGATATTTAAAAATGAACCATTTTCCTATTAAAAAAAAAATCTCTAAATTTGCAATAAACAAAATTATTGACTTGTCACTTATCGATATATGGAAACCGTTCCGTATGTTGAATTGGACCGAACAATAGACATTTACAAAGCGCCATCGAAATCGGTTAAGCGGTTTATCCGGGAGATTAACGTAAACGAACACGGTGACACGGGATTTTTATCTATAAAAAAATAACAGTACCAAGAGCACCAGGTCCGCCCCCTCGGTGAGAGAATTTCCGATTTATTGCCCGGCCCACCACCGCCGAAACCAAAGCTTGTTTCAAGAATGTTCTGCACACGGCCGGGTGAATATATCGCAGGAGGGGTTCACGTTTAGTGTTCGCATTCCTAACAGCATATTATTTGTATCGGTTCAATTGAATAAACATCATTTAAAAAAAAAAAAATGCGTATCGGAGATAATTCGGAAGGTTTTATAATCCTTTAGACCAGTGGTTCCCAACCTCTTCTGTTCTACGCCCCACCTGTAGATTTTCGAAAATCTCGCGCCCCCCTTCCTATAAATTGAAAAAAAAAAGTCGATCACCATTCTTTGTGTACTCAACAAATAAACTATACAATATTCGGAATGTCTACTTTTTTTATTGATGATGATAATTATAAAATATAAATAATAAAATGTAAGAATCATTATTTCGTTGAAATTCTCTTCCGGTACTGTCGAGTTTCATTTTACTTAAAGAATTATTTTTAGCAACAAAAAGCTCTTTAGGTTTTTCTTTTTAGGATCGGATGAGCTGTGGTTAAATGTCGTTCTAGTCGACTTGGTCGGAGAGCATCGTTACTTAACATAACGTGACAAATAACACACTGTGGCATATGGATACCATCATTTTCAATGAACGTGAAACCAAACTTTAAATAATCGACGTTATACAATCTTATTTTTTGTGGGGCCGTTATTTTTACGTACGTAACACTCGCGATGACTACGTACTACGACACTACGTGCACTGTGCAACTGCAAAACGGAACTAAATCGAGTCTAAACTAATCTAAAATAGCTTTTTCCCCCGACATCCTTTTTTTATCGTACCCATTCATTTACAGATAACGTGGCATAAAATGATTGAGTTACACGCTGCGGCCAAACACTTATAGTCTTTATCGGTTATCCGATTCTGATACCCGATAATGGATAAAGAGAACCGGTTAATTCATTTTTTTTTCTCTACGTTTTAAAACAAAAATAATGTAATCAATAAAAATTGAATTTCGTAATAACTGTTTGCGCCTCCCCAGCAATGCGTTCACGCCCCTCCACCCAGTTTGGGAACCAATGCTTTAGCCCCTTGACCCCAACGCCGATACGTCTCCACTGAGCTATACGCTTGAAATCCGCCACTGTAAATCGTTTTAATTCGGTGTAAACCGCGTGTGTGATTTTTTTTTTTTCACTCTAGGTCGAAACGAGTGTTTTCTATTTCTCGTAACGGGGAGGCGCTTTCGAATCGCGCCGTATATAACAATTATAAAAAAAAAAAAAATAAAAAAAAATAAAAAAAAAATATAATAATAATAATATTACATACCGCCTACCCACGCGTACATGTTTTGTAGTTTACGTAAATTCGGACCGGCGAGACGCGCGCGTGTACAATAAATTTTCCGCCGTCCTGGCGACGAGCGATTTATCACCCGGCCCGCGGATTGTGCGGGGCACGTGGCGTGACCGCCGTATATTTTATAATATCCGTGCGGCGTACATCTGGACTAATCGCACGACACCGGAATATTGCATAATTTATATTGTTATCGCGGTAGCAATATTACACCGTATAAAAATACGAACTGTACGGTAAAAAAACCCCGGCCACGGTGGTTCGTGTTCGAAAGCATTCGGAGTTTATATATATATTTAAAGCGTCGATTCGGGACGATTGCCGGAGGTTTTCCGAACAGCACCTAACCTCAGACGACTCGCCGCAACTCGATCCGAAATTAGTGCCAATCGCCGTTTACCGCCAGGTTTTTTTTTTTTTTTAAGACCGGTAGTTGACGATGGTTTTTTCGAATTGTCCGGTCAACATTTACCGCCGGTGAATCCGTCTTCCTGCTTTGTGATTCCACGGCGTAACAAACGAGCTTTTCCCGAAATCATTCCGACACTTGTCGGAATATGGTGTCTACACGCTGTACCGTGTAAAGGTTTTCGAAAACGTTATATTTTAGGGTTACATAATGTTTTTTTTCTTTTTTTTTCTCTCTATATACGTAGAAAAATTTTAAGAACGAGCCAACGCGATAAACCGAGGGAATAGCAAACGAAAAAGTGCTACAACGAGTAGCGGACGGTATATGTAAAAGTTTGATAAGAAGACGAAACTAGTGGATCGACTATATAATCAGATACGCGGAGGTCCGTTTTAAAATGGATCGCGGTTCGTATTTACCATACTGCTGAAAAGGAACGAGCACGGCGCAGGAAACGGACGGAATGAATGTTAAAAAGTATCAGTCTGATAACAGCAGAGGAGGTTTGAATTTTTTTATAGCGGTGACAGTCATTTTGGGTAAAAGTTTGAGCGTACGCCCATTTGCCTATTAATACTCGATAAACAGTGCCGTTGAATAGTTACGTGATTTACTTGAAAAAAAAAAAACGTCTATTGTGGACGACGAGTAGGTCTCCTAAATTCAGTTTTTGCAATTGTTTACGAGGTCTGTTCAAAAAGTACCGGGACAAATGTTATCACGCCTAATCTACACACGATAAAACGTTTCGAATTGTTTAATTGATGGATTCCCCGCGAATAAGTGGATATTTTAAACGAAAAAGAGATATTTTTAAATAATATGTAATTTTATTCTTGTAATTATTGAAAAATAAAATCCTGGTACTTTTTGAACAGACCTCGTATAATATGAATAACCAAAATCGACACACTATACCGTAAAGGACTGTAAAACATTTGTATTTTTCTACATCCGAATTTTTTATGAGTGAGGGTGGATTGAAACTATTGACAATATACCGTTGAAACCGCGTATATATATATATTTTTTTAAATCAATGAGTGTATAGAAATGCCAATGTACAATAATGAAATAAACATCTGTTCATCACGATCGTCTTGCAGGGAAATACCAGAGAAAAAAAAATCAAACTAAAAACCGTATTAAATTAAAACGGTCCGGTGTTTTTAGGGATGGCAAATTCCCCTATTGCCGGGGGGGGACCCCTTTCACGCGTTTTAATGTCGGCAGTCGACCGTTTCTGTTTTAATCGTGCAAATAATCTTAATATAATGTTCGTCCCGTTATTATACGAACCTATTTCGGTGCCGAACCGTCTGGTCTTTTTGGATTCGCGTTCCCCGGCGTCCGCGGCCGTAGCACACCGTTTGACGGCCGCCAACGCGGGCAACTCTAAGTGTTCGCCGACCCCGATGTAGAAGCTCGTCACGGGCACGTCGTACATGCGCATCCGGTTCGGTACCGACGACGAGTCACGGCCGGCGTTTGTATAACCGCCGCCGCCGGCCGCGGTCCGGTTCGGTGCCGTCGACGTTTTCAATATTCCCCGGGCCGAGAACGGCGCCGGAATCCCGCCGCGGGTCCGGACCGGTCCGTGGTACACGCGCTTGTCGAACTTTACGCGCTTGACGGCCGCGACCGCCGGAGGGATGCGCCGGACGTCGTTCTCTTTGTCCTGACCGCCGCCGTCGTCCGCGCCGACGGTCCATCCGCGGCGGCGGAACCGTTGACTGAACCGGGCCAGCGACGCGCGCGAAAACGACGACGACCTCCGGACGGCGGTGCCGGACCCGGCGGGCTGGTCGTCGTCCGGGTCGACCGGTATGAGAAATTCGAATTCGGCCATGGGCGCGCGGCGTTTTTCCGCGCACAAAACTAACGTATTTGTTCACACACACACACACACACACCACACATATACCGCGGCGGCAGTTATTTCGTCGGCGAAACCGTTACGCGCGCGCGGACCGACAAACGCACACTGCCAACGGCCCCTGCCGACGACGGCCGGTGCTCGCGGGGCGCCGCGGTACGGAACGAGCAGATGCTCCGGCGACCGGCCCCTCGGTGCAGCCGTCAACGTAGTAATAATGCGCGCCCGTCATTGGCTCGCGCCGCGACCGCTATATTTTATACCTATGCGGGCACAATAGGCGACCGTAACCCCGGCACAGACGGTAATCCCCGTAACGGTTACCCCGGTCGTCGACGTTTCGCCCGACCGATGTTTACGCACGCGTCGCCGGGCCGATGTTCGCCGGGGTAGGTCACGGTCGGCCGACAAAGGCGTTACGTGATAACGATGATTAAAAAAAAAAAAAAAAAAAAACCATGTGATTCGCCCCCGCCGGGCACCTAAAAGTTCGGAACGTGTTGAGAATAAATATTTAAAAGAAAAAAAATAATGTCCATAAAATTCCATCGTTATAAATTATGTGGTAGCGAATCTCATGTCCACTTGGCGAATACAATTTTTTTCGATTTCCCTTAATAATAGTGGGTGGGGGGGAAACTGGAATATTTACGCGATAACGGATTGTTTTTTTTTTATTATTATTATTATTTTCGATTTTGTGTTTTTACAGTAATTCTGCGATTAAAAAACAATCGCGGGAATCAGAAAAGATTTAAAAAAAAAAAAAAAATACCATTTTGGCCTATTTTTATTTATTCATAGCCATTTATAAATTGTTGAGATTTTTCCGTTGATAATTTTGCGATTAATCTTGCGATCAAAGTTACAAGTTCACGTAGGAATTCGTTAACAAAACACGAACAATTGTAATTATTTTCGTAGTCGGAAATGAATACAATTTTCAATTTAAATCTATCAATACACGTTTAACCGAACTTACAGATTAAAATTATACTTCCCCATATGTCTCGGATCTTGCCGGCTCTCTGCCAACAAGGCTAAACCGGGGGCCCACCCACGGTGCGAGGTGTACGTTGGCTTTATTTTTTTTTTTCTTGGTACTTTTTTTTTTATTCTTCTCGTGCGTCAGCCGAATTCGTTACACGAATTCATCGTTTACATAGAAAAACACACATTTTTTTTTTTTTGTATACGTATCGAAACGCATCAGACGGACGTGGGTAGATACAATATGCAATTAAATTGAAAGGGCCCACACAAAGTAAAAGAAATAATCTCTGGATTCGATTAAAAAATTATCAATACCCGTTTGATTGAAGTTTTTTGTTTTTTTTTTTTTTTTTTCCCGTGGTACGGATTGCGACCAGCTATCTGGTCGTTTAATATACGCGCGTGCACGATAATCATTAAATATAGTGCGGTTTTATATACTCGATTATTTCGGAGGGATTTGCACGTTGTATTCCGTGATTTTTACGAGTTTCGTCAAAATTGCAATTAATTCAAAAAATAATAAAAAAAAAAAAAAAAAAATACAAACAATACTCGTACGATTTGCCGTGGATAGGGGGGGACTCTCGTATCAGATTCGTATCGAGCATATTATTATAATAGTAAACTTAGACTGAACAAATTGTATCGGTTTAAATCGACAAAAAAAAAAAAAAAAAATGCGAACATTTCAATTAACCGTTATACAAACAAACTCAAAACGAGCTTAGTAAAAACTATACCGTACCACTAATATCGTCGGGTTTTAATGAAAGTTTCTATACGATCGTTTCACGTTAAATGTACCAAAAAAAAAAAATAAATAAATTTTTCGACGAAACCTTAGGTTTCTCCGGTTATATCCCGTCGGTATATCGGTATATATATATATATATAAAAAAAAAAATAATAATAATAATAATAATCCTTTACATTATGCCCCGGCCAAACCGAATTCGCTATCCGATGCGACGGTGCAGACGCCGATACGATCGAAGTCTTTTGATCAAAATCGCGTGTACGGAATAGAGTGCGAACAAACACATCATCAACGTAAAGCCAATATACTTGCAACTCGCTCGAAAAACACTCTGGTACGATCGTGTAAACACGACGATTTCACGGTTAAAATCGCCACGGAAAAAACCGAGATCTGAAAAAAGCTTTACTGCCTACATAAAAAAAAAAAACAAAAAACGTCCGTAATACGTATATTTTTTATTATTTATTATTCTGAGTATAGCGAGAAATATATTGGTTTTACTATATTATAACGGGTGTGTGTTTTGTGACTGTTAACAGCATACGTTCGCATAGAGGAAATATACATAAAACGACACGAGAAATTTTTTTTTCTTATTTTCTGTAGCATTTTTGTTCTAGTCTCGGTGCACGGAAAAGGGAAAAGATCATTTTTTTTTTCTTTTCTCTATTCTTATAGTTTCCATAATAATTGCGGGAAAACAAAAACCGGGAATATTTTACACGATAACGGTTTTTGTCGTCATTTTGTTAAACGTAAGATAATCGTAGACACTTGCCGTTTTCACACAATACACTATATTTTATTAGTTCTATCGAAGCGATTCGAAACGTTTAAATTGCCAACGTTGATTGAAAATCGTAAAAAAAAAACGCGCTGCATTGCGAGTATATTATGTGGATAGAACTTTATCGGCTCTAAAAAAAAAAAAAACACAAAAAAAAAACACAAAAAACAAAATAACCGCTCAGAAATCCAGACGAAAAAAACGCGGACAGCTATAAATTATTTCGTCGTTACACAAATTACGAATATACGATTTTTAATTTTAATTTATCAAGACTTTTGGTAATCGAACTCTGTACGGAATCGTTTTTTTGTTTTGTTTTGTTGGCGTACAGACACCGGCGGCGGGACGGTGGTAATGGTATTGTTTTGCTACCTCGTTTTTATTATTTTTTTTTTTTTTTCTCACTTGTACACACCAAACTATAACCATACGCGGGTACACAACATACGATCTTATATAATAAATATAACGTCATATATCAAATCGTAAATACGATTGCGTAATCACGTCGTATTGTTATGTATATATATATATATATATATATATATATGATTAAAAAAACGCGTTAAGGAAAATAATTCGTACCGTTGGTAATCCGCCAAATGCGACCGGAGACTAATAACACATTGTAATATGCAGGGAACGCGTGTAGTGTACTAATAAACTGTTATTAATAAAAAAAAAAAAAAAATAATAAAAAAATAATACGAGAGTACACGCAGATCGAACGACTCTATATACGTGTATACGTACGCGTGTATTAAAATACACCTGATTTTCAATGAAACGTATCCGTTTTAATTGTCGTTTTCCCGGTGTTAATAACACTAAATTATCACGATGGGCCGATTTATTCGCGAGATTATGATATTATTATATAATAATAATTACGACGGACGACAGAGTGTGGTTACTTATAAATTACAATATTGATATTATACGATTGCGTACGATACAGATGCGGGGCGCCTACCTATAATTATTATCATCATCGATATACTAAAACCGTAATAAATTCAAGTTAATATTTTTTTTTTTTTTTACCGAGACGGGAGGCGTAATGGCGTAAGTAGGCAGCGGCGGTAGGTATTTATTATTATTTTTTTTTTTTTGTTTCCTTACTCGTCTACCGGGTAACGAACAATAGAACGTCCGGGATGGACGACCGTGGTCGTTGGTAATTACAAAACCTACGTATTTTCGATGACCACAATCGACATTACATTATCGTCGATTATCACTCTATTCCTGATAGACTGGAAACGAACGGATTTTCTACTAGAAATCTTGTTCCGATTATCAATTTCCGGGCGCTGTTACTCGTAGAAAATCATGTCTGGTCGGTGTGCCGAGCCGGTCGTTTTATTTCTCCCCCCCCCGTGAAGTTTCCGTGTAGTAATGGGCAATAAAATGTCAGAAAAACGGCAATATTTACGCAATAACGGTTATTGTAACACATTCACCGAATACTTACGAGTTAATATCGACGCTTTCTACGAGCAATGCGATTTTCAACGCACCGCTCGATTTTTTCAAATTATATATATATTTATAACTATATATATATATTTTTTTTTTTTTAGGGGGGGGGAATAAAGATAATTTTATTAGCGTTTTAAATTTAAATCGATGTTAAAATTCGTTAAAATTGCGTGGTACCTATTTCGTAAACACAGACAGAGGAAAATATTATAATTTAAACTTATTCTTCATAGATAGCCACGTTATTTGTATTTATATTTTTTTAAATTGAGGAAATATTCCTCCGTTCTTCTCTATCCAAAGCGAAAATTCAATTCTTTGTACAAACCTTTTCATATATCCAGTATTGTTTGTTTTATATACGACCACCTAGGCCATCCTATTCCCAGTTTTCCTTAGGTTTTTCCCTCGATCACCTATCCACTTCTTTTTGTTATCCACGATTGTCGCCCATATCGACCTATTTTCTTTCACGCTCCTTTATACACTTTTTCATTCGTCACTCGTTCTGAAATTGTTCATACCAATCGCCCAGTACCGCGTTTCAAAAGCCTCTATTGCTCTTCTGTCCGCTTTTATTTATAGTCTACGGTTCAGCTCCATACAAGGCTACATTCGGTACAAGTGTTTTTATTTAAGTTTTTCTATAATAGTTACATTTATTGCGATTGCGGTTAATGATTTATTCTTCATTTAGATTTATTAGCATTCGATCGCTCAGACACATTATTCGTATAAATCCCGTATAAAATATTTATTTATTTGATTACTCTATAATATCAAACGACTCGTATTTTTTTCTACAAACGTACATACATAATAATCAGAACAAAAACGAAACACTACAAACTATCGGGAAAATGCGGATTTTATAACATTAGTTTTTTGGTATTCTCAATAAAATAATTTGGGGATTATTATCTTCAGCTAAAAAAATAAAAAACATTATTACAATAATTACAATAAGCATTTATTACGTTCATACGTTCGCTATGGTTTTTTTTATTTTTATTTTTATTGTCTGCACGTCGGTTGTATAATAATAACTATTCGAAAACAGCCGAACAAATTCATTTTTTAAAAAAAAACCCCCATTCGAAAAGTTTCCGCGAATCATCATCAACTGAAACGCAATTTTATCCGGTAGAATTAATTTGTGTTGTATTTTTATAGAGACGCGTGCTGTACCGTCGTAAAATGATTAATACTGGAGTAGTTATATTGGGATAAAAAATGATGTTAAATTTTGTCAGGGTTTTTTTTTTATTTTTATTTTTATTTTTTTTAGTTTTTTGCAGGTTTAGTTTTTGACACGCTATAAAATATTTTATAATACTCCAAATGAAACGAGATTGAAATTACCAGACGAATCCTAATGAAAATCTGAAATGCGGAACGACGTGAAAGAAGATAAAACAATAATCCATGTATACGGAAAGCGATTTTCGTTCTATTAAGTACAAGATAAACACCTCCGTAGTGGACGAGACGAAAATCAAAAAGTTAAAATTTCAAACAAACGGTTTCGTGTCGGTCTAATAATATTGGTAAAAATATGAGCAGCTCACTTTTTAAAATATCTAAAAAATAATTGGGTATTTTTGTTTTAATAGGAGTAAAGCGGATTTTGGGATCATCTGGGATTTATGAAAAACAAAGTTGTCATCCTCACCCCCATTACATTGAAAATATCCTGCCTGTTTTATTTTGAATTTCAAATACCTACAGCACAGTTATGGACCTAGTGTAATAATTATAATCTCACGATTGGAAAGGCAAATTTTTGTAAAAAAAAAAAAAATGTATACGAATTAATAATTACAATAAGTATATAATTTACACCACTATTATCAATTGTTCGTAAAGGATCACTATAAAAAAATAAGACTATCGAACGTATGAAAATGTCTGTGAGCACGTGTTCGAATATTATAGAATTAAAATAACTAATATAAAAAAAAAAAAACTTAGTTATCCAAACAAACGTAAATCGGAATAAAAAAACAGTTATCAAAAACGTTCAAATTCAAATTAAAAAAAACTCGTTATATATAAACGTATCGACACGGTGTTAGTATTAGAAATGGGATTTGGACGAACTGAAAAACAACAGAAATTCTCATAAGAAAGAAATATAATAATAATAATAATAAAAAAACAAATTGTAATCCCTGAACAATTTTTAATAAATAACATTTTCGTTGATTTGAAAACTTTATACGTTTAAATATAATATTGCTCCGAATAACTTAGCCTTATACTCGTTATTATAAGCTGGTTTATTTTTTTTTTTTTGTTATTTACCCGCTTTGAAAATATACTCGGTGCAGGGGAAAGGCGGGATTTCCTGGCTTAAATCTACGAACAACAGAACGAATACGTAGGATTTCGCGTAGGAATAATAGCAGAATAATAATGCAAATCCCGCGTTTATACGTACGAAAACAAAACAAATCTAAAAAAAAAAACCGTACAATTATATTGATTGTCGATCTCGTTAGTTTTTCCCAACTCGGCGATATGAACGTCAAACGGCGCGACGTCGAATTTTCACCAGATCTGGCCAGATATTGTGTATCGGCCGATATCGTATACGGGCATTTTCAACCCGGTCGGCGATTTCTCGACTATCCGCCACCGGTGTACCCGTACGTTTATCTAGCGGCTAGATTGATGTCATTGCATCAAACTTGTCGACTCAATTTAGGCAAAGTATAGAAAACATTAAATATTTTCCTGTGACGATAGATGAAAGTACGGATAGAAGTGACACTGCTCAATTATTAATCTTCATTAGAGGCGTTGATGACGAATTTAATATTATTGAAGAGCTAGCTTGTTTGCAATCGTTGAAAGGAAAAACGACGGGGCAAATAATTTATAACGAACTTTCCGAAGGTCTTCAAAATTTAAATTCGCCTGTTTCAAAATTATGCAATATAACTACAGATGGAGCCCCAAATATGGAAAAACGCAGGATTTTCAGGTATTTTTCGGAACCAGAATCCTAATCACGATGTTGTATTTTTACATTGTATAATTCACTAGGACGTTCTTTGTAAAGCTGCAATAGATATTACCCATGTACTTAATGTGGTTTCAAAACTAATTAATACGATTCTATCTCGGGGTTTGATACACCGACAATTCCAAGAATTTCTGATTGAAGTCGACGCAGATTATTCTGACCTTCTTTACTACACGAAAGTAAGATGGTTAAGTTGTGGAGGTTGTGCATTTGGACGGGTTTGGAATTTAAAAGAGGAAATACAAGATTTCTTAAAGAATAAAACAGACAAATGGTCTGATTTCCAAATCATCGAAGACAAAGATTGGTGTACCGATTTTGCATTTTTCACCGATTTGCTTGAACACTATAACAAATTAAATAAAAATTTGCAAGGAAATAACCAATTTATTGATGAGACTTGGAGTTGTCTGAAATCATTAAAAACCCAGCTTTTTCTGTTTTGTAACTGCATGGCGAAGAACGATTTAACTCACTTTCTGCGTTTAAAATCCATGTCACCAGTGAGTGAGAACAAGCTAAAAGAATTCGATAATTATTTTAAAAAAAAGATAATTGCTCACGCCCAGAAAATTATGGCTATGTTTGCGTCGTCTTATGTGTGCGAACAGACTTTTTCGACCATGAAATTGCGGAAAAACTCAATCAGAAATCGATTGACTGATGAACACCTTTTCTCGCTGTTGAAAGTTGCTTCGTCACAGCTGGAACTTACTTTCGAAAATATTATGGAAAATCAAAAACAATTCCATATATCTCACATGCCTATTATATGATTTAATAAAGCTTAAACACAAAATGCATTTTTTTCTATAATTCTGGCCCTCCTCTAGAATTTCTTAAACTTTGTGGCCCCCCATTAAAAAAGTTTGCCCATCACTGATCTAGCCGGTAAAAAATCGTAAAAAATAACGCCCGGGTCGATCCACGTGAATTCCTTATTGTTCGACGTACGGAAGGGGCGGCCCGGGTTGCCAGTATAATATTCGTCCGGTAAACGCAATACGTACAATGTAATATAGACGAATGTCTATCGAGATTTATCGTTATGTCGTATTATTATCACGTCGGTTTCGTGTAAAAAAAAACAATGAACGAAAAAAATTTAAAAAAAAAAAAATCGACGGTAGACGGCGTACGTACGGTTACCACTCTACACCCCCCCTCCCCCCCGTCACCGACACGTGTAATATTTTTTATCACTGTACGGCCGGTCGGCAAGGGGTTTCGTCGAATGATACGAGGACTCGTGTAAAAAAAAAAAAAAAAAAAAAATTAATAATATTAATTATTATTATTTATATATTGCCACTCGTGCCCCGCACACAGAAGCCGCCGGGCGACTCGTGGAAATTAGAGAAACTGGTTAACTCGTCTCCGCGTGTGGTAGGTATACACCTATACCGTATATAGTAATATTAATTTATAACATTAGAATATATTATTATAATAGAAATAAAAAAAAATATATATATATATTTATATGAACGCTATACCGGTGCTCGCGAGGCGAATGGTTTATAAAAAAAAAAAAAAAAAAAAAAAAAAAAAAAAAAAAAAAAAAAAGCGGAGACGTGTGTTTCGGCCGGACGGTTTTTGCGCAGCGAAAAATGACTAAAATGATTACACATAGGGACTTTTAATGTCGTTATACCGCAATAAACTGGAGATTATGATTATTATTTCGTTATATAATAAAAATCGTTATCTATTACTATCGGCCATCGACACAGCCGATCGTTTTGTATGAAACGGTGCGTGAACACGTACGTAATTTTCTTACGAAATTGATAAAAGTACTACGGAAACCTTTGGACCGATTGAATTGGCTTTTGGAAACGTTTCGCCGGACCGTTGTGTGTCATTTGACTGGTTCAGACGTTTTACAGACAGTCGAATAATATCCATTGAAGATGTCCTGGGCGTCCATTAACATCAAAAATCATATGATACCATTTACTTTTGTTCGAAACAAATTTGACCGCCGGAGAAGTGGCCAATGAAGTTGGCATATCAATTGGTACTTTTCATTCGATTTTATCAACTGGATTGGGTTCCCAGATAAGAGTTCCCGACAAATTAGCGCCAAAATCGTGAACCGAGGAACGAATAGAAATTGGGTTTTTATTGACCCAAGTGTTATAAAATCAAATAAATATTACGGGTGATGAAACATGGGTATATAGATATGATCCCGAAACAAAAGTAATTGCAATCGTCGCAACGGAAGACCGCCAATTCACCTCGTCCGAAAAAATGTCGCCGGGTCCGGTCATAAAACAAAGCAACGCCCATTGTGTTTTCTTCAATTTGTTTGGTTTAGTCCATTATGAGTTTGTATCTACAGGTCAGATAGTAAATCAAGTATTCTTTAAACAAATACTGGAAAGATACAGAGAGAACGTACGCCGTAAAAGGCCAGAAGAGTGGAGAAATCAAAGTCGTGGTTTTTGCGCCTTGACAATGCACCAGTGCATTTTCGGCAACTAAAAATATACCGGTGGTACCTCCTCACCCACCGCATTCACTTGACTTAGCTCCCTGTGAGGGTTAGGTTTTTTTTTTTGTTTCCGAGACTAAAAATTACTATATCGCGACAAAAGAGCTAAAGGCTTATATACTTGGAGTAAATTCAACGGTGTTTTCAAAGTGGCAAAACCGTTGGGAGCATTGTATAGACGCTTAAACAATTTTTTTTTTTTTTTACGAACCACTTACTATTAACATTTAAATATTTGACGTAAAAGCCGTTATTAATCAACAGGTATGTATAAATTACCGTCATTAGTCGAACAATCTTTGGTGGGCGACTGTCGGTTGAAAAATACGGTTAAAGTATAGAGTTTTCGGAAAATACGATAAACGGTCCTAAAACGAAAAATTCTTAATCGAAAATAACTGTCGTTTTGTTAAGCGAAATCACGTCAGATGTGTCACAGAGTATTATTTTTATCGTTTAATGACGCAATAGCTTAAATAACAAATAACGCTTAAAATTTTTTTAAAACTATTTTGGACTATTTTAGGGATCGATGTTAATTTTTCGAGATCCACAATACCGGTACGGCGTAAAGATGCGTGTTCCAGAATACCGAAATTTATCTACGGCCAAAAGTAGTAATTTTATTCCCCGAGATAATATATTATGTTTGTTTTTATTATTTTTTATTTTTTTTTTTTTTTTACGTTTTAATGCTATTCTTATTATAACTCCTGAATAGATAAATCGTAATAATATCCGGTAACACGCGCGTTATACGAGCGAAAACGATTTATTTTCAAGAAAACTTCTTTTTTTTTTTTTTTTTTTTTTGTTGGATTATTTATCAAACTTCTAAAATGTAACTAAAACCGTGTTACCGTATACATTATAATTTATTATTTATTATGTATGTATGCGCCGAGGTGATATTTTTATTTTTTTAAAAGAATTGATTATTATTCATAAAAAAAAAAAAAACCATTTACCCGTGCAATAAATTAGTTAGTAATTTGTTTGTAATGTAAACTCGAACGAGTATTAAGCGAAGGACTAAAAAAAGAAAATTGAAAAAAATAAAAATAAAAACGGTTTCCCTGTTATATTTTAACGAATTGGTTATACTATTAAATTGGAAATCGCGGTGAAATTCATTCGATTTGGGCTTTGGGTTGATTTTTATATTGGATTTTCTTTTCTTCTCTAACAGTAATACGATCAGTTACATATATATATATACGATGAAATCACTGCGTTTAAGATCACGGCCAATAAGATCGCATTTTATTTATTTAATTTTTTTTTTTACGCGATATTCAGTCGCGTCAATTTACATTTGATTTTTAAGTCTACAAATAATATTTCGCCATTTTCAAATCAATAATTTTTAGCCATACGCTCTGCTGCGCCCGGGAACCGAAATTTAATAGCCGACTCAAAAGTTAATATTTTTTGAAAACATAATTCGAAAGAATCATATTCGACATTAATTTGAAGTACGTACTTACGTTCGGCGAGGAATATTAAAAAAAAAAAAAAAAAATAGATTCTAATCCTATAACGGTTAATATTATAATAATTAGGACCGTTTTGATGAAAAAATAATTTTTTTTTTTTTTTTTTTTGTTCTCGTCGGTCCGACATAATAATATAATTAATTTTAAACATACCTTATAATTTTACCGTCAACGCCTTACTATCGTATCGCTATAAATAATAATTGTTATCTGTATTTTATTAGCCAAAATTATTACCTATACACGAAGTATACTACTATACCGCGGTAGGGCAATTCGTATTTTTTTTTTTAAATTTTTAATTTTTAATTTTTTTTTTTTTTTAGAACGCTAAATTAAACGTCGCAGGTGTTATACGCAACCGTAGGACCCGCCCAAATGTCTTCGGTGTTGTTCGGCAACGATCTCGTTTTACCATACGGAATCAAAAATAAACGTTAAGACACTTACGGCCGCGTTTCGGTCAAACCCGTACGGCGGTTTCCGGCGGCGTGCCGACCGCGAACACCGCCGGCCGATTTGTCGCGATATTTACGACGGTGTCCGAAATCCCGTCGTCCCGTCGTCGCGGAAATCCCGACACTATCGCAATCCGCGATCCACAACTATACAATCGAAAATCCCGAAAGTATATCTGGGCGACGCCGTCGCGGGTCGTCGGTTCCGCGATAAATCGAACTATAATAATATGTTCACCGTATCCCCTTAAAACGTTTCGTAACGTAAAATACGTTTTAGCGTTTGTACAAAAGCCACGTTTACGAATTAAATCGCATTATTTCGATAATACTGATTTTGCCATAATCGGTTATCGGAAATTTAAAAAAAAAAAAAAGAAAAAAACCGTTTTGTTAGGCTATTGTTGTTGTTAAACACCCTTAGGCTGGGGTCACACGAGCGTTTCATTGACGTACGTTACGACGTACATGCTGTTTTGACGCACGTTCACCGTGAAAATCGTTCGATTGCTGAATTTCGCCTCTATAAAAATATAGTTTAAAAAATGGATGGTAGGACTATTAATAACAGAAATAGAAAAACGTCCAGTTTTATGGGATCTAAGTGACGCGGTGTATAGAGACAGTAACTGCCAACAACTCTTCTGCTGGTATCGCAGATCCCCATCTCGACGCATTATTTTTTGATTTAATTTCGTTGAATAGCTCGTCAAATGTGCTTTGTGACGTGCGAAAATAATTAGAATATTTCCCATTGTCAGCTCGTAGCAAATTATAATGGTTGCGAAATGCACCATTTAATAATCGTCCACAATTTATTGGATGAACCCGCCATTTTCGAGTCGCTTTCGAGTCTCTTTCGTAAAACTCCTATAGCGGAGTAAAAATACGAAAATCCCGGTGTCCAAATCGTCAATCTTGTAATTTGTGAAATCAACAACCGACGTTCTACGTTCGTGTGACTGGGGTAGTGACGTCCGTTATAACTTAACGTCCGTTCTTCCGACGCTCGTGTGACCCCGGCCTTAGACTCATGGCGACCACATACCCACTACTGTTACTTTTCCCCGCCGTTGTGCAGATTTTTCCACATTCCCGCCTAAGATTTCTAGTACTCTGTCTTGGATCTTCGTCTTGGCCTCTTAGTGTTTGGCTGCCATCCGTGCAGTCCTTCTGCTCCAATAATAATTCGTCGCAATATCTTTCTTTCTCGCCGATAGACCGTAGTGGCTCGTGCATAAATTCCGAAATTTTACTTTGCAACGTTACTTCATACGGTTTAGTATTTTTTTTTTTTTTTTTTTTATAATTAATTACGTCGATTCAATGTTATCTGCTGATTTGTTTATAATATATTATTTCAACGAAATATGATACCTCAGGAGTGTATATTACGATTTGTTCGTGTTATTATTGCTAGTCATTTTATACCTTCGTAATCGGATATAGAGTTTTATAAAGCGGGTTTTTTTTTTTTTTATTATTATTTAGAGAAAATGTTATAAACGGTGTGACACGTTCGTTTTTCTACCGCGCGAATTGAATACCGGTTTTAGAACTACTTTAAAAAAAAAAAAAAAGAAGAAAAAAAGTGCTACCAGAATTCATACCTCTAACACATAGCGGGCAGAATAGACTAATAAACAATGTGGCGTTTTATCTAGATTGGTTTATTTTTATCATAGATGTCTATTGGTCATATGGGAAATAAATCATCCAAGCCGTCATTTTGGATCGAATTTCAATCAAAATCTTCGTAAAATTATAAATATATATAATATAAAAAAAAATATATATATATTTATTAAAAATCGACACATCACGCTCAACTTTTTAGTTCTGTCTGGACGGGACAAAGCTAGGTCGTCCGGAAGCCGGCTTGTCCGGTTCAGTAATTTTTCCTTCTATACGCCGTCGCGGGTATGTATAATAATAAAAAAAAAATAATAATAATAATGTAAAAAACGTACTACGGGAAAAGGATACGGTTCGAGCGATTCAAAAAAAAAAAAAAAAAAACGGTAAAATAAGTATACCCGCGTAAATTGGAGCACGTGGTAAGTTTTATGTACATACAGAGTGATTTTTTTTTTTTTTTTTATCACGATCCATTATCTACAACGACTCTGAATGAACTTGATGATGGTATTCTTCGGTCGTTATAGAATCGTTTAATAATATTTTACAAAATGTTTTCAAAATTTCACCATTGTCGGGGGACAAGGGACGGGGGTGTACCGTGGAAACAAATTATTAACTTAAAGATTTTCCGCAATAGCAATCCTCACCCGTGGTTTTATAACCTAATTCGAATGTAGAACGGAGGAATCGGGAAGGTTTATCGTCTTTAAAGATAGATGAGAAATTTATAACCGTTCTCTAATACACTGGTCTAAATTTTAAACTGCGATTAAAGTTTCGATTCACGGTATTCTATAAAATTATTATGAAAATTCGTTAATTTTTAGAAAAACATTGCATTTTTTCGAATCCTTGTCGAAAATGAATGGAAAGTGGCAGCAGGGTTGCTTTTATAAAATCAAAAGTTGAATATCCGTTTAAAGCAATCATAAGGAATAGGAGGTAAAATATGAAAATAAAGCTTAAACAATTCCGTTTTATTGTTGTAATGGTTGGAAAAAAACGTAAACTCAATTTATTTCAAATCCTCTGAGTAAATCGCTGAATCGTGGTAAAAAAATCACCGTTTATAATTAATACGACTTCGTTATATTATATTATTATTATCGTTGACGGAAACTGGGTAAAAATCTACTTTTTTTTTGTTTGGTTACATTCATCATTTGGTGCCGTTTTGTCGTAGATTCCATGATTATATGGAACAGGGTATATTTTTTTTTAAATATTATTTCGTATTACACACTTTTTAGTTTAAATTATAAATTCGTGGTCACAAAATAAAATTTACCCCCTACACTCAGATACAGTAATTACACTATTTGTTCGGCCATATATAGTTGATTACGATTGTTTAAAAACGAATATAACCGGGTTTAAATTATTATAATGGAGAAATCTACGGGTAAAGAAAGTAAGAAGAAAACTTAAAAAAAAAAAAAAAAAAAAACAAATTATAATCTCAGCCATTATTTCATTACACGTTTTGTAATTCCGTGTTATACAATATTGATTTGGTGTTACACATCAGGGTGTGGCCCTGATACAAGGGGTTACACACACGGAAAGTCGATCAATTTTCATATATATTTTTTTTTATGTTAAATTGTCTATATATTTGCCTATACACAACCCCTTAAATACGATACGTATATCACGTTCACTGAATATTGTAAAATTATACTAGAACCTCCGAGCTCTTGTGCAGCAGTCGATGAACTTACGATCCACAGAAGCGACGATGACGACGATAATCATTAATAATAATAATAATGCAAATTATTAGTATTATAAGTAACGATACCGCGTGTGTATTGTAATTTGTAATATACGAGCGAGCGCGTATTTTTTTTTTTCCTCTGTTCTGAATTTTTAATTAACTCGCCGTGAGATTTCCACTCGCATCGGTATAGGTACGGTTATGAGAATTTTTTTTTAATAATACTTGTAATCCACCTATATAATATATAATAATTAAAATAAAATATGGCGTTTGTTCCGCGAAGAATCGTAGGCGTTGGTATTTTTATTTTTTTTTTTTTTTTTTTTTATATAAATCTATATATTATAATACGTATAGTGTAAAATAAACCCGCGTTGTTATTATTGCCGGTGGCCCGGATTTAAATAAATTGCATATAAAAAAAAAAAAAAAACATAAAAATGCTCTTTCACCGCCATAATGGCTTTCGAAAAACTAAAAAGACTGAAACGTCGTAAAACGTAAAAAAAAAAAAAAAAAAAAAATAACAGTTCGCTTTTGAATAGTAATACCTCTAAATCTGTCAGAATCTCCTCGAAAAAAAATAATAACACCGATTATTATGTAGAGAACCCTCCAGCGTGTGTGACGCGGATAAGTAAAAATTTTCTAGATAAATATTAAAAATAATTGTTCCGAAATCGTTTAGGTACACATAAAGATAACAAATACGTCTATTATCTCAGACAAGATAATAGATATATATATTTTTTTATTTTTTTTAATCGCCTACTGTTATAAACGTTTGAGTAAGGAGATAATAATGTTAAGGGTTAAAAGCTTTTCTGTAAACGCAAATGGTGTATATCACTAGGTAGTAGTGATGTGACAAATCCGGATTATCCGAACATCTAATAAATCCGGATTTCGAATTCCAGATTTCTGAATAGTGAGATTACTATTCGGGTTGTATTATATAAATTAGTGTGTAATATGTATAGTTTGTATTGTTGTACTTGTTTTTTTTTTAAATTAATTTCTATTTGTGATATTTTTTCAATTGTAAAAACGTATTTAATGTTTTACGCATTTAATACTATCAACAAAAAGATACTAACGACAGTTGTACGATAGATGAATTGTCGAAGAATATAAAATAAACATTTTCAATTCCGAAATCCGGATTTACAATAAATGTCGGATTTTCCCTATCACTACTAGCTAGTATGTGGTAATTTTGAATTTTCGAGTGAAACTAAAACAAAACGTTGACATTTATTTACAGGTGTATTTATTATCTAGACGATTGTGGAAAAGTGAACTCTCGGATTGTTCGTCTCGGATCTATGTCCGGATAGATTCCGAAACGCTCGTCTAGACCAGAGGTTCCCAACCTATGGTCCGCGGACCACCGGTGGTCCGCAAGACAATGTATGATGGTCCGCGAGCCATACCTACAAAATTTAATAATATTTCATTTTTTTTCCATTGGGGCGTGACACAAATACCGACAATCGTGTATAGCACGTCGTTTATTTATAAATTTAAATTGCATAATGCCACTTATGTTATTATTTTAACCGATAATCAAATCGTGTTTGTACAGCATGATTAGATTATCGGTAGTAGACAATGTGTTATGTTTTCAACAAGGATTTGACAGGCTGCTCTACATTCGAAATGAACAAAGAAATCGGTTGGACGCCATTAAAGACATGCGTGTAGACTTGAGCAGTATTCCCCCAAGAATGTCTTTGTTAGTAAAGGAAATGTAAGCCCAAAAATCACATTAAATTGTTTTTGTAATTGTAATTCACCTTTAATAAATATAATAATATTGTGTACATTTTTTTTATAATAGTAATTTGCGTTAAATTATAAATAAATATAAAACTTTTACTAAAAATTCATCAATTATAAACAATATTATAAGCCTGCTATACGGAATTTCATTGAATTTCATTTATTCAAAATCTAAATTCTTCTAAAATAGTGAAAAAAAAAATCGATTCTTGTTTATACAAAATATAAGGTCTAAAGTTTTGGTGGTCCGTGACGTATCTAAAGTTCTCCAAGTGGTCCGTAGTGTCAAAAAGGTTGGGAACCACTGGTCTAGACAATAGTAAAAAAAAATGCGAAAAAAAAAAAAAAACATTCGAAAAACTGTTTAGCCAAACATGTTTGGATCGACGCCGGACACGGGGATTGGCTAAAACCCATGTACGTTTAATTTGCAATTCGCATTTTGTTCTCGGCTTTTTATGCGCGAAACGAGTAGTGTGTTTCTATATACCTACTTGCCTATAAACCGGAGTCAGGCGATATTATTGCGGTCGTAGGCGCCGCGGTGAACTGGTTCGAAAATTTCGCGCCCAGCCGTACATTTATTATAGTATAATAATAATAATAATAATAATAATAAAAAATAATAAAAAATAATACAATATTAACCACCGCGGACCGATTCCGTTTCCGAGGTCAGTGATGTCGGCCGGACGCCTCCCGAGGGTAATATTATTCGGCGCTCGCTGTATATTGCACGGTATCGCGAACAACACGACACGTTTTATTCGCGTATTAATTCGTTTTAAAAATAAAACGACTACATAACACACAGGGCCGTGCGTTTTAAATGTCCTACAAAAAATACAATAAAAAAAAATAAATATCTCTAAAACGCATCGCCATACTACTATATTGTTATTATTATACCGCCTATATAGGTATGTACGTGATGGAAATGCGTTTGAAACGGATTTCCCGGCCAACGGTCTATAGTATTAGGTAAACTATACCAAAATTATTATTTAATATACGATAATTCGGTGATAAATATAACGATAATAACGTGTTCAATGGTGTAAAAAAAAAAAAAAAAAAACAACAGATTTTCCAACAGTATTTAAATAATATATAGGGCGGTTTTTTTTTTTAAATTTTCTTTGAGATTTCAAGTAAAATTAATTGTTATATTTGTTTATCAGTCATTATAGGAAATAATTTTCAAACATTTACCCTTACACCGTCCGCATGTATAAATTTTAGATTTTTGAATAGAAACCCACCGTCCCTCTCCACCATCAAACCGGATTCGGAAAAAAAAAAAAAACGTTTTACTAAAAATGTCGATACGCGTATAATAGTGCGGGATTTACCGTTTACAATACATGTACCGGATACAGGGATTTTAGTAATCGTATAAAAGTGGATACGAAAATTATAATCCTTACAAGTTCCGGTCTAAAAAGTGTACGTACATCATCAACATCCGGCGTTAGCGTTGTGCATGTTTTGGAAAAATATTGTTTTATCGAAAACGGCGGTCGTGGCAAATTGATAATCGAACGAGTACCCCGTTTTTAATATAAACGAAACATTTTGGTGTCGTAATAGCCATTTGCAAATGGAGCTGAAACAATTTAATGACATCGAACGTTCGATCGAAATTCCCGTTAAAAATCCACCGAGAAAATCATTGGATCGCAATAGAAAATTGTGACGTTGCCGAGCGATTTTCAGCGGGATAGAATTTTAGTATATTATAATCGAAATACCGTACGTAACCCAACAACGGGAATTTAAAAGCCGGATTAAAAAAAAAAAAAAAAAAAAAATGGATAAATTTCAACGAATAAATTCAGCTTTTCCTGGCTACACTGCGATCTATATATTATGTTCATTAGTGTGGTGTGACATAAATCCGGATGTATGATTTAAAAATCTGAAAATGTATGTTTCGATTTCTAAAATCTGAAATTTTGTATTTTTATGAGTAAATCATATAGTAATATATTATATCAAATATAGTGTAATATGTACGTTTTTTTTTTTTATATATATATTTATAAATTTCTATTTGCGATATTTTTTGAATTGTAATGTTTTACACATTTAATGCTATTGGCAATACGATAATAATAGTTTTATGGGTAACGAATTAAGAATATTAAAATCAACAGTTTTTAGAACCGAAATTTGGGTTCACATAAAAATCCGGATTTTGAAGTGTCGACAAATCCGCATTTTTCCCATCACTAATATACATATATATATATATATATATATATTTCAAGATTATAAATTACTCGTCAACTAAATAAATACATCGTGTTTTTGCCACAATTTGTGGCGGCGGGTGGGGCTGGTTGGGGTTTAGCTCGGGATATATAACCGCTAAATTTCCAAACACTGTCCCGCACACGCCGTCCCGATTACGGATTCTGCTAATAAAACACGACAATAAAGCTGACGATTATTATAGGTGTTTTTTTTTTTTGTTTTTCAATCGTTCAATACCCTTAGTCGTCGCGCCGCCAAGAGCCGCGGACCGTTCAACGGTCATTATTGTTCGGAGATACGGCGTATTTTACACGGCGAGCATAAAATTATTACGACAATCGCGCATTACGAGTAGTTTTTCCTCATTTGCGTCAAGACCCGGCCGGGCCCGTCGCGAATATTTCTATTTCCCGTACGGTAATATTAACGTCGCGAACGCACGATATAATCATTACGCACTGGCAACACGCGGACATTAATAAACCAATAATTATATAATATATTATTATTGTTATTATTATTATTATTATTATTATTATTATACGATTTACGTCCGTCCGTGTATCGTATAAGCGGAGCAGCCGGTAATATATTTTACGAGACCTCATTTGGTGTTTTTTCCTTTTTTTTTTTTTTCCCTTCTACTTTAGTAGTACGTGTAGACGGTGTATATATATATATATATATAGGTAAAATATTATAATCATAAGTAATGGACATTGATTTACGAGATAATTGTAATAGTATACGCGTAGTAGTACGTACCACTATTACCCCTATAGACGTACGGCGGTCGACTCCGCGACTGCCGCTGCGCGCATGTAAATAATATTGTAAAATAATAAATTGCACCGCGGCGAATATTATTACGTTCTGGTACGGCCCGTGCGCGGAATGGCCGTATTAAATTATGTACGACGAACCGATAAACGTCGTTGTCCCGTAATTATTATTATTATTATTATTATTCGAATAATAATATTTAGACGGGCCCTGTCGTCGTGTATTCCTGTCGTTTAACGAGATTTATTTAAAAAAAAAAAAAAAACCAACTGCCGTCCGTCGGGTATCCACAACCGTCTAGAGGTCCCGCGCGGCTTTTGCTTGTGCCCGGCGTTGAACAAATGTCGTCGTATTAAAATACAAACACGACGTTTTGGAACGTATTGGGAGTTTTTTTATTGTTACGATTTTGTGCACGAATGCAATTTTTTTTTTTAAATTTCAATTGGCCACGTACGGTTGACCGTGCGAAAAACAAAACGTTGTCGCGGTCCCGTTGCCCTAATTTATGGTCGTTTGAAAAGCATAATTTTACGAAAAATTGGAATGGCACGCTGGTGGGTATCATTAGTATTCTAGGAATCAAGACCGTTTCTCCAGCTCCACAGCCAGTAAGGATCTCGAACAGACAGTTTTTTTTTTAAACGATTTTATTCCTCGACTCCTTGCAATGGACTTTGCATCACGTGGAGCAATTGATTTATATATATATATATATATTAGCCCATCGATTCGGGGCTATACGCCGTACTACTTTGGCTCTTTTATGGGCCAAAGCTATATGAATTTAAAAAAAAAAAAACAATAATTAAAACGTTGAAATTCTTTCTTAAACTCGTGTTCAAAATTTCAAAACTACTAATTTCACGACTACGGGATTTCGTTTTTCTATAGACCTGTATACAGACACTATTTGCTGTGTCTTATTAGTATAGCACATAGAAACGGGGCGATCGACCGACTGTAAGACACGTCGATTTTTTTTTTTATTTACAATTTAAGAAACAAACAGCTCTAAAATGTTACATCACTGATATTTTTGTAACCACCGGTGAAACCACCAACCATTTTTGATATTTAAATGGCAACCTATATTAAAATTTCCATAAACAGATAGAAGTATCAGTTCAAATACATTATGGTGTTTAAATTTTTAATTTTCGTTAACCCGTTGACGAGATATTTCAATATCGAGTTGGTCCTTTTGTGGATAGGGAAAGAGTAGTAGAGTGAAGCATCGGTGAAGCGTTTGAATAGTGTATCACTAATCTCCCATTAAAAACAAAACGACCAACATAAAAGTCGAATAGAGTTAACGAAAATTAAAAATTAGGATGGCGATTTCATCCTAAAAAAATAATAATGACCAAAAAATATCAACGATGTAACATTTTAAGCTGCTTGTTTTTTACATTTTTGGGGAAAAAAAAAAAATTGGAAACGAGTTAATACTTTCCCAGACCTTCTCCAAAACTTCAAACGAGGAGTGTGTGAGAACATCCTTCCTACAGTCCGCATATGCCATCCTGTGATTTTCATGTATTTGGGCCTAATTAAAAATGAGCTGCCGATGATCCCACACACCAGCTGATGTTAGCAAAAAGTTGGAAGTACTCTCAACTAGGCATTTCCAAACTCGTACAGAGATATGAAGTAGTAGGTAGTATAAAGTGTAGGAACTTTTTTGGCGATTATGTAGTAAAATAGCTTTTTATTTGTACTATTAAATAAAAAACATTTTTTTTTTTTTTTTGGTTTTATAGTCCATTGTAACTTTGATTTTCCCTCGTATACGCTACGCACAAAGTAGGAAACCATTATTATATGCAAGTGATTATAAAAATGCAATATTTTAGTAAAAAAATAAAAAAAAATAGTGTACGGTAATAATTAAAAAATACAAAAAAAATATCGGCGATCAGTGTGCGTTTTTAATTTTAATTATTTCGAATTTTCGTTGTATTTATGCTATACAATATTAGTCCAACCTTTGACCGTAATAACGAATAATAACGATTAAAATTTGACAAAAAGTCGTTTTCGAATTCGCTATTAATTTTTTTTTTTTTTTTTTTACCGATATAATAATAAAATAAATAAAAAAAAAATTAGAAACACGAAACTGCCGGCGTTATTATACGGTTGTATTGCAAACGTGACGCGTCTCACACGCTTTCCGGCCGATCCGGTCAAAACGATCGGGTCGAAACGATTATTTTTGCCGGTATTCAATTTTCAAAGTAGTATAAAAAACCGCGCTTGTTTTACGACTATGAAACGGGTATCACGTTATTTTATTATTATTGTATAATAATATACTCGGCTATACACGCGACAATCGTTTTCCGTAAGCCGAGTTTATATTGAATATAAAACGCGCAGGGTTTACCGTACCTATACATAAAAATATTATATTTATTATATTAACATAGGGAATTATTCGAATTCCATTCGAAATAAAACGGAACTTTTCGAAGACACGACGTCTATTATATTATATACCCTATTTCTCAAACTTTTTCCCTTCCTTGAGCCCTTATGTGGCTAAAAAAAATAATTCACGGAGCCTCGAAAACCAGGAATGTTAATTTCGGACCACAACTCTTAAAGAAATGATGCATCAACGATTTGTTTTTTGAATATGTAACTTTATATGCATCTTGTAGACAGAAAAATCGTATAGTATAATAGGACAATTACGTTTATATCTGCGATTAAAAATGATTGAAAACACAAAACGTTTCTGAACGAAGTTCGGTTTAAAACGTTTGATAAATTTAAACTGAATTTTCTAATGAACCGTAACCATAAAAAATAAATTACAATTGTTCGTTTTTTAACAAATTATTATAACATACATTCGGGCTTGACTTACTGATCAATTTAAATGAAAAAGTAGTTGTATCCACTTAAAACAAAAAAAAAAAAAAAATTTACTGACGTCATTTGTGTTATTTTGACAGTATTTCAAGTGAACTACTAGACAAATCGAAAAGTGACCTATTCAATGCACCGACTAGATACAAAACGCCACAAGAAAGTTTCAATAAAGTTTTTGATTAGAAAATAAGATTTTTGGTCGAAAAGTTATTTACAGACAGAAAAAAAATATATATATTTCTCGCCGCGCTCGGAATCTATAATATTGAGAGGAAAATAAATGAAATATGATCTCGTACCAGGTTTAACGATATGATAATTCCGTAATCCTATTTTGATTGCCACAAACACCTTTGTTATACTACCGAATAAAAAAAAAAAAAATTTCAAAAAAATTGTTGGTCGGTAAAATATAAAATAATATTATCTGTATAGTAAATAAATGTAAAAACGCCGGCTGAATCGATTATAAAAAAAAAAAAAACGAGGAAAAGATTATAAAAATTAACTGTACTTTCAAAATATTTAAATTCGTTGGTTCGTGAGTATTTCTATAAACGAATTAGGATATAATATTATGATCAACGAATATTATAATGCTGGCGTGTAGAATCGAAAATACCGTGTTCTGAACCATAAAATAATAATATAATTAATACCAGTATAGTATATTTATATACAGAGTGAGTTTTTTTTTTATTTTTTTTTATCACGAACCGGCGTTTGTCTATTTATATTTTCAGTGGATTAAAATAACAGACAGTGTTTAAGTGGTACTCTAACAATATTTGCAATATTACAATTATAAACGGTGTTTATCGAACGCGTATCAATACTAGTAATATGACACGAATCCGGATTATCCGAAAATCTAATAAATCCGGATTTCGCAATACCAAAATCCAAAATTTTCGTATTTTTATGAGTAAAACAACGATTGGCCGGGTCAGCAAGTAATATATTATATAAATTAAAGTGTAATACGTATGGTTTTTCCATAATAAATTTCTATTTGCGATATCTTTGGAATTGTAAAGACGTATTTAATGTTTCACACATACGATGGCTATTAAACACTAAGACAATAAGTAAATAGTTTTATGAGAAATATTTATTATAGAAACAAGATCGCGATTTTGAAAACCGAAATTTTGATTTAGATAAAAATCCGAAATCCGGATTTCAATTTTCGGTATTTAAATTTCTAGATTCTCGATCTTCAGCTAATCCGGATTTTCCCCCATCACTACTCGTTACTATATATTTGATTTTCCGCAAACAGCTACCACACCTCCACCACTTCCAGTAATATATTTTTAAACTACGATTTTTAAAATTTAATTTTCTCTCCGCGCATTTCGTGAAATGTCACTAACGGAATAGAAATAAAAAAAAAAAAAAAAAATTTACTAAAATCAATTTTACTCCGAATAAAATGAATAAAATATACAACAATTCGATTTGAAGAATCGGTCTGTATGTAGTATTATTATATACGATCGACGTATCTGGGAATATTCAAGCGGTAAACTATGCAGACAGGATACGTTGGTTTTGTTGCGTGAATGTAATATTATTTTGCAACGAATATTATAGGCTCGAACGAGTCCGTTTTTACGCGTGGGAGTCGGAAAAAAAAAAAAAAATAAATAAATAAAGCCGACATACTTCGCACTGTGGACGAGCCACCGGTGTAGGACGGGAAGTCGGAATGGTAGGATAAGGATAAGTTTATCATATCTGTGCACTCAACGATAAATCGTTGCATACGAAAACCGATTCTAAGCCAAGTTCGGTTAAACGTGTTGTGATAAACATAAATCGAAAATGAATCCAGTTTTATACTACAATTTTACTTAGGGGTAAAAAAAAAATAAAATAAAATAATAAACAATCTGATCGTACGTAGTAATTTTTTTTTTTTTTTAAATTTACGGCATTTCGCGTATACTATTTTCCGATAAATTTGTTTTAAATTAAAAAAAAAAAAAAAAAAAACATGATCATCGAGTCACTTGGATTTAGGGAGAGGACAAAGGAGTTGTTATGGTAGTCATTTATCTCACTGAAATCATTTTTTCTGGTAAAATTGGCCTCTTATTAAGCCCCGGTAATCGAATGTAATCATTTAAATGATATCTTTTGTACAAAAAAAAAAAAAAAGTTATTCCGTTGTAACGTGTTATAATATTAAATTTTTAGACCTAAAAATTTGTCTCTCGAAAATAACTGACCCACAGTTCTCTAACTCGGAATCAGCCATTGTCGTTACATATATATATTAATATAATTTTCAATTTCAATTCATCAAAAAGATGTTCGAACTATACTTTGCTCAGGATCGTTTTTTTCGTTTGCAATGATCTATCGTAAGCTAAACTAAATTATTCTAAACATCCTACTCTCCCTAAAACTTCTCACTAACAACAGTGACTCAACTACGGTGCCATGTATACTATATATGTCTTTTTATGATTTTTCTATAATTCAACAATTCCAATCCATTAAGTGTGTATAAAATTAAAACGTTAAAATTATAATCACCGTTTTTTTTTTTTTGGTTTTTACAATCACGAACGCATTTAAAAATTGCTCTGTATAAAACTCGCTGTTTTTATTGAAATGTCCTGCGAATAAAAATCCGTATATAGGAACACTTATTAATTTATTATTTTCGAGTGTATATAAATTATTCATGTCTCCCGGATAAAACAATATTTCGTTAAAACTACTAACGGACGGTCTTTTTTTTTTTTTTTTTTCTTACGAATTATTTTCTCGGTTTTACATAATGCAAAATTACTCGTACGTTCCGAGTTAAAAACCATTAAGTTGTCATTTAAATAGATAGGAAAAAAAAAAAACATTTTCGTTGGTCCGAAATCGCGGTACCGCGACAAAATCGAATGTTATTATTTTATTATAAAATCGAAAGAGAAAAAAAAAAAAAAAAAAAATCACTCGAACATTATTACGTCCGATAATCCGGACGAATTCGACGTTATTTATTTCGCGTATTCGCCGGTGCCGTTAGTATAATGTGCCCCGGAGTTATTCGAAATGACGAGTAGTAGTCGTAGGTTTTCGGGATATACGAGTATATACATACGTATAGGTATGAATTTCGTTTTACCGACAAAACCGCTTCGTGAATAATTTAATTGACCGTGTCTGGAAGTGAATTGTAACGTACAAAACACTATATGTGTATATTTATACTGTATGTGTGTTTTATAATATTATAATCCCGACGAAAATAATAATTATTATTATTATCAAAACGGTGTCTATTTCGATAAAACGTTCGCGTACCGAACGTTTTTTTTTTTTTTTATTGTTTGTATTTAGATTAAAAGACCGGAAAAAAAAAAATAAAAAATACATTTTTCACGTTGCGAGTTACACAAGTTTTGCGAGGTACGAATAAATTGCCCGGGAAATAGATATTATCAATCAGTTCCTTTTTCGAGAACGTCAGTAAACGTTTGTCGTCGTTAATTCTATGGAATAATTTTTGTTTCGAGTCTATTTGGACCTGACCTACTCAGCTAGAGTACAATTGAAAATACGAAAAAGCATTTCTGCCATTGTATCGCGTCAACCGTACTCCAAACGAATAATCGAATCTTCTTTTTAGTCTGCCACGGTTTTATTATTCCCGGCGGATCGACGAGGAATATATAAAAATCGGAAAATCGTACGCTCGTCGACGGTGTAGAAAATGCGGATTTTCCGCTTGGCTGTATATTGTTTCAACATTTCTGTTTTTTCTAGATTTCCAAGAGCCTGAGCTCCGTGATTAGAGGCTCGTGTTGAAAACCGTTGACAAATAGTCTAAAATATTTTTTAAAAGTGACCGTTTTTACATATTCTACCTGCGAGAGTTTGGCGATTTTTGGAGACTTGAATTGAAATTACTAAAAACATCTATGATACTTCTCAAAAAATAAACAGTAGTTCTCAAAGCTCAACTTTAAACGAACGTTTGATATGATTTAACTTAGTGTGGACGTTTCGTTGAAATTAATTTTAAATACTATACTTCCAAAGCGGTAGCGATTGTTCATATATTGCACATCATGAATAAGGGTAAAAAACTAAGAATAATTTTTTTTTTGTTTTTAAGTCACTTTTAGTGGCATTTGCTGAAAAAAAAAATTGACTTTTAATCGAAACATTGACTTTGTGGCAGCTTCGCGAGAGTTTTTTTTTTTTTGCTAACAAAAAAATGATTTAGAAAAAAACTGACGACAAATGATGATGATCAATTAAAATTTCGGATAAAAATTACTCGTACAACGTCAAGGCGTCGTGTGTAATTTGAACGTATATTCACTAATATTCGAGACAAATTTTTTATTATTTTTTTTTTTTTTATCATCCACATAATATGGAAATGTAGATAGGCGTACAAACAGAGCGGAAAAATATCAGAACGACTGTCGTACACGCACGCGTAGAAGTAAAAAAAAAAAAAAACTTTTGTACAATTATTATTATTATAATAGGTAATAGTGTCACGACGACGACGTAAATGAAACGGACGGAGCTAAATGACAATAATAATGTAATATAATTATACGAGTCGTACAAGGTAAACTTTTGAAACGAAACGAAAAAAAAAAAAAAAAAAAATGTCGTCGAAACAGCTTTTCAAAGATTATATTATTACTATTATTATTACTTTATAGTAATAAACTACTACTACTACTACTACTACTACTATTATTATTATTATTATTATTATTATTATTATGACTATATTTGGTATAAGTACGTCGCTACTACCGTCGCACACATTAACAAGGCCACGGGTTATGCTCACACGCTATTGTTACATTCAACCTCTTTGGCTTTGGCTTTTTTTTTTTTTTTTTACATCTTATTATTTTCCATTACGTACCAGTTTTATATTATTATATTAGATATGTAAGTGTAATGGCGCGGAATAATGGAATAATGGAATAATAATACAAATATTATTTACACCGACTGTTTGAAATCATAATATAGGCAATAATATATCAATAACTGACACGGTATTGCGGGTATTATGAAATATTATCTATCAAACACCACGACGTGTATGTAACCCTATGGCGTATCTACTCGTATATATATATATATATATTTATTTATTATATATTCGTTTGTATGTACGGCCGTACTTTAAAACGGGCCTTTTGAACGCCCGTTAAAGGATATCAGTGTACGTTTTTATACGGACCGATTACTCCGCGGGGATCGTTATTATTGACGGGTCTCGTTCTTGGTTACCCTCGTCTAATTGCTCAAGAAACGGCGAAATTACTTACTATAGATTTGTTTATACCGTCCGAATAAATTCGACGGAAAACGTTACGGTTTCGTACAAATACCGTTCGTGTTCTCCGACTAAATTATTATTTTTTTATATATATATATATATGTACAAATGGACGTATAAGATTAATAGACTTAAAAACTACTGTAGCGATTTTTACGCGGGTATTTGCAATATTTTGTCCGGAGAAGGTTATTGCCATTGAAGTCTACCCCCTATTGAAAAACATCCCCTAAAATTTGGGTTTTAGGTATTTTTTAGTACAAAAATCGAATTATTTTGTTGATTTATGGGTTAACTTGGTAACACGGATGGAAAAAAAACCCTGTTATTAATGATTGTAGTGCAATCCCTGCGCTGTGCGGGTATCTATGCCAATAAGTGAAAACACGTAAAACCATCAGTTTTGTTTGTTTACCGGCCACACAACAAAACAAAAAAATGTCGTATATCATAATGCATTGCAATGAACGAAATGACTAGGTCACAACAAAAAAATGAACAAAAAAAAAATAATTTTGATATGAAATTCTCGTTTAATTTGTTTGTGAATTAAATTTTGTCTTTGTTGATTAGCCGTCGAAATGACAAAGTAGAACACTTTTAGCCTGCCAAAGGTAGACTACCCATTTTTCACCTATTTTATTTTTAAAATAGTGACATGGACAGGACAATAATTCATAATGATCTAGCAACAGCAATATAAAGCCATAGCATAGTATTGCCGGGTCAACTAGTCAAATATAAAAATTAAATAAATAAATGTAAACGAATATATACGAAAAATTAATGTGTAATAATATATATCACTAGTTTCGCATTTGCTGTTCTATTACTCGATGATAGTTTTTTTTTTTTTAATCGAAATCGATATTCCAGACTTTGTTATGTTATATTTCTACATTATTGTTTCCTTTTTGTTATTTGATTAAGTATTAATATCTAAAACCGTTTTGGTTATTTTTTTTGAAATTGTTTTATTAAGTTTCTTAATGGATAGATAGTTATGAAATGTAATGAAATAATTAATACGCGCGTATTAATGAAAACGTTTTTATAAATGAAAAAATACACCCATCGTCATGAAATTCATTTATTATATATATATATATATTTTTTTTTATTAGAAAATGAAATTACAAACGAGCGTCAACGTCATAAAAATCACGGTAAAACATTGCTCGTAGCGCTTATTACTGGTGCACATATCATCGATATGGAAAAAAATATTATTATGACATCCGTCTCGTAATAATACGAAACTATATGGGGAAAAAAAAATGCGCAGGTGATTTGCACAACAATCTCGCGCAAGAAAATACTCGCGGAGAATCTCGTCAACCTCGCTACAAATCGCCGTGCTACTTCCAGTGACTTTGACAATTTTAACGATTACAAACATATTTGAAAATCTACTGAAATCGACAGATTTTTTTTCGAACTTTACTAGATTATTATCTACACAGTTAATTATGTACGGACAGGAAAAAAAAATTAAAAATGCAAAATTTAGTTTTCTATAGGATGGTGTGTCTTTTTTTTTTTTTTTTTTTTTTTTTCATCCAGAAGTTTTCGACCAGTAGACTTGCTCGAATCGGACAGGTAGTTTCTAAGGAGTTCCCTTGCGCAGTATTCATAAAAAAACGATTAGGGCAGGAGGGAGGAGAACTGGAGAAAACCGTCGGTAAAACGACGGAATTCGTACGCATATCAAAAACATTCCTATGGTGTATATTTCGCGTGTTAACGGTTGGTTTCGGTTGATTTAGATTTTGTATTTTTTTTGTTCGTTGCCATTCAGGGGAAAAAAAAAATAAAAATAAAAACTGTATGAGACGTGTAGGTAGTGACTGATGATTCATTACGAAATATCACTCAAGTAGATAAATTGTCAATTACCCGAGGTACTTAAGTTGTTAAACCAAACGTATTCTCGGAAATTAAACGAGAAAACGAGGTTAATAGTATTTCTTAGAAGCCATGTTTTGCTCGTTTAATTTACATTTAGATACCCCGATCGTGGCGGCGTAAATCTAAATCTAAAAAAAAAAATAAGAAAATATACATCTCCCACAACTTTTTTTTTTTTTTTTTTTTTTTAATGAACCATTACGTTTGCCCATAGGTAACGTGAAAAAAAAAACAAAATAAAACCGATTAAACAAATTATAGAAAATATAAAAAAACTACTAGGTAATTGATATTAGTATGATAATATAATATATATATATATATATATATATATAACTCGAGAAATTGAATATTGTAACAACGTTAAAATTTAACATAGTATATATTTTTGTATGCATTTTGTATAAGAATGTTATTTATTTTCAATATTAGACTGAAAAGGTAATGGAAAAAAAAACGATTCTGAGCAAAGTTCGGTGTTTGGATAAATTTAAATAAAACATATTATTATATTTACTATTATTGACTTCAAAATCCATTACATTTGTTCGTACGTAGTAAATAACGATTCTCGTAAACCTATTTATAAGCATTAAAAGCAATAAAAAAAAAATAATTAAAAAAAAATATTAATTTTCTCTCGTTCATGATTGAAAACTTTATAAATAAATATTCCTCTAAAAATAAAAACAAACAAAACCGGCCGATTTCTTTTGAAAATAGAGCAGTCTTGAATAGAATTTTTAATGTATGCAACGGAATCAATCTTATATGTCTCATGGTAAGTATATTTAAGATAATGTACGTGAATATACAAAATCAAGAATATAGCTTACAATTTTTTGGATACCAAACTTGAATTTTCTTACCGACCCATTCGAGTTATCGAGGTTCCACAGAATTTTTAATTGAATTAACAACGAAAATAAAATCGAAAATAACAGAATCGTCAATATTCCGGGTATTATAAAAACTTTAGAGAAAATTCGAAAAAAAATTACCTCCTCGACGCACCGAGTAGATTGAATTTGAAACCAGAAACTACTTCTGAGTTCGATGATCGGATCAAGATTTCCGGTAGTAAAGTTGTTAGAAAAAAAAAAAATCTAAAATAATAGGTGAATAAATTATACGATGATTGTATTTAATTTATTTTTTACTATTTATTCGTGGAGAAATGTTTATGGAAATTTAAATAATCATATAGACACTAGACGGATATTAACGTTGGATTTTCATACGAGAACCTTAAATATTTTCGAACGTAAACCGCAAAATTAACCAAATTTTCGGAGCAAAATGGTTAATTTGTAATAATAACGTTTAGTTTTTTATTTTATTTATTTTAAGTAAAACCACTTATACATGTCTCGCTACGCTAATAATCTAAAAATATTATATTTTCGTGAACTAAAATCGAATATACTTTCAAATCAATATTAGATACATGTTCAAGATTAGAATTATTCAAAACGTACGTACAAAATGGGTACGCTTTACAATGATTTGCGGTATTTTACCGTTAAGATCTGAACGATAATATTTAAAAAATTAAAAACCGCTTATTTCTATCCGATCGTTATATTTTTCGCATTGCGTTGACGTTTAAATTTTGTTTAACGGTTTAGACGCATTTATTTTTTGTTGTGTGACAATTTCCATATTATTCCAATCGTCGGGTATACGGGAGACCGTGTGTCGGGTTAAGAAAAAAAAAAAAAATCTACACAAAATCTCTTTCGAGGCAGGCGACTCGCGAGTAGGGGCGGCCACTTTTTAATTTTAGTGTCGGCGGATCTTGGGAGGGAGGGAATTTTTCTACCCCTATAATTAGATTCGTAAAAAAACGCAATTGTCGCATCCCCTAATGATTAATTCAGACTCGAAATAGCGATTACTATATGGGATTCGGGACTTGTTGCGTTTGTACGTTCTTTAATTACGGCTATAAGAATATATTCAACGTAAAATATAATCTTGTTTCGAGACATAACGAACTCAAATAGAAAAATTACGCATTGCATATTACTACATAATTTTCCGTAATTTTTAGCATATTAACGCCTTTGCGCGGTTTATTTTAAGTGAATACATTTTGATAGTTTACATTATTATCATTTTTTTTTTTTTTTTACAGTTAAGCGTTGACAAATATCATCACTGTTTATCTGTAAACCAATACTATCTCGCTAATATTGGTAATATTATATTTTATTATATTTCAGTTTGTTTTCGTGTGCCGTGGGGGGGGGCTTTTATACGTCATAAATCTCGTAGCCATTGCAATTTGCAAAAAAAGGCCAAAAATACGTACGTAACCCCACGTTTGGATGGGGAAATAATACGTTTTCTAGAGGTGGAGTGGTTTTTTTTTTTTTTTTACAAATTTTAATAAATCGAGATTATTATATACTTTTTTTTTTTTTTTTTTAACCTTAGGTGCGTATTTGCAACAACTTTAGCGACAACACGTCCCGAAACCCAAACAGTGATTATACCAACGGGATTGGACAATACAATTACCTTCGATTCTGAACTTGATCAGTCGTTCTTTGACTTGGATCCGAGGCATGTAACATATCATCTTTGGCCACCGGCGCCCGCGATGCGCGTGTTTTCCGGGGAAACCATGTACCACAAACGCGCACGCACACGTCGCGCGATTCGTCGACCGCGCTACGACGCGGTCGCCGTCTCCGTCGTCCGCGACGACGACACCGGCAGCGCAGGACACGGCGACGGACCCGACGGTGGCGACATCGGTAAGCGCACCGCGGGTGTACGCGCGCACAACGTTTACAACGATACGCGGATACTGATGCGGGGTGAAAAATACGCGCGCAAATCCGTCGCTTATGATGGTAATAATATTATTATTATTATTATTATTATTATTATTATTATTATTACAAACGGGTACTTTGAATGGGTGCGCCCGATAACAATTATTTTATCGGATGGTGGAGAAAATCAGGGGGAAAAAAAAAAAATTCAAAAATAAAAATCGTTCGCGAAACGAATAATAATAATAATAATAGTAATAATAATAAATACGTAACGGCGGCGAACCGGTCGGACGAACGTGTACGCGAAGACTGCAGTGCGTGCGCGCTGTCCGTCCGGAGACGGTGACTGTACGGCGGCGGCGGCGGCGGCGGCGGCGGCGGTGTCAATAAACTTCAATGTCAAAGAGCACCACCGCGGCGGCGGCGGCCACCACCACCATCGCCACCACCATCGCCACCACCGCAATCACCGTAACCGCAACCGCGGTCATCACACGATCGTCACCGCGGTGCACACACGCGACTCCCGCCGACCCGGGAGAGCTGCAGGCCGCCACCGCCGCCGCCGCCGCCGCCGCCGTTACTCTATAGTTTACGCACAACTACACGCCGCCGCCGCCGCCGCCGCCGCTGCTGCTGCAGTTCTTGTATCTATTATAGTAGTGCGTGTGTGCTTACTGCCGGCGCACAGAGAGATTTCACGGGCCGCCGTACTCGCGTTTGCGTGCGCCTCGTGCCCCCTATTATTACTACTACTACTACTACTGCTACTACCGCTGCCGATAACATTATAGTTTAAAATATTATTGCGCGCATCAGCCGTAATAGGCGCGTGCAGGCCGGGGCACCTACGACACGTCGTCGTCGTCGTCGTCGTGCGGCCCGGGCGTAAAAATTGATGATAATCGGCGGGCGCGCGGGCGCGACGAAAGGCGACGCGATTTCCGCGCGTCGACTTCCGGGCGGTGGTGCGGCGGACGACCCGATTTTCGTTTATCGCGCGACGGTGCATGTCGTCGTCGGTCGGACACGGGCAAAAAAAAAAAAAAAAAAAAAAAACGCACCGGCTATCCGAAGAAAACGCATACATAGAACGAAAGAGAGAGAGAGAGAGAGAGAGAGAGAGAGAGAGAGAGTGAGAGAGTTGACAAAGAAAGGGCGAGAGAGATAGGACGGGGATATAATATAGAGAAAAAAAATAAAGTATAATATACGCGCGTAGGTATATATATATATAAATAACCGGTTCTACGCCGTGATCGCGGACAACGGTATTAATATAATAATAATATCTCGTGTATGTATACACGTATATACGTATATATATATATATATATACAGGACGGTTCTCGTGCGTAATCTTTATACACGTGCACGAACACAAAGGGGACACACAGACGTATATTATTATTATTATTATAATATAGAGACCAGGTGGCGGCGGCACACATTCGTCGTCGTGCTCCCGCGGCGCCTGTGCGGGACGCGTTGTTATAATACGGCCGCCACATTTATCCTGCGGAAAAACTACCGGACGTGCCGCGCGTATTGCCCCCGCCGAGCTTATTTATAGGCTTCTGCGCGACTCGGCGAGTTCTCGTGCGACCGCGTGAAAAACGGTACACGCGAAACCCGTGCAAATTATAAACTTTCGACGCGTACACCACCCCGCTGCCTGCCTCCCGCACACCCAGTGACAGATTGCCGTCGTTGTTCGGCCCTGGAAAACCATCGAAACCGGGCCCTTCGCGTACGTGCGCGTCACTAACAGTCTTACGGTGGTGAGGAGAAGGGCGCCGGGTAAATTCCCTACTATTATTCTTAACCGAATTATAACGACAAATAAAAAAAAATAATAATAATAAAATTGTAAATAAAGGCGCCCGATATTGCCCGGTTTTCCTACGTTACCATAACGAAAATCAAACCGGAATGCCACCGACCAGATCCAAAATAATGCTACGCTTGAATATCAATACAAGACTTTTGGTAGGAAAGTTATTCGGACGGGGACGTAGGGGGAAAGTACACATCGTATAAATAAACCAATGCATTCATTTTTCCCTTTGACCGGAATCTAAAACACTTATAGCGGCCCATACGAAAGTGACGCACGGTCGATATTAAATTTAAAAAAAAAAAATTAATAAATCAGGGTGTCGAGTTGAACGATGACTAACAATTATACCGCCCATCGATTCGCTCTCGAAAGCGGACCAGCGGGGGCTCGTTGTTCGTCGATTATAAAAATGGAATTAGTTTATCTGCATTCTATAGTTTTTTTTTTAATTAATTTCAATTGATTTCTTTACGATTTCAAACATAGTGTACAGGTATTTCCAAGCCACCGCCCACCACCCACCTTGAATTCTGGGGTTGCGGCCGCCGCCCCAGAATCCTCTCTAGTGTCCTGACTTGTTGCTATACGAATTTAGACAGAATCGTAGGACCATGAATGTGTTTCGACAATCGTGTTATTGTATACGTATAATAATATATATTTTTGAATACAAAAAAAAAAAAAAAAAAAAAAACGGGCCCGAGTAGAGCCGGTACGGTTAATCGCTACAAGTTTACGGATTTCCCTCGATAAATCGCCTTGGGCCTCGTGAAGTGTAGTCGCATTTTATCGACCGGATACTCCGGAGCTTCTTGAGTGGAGGAGTGGTGAGGATGGTGTGAGTTATATTGACAACCCTCGAAATTTTTGGCCCCTAAGTATATGGTCGAATCAGTTTACCGTCGACGTTATACAGCCACGGATTATCTTACGAGCCGTTGTTGTGATAGAAATTTAACGATTTGCCGACAGACTGGACGATTATATTTTAACTAATGTTGTTACGATATGATAATAATCGCAACACCTCCATATTTGATATTTATTATTATTTTTGAAAATTTACGTTTCCCCAGCGGAGGTATTGTTTAAAACAAAAAATTGGTGTTTTTTTTTGTTTTGTTTTTATTGAATCGTCCGCAGCATATAAACCCGTAGTGTAATACATATAATACTATAGACCGCGAATAATACGTATAAATTATAGAAGTCAAGATATGCGCGAGAGAGACGGACTCTGTACAGGTTTTTTATGACAGTAGAAAAAAAAAACTATTTATTCCGTGGTAAAATTATAGTGAAAGCGATATTATCATTTACTAGAAAAAATTAATTTAAAATGCGAATTATTTTATGACGCTACAGAGTACAGATTATAATATTTGACTCATGAATAAACTGTGTTTAAGTTTTTTAAGTTCGTTTGATAGATCTGATTCGAATAGTTAAACAATGTTACGATTGGAGGGGGAGGGGGTTCAGTTAGAACAGACAATATCAAACTTGACGGGTAAATATTTTCATATTTATATTCATACACCTTTGATTATTTCAATCATTTCAAGCATTTACACATATTTTTACAGAAAATACACAGTTTGTACACGGTATACTAATAAAATATAAACTCAATGTACAATATCCCGCGTAAAATCTAATTCATTCTTCCACCTAACCTAACCTCCCATAGTCGTTTCTCCATTACGCACATCACAAGTTATCAATAGTTCTCTTTCTATTTGCGGTCTATATAGTATTATACGCCTATGTATAAACCGACTTTTTTTTCTGTTTCGTCTCCCCCCACACTATATTATATCGAATCGATTATAGATTATTCGGCAAACGCATATAATATTATATCGTAATGCGAGTTATATCCCGAGACTTGTGCGCCCGTTTGTGACAAATATTTAATCGCGATTGGCCATTACGAATCATACAAATCATTTTACACATATATCCTGTACGTATACGAAAACGAAATAAATTGTTATTTGTTACGAAAATGTAATTTATTTATTTATTATTATTATTATTATTTTAATTACATACCGAGTCATTATGACACTCTAGAATATCGATTTATTATCGAGTTTTACATAATGTAATTGTATCGAAAAGATATATAACACCACGACGAATACTTTTTTTTTTTCGAAAATAATATTTAATAAACGACTCTATACAATAATTATTATATTGGCCGTGTTGTCGATTCGATTGTTTTGTCGGACGATAATAAAGAAATCTACAACAGTAGAATTGATATATATATATATATATATATATATATATATATATATATATATATATATATATATATATATATTATTATACGAGTGTATCGCACTCACAATAGAACTCAACATTCAAAAATTCATTTTTGAAATAATACAATAACGACGTTCGGCTATAACGAGTATAATAATATAATACCTAGGCATTACAAACACACGTGTACCCACCGAGTTATTCGAATTTCTATACCATACGAACGTTATATGCGACAAACGTACGATTTACAATGTTCTTGCGCCGGTTAAAGCAACACGAGTATTACCGGATTACGAATATAATAATAATAATACTATTATTATGTATAACAGATAATAATAATCCTATTAAACGAGTATCAAACTATTGCCACCGTAGCCGGTGACAGCCAGAATAACGGAGAACGGCAGAAGCAGATTAGTAAGACGCGATCGGTTGGATTGGGACGAGGGAAAAGAGCTTTTCGAAATAATAAAATCGCTTATTGGCGAAAAAAAAACAACAGTATTTTTGCTTTTGAAGCTTTATTTGTAGGTATAGGTGTACCTATGGTCTCAGTGGAGGATCTAAAATAGATATCCTAATGTATGTACATTCCGTAATCGAAAGGGACCGATGAGAGGTTTTTACGACGAATCATGAGAATGAATACGTGCAATACAATTACATTGGTCGGTATTAGTGCGGCCATTCGCAAAATAAAAAAGCAATACGATTATTATTAATTGTTTATTGAAATTGTTTTGTTTACGGTGTATTTAAATAAAATAACGTGCGTTATCAGATGATCGTATTTATGATGATTACAATAAGGAAATTTTCCTGTTTTTTTTTTTTTTTTACAAATAATAAAACGGGGTCCTCTGCAAACGTTTTGCACAGTCCTCGAGAGGGTGAGAGGGTCTAGATCCGCCACTGTATGAAATGCGTCCATTATTCGGCTGTGAACCCGGGACGTTTGATACGTGGTGTAACACAGTATGAGATGCTTCTGATTTCGCGGTGTGACAGAGTGAATTGGACGAAGACGTTTTAAGAAGAATCGAGGGAAAAATGACGGCTTTAGCAAATAATGAAAAATAAAACGATAAACATTATATTATGGATACGATAAAATCGGTAGATAAAATTAGACGACCGAAAATTGAATATAGACGGTTAACACGTTCAATGCCGGTGCCTTATTATCGTTTTGTTTGCAATAGCCGCACGGAAATTCCGCCGCGATAAAGTATGACAATGACGTGTTGTCATCGGCCATGTAGGCAACATTTTACTGTTCTATTATTATTTTATTTTTTCCACATGCTTTATAAAACCTTAATACCACCAACAAGATTTAATTTTATTTAATTTAAGAATACAGATATTTTCTTAGAACATAATAAAAATAAAAATATCGTTACAGGAACTTTCCTTAATAAATTTCCTATTTATAAATTAATAATATAAAATAATAAACAATAACAACTGTTGTCTTAAAATAATATTTAGCCATAGTTTATAAATATATAATGCATTAAAACTAATTAATCATGAATGAAATTCTTCAAAACAATTTTCCAAACAAAGTGCTGGTTCATCATCACACTGAAGACAGTAAAATATAGTAGTCAATCTTTTTTTTCCTTTAGAATAACATAATTTACATTTTTTTCTTAAATACACATTTTTATTATTTTTTGGTAATTTTTTCGGCAAATGAGATTTTGTTTGAGGTTTTAATGGCAAGTTAGATACGGTATTATGTGATTCACATAAACTTGAAATTACTGATAGCCTATAATCATAAAATGTTATTTTTTTCTCGTGTTTTATAAAAAGGTAATATGAGTTTAACATAAAAAGTTGAAAAAAATGAATCCCAATTTTTTTATACCACCTTATTGTCTTTCTCTCACACGGATAATAAGACAGCATTTGGTCTTCTTTATCAACACCCGACATATATTGATTATATTTAGAAATGGCAAGTGGTTTAAATTTTGTTTGTCCTTTCCTATTTGTTACCTCAACCATCTCATTCTCAAACTCAGAACTAATCATTAATACATCACGTCGATCTCGCCATTTTACCACACACACACCTTTTTCAGTATACTTACCAACATTCTCTCCAACTTTTAATTTTATCGAAGTTATGTCCTTAGGATTATATTTCCTATTTTGTCTCAAGGTCCCTGTGCAATAAGTGTCTTTACTCAAAAGATTATGGGCTAATTTAACACTATTATAATAATTGTCCATGTAAAGTGAACGGCCACTATAAAAAAGTCCTTCCATGAGTTTTTCGACTACGTACTCGGTATGACAGCAATCCAAAGACATATCATGTGCTTGTCCTGAATATATCATTACTCGGTGTACAAGACCAAAAGATTCTGTTAGCATGTAAAGCTTAATTCCATATTTATGGCGTTTGTTTTTGATATATTGTCGAAAGACAAGTCTGCCGCGAAATAGAACCATCGATTCATCTAAAGCTAAATTTTTACTTGGTTCATAGACTTCCTCCATTTTCTTATTGAAATAGTTTACAATATTTTCTATTTTATTTAATCGAGTACTAGACTCAGAATGAGAAAAATGTAGAGCTCTCAAAATTAGCATGAATCTATTTCTACTCATGTGTGAGCGAAAAAACTTAAGATCAAACAACACACTTTTTTTCCAATAGTCTTCTAAACGGTTTGTTCTAATCGTTCCGGTATGAAAAAGTAATGCTAAAAATATTTTCATTTCTTCAACAGTAGTATCTTTCCATTGAGAAATTCTACTAGATAAACTTCCCGAAGAAGCTAAAAATATTTCTACAGCGTAGAAATTTGTTTCTTGCACAATTATTTCAATCAGTTCATCGGTAAATAGCATACTAAAATAATTAATTGGTTTATTTCCTGGTGGTCGTATTTTTAAACCTGCAACTTTAGAAAACGGAACTTTAGTTGCATATGATCATCAACCCACACATAATCTGTTGATTGCCTTTGTACGGCCCGAGTCCTAAGTCCTGCATCATTATTAAATATTTAATTTTGTGCACTAGGATTTTCATTACATTCAAGATCACAATCTTCATCGGCTGAATCTCCTTCTCCCAGATCTGATTCTGAACTTAAATCAAAATCTTCATCCGAGTTTTCCAAAAGATTTAACAACTCTTTATCAGTCAACATTTTCTTTACTTTCCCTACATCTTTACACGACGGGCCAGGTGGAAGGTCCATTTTTAATTAAAAAAACAATTTTAAATATACGAACTGTATAAAATAAATAAAAATATTCATTAAAAGTTAGTTTTAATATGAATTACCACAAACATATAACAAAAATATAAATTATTAATGTTTTATAAGCATAAAATAAATATAATATAAATAAAAACATACCTTTTTCGATTTATTTAAAACTATGACAAAAAAACACACAATTTTAAATCCAAATAAACTAAAATGTAGCATAAGTGTTCACTAATAAGACCATGAAAAGTAATGTATGTATGCACCAAGCCGATGAGAAAACGACTGTTCTAAAACCAACTACTCGAATGACAACACCGTGTTGTCGTCATCGGCGACGAGCGCGCTGCCTACTGCGACAACGACGTGTTGCCATTGGCATTGAACGTGTTAACTTTTAAAGACGTGTAAACGAAAAGTTATCGCCGAGAACGTATAATCGAAAACCAAAAGACCAAGAGAAGAAGAATATTGCGCGTATATTTGTTTTATTTATCCAATACTTAGTTATTATCGAATAACTGCAATAGTATAATATATTGCGTACACTTAAAAACGTCGAAATCGATGGTTCGGCGTGCATATCGATATAAGATAATATTTTGCCACTTTAGTACGAACTACGGTTAACTAAAATATAATGGCCGCATCAATCAACGTATAATTAGGTAATAGCAGAGAATATTGCTAATAGCTGATAGCAATATAATATTAAGAATATTATTAATACAATTTGTTATCAAAGTTGTACCGCGTTGTGTTTTATCAGTTATAGGGACTATTATATTACTGAATATAAAAATTGGCAGTCTTTAATAGTTAACAGACGGTCCAAACCTCCTAAAAGTAAATGCAATTTTAAATTGTTGTCCACGATAATTCAACTCACCACGTAGAAAATGTGTATTCAATTAAAATCTACAGAATGAATTTACTTTTTATAACCGATTTCAATATGTCCTCGTAATGTGTACTGTGAAATATGTAAAAGTGTATCTTATATATCGAATAGCGGTCGCAGCAATATATAAAAAAATCATATCAATAAAAAAAAAAAAAAAAAAATACATCAAGTACCCCTAAATGCTGCGTCGTCTAGTCAAAAGGTAAATAATTTTCAGTAAAAATTCTTTCTACTGAAAATTTGCAACTTGCCACAAAAGAGGGAATTTTAGTCTTTCATACTATCAAAAATATGCAAAGTTTTGGATCCTCATATGTTTTAAATACGTAAAAAAAAAAATATTAGAAAAGTTTTGTGTTTAATGTTTTATTTCCCAATAATCATACATAAGAATAGTTTTTATATTTTCAATGTATTGAGTTTCAGAGTATTTCCATTATAAAGACATACGTCTAATACGTTGAAATTACAATTAAATGGTAGTTGATAATAGAAATAGAAATAAAAGAGTAATCAGATGATAAAAGAAAAAAAAAAAAATTTATATAGATGGAGATCACAAACAGGTAGAATCAAAATGAGTAGAATAGTATACACATCGGCCGGTTCTCTTAAAGAAAGTGTTTTTTTTTTATTATTTTTCTATATGATAGAAGAGCTAAGTTTTAAAATAGTATATTTTGCCATACACATATACCGGGCGTTTTCGATTTAAAAATTAATCGGCGTACGGAAATATTGCGGTATCGCAATTGCATCGCATTGCATCGGGCATTAATAAATAACAACGGTGTTCTAAAAGAAAGACATTTTTTTTTGTTTGTTTTAAAGTATTTTTTTTCTCCTAGTCGGTATGGGCGCGGTAGGGTAGGAGTGGTGTTCGACGGGTCGGCGAAAAACACGAAATTGCGGTTACATTTCCAAATCGTCGGCGGATACGAGTCCCGCCGCCACGGCCGCCGTCCGGAACGCTCTGTATACAATAATATTATTATTATTATTATTATTATAATATCATGGTGACGTAGTCGTCGCTCGCGGGTATACAAAAAGAGGTATCCGTCTAGACGTCCTCCGCCTTCACCTACATGCGCATTATATGAATATGCGGACTGTCCGGCCGTGTTTCTGTACGTGCAGTGTTTAGTACCCGTGTATATATATATATATATGTAATACTAATATATTATTATTATAGTAAGTACGGTGTCTCGCGCACGGAGGGGTCATCGAGCCCGAATCAGATGATTCTCGGTAGAAAAAAAAAAAAAAAAAAAAAAAACAAAAACAAAATAAATACAAAGTAAAAAAAAAAAAAAAAAAAAAAAAAAAAAAAAAAAAAAAAACAAACCGTATAGGTACGCATGAAACCGAAGAAATTCGTCTTTCGAATTGACTGACAATGACTGACGGGTCTTGTAGTCCGTGAGACTTGTCGCCCGGGGAACAGTCTGGGTCACACGCGATTCGGGAAGGGAACACGACGACGACGACGACGACGACGACTACGACGACGGGGCCGCGATACAATATTATTAATTCCGGAATTTTTCGCGTTACTTTATAATATTCTTGTGATACTGGACCCCGCGTCCGTTAAAAAATTATTATTTCACGACGCGAACATCTAAACGAATCGATAGTATAAAATATTTATTATTATTATAGTCGACAGCGTATTAAGGATTTCGTCGGCCCCCCCTCTCCCCCCGATACCGAACACTCCCCAGACGAAGTATCAAAAAATTTATTATTTCAGCATGATTATTATCGTTACACTTTGATCGTTTTATCGTTTTCGCATTACGGCGTATTATTATAACGAGTAATTTATTACGCGAGTCATTTGATTGTCGGTTTTTCGTTAGCCGTTACGATTTCGTCATGGTCGATCGTTTTAACCGATTCCCCGCTTCAACGTCTTGGACGGCGCGCGGTACGGTCGTTTGAGGTTTCTTCGGCAACTGTGGGTTTTAACTACAATACGTCTTTAATATTTCCAATGCAGAGAATGACCACCGGAAGGTCGAAAAACCACAAGTCGTGTAATATGTTCAGTTGACGTTGCTAATCATTTTGTCCGTAACGTTCTGGCGGTCCCCCTCACAAAATCCTAGCGCCCCGCGGGGGGCGGTTTCCCCTAATTGTCCGGTTTTCCAACACGCCACTAATAATTATAGTTGGGAAATATTTCGATTATTTTCCGTGTATCTATATATTAGAAAATATAGTTTTCTAAAGATTCAGATATAATAACTTATACTCGTACATGTATATTCTATGAAGTCCATAAAATCACCGTTCCTGCGAGGTTACATATAATAATAACATACAAAATTTTTCTTTTTTTTTTTTTCATCACGATCCAGTAATTTTCTTAGGGGATTTCAAGTAAACTTTTTTCCTGGTTTATTTTTTCAATAAATATATATGGAAATGTTCATGTTTAATTTTAACACTATTTTCAAAACTTTACCTCTACTCCTTGTACTCCTAATCAGTTTATGTTTTTGATTTCCCCCGCCCTTTTTTTTACACTGTTTCCAAAAATGTTTGATCAATATAAACTTTATTTTAAACGATTTATTCCCTACTAAATTCTAAACTGTTATAACTCATAAACTGCATGTTCGATATTACTATTATGCATACCGACATTTTAGAAATTTCTTATCTGGTTTGAAAAAGATGGTTACTATTTGAAAATTAAAAGTTGACGTGCGTTTTTGGGATACGGTATAAAGGTATAAAATGTTGAAAATATTGTAAATAAAATTGTTAAATTACGACGTATGAATGATTGAAAAAAAAAAAAAACCATATTCAGTCTTACTCAAAATCTTCGTAGACAATAACATTACCGTGATGAGAAAATCACGCTGTACGCTGTACGAATAAGGGTGAAGGTATATTCATTTAGAATTTTCGCAAATTCTCTATCTGCATGGATATGTAGATTTATAAAATTATTTTCGTTCTCTTTGGAGTTTCTTTGATTATGATAACGACTCGAATTGTCGAAGAATATATATATATACAGTTTTTATGAAAACAAAAAAAATCATATAACGCGTTGATTTTCGTCTCATCAATGATAAAGAAGAAGAAGAAAAAAAAAAATGTAATTTTATTCTACTCAGTTATAATATTATTGGCATTGCTCGTCGTTTCAAAACTTTTTTTTTTATACTTTAGCGATCGAAATAATGAAAAGAATAAAACGAGAAGAAAAAAACTGGACAGAACGACACGACACGGGTACGCCACCGTCGTAGACGGGAAATCGAAAAGGTATAAGAATATTTAGATTAATTTATTGCTGATAAATTGATAAGGTCGTCGTATTAAATGTGTTTTTCTACTCCTAGCCAAAATAATCCGGAAACCAAGTGAAATAAATTCGATTTACCTTCCATTTGTCATAAGTTTCTTTAAACGCGGTTTTTAGTTGAGAAAACCGTCGAAAATCTAGAAATCGTTTTCAAACATAGTATCGACGGGCATAAAATTTGGATCTTTTAACGTACCCGTGGCGGTCGATTTGAAGTGTTTTTACTATAACGGAAAAAAATTTTTTACCGAGACATCTTAGCGTAAAATTAATTTGTTGGTTTAAACGATAGTTTTCGCGTTACGCTCGGAACATCTAAAACTAATATTACATATTGTAAAATTGTAAAAAATGTATTATAAGTATTATTGTGTTCGTATATTTTTTAGTTCATGTCGGCAGAAATAATCCGACAGCCAATCACATGCCGTGCGCCGTCCTATTTTATATATTTTTTTAATAATATCAATATATTCGCGTGCGCCTTGAGGCTGAACTGTTTTTTTTTTCTCGTCGAATTGTAGGTTATGCAATGTCATTAGACAGCATTATGTAAAAAAAAAAAACAAAAAAAAAAAATATATATAAATATAAATAACTAGAAAATAATATCAAACGGCTGTATAGGTAAAGTAGTATCCAATGCGTACAAATACGAACAAATACGATTCAAATTGCAGTACCTATAGTTGTTCGGTTTACCTAAAACACCTATAGCCTATAGGCAGGGCCTGATTTAAAAAACCATTGGTCACGTCGCACTATTGAATTTGAGGTTACTTTTTGCCTAAAAATGTCGGTAACACTATTTTTAAAAAAAAATAAACATTTTGCATGTTCAATAATGATTATTAAAATTTAATCCATATATTTAATTACAATGCGCGTTGTTTATTTTTGCCACTTCAGCAATTATGTATTCAAATGTTAATATTGTTTTGTGATATCACGATTGATCGCCAGTAATGGTAATAACGAGTCCGGTTTTCCTTGTACTAAAGACGAGCCCGGCGCTAGTTTTTACACGTTTAAGTGTAAAAAACGAACGGTCACTACTAGAATTTCTATTTGTGAAGTATATATATTAATAAACAAAGTATATTTGTGATATAGCGTAGGCGTTGGGAAATGTACGACGTACATTGATATTTCGAATATATTTCGAATAATTACTAGGTTCTTTATACAGTAGTATAGTTGTTTTAAACACTTCTTGGTAAATAGATTTTATTGTTTTCAAACAATTTTACCGTTGATTTTATAATATAAATTATCATATCAAAAATACTGATTTTCTAGTTATCATTTATTACACTAAACACACGGTAAACGTATAATTAATATTTTTTACATTGCTCATTAAATTTTCTATCCTTCGTTTAAATAATATTGGGTTTTTTTTTTTTTTTAAATTTCCGTACAGAAATACAGAATAGAACGGGGGCCCTACGAGTTTGGGCTCATCGCTTGCGTATGCGTAAATCAGGGCCTGCCTATGGATATAGATGATAATAAAACCGAATGTACGTATATAAATTAATTGTTATTGAATCGCACAAACAACGTTTACGACGTGGGAAACGGTAAAACACTATGGGTAATTTGTAAAAAAAAAAAAAATATATATATATATATATAAGCAAAGTATAATTGTCATTTTTTTTTTTTTTTTTCCAGTAAAATCGATACTTTCACGAGTCAGATCGTGCGATACGTATACAGTGTTTGCAAAACGTTTAAATAATACCAAATACCAATTGCGCTTATTTCTGGACAGTTGAAATCGAAAACCGCGAGCTGATATTGTTTGGACCGGGCAGAACACCAGATTTTTTTTCACCGTTTATTTTCGCATTTCAGAGACGTTAAAGAACATTGTTCTTCGAAAATACCGAGTACCGCGGTTTACGGTCTCGGTTCACCTCTAATAATCGTAACTGTACTGTGTTTAGTGTGCAAAACAAAAACGAAATCCCGGTTTGCGACCGGTGATTCTAAGCGAATAACGCCATTTTTGTACGTGAAATACATATCAGGGGGGGGAGGAGTTTTTTTTTTGCCAAATCATGTTTTTTGACATGACTCCGCTTATACGTAATCCATCGTTAACGTTTGTTAACTGTTCGCGGCCGGATGACACCATCCCGCAGCCCGGTTTCGTTCTTTAGCATCGCGGAAAACGTAACGCCGCGGTCCGACGGATTTATTGGCCGCGCGCGTACGTATTATTTAGGCGTACCGGTCACCCACACGCGTCGGACGTTGCACTTAAGAGTGGCACGTCGACAGATAGGCAAATAGGTGTAAGTGTACATTATACATTATAATCCGCTACGAAATTATTAACCTTTTCCGTAAAAAAAAAAAAAAAAACCCGTTGTCCGGAGCGAAAATAATAAAACATATCCTGCGCCGGTACGCTGCACAACGCTGTATATACAGCGTGTTCAACGTAACCCAAAGACAGCACTTGTCGTTGTCTCGAAATTTAAAAAAAAATATTATTTAAACGAAGGATAAAATATTTAATGAGCCGTGTAAAAAATATTAACTATACGTTTACCGTGCGTTTAATGTAATAAATGATAACTATCATTAGTATTTTTATGATTATGATATGATAATTTATATTATAAAATCAACGGTAAAATTGTTTGAAAACAATAAAATCTATTTACCAAGAAGTATTTAAAACAACTACACTACTGTATAATGATCCTAGTAGTTATTCGAGATATATTCGAAATATGAATATACGTCGTACATTTCCCAACGTCTGCGCTATATCACAAATATACTTTGTTTATTAATATATATATATATACTTCACAAATAGAAATTCTAGTAGTGACCGTTCGTTTTTTACACTCGAACGTATAAAAACTAGCGTCGGGCTCGTCTTTAATAGAAGAAAAACTCGACTCGTTATTACCAATCATTATCATTGTTGTACGAAAACGCGATACGGTTTTTATAAATATTCTTTATATATATATATAATAATGTATTTTGATTTCTTCGATTATAATATTATATTGATGTACAAACACAGTTACTGTGCACACACGGCGAGAGTCGTACAATATTAAACAAAAAAAAAAAAACCATCATAAAATCATTATAAATAACAATAAAAAAATATTTTATTATTTTTTCGTAGGATGCGCATGTTATTATTATCATCACGCACGAGGCACACGGAGGCTCTAAAATGTTAAAGTGTCGTCGTTGTTTTTCGTCGACCACGCACGGCCATGTGCTCGCGTAAACGAGATAAATTGAACATTTATAAAAAATACCTATATAATAATAGGTATAGATCGCTATTTACAATAACTAAAAAGTCGACCGAAAACAAGGAAAAAAAAAAAAAAAATAACGGTAATTGTTTCGGCAGAGCTCGGAGCTCGTTGCTCTCACATTTTCTAAAAAAAAAAAAGAAAAAATAAAAAAAGTCAATACTTTCCGAGACAAAAGAAATTTGTCTTGTGCGCGTTATGTCAACAGCCCTGTATATATATATATATAAATATATTAAAACACAGCGTAGCTCATTCGGCCGATATATAAAAAAAAATTACGTATACAAAACGGGCGCTGTGTCTTGTGGTGCCCACGCAAACAATATAATATTATCAACATTTATGCACGCGTACCGCAAATATTGTCGTTTTATGTTATTATTTTACGATTATTACGGGGGCGGGCACTACACGATAACATTACATTTTTATGTGTACGCGACAATATTTTTTTTATTTTTTTTAATTTTTTTTTTTTTTTTGTAACCCCGAAAAGTATCGTGTAAGCGGCTTCCCCCCTCACCCCCCCACACACACACCGCCGCCGCTCCTCGGTTAGACAGTCGTCGCGCGTAAAGCTCGGCGATCCGGATTTTCGTAATCCGCAATTTAATATAATATCGTGCCCGGAGATTATTTCGTATTGTATTTTACGAAAAATTAAATATAAAACAAAAAAAAGTACCGGCGACCTATATATAATCTCGGTAATTAGAATAGATTCGGGTCATACGGATTACTTCCTGCGACTTACGTACTTCGAGGGGGAATAAGTACCAGAGGAACGAGAAGATAATCGCGATTTTAAATACTTTCGCGTAAGGTTTTTGGCGCAACGTCGAGTGAATTATTTCGTACGTCACCGGGAGAGGAGAAATAAAATAAATAAATTAATGATAATTTGATAATTGTTCCAACGTCCGAAACGGATAGCAACTCTGCTACGATGAAATTCGATTGATCGAAATTCTAGAGTTGTTCGAGTACTCTGGGTAAAAAATATCTTCAAACCCAGAATGAAGAAGAACCTCGAAGAATACGATGATGGTTCGAATTTACAAAAACAGAATGCCATTGTAATGCCTACTAAAATATGTGATAGTGTAATATTATTGACGGTAAACATCAAAAAAAAAAATAAATAAAAAATGATTAAAGGACCGATTATTCGGTTTTCGCTCATTTACACTATGTTTATCGAGTTGGTTGAGTAAACTCGATTTGGGAAAATACTCGATTTAAAAAAAAAAATAAAAACAACAAAACTCGCCCGACTATACTGAAAAATCGATTAAAATAAATATATTATAATTTTTAATTATCATTAATACGTATTAACGAGTAACGTTTTACGTTGTTCGATATAAACGAAAAAACTAGCGTTGAGTATCGGTCCGATATTGAGGATATTGTTTTATTTTTTTTTTATTATTACCGATATTTATGGAGAAGAATCGTGAACAAAAAATCTCTGGAATATGAAAAAAGGCGTTTAAAACGAATAGCTTTAGCAATCTATCAGTTTTTTAGGTCGGTATAGCAAATATCGGGGATGGGAAGGAAAGTCACATCGTCTCTCGCCACTAGAAACGAGTTAAGTAATATAACAATAATTGGCTTTTTTTTTTTATTATTATTATTTTATTAGGAATTCGGGCGGAGAGGCGTCGATATCACGGCCCGATCCGGTATCCGAGCACGCCGCGAGCGAGTACCCTATTTTTTTTGTTTTACAATTTTTCACGGGAAATATTCGCACGCGGATTGCCGGCAACACCGAAGGGTATTATAAAAATATTATTACGATTGGCGGGCGGGCGGTGATGTTGCGATAACGCGACCGTAAATGGACGGCGACCGTGGCCGCGGACAATGGCCGCCAATGCGAATTTTGCGCGGTCCCGTCGGAATAATAATATACAAATAACAATTGTCGGCGCGGTCCTTTTATTGTCGCGCCGCCGCCGGCGGACTCGTCTCCGCGCAAAACTTCCGCCACCGCGCCGCCGAGCGGTATTATTATATTACCGGGACCGCGGTCGCGGGTATACGTACGTACGCGTGCGTATACAACACCGGACAAGGTAGGATATATTATTATAATAATATCGTACGCGTAACAGGATTGCACTACGGCGTTTCCTTTTTTTCTTTTTCTTTTATAAGAGTGTCGGCCGAGGAGTCGGGCGGACGGGCGTCCGGTGCCGGGACCGGGGAGCCCGGGAACGTGGGAGTGCGGGAGGCGGGCGACGACGGCGCGAAGACGCCGGGAGTCGAAGGCGCGCGAGGGGGTGCGGGAGAACGGCGCGACCGCCCGCCCGTACAATAATACGGCATAGACACAATGCGGTTTTGTGCAAGTGCGTGCAAGACGTATGCCTTCTCCTTAAAATTATTGTATAGGCGGCGGCGGCGACGGTGGTGGTGGTGGTGGCGACGGCGGTGGCGGTGGCGACGACGAGGACGTCGGCAGACGAGGTCGAGGGTAGGGTACGACGACGCGGCCGAGACGCGCCGCGAGAATATAAGGAGACCCGGTCCCGCGCGCACACCGCGGCGTCCGGCCACGCCGATCGCCCCCGGGGAACTCCCCGGACGGGGGGGCACTCCGCGGCGCGCGTTTATACGCGACAAAAACCAGTTTTTTTCCCCGGGCGATCGGAACGTCGTCGTCGTCGTCGTCGTCGTCGTCGCCGCCGCCGCCGCCGCCGCCGCCGCGACAACCAACACGCACACGATATATTCTATATAAAGTGGAAACATATTAAAAAAAATAAAATAAAAAACACAGAAGAAAACGGGCACACCGGACGCCAATCAACGGACGTTATTTTCATATATATATATATTTTTTTTTTTCATTTTATTTTTGTACACAAAGAGGAAAAGGAAAAAAAAAAATAAAGAACACTAGCTATATTATATTTATACGCGTACACTTAAGGCCCGATCCGGTTGCATTGTGTGCGCGCGTACGGAGGCTGCCGCTTTTATATATAATACGGGTACGAGACATTCTTCTCCGCCGCCGCCGCCGCTGCCACAGAGTACGTCGTGACGACGATTGCGACGAAAAAAAAAGAAAGAAAATTATAATAATAATAATAATAAAAATTTAAAAAAAAAAAAACCGATATCGGGGTGACCATACAATATTACATACGCTCACGCTGTATACATACAATAGTAGGGTACCTATAGGTTAAGTAAGGCATAAGGCAGGCGGATGCCCGGATTCCCGGACCTCCCGTAGGCGTTTTCGGGTATAAAACGATTATTATTATATATATATATATTTTTTTATTATTTTTTTTCTACTCAAGACCAGTTGCAGTAATATTATATAGTGCGGTCAGTGCTCGTAATAATAATAATAATAATAGTAATAAAAATATAAATAATAATATTATAAATAATAATAATTATTCATCTACTGCGCGACGGATATTTTTATCCGGAGCGAAATTTTTTATTATTATTATTATTATTTTTTATTTTTTTTTTCGTATGTATATGCCCGCGTCGTGTCTGCAAATCTAACCTACGGGCGTACTACGATCGGACGGGTATTATAATAATATTAACATATTATTATTATTATTATATTATTTTTTCGCGAACGCCCGACGACGTGTTATGTCATATTATTTTAAATTATTTCGATTTTTTACATCCGGGGATAAAATCTATTTTATTTATTTTATCATATTATTCGGTTACAACGAGTCCGTCGTCGTCGTCGTCGTCGTCATCGTCGTTGTCGTAATATAATATTTTCGATACCACGGAATAGATATAATATAAATATGTAATCGTCGGCAAATGACACATAGTTTTGAATAAAATAAAAACTTTTCATTAAATACACGGACGCGGTATAAGTTCGGATAGGCAATTAATTATATTATTTTTATTATTTTTTTTTTTTAACCATCGCCAATTTGCGTTTAAAAATCCACAAAATGAAATATATATATACAAAACGAACGGTTTTGGCGACAACCATCAACATGTGTCTTACTCGTTTTCCGGTTTAGTGGGTTACCACTGTGACCGGGATCACCGAGCTTTATCACGGATCCTAGATAGAGAGATAACGGTATTGTTCAATGGTAACCCGGTATACCCGGTGTTCGGTAAGACACGTAGGAATTCGCACCGAATTATTTTTGAACTGTCGTTAAATTTTGAGAAAAAAAATCACAAGCTCTAGAATAATGAAAAAAAAAAAAAGAAAAAGTTATTTTCTCACTCCGGCAAATCCATGCACAATTTGGAAATAACGCGTTCGAAAAATGTTTTCTACCCAAATCCGGAAGATGGCGGCCTCGGACGTGTTATTTGTTCTTAAGAGGAGGACGCCATCCGCCATTCACCGTCATTGTCCCACTAAAACTAAACATATATCCTGATAATGATAAAAGATAATTGAATAAAATGTATATAGAGAAAGATAAATGATAGTCAAATGTGGAAATTGTCTATGCAACAATAAAAATAATTTTATACTATTTATCCCGATAGAAAATAAAAGTTTGAATTGTTTACCTTATGTATGATTTTTACATCGATTTATTTAAAATAAAAACAAATTACCTATTATACTTTTTTTGATGTTTATTGTTATAGATTGGGTTTATTATTTACAGATTATACTGAATATAATTGAATTAAACATGATTTAGGTTTTAATATTAATAAATACATTTGACAAAAAATAAAACTATTTATTTATAATTGTATTTAGGACTAATAATAATAATCTGTGGAAATTTCAGATGATTGTTTTTAATCGAATTACATTAAAAGCACAAAATCGAACATATAGAAATCATTTTTGTCGTATATTTTCCGGGGTATTTCCCAGGGTTTTCTTGATTATTATTAGATCAAAAATTGTTTAACCTAACCTTTCAGACGAGCCGCAACACTTGAAAAACGTATCGAGATTTTGAGTAGAAAAGTTGATTGCGGACAGAAAAAAAAACCAGCACGCATAGTATAACTAATACATAAAAAAAAAAATCAGATTAAATTCAATTCAATCGATTTATTTATCTTAGATATAGATAAAATAACCGATTTTGTTAGTTATCTGGATAAGATAAAAGTTAATTAATTATTAATTATCTTGATCTATCTCGTGTGTAATTTTGGTTTTAGAGTAAAATGAAAAGTGCACGATATCCGGAGGGCAATAACCATTAATTGACCGTGATCGTATTATAATGTATTAGACACGGGACAGCGAGGGATAAGCTTATACTTCATATTATTATATATTGTGTTTTAACGTTTAAATTGCACAATAATTCCCCAAGTATCTATTATTATCAATATAATGCATAAGTATACCAAAAAAAGCAGCGCACATAGTAAAACAAGTACATAAATAAAAAAAAACGCATCTAGTATCTATCTATCTATCAGTTTAGATTCAACATAATCGAATTATTATCGTCTTGTATAGAGACAAGATTTCGTTGATTATCCGGATAAGATAAAAAGATTTGTATATTTTTTTGATCTGGATAATGTCCAAAACCACCCGTATAACGGGCAACAGCCGGATATCGAAAACACGCTAATAATTTCGGTTTCAGAGTAAAATTACGTACAATATGTAAAAGTTCGCAATATCCGCGGGGCATATTCCGGTTGTACGTATTATAATGTATTAGACACGGGACAGCGGGGGATAAGCTTATACTTAATATTATTATATATTATGTTTAAACGTTTAAATTGCACAATAATTATTATTCGAGAATCTATTATTATTATTATTATTAATATAATATAATATATACGTATATTAAAAAATACGAAAAAAAAAAAAAAAAAAAAGTACACATAAACCCGAACGAGTATCGACCGTTTAATGAGAATCAATACCCGATCGCGGTATAAAATACCGGTTTGGATTAAAACCGTCTGGTCGCATGCGTCTGCTGCGGCTGCTGCTGCTGCTGCTGCTGCCGCTGCTGCTGTTGCGCGGCTGTTGTGTGCGGCTGTTGCCGTTGCCGTTGCTGCCCGCCGCCGCCGCCGCTGCCATTATAGATAGTCGCGCAAATTTGTCCGCCCCTGACCTAAATTCAGGTTGGCGCGCGCGGTTGAACGACTTTTGGTTTTTTTCCTTAACATACTCAATAATCGCACAGAGAGAAAACGTGGGTACCCGGCAACCCGTACGCGTATCGCCGGTGTACGTGTACTGCGGGTACGCGTTTTTAATTATTTTATATATATATATTTTTTTTTTTTTTTAAGGTCAACGATTGGCATTTCGTATCCTCGACAAAGACCAAAGGAATTCATTGTCTTTAACTCGTATACAAGCACATACACGCGTATTATAATGCTTGTTGCGCGTACACCGCAGACATTGATCGCGTACGTGTGTACACCGCACACAATATCATATACTGTTCTTAACCCTCCCCCGGCCCAAGTTTCATAACGCGTAGTACCCAGGGGATCGATCAAAGCGGATTCGGAATAAAAAAAAAAAAAAAAATTTGATTTATATATATATGTATGTATCTGCTTTGTGATCGTTTATATTACGACCGGCGAACAATTTTGTGTTTCAGACGCGATTGTATTGACGAAACCGTTTTCTTTTACTGTAGTGCGTTTATTTTTTTTTTTTTTATCACGGGGGCGTTCCCCGCGGTTTTGATTACGTTTAGGAAAAAGGAGAAGAAAAACACTGAAATTTTTACCGTACCTATATATTTTCGTATAGCGCGTTTTTATGAGATTTCTTTAGACGTCAAAAAAAAAAAAGAAAAAGAAAAAAAACCCGTCGATACGCATCGCCTTGTGCCTAAACTCTCTAGCGATGTGATGATATATTTTTTCGCAAACGGTTTACCATCAACGGTATAAAAAAATCGACTACCGGTGCACGGTAAATTCGTAATGTTCGAAGAAAAAAAAAAAAAAAAAAAAAAAAAATGTAATTTTCCGCCATCGTCATGGAAATACTCTTTTGGTGGGCCAGGGTTGGAAGAGGGCGAAATAAAAATATTATATTATTATTACTACACGGCGGTCGACTAGGGAAATCGCCATATTATTATTGTTATCGCGCTGCAATGGAAATTCACCGTAGTGTCCCCGATGAATTTAGCGATGAGAAGTTACGATAAAATAGCGAAATTCAATAATATACAAATGTAAAAAAAAAAACAATTAATAATAACCATCTCTTCGTTTTGCATTCGTTACCGGTACCGACGACAAAATTCCTAATACGGTTAACGGAGACGACATCGTTGTCTCCGTAAATGTTATCGATTCCGTAGTTTATCGGCCACCGTAATCGTGCATCTAATTTAAAAATTAATTTTTACAATATTATATTGACCGAATTACAAGGCACGTCCATCGGCGAATACACATTGAATGCCGTGCCGTCTGTTATTTGACGAAATCCTATTTGATTAGAGACTATTTAGAACCACCAGTACTGTACGAACACCGACATTTTTGTGTTACTTTTAATCCGCAATGCCGTTTATAAACTCGATTACTAATTCTGTACTAATAAAGACGTCGCGTACGATATATTTTCTATCCAACGCCCCAATCAATTTTAAGAATAGACAACATTTACCTATAGATAGGTATCATGATATCGTTTCATAACTGTCGTCGTTTTCTGATTTTCATCAATGCTGGTAACCGAATCAACCGTTTAGGGCCGGTTTACAATTATTCCGAAATACACAAAGGTGCTGTATATGCGGACATTAGTTTTTATATTTTGTATGCCAACAGTAAACCATTGCACACGAAAAACGATTCTGAGCGGACTAGCCGGAGTCCGGTAAAAATACATTTAAAAAAAAAAATGCACGTACAAGCAAACGCGAAAAACCGAAAATATAACAAGGGAGTAAATTTCGTAAACCACGATCGTATTTTCGAAACGCGTATCCGAAATACAATATTATTCGACTCAAGACGGTTTTGAACGTTGGATTTTCGGTGCGCCCAAATTTTTTAGTGAAAAATCACGTAAATTTCGATACGAGTAATATAATAAAATCGTTTTGATATTATTAGTTTGTACATTCGTGGTGTGCATTTTTTTCCTGTCCAACCGCGATGTTACGCGTACAACAACAAAAAAAAAAAAAAAATATATATTCTCCGTTAAAACGAAAACGGTTTAATTGTAATTTTAAACGCGTGCACGTAAAAACCCGTATCAACAATATTAACTAATAAAATTAATTATTTAATGTAATTAACTAATTTCCCGGGTTCCGAACGACATTCAGTATGATTAAAACTAATGTATAAGGTTTATTACAATTCTGTAATATTTTCTATTAATTTAATACCATTAAATTGTAATAATATTACCATCTACTCGTAATGATCACGCGCGCTACGACGGGGACCCAAATTATTATAATAATATAGGAACAAAAAAAAAAAAAAAAAATAATGTTATTAATCAAACGAAAGTTTTATACAAAATTAAACAACGCCGTTAATTATAACTGGAATACGAAGTATTTTAATAAAACAATTTACTGTGGAAATGCGCGGATAACGATTGTTTAGTCACAGACAGGTATGTCATTAAGTTAATCCATTTGTTTGACTTAATTTTAGATACGTTTCGTATTGTTCAGTTTAATGCAGAAACTTTTTTTTTTTTTTTTTTTTGTTACAAAAACTCGAAATCGTAATTAATTTTATAGTTGTGTAAACCAAAGGAACGCGTTTGTACTCGAACGCTATTCAAATGTAATGATATTTTTTAAAACAATTTCATAATACTCGAATTGAACATATGACAAAACACAATAATACGCAAACGATCGATACGATCATTTAAAAACATTGGTAAAAGCGATTAAATACCGTTTTAATTGAATTCGCGTGTAAATAACGACGTACAAGCGATTATTTTATACCGTAAAAAAAGAATAAAAATTTTAAATTCAACAAAAAAAAAAAAAAAAAAATACTTACCGGACACACTTCGCGCCGCCGTGGGTGTGTGGCACCGTTGCTGGATGAGAAGTTCGGACGGATTATAAGGATATAAAACTAACGTCCATTTGATTTACGTTCGGAGAGCAACGGTAAATCATTGTAATCAGAAAACGGTACTTGAAAACTTTCTTTGTTAACTATACGGCCAAAACCGTTCGGTCCTATCGAAAACTGTAGTTGATTTCTTTTGTACGATACGAGATTTCGTATTCCCCTCGGGGTGCCCAGTAACCAAATTAATTTTGTCGGGCGCACCGGGATACTTCAAAGGTATCCCGGTAACCCGGTACGGGGCCTAGTACTCAGTAACGCGATGATGAAATGTCGAATCTTTGTTATTCAAGATGAAACTGATACTTGTACTGACACTCCTGTAAATGTGGTGCGAATAAAAAAAAGAAAAAAAAAACACGACACAAAAATTCGGAAATTAAAAATGTTTTCGGCGGCGCGACAGGTCTGTCTCTAAAATCCCGCGAGCGTTTCCGTAGTATACAAAGTTGAATTAAAAAAAAAAAAAAAAAAAAAATTCTTTCCAAAGCTAAGCAATATTAAATTACATCATATAATTTTTATTGTATATTAGTAGTTTTGAACGGTATTGCATTGTATATTAACACTTGACCTACATGTGTAACACGACACAGTGAAAATGTTTCCACTGTATACCGGTAGTATATAATATTATTAAATCCAAATGGGACACATTTGATTTATAATTATGAAATTTTGAAGCGAACGAAAATTATACCGCTTTAAAATGCTCGCGATATTAACAGTGTGATGGCAAGACACAGGACCGGTGTTAGGGAAATTAGTGCCGTGGGCCAGGAAAATTAATGGCGCCCTCTCTAGTTAAGTATTTTTTTACTCATAAACCTTTTTTTAATTAATTTTTATTGCTGAAATAAATTTAAAGTTAAGTATAAATTTATATCATAATAAAACAAAATTTATATATATATATATATATAATAGGCATGTTCATACTGTGTTATTCTATACGATCTTCATAATTTTCGAGGGAAATGTTCGCGTTTTAATCTCTGCAAATTCGTTTACCGATGTTATCCAATCGAGATTTTTCGCATTATCATTTTTAATAGATAATAATCTTTCATCGCCCATCGTTTACTTTGGATATATCGCTATTAGTTTAAGTATCATAATATCGGTACTATTTCAATAAATAACAGTACCTAGTTAGTATTGTTTATTCGGGTCGAATACAATCATAAATAATTTCCATTAAGACATCAAAACGTTAAATATATTTTCGAATGTAGCGCTCGCGCGCAAGCGAGATTACCCGCGTAATTGATCCGACCATCTATTTTCGTTGATCTGTAACGGCCACGGTTTTTCTCAAGATAACTTTTCAATATTTTCTGTAAACTATTGTTGATAATTCTATTTCAAATGAAAAAATTCGAATTAAAAAACTATGATATCCGAACTCCGGAGGCGCACCGGGGGGGGCGGTCGTCCGGCTTGTCTCAACGCTCCTAAGTCCGGCCCTAGGTTAGGCCAGACACCTATAAGGATTTCGCCTCTTATTTTTTTTGTCCCTTCTACTTAGTCCACAGCGAATAAGTTATACAAAACGATTAATAATATTAATTATTATTAATAACGTAAAATAATATAAAAATTGCATTGCGCTTATTTTGGATTTTCACGACTCTGAGCGTAGCGAGCGTTGGATTAACTGTGATCCGCGATATTTTCGTCTATTAACAACTTTTCTACCAGAAATCTATAGCTCCGAACGTCAGGGGCGTAGCCAGAAATATATTTCAAATAGGTAGGGTGGTGGGATAGGTTAGGTTAGACGTTTTCACTCCTAATAGGATAATATTTGTTAAATAAAGCAAACATCATCTAAAAAATAACGTATATCGAAGACATTTCGGAAGAGGTAATAACACACTACCGTTCAGGATACGCCGCTGACAACCATCAACTTCAGAAATAGTTTCTGGTCGTACGACATTTTGTCTAATTTCGTGTCATTTTTCAAAACGTCAATGTTCATGCTGCAACGGTTACAACTCTTATATTCGATTTTGCTTCATTTTTGGAATTCAGTTAAAAACAATCGCAGAACCCTGAAACTTTCACTGAATACTTATCATATATATTAGCATATTCTAGACGTGTTACGGTTTGCAATACGTTCGGGAATATTTTGAATTATTTATAGCTATTTGAAATTGTCCAGTTGTTTTGCTCCATATATAAATGTTGTAATTTATTTTTTATATCAGCGTATCACGTTCGAATGCATGTGGCGAAAATTCGCTAAAAACACGAACAATTGGCATTTATTTAGTTACGAATTAATATTAAAATGTTCAATTTAAATTAATCAACACACGTTTAACCGGGCTCAAAATACTATTTCGTTCCCAATGATTAATCGTTGCGTGTGCGTATCCAAAACACAATTGCCCTAAATAATATCTTATACAATTTTACGAGTTTCCCGGCACCGACTGTGGCGGCGGGCCGCCCGGACGGTGAGAAAAACGACGGCATTTTTTGGCTTTAGTGTTGCAAAAAAAAAAAAAAAAAAAAAAAACCCCGATCTCGTAGATTTATTTAAATGGATTATTCGAACATTTCAAGGGCTATTTTTAAATTTTTTTTTTTTATCGCTAACAGTATAATTTTCTATCGCTATTCATAATGCTACGAAAACGCCGTCGTCGAGACCGATACGATAAACATCGGGAGACTGCCTCCTACACACACATTTGTATTCGGGGTCCGTTTTTCATACAATATAAATTGACCCGTCATTCGAACAGTGGGAATAGACGTAGTAGTGGCGGACGTATAGCTGTGCTATTATTAACGGTAGGTATGCTAATGACGCGTCAAAATAACTTCGTCGATTCGCTGACAAATGGCCGGCCCGCGGACGAAATGCGACTCTTCTGATAATGCGACAACGGCGTCGAGTGCATACCGGGGGCTAACGCGGTCGACGGCCGAGTTTCGCCGCATCGACAGAATTGCAGGACTGACGACAGAATTACGATTACTCTTACTCCTGCTCGTTCGTATTGTTATTGTTGTTGTTGTTGTCTTTTGAATCGGCAGCGATCGCGGGGCAATCGGAGGCCCACAAAGTCGCCCCGACCGATTGCCGGCGCATGTTCGGCACGACGTTATAAATTATTCAACGCGTTTGACGAGCGCACTTTGTCGCCCGGTGCTTTTGTAAATATTGTACGGTAGGCACCGTAGTACGGCAATATTTGTTTAGGAGACAATCGCGTCTGCCCCGCAAACGTTATTATACAAACTACGGTTAAATACAGGCCGAACACGATTAGGCAGTGCCACTGACGGATTTTTCGCCGGACGAAAAACAAAGACCAGCGGTTTTATTGCCGGTTTTTCGTCGGGTCGTTGGACGTAAAATACAAAATAATGCCGACGACCAGCGACAAACGCGCAGTTTTAGTGCACACAATCATGCCGACGCGCCTGTTTATTCGGCCGCCATACAAACGGCACGGAGCCTGTTCAGTGGCAGATTTACGACTAGGTGTAGTCATTTCTTGTTCCGACCGTCAACACACACGGGCCGTTTTTTGATTTACCATTGTTTTCCCGGTGAGAGATTACCGTAGGACACCTGACGTTTTCGCAGAGTACTCATAGTACCGCTTTCCGAACGCGCAGTAAACATTTCGAAACGCCCAGCCGTTTTTTTTAAAATTATGATTAGATTTTTTTTATGTTTGAAATGATCTCGACTTTATTTAGGTTTTTGGTTTTGGTTTTATGGACGATGATAATTATTTGGTTCCGTAATAACGCTCGAATTGTCGTTACGATAAATTTCATCAAAAAAAAAAAAAAAAATTGTAAAACGTAATGTCGACCTTTTTTTTTTTTTTTTTTTTTTATAAACAATTCACGGCATTTCACATACTATAACTGCTACTGTAAAACGGCCTAAACTCGGTCACTGCTTAAAGATTTAAGATTTGATTTTTTTTTTTTTTTTTTCTATTCAAATTGCCATACCTACCCCTACTGTAATACGAAATAATGCTTTTTTTTTTTTTGTAAATTGACCAACGACGTAAATAATATAACTTTGAACTAATCCACGGAAACAACGGCTGACGGGATGTCGGTACGCCAAAAAAATAATTGTGTTTTAAGTAGACGAGTAAAATCGAGTACCGATCGGTATTACTCTGCGGTCGCACTCAGCGTATTAAATAAAAACAAAAATGTATCCATTTGGAAATCTTCCAAATTATATTAGAATATATAATATTATAATTTCGCGTATAATCTTTCGATATAATACCCGCGGCAGCCATTTCGAAGTAAACGCACGACTCGTTTTGGCCGTAATCGATGCCAATTTGATGGGGGGGGGGGAAAAACCATAAGATATTTTACGGGACAATGCGCATTGCTGATTGCGGCACGGATTAAAGTATATAATATTATTGTATAATACCTGTGCGCAGGTTTTAATCGGACTCCGTGGCCAAAAAATCGGATAAAAAAAAAAAAAAAAAAATAATAGCTAAAATGCAAATAGACAATTCTATATATGTACCGTATTCATTTGTATTTTAACGATTGGCATCTGCACGCATTGACGTCTACGGCGAATATATTATCATAGTATTTAAACGTGCGGGTACTAGAGAATAATCATCGATTTAAAAAATGATTTTATGTTTGACAAAATTAAAACAAATTACGAGTAGACACACGTATATATATATATATATATATAAAATATAATAGTTATTATTCGGAAATATTTTTTATTGAGCGAAATAAATAAATAAAATTTCAATATATTATAATATAAATACACAAAATAAAAACGTCTCCGTAAAAATCGCACGACTATCGTACAAACTGAATTATTTAAAAAATAATTTATATTATAATATATACCGGAATTTAATGGCCAAACCGCAGCTCGCTAAATATATTTTTTTTATTAATAAAAACATATTTTTTTTTTTTTTTTTTTACATTAATATACAAATGTGTATTTGAAAATGTTTTAATTATTAATATATATATATATATAGTTTTAATTTTACAATTAATAGAAAAATATAATGGTTTTGAAATTATAATATTTAAATATAATGCGATTTTTTTCGCACTTGGCTATAACATATTTTTCATTTAACTGTACGGCTCGTGAATATCTTCTAGTTGGCCACCCCTGGTACATACAAAGCTGTCCTGTCCGGCTTTGCCCGTGTCTGTTCGGACGGTTTTTTTTTTTTTTTTTGCGAAAAACATGATATTATCGAACAAAAGTAAAAATTTTCAGGAAAAAGGTTGACTTATAGAATCATTCTGAAATGATTTGATTGATCTCGCACAACGCATTAATATCGTTAATATGATTGAAACGAAATTGTATTGCTACGCATTGAAAATGGGGGGGGGCGACATTTCCTACAATATCGATGAAATATGGATAAATCGTGAAAAACGTTAAAATCCGACTCGTGTTTCTCACAAATACCGTCTGAAAACCATTTATTTTCCCATTCCTAAAAGCAGGGTTTTTATTTTTTTTTAATAAACACATCTATTTCATATCTCATCCGTGTTACCGGGGGTCACCTAGAAACAAACCAAACAAAATTCAGTTTCCCCCGGAATCGATTCGTTAATATCAAAGCCAAGTTCGATGGTATATCTGAAAGGCGTATTTCTTTATTATCGTAATTATTAGCTAAATTAAAACGGCCCGAAATTCGGTTGAGTGACTTGAGATACTTTGAGATACTACAACCGCATTTATTGTCTTGGGATAAACTTCGGGCGACACGGCAAAATCACGTTCAAATTAGAGTTTAAACGAAAATAACACAATTTAAAGAGGATAATAATATATTATTGGGCAAGGCGTTGCAGTGTTTTCTCTTAAATCATGTTTAACAATATAGTTACAACTATTTAAAGAAGAAGAAGAAGAAGAAAAAAGGAAATACCAACATGACTATAAGTGATTATTGTATTCCATTTATAAACGCGGTACTCTCGAAAATATTATCTTTTTTTAAATGTTGTGACACGAATACTGGCGTAGATAGTGGTGAAAAAAATAAAAAAATTGTATTTTTATTACGGCGGTTAGGAAAAATATCAGCAATATTTCATCCAAGACATATTGTAAACCGGCCCGGTAAAAGAATATATTTTCATTATTTCTTCACATCTACGCTATCGAGATGGCGGACATCGTCCTAAGCACTATAGTCGAAATATTTCGACGAGTTTCCTTCAAATCGACGAGAATCTCGTATTGATTTCGTAGTATAATTTCATCATAAATCTTAAAAAAAAAAAAAAAAATTTAAATTCTATTTTGCGTGCATATTAAACGTAAAAAAAAAAAAAAAAAAAAAAAAAGTAGTTGTAACCAAGTGGTTATTTTCAATATATAGTTTTATTACGATATTCAAATTATTAACCCCTAAGGAACGTGTTTGTACGACCTGCTCCGTACAATTATATTTCGATATTATAGTAATTAATAAAATTATAGATTCAATTATTTGTAATGTTTTACATAAAATATCCATTATTGAACAACTAAAGGTGATATATATATATATTTTTTTTTTCTAACTATATAGTAAATAAATATCTAATTTTACAATGTTTTACATCTAAAAATACGAAAAAAAAAAAAAAACAATTAAAGACACACATCCGAGCTTGTTTTCCGACAAATAAATTATTATATTTGGCACCACCAGACCGCCTGTACACGCCTATACTTATAATATTGTTATTCGGACAGATTCTATTGAAATAGACACGTACTAGTCGTTTTAATAATGGACGCCCCTGCACAGGCTAATAATTATTTAAAAATATCCGAAAACTTTCGCGAAATTTCGACGTTCGGCGTGACGGTTTCAATTTGACTTTCTCAGCTACGCGCGCCGCGCCCGCCGTCAACTCTGTATAAATAATATAAACTTTTTTGGTCTAAGGCCACGGGGTGTGTGACGTTTGCCGTCCTGTCGTTTTCTATTACGGGGCAACACGCGAAATATTTTTTTTTTTTTGTTGTATTTTCCTTTAAAATTTGTTTGCAATCCAACTATAGTATCGCACCGAGCACGACCCGTAGAGAGGTAATTCGCGTTTAATACTCTTTACAATACACGGGCCGCGTCCGTCGTACGGGGACTTTGGTTGGGGGGGGGAGGTGTGTGGATGGGTGAGGGAAAGAGAAAAGTTTTAAATTTTGTATCGCGTTTGCCGATAAAATGATTTCCCAGATGAATTTATACGAGTCGATATTTAATCTCGAAACACCGAGAGGCAATAGCGTCGTAACACAATACATACGTGTATAAAAATACGAGCACAATACGCCACTCTATACTCGTAAGTAGGCGGTAATGGCATTTTAATCGTAACGGATTTACGGGTCGAGAAACACACCTGGCAACGGGCAATGCGATAAATCGTATTTATAGAGACGAGTGTGAGAGAGCAGCACCGTGTCTGTTGTAGCGGGTAAGCAATCGAAAGACTAAATAAAAATGGAATTGAAATCCCGGATGCTACGGATGTCCCGACAACGCGGCGCTAACGGGACGGACGTGAAAACCGCTCGGCCGTTGTCGCGCGGGCGCGTGTGTAATGAACGAGACGGACGGAGTTCCTCCCCCCCTCCCCCCCGGGAGTGATCGACTGGCCGGGGGAACAGGTTTTTGTCGTCGCGTCTATATAATTATTTACTAAATGAATTAACGGGTGAAAAAAATAGAATAACAAAAAAATAGAATAAAAATTATTAATCACACGTCTCCCTCCCCGTATAGGGTCGTAATTATTGTATTATTATATTGTAAATTCCGGCGTAAACATCCGAGTGTATTTCTTTTGTTCGGTTCGATATACGAGGTCTGTTCAAAAAGTACCGGGACAATATGTTATTACGGCCAATCGCCAAACACGATAACGTTTCGAATTGCAAATAGATGCGTATTCCCCGGCGAATCAGCGAACATTTTGTACACGACCAACAGGAGTCGCTGTCTGATCTCGGTTTAATATTGCACGTGGTCAAATCCGGTCGGTATGTTTCGTTCGCCGTTTTCGACACGGCCGAAATATTAACGAACAACGAGTTTTGCTTGTGATCCGGTAAAAATAATGCAACGGAAATGACTAAAACCGATTTTGGGGATAATTCGTGATTTTCGAGCGTTTTAAACGTTTTAAGGACAGTCGGCGGTCAACTGAAGACCGTCGACGTCATCCGGAACCGATGGTGTGCCGACGATTTCCGAACAAAATGCCAAATGGCCGCCGATTAACCGTTCGTGTGTTAACAAAGCGAATCTCAATTGAGTCTTGTCATGCAATTTTACAGGAAAATGTAATCGATTCGTGAATTTTTGGCTGATAAAAAAATTGCTACGGTCTCTTCCTATTCTCTCCTGATCAGGACCCACGTGATTTTTTTCTACTCCGAAGACTAAAATCTGCGCTTAAACGACAACGATTACGAGATGTAGAGGAAATCAAAGCGAACGCGGCTACAGAATGCATAGCTCTTTAATTTTGGAACGGTTCCAAAGGACTTTTGAAAAATGGCAAGATCGCCGGGATCACTGCATATCGTCCGGAGGTGAGTATTTCGAAGGAGATATCTTTAAATAATATGTAACATCATTTTTGTTTTTATTAAAATCAAAATCTTGGTACTTTTCGAACGGACCTCGTATAAACCGTTACCGGTCCTGTCCTTTCCGTCTACGGTCACTATCGGCAATTGTATCCAATCGTTCTTCGCGTGTTTATACAATCGTGCCGAATTCAATTTCTGTCTCGGACGGCCTAGACTAGGGGTCTCCAACCTAGGGCCCGTCAAGCTTTTTGAACCGGCCCGCCAGATGTGTAACTGATGTTTTGAGCGCATTCGAATTTTCGAAAATCCAACGACCGTAGAATGTTAGACGCTACCAACGGAGCTTTGGCTTGTAGGTGTCGAGCTCACATCGAACACCCAACTCAAAAACTTTTTCAAAGAAACCAGACGGTAAAAATTGTACGCCGTGTTACCAGAGTAACATGTAATATGTACTACTACTATAGAAGGAAACTTTTTCTAATATGAAATACGTCAAATCAAAAATATGGAACGTACTTAGGTGACGGACGTTTACGAGCGGCGCTTCTATTCGGAGCAACCGAGTTTGATCCAAATAACTACCGCGAAATTTGATAAGTCAAGCAAAAAGTTCCAAACTTGTCAGCGAGCAACAGTAATTTCTCACAATAAAACAATGGTTTCTTTCGTGAAACGATAGTTAAACAAAATAATTCTTATTTGTCTTCGGTTTCATTACCTCTCGATCACTGTCCAAATAAAATTCGGCCTGATGGCTCGCCGGCGGTGTCCATCTCGTGACTCCGCCGGTTAGTAAGCCGTCCTCCAAATCATGACCTGCCCGGCTTGTAATCAGGGGGAGGAGGGGCGATGTTTTAGGCGTAGAAATATTTACCGTGTTTATTTACTAAATGCATATAATAAAAAAAAGTGCAAGATAAATTATTTTACAATACGGCCGCAACCCCTCCCACCATGAAGTGATAAGTGCAATAGTTCGATTACGAACAGAAGCGCAAGAGGGATTTAAAACGATTTTTTCCGAGGTTAAAACGAAATGCGAAAATCCCTAGGAATACTTTTATTTCAACACCTAGAGTTACAATAATTCCAAAAAAAACAAAATCGCTCCGATATTGTAACAACGATTGCCGGAAATGTACCATAGGATTTCAATACACATACCGTTTTTTGGTAATTTTGAGTCTAAACAACCCGATCAAAGATTGATTATATATATATATATATATCGTTAACAAAAAGTGTTACTTGTTTACTAAATTCACGTGAGTTCAATAAAATATAATTTAAAGTTTGTTTTTAAAACATGTTACCACATCAGACACTGAAATAGACGAAATAACTGCAACGGGTCAATTCGCAATACGGCATCGACAAATAAAAAAAGAAAATACCCAAAAGTACTTCTGCGTACCTTTTTTTTTTTTTTATTATTTGTTGATGCCATATTATGAAGCTAAAAGAAGAAGAAACCAATAGAAGCTTTAAACAATTGCAATGAAGATATTCATTCCCAACTATTTACGTACTTTTAATTATATTTGGCTACATTGCCGGTCACGACTGCTTCCGGGTGCTCTTTAACGTTTCGACGTTCGAAATCGTATTAACGTTTGGTGAAAATCGTCAAAATGGTTTTGGCAGTTATGAATATTCATCGTGATAAAACAGATGTCGACAGATTATGTAATACGTGATCTTGGTGATAAAATTCGTCGTATAAGATTTACTACTTGCTTTTTATACATTTTTTTTTTTTTTTTTTTATGACTTAGTTTTTTATTTTCACAATCCGTTTCATAATTTGAACAATAAATGAAATTGATGAATTTGGTGTTTTTTGACGGATTAAAGATACCATCCAGTGAAGGCACATTTACAGTTAAAAAAAAAAAAAAAAAAATGTTAGAACAATGTTAAGAAGTGTTAGAAGAGGAAATATAATAAGAATAGCAAAAAGTAGATATCGAAAGAAGAACAAGGATATTAGATTGGCCTAGACTAGTAGGTCCCTACACCACCGTCTTTTCAACCTTTTTTGTGGGTTTCCGGGTATATTTATAGACGCAAGATCCTTGATTAGAGGATTTTTTGTGGTTTTGTAGGTTGAAGTTAAAACGTCTGTAGAAGGTCTTAGCTCCATCGCTTTTTATACATACATTTTTTTTTTTTTTTTTTAATTTTACATTATAATACAATATTTTTTTTTATATAAATAAGTTTTCAAAATATAAACACGTCTAGTATAGACGATTACGGTATATTTTATTATTTCAATTGAGGTAGTTACATTTCGTAGCCACCCTGCCCCTCCCCACCACCGTTTGCAAATTCCTTGCTACGCGCCTGCTTGTAATCGTTGCGATTTTACCGGCGTCTTCCAACGTGACATCTCCGACTTTCTCTATGTCGGCCCGTCGGGCCGAACAGAATTTTTCTTTTTAAATACCGTCAAGGTTTTACTGTCCGGTTTTATTGTTGTCGACGGTGTTTCGCACGCAGAAAATATCGTATACCCATACACAGTTAAAGGCGGACGACGACGGTACTTTGTTCTGTTTAAAAGGATTGTTCTTAAATTTCGCCGTCTCGTTGGTGATTTTTTTTTTTTTTTTTTTTGTTTTTCTCTTCGGAAAACCTATTTTACCATAATGATTTTGTAATTAATTCACATCGGCGGGCGGACGAGTTCGGAACTGATGTTAAAGATTCGTTAGGAACACGAACAATTTCGTTTGTAGTAATTACAATGTGTATACGGTTTTCGATTATTAAATTTATCGCTACGTGGCGAACCGATGGACACGATTGAATGCCGATTCTCATAATACGAATTAAATTACCGTCGTCTTCAAAACCCGTTGGGAAATGCACGTCGGATATTTTCGTGTGTCTACGGACGAGTTTTGTGCTAGAAATCATTAACTCCGGCGATAGTTTCTGGTAGCGAATTTTGTTTTGTCGGTGGTGCGCACACATTAGTGAGGTAATTCGTTAGATCGGGTGGTTAGATTGTTTTTTTGTTTTCACCCAAATGGTTTTTCATTTACCGCGGACAACGTCGTACGTCAGTGTTTGTATAAAATTACACAGTGTAAAATAACATTTTCGTTCGAATTTTAACCCGCAGCCGTCTGCGTCACACGCGCGGGATTATAAGAAAATAAGACATTTTACCGGGGGCCGGGGTATGGTGAATATCGCGGGAATCAATTTTCGCCTCGGCCACACCGTGTTTAAAAAAAATAATAAATAAAATATAATAGAAACGTCTCACGTTGTATTACGCCGACGAGTCGACGATTTAATGAAAATATAGCTTTTTAGTGATTCGTGAGGCACATGACGCACGCGTTGTTGGCTGTAGTCTATAGTTATAATATAACGTTACGATGATAATTGATATCGATTACTCTGGTGCCAACAATACGACGTGGTTTCGCATAGTAAATCGAGGGTCTTTTTTTGTTTTTTTTTTTTTTTTTTTTTTTTTTTAACGATTAAACTGCGACATGAGCTCGAAAAACGAGCAAGAGTCGGAGCTGACCGGAACACGTCTACTTTATGTAAGGTAATTTCGTTGGCAATGGGCCGGCAGTACTTTATCATTTGTCGGATTCTTATCAATTTTTTGTAAAACCGCATACCAACTACCCTGTAATACTCTATTGCGGTAAAACAAACAACAAAAAAAAAAAAAAAACAACAACAACAGCTAAACGCGCACGGCAATTTGTTTTGTCGATTTATCACAGTCACGAATCCTGCAGTTTTGTTCTCTATATAATACGCAGTACTTATATTGATCTCTATATATATATACTGCTTTATATTTTAGTAACACGTCTCAAGTCGTAAGACGTTGTAAAAAATCGAAAATATTTGTTTAGAAACCGAGAAACTGGCGGCCGGTAAACAGAATGGTATTCTATGGAGAAAAAAAAAATCAAACACAATTCAAATTTGAACACAACCAGTTTTCGGGCCATCATTGTACTGCGGATTTTGGCCATTTCCGAGGGAATTTAAATACACGAACGCGTTGTAAAACCACATTTTTTTTTTTTTTTTTTTTTAGCAAACATTGAGATTATTATTTCGCTAACCTCGTATCGAAAACCCTAAAATATATGTACCTATATTATATAGTTTATTAAATAGCTTACCCGGTGAATAAATTCGATAATATTTATGACTACAATTGATTTTTAACGTATTATTTTATGTATTTTAAAGGATCGAATTAAAAAAACAATACTATAAAAAACGGTATCTTTTGTACGGAATCTAAACTAAATTATACGACGGACATTTACGTAGTAATTAACTATTTTGTGATTTATTACGAACGGTTACTACCGAAACGTTAATAATGCGATTCCCGTAATGTGACTCCTAAAAAGACCGCTAAAACGTACTGTTAAAGTTTTTTAATTTAAAAGTTATGCTCAAAATGTCAACCTATTTATCGTTACATATATAAATGTAAATTATTTAATCCGAGATTACGAGTGACCATATGCTGTCGGACATAACTCGTTTAATGCCTTTTCGTATTGTATTTTTGGAAATAGCTTAAAACGGAGTTATAGGCAGGTTTATTTTTCTAATCGTATACCCAGAGACATTTCGTCAATGGTCAATATTATTATCCTAAACGAAAAAAAAAAAAGGCATGTCTCGAAAAGAACGTTCAAGTATACGTCAGGAAACTCGAAAAAAGTAGTATTATTCTTTAAAAGTAAACCCCTGCCCATTATTGTATTTGATTTTTTAATGAAGTCTATCCTCAGTACATACAATTTACAGAAATTCGATTTAATTCTTTGGCCACGGTTTATCCTGATGACACGGCGCAAAACATTACACCAAAATATGTAAAGTATTGGTCACGAGGAGGCCACTGTTTGCGGTGGGAAGTTGGGAACTTATGGCACGAAGGGTCAAATAATTTATATCTGCGATATACCGATGTGTACGAAAAACGATTCTGAGCAAAGTTCGGTTAAACGTGTTTTGATAAATATAATTTGAAAATTCTACTAATTCGGAACTATGTACAAAATAAATTACAAGTTTTTTCGTGTTGAGTTTTTTTTTTTTTTTTTTTAGTATTTTTATAGGAGCTAAACATGTGTCATTCGCATAAATCGTAAAATATAGTATACGCGGCATGTCGAGATTTTTTTTTCGATTTTCATCAAATCGTGCACTTAAAACGCTCATAAAAAAAAAATAAACAAAAAAAACTTATAATGAACCTTTTACAAATTGATGGGCATTTTAGAGTTTCCAACAGAACTGTATCAACATAAAATCAAATAAAAACTCTACAATTTAAAATATCCTACTACTAAACAATTTGAAAATCGTATCACGTCCAGAAACGGCTAATACAATTTCACTGAATAATTCTTCAGTGAATATTTCAGATCTCTACGATTATTTTTAACTGAATCGAACAACGAAAAAAAAAAAAATTAACCCCATACGATTGCGGTGATGTTAAATATTTCCGGGATTTTCCGATGTATTTCTGGGGTTTTCCGCATTATTACCGAAACTACGAGGAGTGTCGAGGAGTGACTTCACCGAGGCACCAAATAGACACAATTTTCTACCGGATACCGCCCGGACTCTAAAAATATATTAATACATTTGCATTAAAATGTATTTTTGCGTCGCGAAATAATTCAATATCCACCATAGTTTTAGTTTCATTTAATTTTTTTTTTTTGGTTTGACAATGGCAGATCCATTAACTATGTTACGGATACATAATATTGATAAAAAAGAAATCAGAACTAAAGATAATCATATAGTATTCGGTGACTTGTCTTGGTCAAAAACTGTCGAGACAAACTACTTGGCCTATGGGTATGTACTAACACGCGTATTGAGTTGGGAACAATCGTTGACGTTTACTATTGAACCACCAATAGTTGTATTCTGATTAGTGTATTACAAGATAAGCGAATGCGATAATATTATTATTATTAAGGCAGTGAAGTAATTGCTTTAAAAAAAAAAAAAACTCTCACTAAGTCGATTGCGTTATTGCATTGAAAAAAAAAATGTATTATAGAATTGCACTTATGATTTTTGCAAATTGTCTTGATAAAAATTTAGTAAATGCGTAATTTGTTTAAACCAACTCGTTGTTCAATCGGATTGATTTTCGGCGTTTTTACGGACGAAATAGACGCGACAAAATATAACGAACATCGATTACAAATTACAACGATATCGGTACATGACTATTTTAAATATAACCGATTGTCGATCGACAATGTGGGACAAGTAAATATAAAAAAAAAAAATAATAAAAGCTATATAAAATTATGTATTATTATAAATATTTTTACTGGTATACACATTTGTACGCTGTTACGTTTACTCAATTTTTTTTTTTTTTTTTTTTAATAATAATTTAACTATTCTTAAAATTATACGAAAATTATGGGGGGGGGGGGAAAGTGAACATTTTACTAAAATAAAAATAATTGTTAAAATTGCATTTTATCGCAATAACAACACTGCCCTAATTGTTACAGTATAACGTGGCGTTTTAAATTTTTTTGTTAAAATTCAAATCAAAAATATAACATTATACCAACATAGCGTTATCGTCGTGAAAAAAAAAAAAAAAAAAAAAAAAAACTCCGAATTTTGGAGAACTGGTCCGGTATATGTGACAAATGCGTTCATGCCACGGGTGTATTATTTATTGTGTATATATGAAAATAAATACAATTATCGTATTTGAAAAATTATTATTTCCAATGTGAGCGCAGAGTTTATACGTTTGCCCATACAATATTATTTTCTACTTTTCGGTTTTCTTCGAAAGTGTTTTTTTTTTTTTTTTCCATATTACACGATTACTTATACAAAATCGCTATTACTATATTACGTGTTAATACATTACGTTGTATAGAAATTTTGAAAAATTACCCGATCGCGTTATTTACGCGTTAGATTCACAATAAACGCAATACGTTTTTTTATTGTCGCGGAAATGCGCACAGACGAGAACAAAAAGTAAAAATGTTCCGGACGTATTTCGCACCACGGGTGGGCGGCCACCGAAATAGCCGGAAACGTTAGGAGGAGGTACGGGTTCAGAGTGATTCGGTTTACGCAACGATTAGTATTTTGCCGTTAATTTTTTTTTTTTAGTTAAAAACTTTCGAGAGTTTCTAGAGGCTTTATTATTTTTTCCCCTCGAATAAAGTACCGCCGGACGAGAAATCCGAACATTTGCCGAGGTATAACTCGGTACATCGTAAAATCAAAAATCAAAAAAACAAAAACGCATCTCGATGTAGTTTACAATATTATATTGTAGCTATCCTTTGCTATGCTCCGAATATAAAAATAAGGTTTTTGTTGAGAAAAAACAAACACACATCTAATGTAATTTCACTTATAATAGTTACGGGGTTTCGTGTCCATCTACCGAAATAACAACATTAAAGGAATCGAATAGTTCCACGGGCTATTTATATTATATTATATTCCACGGTATATTTGAAAAATAACACAACTTCGGCGTACGTTTTGTTTAAAAACCGTGTAAAATGTATTGAATTGCGGTGTGGCCGCACGGCCAAACCTCGGCCGACGGAGTAATTCGGCGACCGGGCTACGGAGATAAATCGATTGGCGAATAATAAACGAGATTCGGAATCAAATACATATATGGGAAAAAAAAAAAAAAAGAAAAAAACCCCACAAAGTACGAGAACGTGTTCAAATATTGTTATAAAAATACGGATTTGTCGTCTGAATAAAAAAAAATAACACATCGCGGATGACGGAGTTGAATTATTGTTGACATAACCTCGCGCGTATCGTTACACCTGTATTATCGATCCCGAATCGTGTGGCACGCCTCGAAACGAAATATACGATTTTAGACAATAATAATTCCCTATCGTATTTTATACAAACGAAACAAAAAAAAAAAATAAATAAATAAATAAATAGTAAACCGACGTAATTAAGCGATGACGCGACGAAAAATAAAAAACTAAATACTTTGCGCCGCGGGTGGACCGCCGTTGACAAGCGGGTAGTTGGGATGGTAGAGGGGAATTTAATTTTTATCTGTACGCGACGAAAAATCATCATCAGAAAAAAAAAAAAAAATCAACTTTACGTTACGATCAACTTTATTATTATTTTTTTTTTTTTTACCGGTAAGTAACACAACATTGTGTTAATAGTTCAATCGTTTTTAAGAGAACAAATGAAACCTGAAAAACAAAAAAATAATGTCCATAAAATAGCTCAAAAATTACCCGAACGTTTTGAAAATGTTACGGCGTCTAGAAATGTGTGTAAAACTGAAAATTAGATTAGTGGTTCCCAAACGTGGTGCACCACGGTGCCCTAGGTTTAATCATATGATGTGTTTTTTTTTTTTTTTGTCTAGCTGTAAATAACTTTCTAAAAAATTGTTTCAACCGGTTACATCATCGGGGGTTTTCGGTTGACATTTTGTCTAGTTGTCGTGTAGGAGGCCAATTTTTGATTTTATTTTTATACGCTTTACTTTAAAACGGGGATAACCCGGAAAGAACAGGACAACGATTTCAGTGGAAAACAACTGTGAAACGTTCACCGAACACATACACTTTCTGGATTTATGGCTATTTAAAATTGCCGAATATTTTTATTTTATTTGAATAAAAAACGTTTTTGCCGCGTAAAAATACGCACAAATAGAGCCCATAGGCATAAGTTGTGCCAAATGTTAAAAACCAAAAAAAAAAAAATATAAGAGCGTTATGTCGTTATTTTTTTTTTAAACGCTCGTTTAAAGTTCAAATTTGCCCGCGGTTTTCACAGGAGGGACGGCATTTCGTCTAACAAAAAAAAAAACCGAAAACATTGGGAACCACCGGTTCGGATGGCAAACAATACGACGCGTCGCGTCGGCGCGTTTGTCGGTTAGGTTAGGCCACTCACCTGCATTTGTCTTAATCCTAACCTTAAAAAGCTTTACGCCCGTCGCTTTATTATTCTTGTGCGTACGCGCGCCCGCGTGTTTTCTCCCATCGCCGGCTCCAAAAGTAACTCGTAATACTTAATTGGACCGCGGGGCCGGGCACTCGCGGTAGTTCGCGCCGCCCGTCTACACGGTCGACCTGGAATACTTTTACACGGGCGCGTTAAAATTACGGACGCGACGCAATTAGTGCCTGACGGCGGTTATTTATTTTAAATAATTTGCCGTGTGTGTTGTATTGTGCGCGTCACAAGCGAACCGCATTATTACATGCGTAATTGTTATTATTGTTATCATCATCATCATCATCATCATTCGTTTGAAAATTACGCGTATATTCTTAAGCGGAGAAAAGCGAAACGGACGGAAATTCCAATTATTCGTGCCCGGAGATACGTAATAATTCCGAAAAAAGTTTGGAAAAAAAAAAAATAATAAAACCAAGTTACTTTGTGGTATTCGAAAGGGTAGGACAAAAAAAGAAAAAAAAAAAAAAACGACGACATTTCCAATCTTTCTATACGTCCAACGCGGAGAATGTACGCCGAGGCGTAGCCCTTCAGGCTTACTCCTGTACATTTTTAGTTTTTTCTTATTGTGCAGTTTTTATCGCCCCTCGCCCTTTCCTATTGTTTGTTAATATTCAAAAAAAATAATAATAACTGCTACATTTTAAATAGATCTTTCGTTTTACAGCCGCGTCCCCGGTCGCCCGAAATTGAGTAGTTTTTTTTTATGAAAAAAAAAAAAAAAAAATTCTAAACGCTGTGCCGTAACTTTTTTCTTTTTTCGACCAAAAAACGTTAAACGACATATATCGGGCAGTAAATTTGATGAACATTTCGAAAATGTCACTTTTGACATCATTACATCGTTTAATAACCGACACGGTTACAATTATTACAATGTACACTGTACGTCGATAAATTATTGTCGAGCAAGCGGCCGGTCGATTTATTATAGACAAAATAATATTAGAAAGTTCGATCGGCGTGCATGTCCGATTGGGTCTACGTGGTTTCATGTCGTATAGAAAAACAACGACAACAACGCAAGAACGTAATGTGTAAAAAAAAAAAAATATATAATCTTAATAAAGCGTAGGTATATAGACGGAAAAAAAAAACAATAAAAAATGAATAGGTGTTGCACAATTATTCGTTGCATTTAATTAGGAGCCCGTTTGAATTGCATATAAGAAAGTAAATTTCAATATACGTGCTCGGTTTATCTTTTTTTATTTTTTTTTTTTTAAAGAAATTTTATTATTATTACTTTCTCCCTACCTCTGCAAAATTCGTCGTTTGAATTGTTTTTAAAACAGTTCTTCGCGAATATAATATCGAAAACGCCGCGGTCGATGGTTTTGTTTAGACGATTGTTAAATTGTACGCTTAAATTTTATACGTTTGCAAATTATTTCGACAAAATAACCGTAGAACTGTGACGGGAATGTTTTAACTTCGATTGTTACACTCGTACGTGAACATCCTTACGCCAACATTCAGAAAATCTTCTCCGCAAACGCCAACACTTGTACTCGAATTTTTATACTATTTTATATTGGTGCTAAAAGATTTTTTTTTTATCTTCATTATGTATAATATATGAATACCACGGCCAGTGTTTATCCTCCTCGTGTAGTCAGAACGTTTCTTTGTTTTACGGACGTTTAAGCGAATCGACTTGTCAACGTGAACAATCGCTCTCGAAAATCTCCCGTGTACGATTTCCGCATTTCTGCCCCGTTTTTAGTAAAAAAAAACCAAAATTAATATTAGGGGAATGGTACAAAAAAAAAAAAAAAAAAAAAAAAAAAAATGGTAAATAATAATTGTCGGATGAAAATATTCGAATTATGTACGTAGTATAAGAACTGAAAAGAGTTTTATTAGCAGTTCCAACCTTTTTAGTAGTGCGTAGGAAAAAAATGTTCGAGTACATTTCGTACACATACTACACAGGGTGTATTTAAAAAATGTTGAAATCTATACAATTTGTCTTTTATTCGATAAAATATTCCAATAGGATTGTGCCCCGTCACCCGTTAAGCTAACGAGATAAATCGATAACGACACGTCTTGTTGTTCTATTGTCAGACTATAACGACAAACACGTACGATTATAACAATTTAATGTTTCGGACGTTTTGTCTAAATATTATTGTTACTGCGGATTAACAATCGCACCGGAAATTCTGTACATTTGGAATTTAAATACGAAAATATCGAACGTTTTAGTTTTTGAAAGTTCGCGTCCATCGAGTACCTATAATATGGGCACCTACGTTTACAGAACATATTAACCTAAACGTTAAGACTTAAAGCGGCTCGATACCGGGCTGTGTTTTCTATTAAAATTGAAATCGATCGCTTTAGTAATCGGATAATACTTCTGAAAACACGATTGAATCTGTCATCGGGATTTACGGGAAAACGATTTTTTCACTATTTTGAAATTAAACTCGTAAATACTTCAAAATTAGATTTTTTTTTTTTGAATTTTAAAATCACATATTCAAGTAAACTGTATGGGGAATTTAAATATGCGTCCAAAAGTTTTTCCCGGTAATTGGGAGGATAGTCGGTACGATTGGCGTGGATAGATTTGGACTACGAAATATAAACGCCCTTATCTATACGTCAAACGGATATCGGGCGGTAGAATGTCGGACGAGTCTTGTCGTACGGGTAAGGCAGTCGTCGAAAAATGCCGAATTTGTACAATTCGTAGTCAGTGTTGACAACCGGCACCGGTCCCCTTGAGAAAACGCAAAGCGAATTAATTTTTACGATGAACGTTCGTAACGAAAAATATACGAATCCCGAAATACCTATTGCTGGTGTTGTATGACCTCGTCTTCCGTTTTTATCGAACGGTCGTCGGCCGGGAAATTTGATAAATGCTTTCCGAAATGTCCCGCCGTATATAATAGTTTCTCGCCTATACGAAAAGTTGTCGCGCGAAACTTTCCCAACATGTTTACCGGATCCACGAAATGTGCGGTTAACCGCGAAAAAAAATACCCCGTCGGAAACCTCTGAGTAATGTGATTACTGATTATATATATATTAATCTATTGGATTTTTTTTTTATCCGATATTATTTGCTGAGGGTATTGCCAGTGTAAAATATGAACTATTCGAAATGAAAAAAAAAAAAATGATAAAACATGAATTAATTTTCAAGCTTACTAATTGTTTATGAAACAACGGATATGCCAACATGTTAACGTTTAATTTCCAAGGGATTAACGAAAATATTATTTGTAAAACTTTATTTTTTTAATAAAAACTTTTTAACAAAAAGCAAAAACAATAACGTACGACGAATCCGAGAACCGGCCCGCTTTTTCTCAAGTGGGTTAAAAAGTGTTTCAAAAGACGTATCGTCAATAAAACACATGTATATACGTTTTTCGACTCGGCAGTATACCCACTTGTAAAAAAACGTGTAAAAATATTTAACATTTTTTTTTTTTTTGTATAATTCACTCTGTATGATTAACTTCTGGAAATAATAATAAAAAAAAAAAAATTCGCCATTATTCTGCTCCGCTCACGTTGAAACAAGCGGATTGGCGTTGGATTTGTTTCGAGAGCGAGAAAAAAAAGAAAAACAATATAACAAATATTAATATTATCATTATATTATTGTTGCCGATATAATAATATCGCGTATTTTTACGGTTTATGACTATAATTAAAGAAAAAAAAAAAAAAAGAAAAAAAAAACGCCGTCATTTTAATGACGGACTGCTGTCATTCATTATGCGGCCGTACCGGTCGGCCGCTGATGACTCACGATAATCGCGTTTTGGGTAGGTCATTGAAGTGGGTGTGTTAATTTATTTTCACTCCTGTATATAATATTATAATAAACGTTATAGTATCGATCGCATGTATATTAATATAATACACGAAACGAGTTTGATCGGAGCCCGATTTATAATAAAAAAAAAAAAATAATAATAATAATAAACACGCGTAGACCGGTCCGATGAATATAACATCGTTTTAAATTTTAGCTGTGATTTTTTTTTTTTTTTATTTTAAATCACTAACGAAAATATTGTTTTTTGACCAAAAAAAAAAAAAGCGTAAAGTAAAGATACAAGAAATTTGATATATAGAAAAAAAAAAAAAAAAATATTATATAAATTTATATATTTATAACTAAAATCTAATCCATATGTATATTATACTGACTAGCTGCCATCGTCACAGCATGCTTTGCTCTGGTCGAGTTTGGTTATCCGGAACGTTGCTAAAGTGGTATACTGAATTGTCAAAACCGAACGGTTTTTCTTTTTCTAAATCTTTTTAGAATCTCTTTAAAAAAAAAAAAAAAAAACCCCGCACAATTTACCCCGTGACGATTGAATTAAATTGGCAATGTCAACTGTCATCGAGGTAACCGAGGCAAGACAAATCGAGAATATGATTTTTTTTGTACCGAATATACAAATCTGACCCTCTGTGTCGGCCCACATTCATATATTTTTTATCGAAATAAAACATATGATACTCGCGTATAGCGTATGTTTCTGTTTGTCAACGGATTTTTAAAATTGGTTCGATGGTTCGGTCAAAAAATACGTAGAACTCCCTCTGCACACAAATTTTACCTCTTTGTTATGTTATAAGTATAGATTAGAGTGGTTCAAAAAATTGTTTTTTTTTTTTTCATTTGTGACCCGGGCACCCCTCGATATTTTTTTAGACCTATCCGTAGCACTGTCGCACTAAACATTCAGATTTTTTTCTATAAGTAGACGATGGTGCTCGATCACCATTAAATTTGATCGATTGTATTATTTTTTATATTTTATAACACATATCAAAAATAATTATTTAATCGGATGTCCTATAAATAAATTATTCGTTAAATAATCGGATAATAAAAAAATCTGTTATCGTGATGTAATCGGCGGTCGTTAGTTACTGTTATAATAGCAAATTTGTCGTTTTCCTAAATAATACAAAAATCACGAAGACCAAAAAAAAAAAAAAATTAATTTTTGGAAGACTTTAAGCACTGCCATTCAATCAGAATAGATAGAAAGTACAAATTTTTTAGATAACGATACCGTAGGTACTTCTACAAACATAGGAGTGCGCCCCGGATTGTAAGTCAAATTTTTTTTTTTTTTACATATAACTGCGATCCGCACTAGTATAGTTAATTTTTTATTTTATTTTATTTATTTCGTTAATTCAATGGGAATCAATAATAAAACATCAGATCGTCCGATTGAAATTTGGTTATTTTTTTTTGTTTCTTCTATTAGTTTAGTTTAGTTTAAAAAATAAAATTTTTCTCGATACAATACAAACTTTGATTTTACCGTCGTTTTACTTCGTCGTTCACGGCCGTCCAAGGGTTTTTTTCACCCCCGTTCTATTTCACACCCGCGGGCTGTCGTCAATTTATTTATTTTATTTTTTTTTCCTTTTTCCAGGACCGCCTGCCGTCACACGTAGTAACGCAATAATAATATTACAACTAACTTTCCAATACCGTTCTCAATATCTCGATATTCATTCGATTGCCCTTTTTTTTTTTTTTTTTGTTAGTTTTTTCCTCCTCGCATTATCGCGTTAGTTTACACTCTCGAGGGGTTACCGTCTTCAATCGAAACACAATATTTCAATTGCCATACCCGGCCGGTAAGTATATATTTATTCGGGTTTCGGCGGTCTAAACGTCCGTATATATCTACTTGAATTTCATTTGAAAATGTCTATTGAGGAAAAGAAAAGAAAAAAAAAAATCCACCGCAATAAAACGTCAACCTTCCGAAACGTATCCCAATACCGTAATAATATTATTCGGGCCCATACAATAAAAAAAAAAAAAAAGGAACGCATAGTGTGATTTGTATTGTGTTTTATATCTGCTGCGGTCAAAATGCGCTTAAGATATTTGTATTTCGTTTTGTAGATCGGGATATACGACGGTGAGCTGATAAGTAATGCCTCTTTACGTACAACATTGCAACTAGTGAACAATAAAAAATTGTGAAATAAAATCACGCGCGTTGTAAATTATATTATCTTTATTATTTGTCGACATAACCGCCTTCTAGGACAATGCATTTTTGCGAACGCTTAACGAGTTACGTCCGAATAAAATAATAAAATTGTTCGTCTTGAGCAGCAAACCGCCGCTTGACATCGGCTTTAATTTTCCTACGAGAATAGTACCGGTGTGCCTTTAAGAGGTGTTCTTTAAGTTTGGGAAACAAAAAAAAATAAAAAATAAAAATTCACACGGTGCGAAAATCCCGACTGTGGACGATGCGGCGGAATGACTTGAAATCCCGGCGATTCAATTGCTCGTATTTCGGCACGGACGGACAGAACTGATATCCAGAGTTTCGTTACTATCGACCAACAGCAAACGTCTACGAACATCGACAGGTTTAAGATTTTCCGTGATAAGAAATTCAATTACAGCTCGCTGCTTGAACCGTATGTCCGGAGAGGCCATTAACAAAAATAGGGCACATACTTCGCGCCATTGGTGGGTCACTGTTATAGGCGGGAAAATAGTATACGAGGTCTGTTCAAAAAGTTCCCGAACTATAATCCCTAAAAATAGAAAATTTATAGTACCGTAAACGTTATTGGATTAAAATAAAATAGAGATAAGCAGCTATCTTTTCAATTAAATCTCTAATGTTCATTGCTATCTAACCGTTAAATGTACGCGTTCAAAGTAGACGAGTCGTGTGGTATTGTGCGATTTTTAAGATGAATAACATTCACGAACAACGTATTAATATTAAATTTTGTGTTAAACTTTGTAAATCTTTTACTGAGACTCGTAAAATTTTGCGAAATGCTTATGGTGATCAGTGTTTAGGACGTACTCAGTGTTACGACTGGTTTAAACGTTTTAAAGGCTGTCGGGAATCAGTTGATGACGGCCCACGTTCAGGACGTCCGTCGACATCGACAGACGATGCTCATGTGACAAAAGTCAAGGAAATTGTGCGGTCTAATAGACGTTTTTTAACTGTTCGAGAAATTCCGGAAGATTGTAACATATCGGTTGGTTCGTGTCATGAAATCCTGGTAGAAAAACTCGGAATGCACCGCGTTGCGGCAAAATTTGTCCCTCGGTTGATGTCGCAAGATCAGAAAGACAACCGCGTAACCATCTGCCAAGAATTGTTAGATCGCGCGAATGATGATACGAGTATGTTCATGGAGCAAATTATAACGGGTGATGAGACGTGAGTCTATGGCTAAGATATTGAGACAAAATTCCAATCATCACAGCGGATTAGTAAATTTTCTCCAAGACCAAAAAAAAGCTCGTCAGGTCCTGCTAAAGGTTTTTTTTTTTTTTTTTTTTTGACAACCTGTGAGTTATTCATCACGAATTTCTAACTGCAAGACAAACTGTTAACCGATGGTACTATCTAGAAGTATTAAAACGTCTTCGAGAAAAAGTGCGGAGGAAAAGGCTTGAAGTGTGGTAGAAAAACTCATGGTTTCTCCATCACGACAATGCTCCGGCAAACACTGCCCTGTTAATTCGAGATTTTTGCGTGAAAAATCACACGACCGTGCTTCCTCATCCACCATATTCTCCCGGCTTGGCACCAACAGACTTTTTTTTATTTTCAAAACTAAAATCTCCGTTAAAAGGACAAAGTTTTTCTACGATAGACGGAATAAAAAGAAAATTCGCTAGCGGAGCTACGAGCAATTCCAGAAACAGCTTTCCAGGATTGCTTTCAACAATGGAAACGTCGTCGGCAAAATCGTATAAACCAAGAGAGAGAATACTTCGAGGGTGATAAGTATCGATAGCTCGTAGGTAAGCGCTATAAATAAAAAATTGAAAAATTCGGGAACTTTTCGAACAGGCCTCGTATAGATAGGAATTTAATTTATTATCTGTGTGCAGCGATAAATTGCAAAACGAAAAACGATTCTTAGCGAAGTAGTACAAGTCGCGTTTTGTCGCGTATTGAACGTATTATTCGGGAGCCACGTCCAAATAGTTACGCCTAGGGAATCGGCGGCATACACTGAAATTATGTCTCAGCTGAAAATACGATTAAACTTGCAAAAAAAAAAAAAAAATCACTATAGTGATTAACGCAATATATTGAAAATATACTAACGTACACGTTTATGCATTAATTGAAAAAACAAATTTTTTTAAATAACAGAAATATATCGTAACGCTACACGTAAGTCGGTGTAAAACGTGTATATTTTTTAAGAAGAAGAAAAAAAATTATAAATAACGTTATACCGTTATGCCGGTATGTACTTAAAACGCACAATAGATGCGTCCGAAACCTAGTAAAAAAAAAAAAAAAATAATCCACGGTCTTAATTGAAATTATACGACGCGGGGCGTCGATTTGATAAAAAAAAAAAAAAAATTTATAAATATATATATAAAATCCGATCGCGTGACTTTACATAAACGGTTATAGAGTCGTGTTTTACAATTCGAAATAAAACAATAGAGAACCCGACCGTACGCATTTATTATTTTAAAAAAAACATAATCGGTTAACCGGTAATTAAATCTCGTACACGTAACAAATAATAAAGTCACGGTACGTAAATTATTACAATATTGTAGTTAGATGTAAAAAAAAAAAAAACAGTCTTTTTAACGCGCGGGACCGGGGCGGTGCGATTTAGTTGATATAGTGTAGATATTATAATATTTATTATCAGTTCAATGTTCTCGTTTTTTTTTATTTTGTTTTCATTTTTTTTTTTTTTTTCGTTTTTTTTTTTTTTTTTAATTAACTTAAAAAACGCCGCATTGTCGCGGGTCCCGTTAAATCCGTATCTAATCAGTTAATAATTATTTATTCCAAAGAGCTTACGCCGTTTTTAATTACTGAATTTTTGTTTTATTGTCTATGTTTATTTAGCGTGTACGGTTTCAATAGACCTATACAATATATATATATATATATTAAAATATATTATTATTATTATTATCGCCGTGACAGTTTGAACTTAATTAAACCGCGATACGACGCTGTCAGTATTTAATATACGCGATTAAATATGCTTATTCTGTATAGCGGAATAGAATATCAACTTTAAAAGGTCCATTATAGCGGGAATATGGCGGCGGTCGGGCGGTGCGGTGTGCGGCGCGGAGGGTGGGTTTACACGTCGATTCCCCGCGTTTGATGTTTTATTAATTAACCCGCACGGAGACGCCGGGTTTGATTTATGAAAATCAAAAAAAAAAAAAAAAAATAAAAAAAATTACATTATAAGTACAGCGACGACCCGGCGGTCGAAAAACGATTAATACTGCTGCCCGTGTAGTACGGTCGGGGGCCGCCGCCGCCGCCGCCGCCGACCGTGCTGACGTTAGCCCGTTATCCGGACTGCAAGAAAATGAATTCGAGAGAAACGCGAATAATGACAACGACAACGACATTTTAAACCGGCCGATATGTATGTATGGCTGTTCAAATTTACATAAATAACTAATTAATTAATTATTCGTTTGATTTTTTTTTATATTCGGGTATCGAGTGTGTGATATTTTGTTCGAAATGTTCTAATACGGTCAGGAATCATCACATTTTTAAAAAAAACGCATCTGAAATAATGTGTATTGGCAGGTTACCGTTGTTTTCAGCTCAATAGAAAATAAATCCAACAATAACATGGCGAGATAACCTAACCAACCTAATGTATTTGAATAACTGTTAATTGTCGGTTTTGAAGAACGAAATCTTTGAGACGTTGTTATTTTGTTATTTTTCAGTGGAAATAATTGACTTACAAGAAACAATTTTTTTTTTTTACTGGTAATATTACGTTCTAAAATCATTTAAGTTCCATACGTTTTTTTTTTTTCGATAAGTGATATATTTCTTTAGTTAAACTTAAATAACAGCGGAACCGCTCTCTTTGTCTATTTTTCAATTGCCCGGGGTCGCGGAAATGGGGCGAGTGGTCACGTCCGAATTTAACCAAAATTACTTTCTCACGACAATGAAAAAAAAAGTGAAGGGCGGGGGAGGGAGAGAGTCAACATCAAAAATTTTATAATTGATAAAAATCAGCACTACCCTAGGTACATTAGACAGTGTTGCGTGCCGTTTGAAAAGAACAGTTGATAATTATAACTGTATTTATTTAACACTTAAAAAAAAAAAAAAAAAAAAAAAACTGGTATCTATGAAAACAAGTTGATTTCTTTTAAACCCGACCTAACCGAGGGCTACCGAGCCCGCGAATTTAGACATGGCGCTTTTTTTTTACAATTGCAACTAGGCATAAAACCGTTCGGCCGGTGCTGAAGTGTCACAGCTCTGCCCTTACAAAACGACTCTTTTCGTGTTAGCTGCTGATCTACCCGTTGCCCTGGCTAGACCCCATTATATACGCGGTACTAGGCTCGGCACTAGGTGCCGGACATCGTTCCTTTTTCCTTATTACCGAAGTCCTTCTGGATCTGATGTCACCATGACCGTACGCGAGGTCCGCCGTTGCGCATTCCCTCGGGCGTCACAACACGGCCCTCGCGTGGTAAACAGTGGCAATTGCAATTTTTTACCAGCCCGGACTCGATTTTATCGCTTCGGCACGAGTATTTAATTAAATAAATTACCCGCGAGGACAGTTAGTGTCCGTAATTGAAATGCAAAAACTACTTCTTAAGACACGTGCCCGCGGATAAAATATTGGAATTCGGCTCGGAACGACTGCCCGTGCAATTACAATAAAATTACAATGTCGGACGCGAGGTCAATTCAAGTGGATAATAATAGTGATAAAATAATAATATTGATAATCCGTCCATTTGACGTATTGTAATCCACGCGCGGCGGCGGCGGCGTTAAAAAACGATACCGGCAGTTATTTATAATGTACGTTTATACGGTATTGCATAACCAGTATTATTATACGCGATTGTGGTAAAGATTAACGAATTTGATTTCGACTGGAAAAAAAAAAAAAAAAAAAAAAAAAAAAAAACAACAAAAAATACATAAAATTAATACTATACCGTGTACCGTATACACTATATACAGGACGATTGTATTGTTGATCCGTGTAGGCAATAGCTGACAAGGATTGAGAATATAATATATATTTGAGACGCGAACGCGTATAATAAGGACGTATAACGACATCGTCCCAGAGGCCATAATATTATTCATGTATTATATTATTCTTTTAAAAGTAATGAGCCGAATTCTCACATTAACGCGCACGGCAGTCGGGTTTTTTTTTTTTTTTTTTTTTGACAAGCCTACACCGATTATCGAAATTATGTAAGAGCCGTTCTCACCGAGACGCGTAACAAACTCGTTGAGATGTTTAAACGGAATTTACGAGCAGGTAACTGACCAATCCGCGGGTCGCTTATCGGCTTTATGATGACCGATGAACCGCATCAGTTATAGTTTACTCGGACGTGGTAATATATTTTTTTCACTCTATTTCTCCCATTTCCTATCGGTATCGAAAATAATAATATCGATCGAGCACGAGCGGTGAAAACCAATCGTCACGGCGTAAAATTGAAGTTTTCTCGCGATGACCGCGACAGGACAATACCGATGGTTTGTATATGTACGATTATTTTAATTTATGTCGACATGTGTAGTCCGTACGCGACCGTGTCAATTTTGTGTCGGATCGAGTTAATGGTTTTCGGACGTTCGGTATTTCCAGTGTTTCAATTTAAATAACGAATACAAACTAACACGATTAAATATCATTATGTAACACAACGGTTTTAGATTCGCAAAACGTACAACAGACCGGAATGGAAAATCAAACTTGATAATCGTACACACTCGGACGATAAGCCGGTAACGAGTTAAAACGACCGGATGGAAATTATCTCCGACACCCTAAATAGGTCTACAAATAAATGTTGTAAAATCAACATTATTATCAATATTACAATCAATATAATCCGTTCGGCTTATTAGTTAACTGCTTATTAGTTAATATTAATTTTAATGCGTTTTAAGCAGTGCTGGAATTATCCCGATTAAGTCGTCTGGACGATAACAATCTAGGTAAAACACAAATATAATATCTCATCTTTATCGTTGTCTTCTTAATTTTTTTTTTTGGTTTTTGTAAATAGATAATAATAGATAGGACACCTACTAAATATAATATAATGCTAGTAAACTAATAATCTCCTAGGAAATCAGAAACTGAAGTCGATAAATTGTGCTCGGGTGGACACCTGTTGCATGGCAGACGGCCGTCAACTGGCATCTACACGCGCCGTCTGGGCTTTCCAAGAGTTTTGAATTTATTTGGAGTTATTTCATTGTGTGACGAATTTTAACCGTATTTTGGCAAGATCGTTTTTTTTTTTTTTTTTTAAATTCCTTGTAGTTTACTCAATTTTGAAATTTTTAAACAGTGAAATCGATTGTTTTACGTCTTCCTGTAAAAAAAAATTAAATATCTATTTCCAACATATCCTAGTAGAGAGCCTAAAGGATCGTCTGGCTTTTAGATCTAAATGGACTAAAATATACACCGCCTCCAATCCCCCGAGCATATAATATTACTTTATTTTTTTAATCTTTTGTCCGGATAAAAAATATCGGTTATCTTCTGCGGAACTGATTACAATAACCGCATCGACGCGACGATCCTTTAGAATTTTAATAAGTTTCCCACCGCTTTTGGACGGGGAAATTGTTATTCATATCATAATTTTGCTGCTGCCACGAAAATTATTTATGATGGAATTATTATTATCGGTATAATAATATATGATTTTGTTTGCTACCGGTCCCACGTGTGTTCCCCGTGTCACACGTGCCTGCGACCGAAATATCTTTACTCATTTCGTCGAATAAAATTTCGTCATTATAGTTTTATACCCACCCCGTTGCCACAACTGCGATAAATCACATTAAACTGTGGTTCCTTTATGCCTGCCGGAATATCAGCGAACGTATTTTTTTTACGAATATACAACAACAAAAACAACCAAAAAAAAAAAAAAAAACGATAATTCATACGAAAGTATTGTTTTTCAAAGGGATTTATAGCATTTGGCAAACAGCGTGTTGTTTGACATATTTTTTATCCGTCCCCCCTCCGTATTACCGAAAATCGAGAGATTTCGGAGATTTTTCAAACATTTTACACGTGTTTGCGATCAAATTTAAAAACGAAAGATTTACAATGCAAAATATTAACTTTTTACTTCTGTCGTGGTTTAAACGTGAAATGCGCGAGTACTGAATTACCCGTTTCCGGGAGATGGTAAAAAGAAAAAAAAAAAGGATGTAAATACGAAAATATTACTGCTCGCTGGTGGGCCAATGTTGTAGGTCGGGAAGGTAATATAATTGGTTATAGAGGGACATTTAATAATTTGTATCTGTGTAAGCGACGGTAAATTATTGTAAACGATACACGATTCTGATCCGAGTTTGGTTGAAATTTATGTTTCGATAGTTTTAAATTAAAATTGTATTTATTCATAATTGTACAAAATAAATATAACAACCGTCCACGTTTTTTTCTTTTGTCTCAACATTTTGAACATTTTTTTAATTTTTTTTTTTCCATATAGCCAAACAAATTTCAATCCACACGTATCGGAAAATATTTCACGAAGCAGCGTGTGAGTTTTACAATTTTCGTCAAAATTTACACTTAAAAAAAAAAAAAAAATTGATCACTTTGTGTCAAATACCCGAGAATTTCGGCCAGGCCAGAATAAAATAAAATTATATTAATACCAATACACACACTCGTCACAACGAGTACAATTGACTAATACAATAAAATAAATAATTTAAAAAAAATAAATAAATGATTTTTCTTCATTATCCTCTTGGGATTTATATATATATATATTTCATTTAAGTAATAAAATACTTTAAAACGATAAAATATACCGTAAATATCGTATAATAAATAAATGATCTTTGGTTATTGTAAAATCAATTCGCAAATAAATATCGTTTATAGAATGTACAAAAAATAATAATAATAATTAAAAAAAAAAAAGAATACATAACGTCTTATTACCGGAACGGGTATTTTACGACGTTATTCCGGAAAAATTCAATCTCGATATTTTAGACTATAAAAATCACTTTACAGAGTATAGGAGGTGCTCAACTGCCATTCGTATTACAATAACATTACAATGAGTTATAAAACTTTTTTCTAATTTTTTTTTTTCTTCTTTTTCTTCTTCTTTTACGATATATTCTTTATGCCACGAGCATAACCGAACGATGCCCACGGATATTAAGATTACGACCGTCTATTAAAATTGCATTTTTACTAGCCATAACGTGCGGAATAATAATAATAATAATGTTATATCCGCATTGCGAAAAGCTAATCCTAATACAGAAAATACTGTTCTTCTCTCGTATAATCCTGCGTGCTGGTGGAATTGACGGCCGCACACCCACGTGAGCGAGCGGGGGTGGGTGGGGGTGGGGGCGGATGGGTTGATCGAGATGAATCCCTCCTAGGATCATAAAAAAAAAAAAAAAAAAAACAAAAATAACAATAAAATCGACCGGTATTAAAAATAGGCATAACGAAATATGAACGGATATTGTAACGTGCGATTAAACCGAATATAAATTAATACGACGCATTCGATTGAAATTCTGTTCTATTATTATTTTGGAAAATCCGTTGAGAATCTCGGAAAAGTGTTTGAAAGTTGAAAGTGGCCGCGTGTGAGAAATCCGCATTTTTTTATGCTACTGCTTAACGATCTTCACTAAACGATAAAGATTAGATTATGGGGGTAAAAAAAAAAAAAAAAAATGCGCTTCGGTCAAACTAATAGACACCCGGTATTCTCTATAGAAGTGTGAATTATTTCACGAATAATTTTAGATTCCTGTCGGTTTTACTATGATAAGTTATCGATTATTATTATTATTTTTTTTTTTGTAGTTACAGCACTTTGGACAGAAGAAATACGAGAATGTCAAGTTTATTAAAAAAAAATGCACACAATAATATAATCCTAGAATAAAATCTTTGCGACCGACCAATAAACGCATACGTATATATATATATATATCAATATTTTTTTTTTTTTTTTAAAATACGAAAAATAATAATTACTACGAGAAGGTTTAGGTTTTGGTTAACGTAGGCTTAACCTACTGCGTTGTCGCGAAAACGCAGGGATATTTAAAATGGAATCGAAAGAATTTTCCTCCGAGTATAGTTTTTCAGACGTTTTCTTTTTTAATATCGCTAAGATTTATTTGTCGAAAACGTTTATTTCCATTGGGATTCTCGGTTTTGTTTTAAATCGTCATTCCATATTTTTTTATAGAACACGTCAACGATTGAATTCGATTGTTTCGAAAATTGCGTTTCGCTATTCAACGTACAGATTACGGGGCACGACCGAAATCAGTGGCGCAACCAAGGGAGGTGATTCGGGCGTACGGACACCCCCTATCGAATCGTATTTATGGAAATTGAACTTTTGTTTTTTTTTTTTTTTTTAATTGAAACATAATTACGCCTCGACATTTTACAATTGCGAAAATTGCTCGATTCCCAACTGCACGATACGCGTTTGTCGGTTTATCGAACGCCGGACACCGGTGGGTGACGTTATTCGCAAATAAGTAACGGGATGCGAATGGTCGTGGTCGACGCCCGTCGAAAAAGTCGCCCTAGTCGCGCCACTGACGGGTACCTATTTATTTATTTTAACAGCGGGGGGGGGGCTCAAGCACCCCCGTCCGAGAAATTGTTCTGTCGGCCCCGGGAAAGATACGGGGATTTTATGACAAACGAAAACTATTATTTTATTTTTTTTGTTTTTCGCTTTCATAAAAATATGTTAATGTTGTATTTTTTTCGCGTACGACGGAGTTTCCTCGAAACAACGGCTGTAACAACGTCCGGCGAACGCTAATTATTATTGTGTTGCACAACTGCGTTCAATTATTTCGCCGTTATAATTCATCGTCTTCCCTCTTGTAAGGTCTCCCCATCGTCCCGCGAAAATTCCCATATCCACTCGATCGGTCCGTTTTACAATAATAAACGATAAAACCTCGCCATCGGTGTGTCCGGGCAAAATACATTTTACATCACGCTACCAGGGAGATTTTCCGGACAATAAAGATTCATAACAATATACGTTATTTGCTGTTAGATATTTTTTTTTTTTTTTTTTTTATTTAAAAAGAATATTTACAATCTATGCTACAAGGCAAAATAAGCAAATTTGAACACGTACATGAACAATTTTTACAACCCGAACACATGAGGGGGGACGGCCATCCGGCGATAGAGCCCAACGTTATTTTATTTATTTATTAATTATTAACTTGGAATAAATTAAATTAAAATTAAATGTTTTGAACCATCAAACATTTAATAAATCGCGACACCGTTTTCTCTTTAGACGGCGTCGCGGATTATTAGGAAGTGAGTTGGAAGCAATTTCGGCGGTTAAAGGGTTAAAGTGGGACTGTAATTTTGTGTGAGATTCTGTATAATGTTTTGTGGCTAACTGATTTATTGTTTCTATTTTATTGTCATTTTTGAATTGTGGAATTTGATACGTACCAAGAGGCGGAAGAGATAACGTGGAGAGTGATATACGTTATTATTATAACATTTCACTTTTAACAACTAATAATGTTTAAAGATTGTTTGTCCGTTATTGTAAATTATCTCAGTAATTTTTTTTTTTTTTTTTCCGTTCACAATACCGACGTTATAATGTTGAATTCCTCGGGAATTCCATACGAGAGTTCCTGGGGAATTTCGATTCTCCGGGAATGTCTAGCCTAACGTTTTTTTTTTCTTTCTATTTATTAAATAATTTCGGGAGAGCGATAGGAGGATCCGGACTACTGGACACCGAATTGACGCGTATTGTGTATATTAACGGTTCTTTACACGTCGATACGTGCAGGGATAATGGGTTTCCGATATTATTCCCTTTATGCGAATTAGTTCCAGTAGGTAACAATTGACGAAAAAGCGTCTAAAAGCGGGTAGAGACGGCCGTCCCCTACAAAATCCGCCACTGATCGTCGGAGGGAACGGTTTGTGTATCCAAACCGTATAAACCTCAATGGATGGAATTATCAACTCGTTTTTTTCCGCGTGTTAGACATTTCATTATGTCCGTGAAAAAATATTTTTCTACTGCGATTAAAATTCGATATTGTAGAAGCGACAAAGAAACCACACGAACGCATATTTTCACGCAGTTTTTTTTTTGTAAATCGAGTGGAAATATCGTATAATTCCGTGTTTAACGTACTGTTATGAACATTTACACCCGTACCTATTAACACGGATATATGTATAAAAAAAAAAAAAAAAATAACGGAATATTAAAAGTTTTTGTTTTGATGAATGTTTTTCGGTGACGGCCTACATATTTTCGCACGGGCGAGACAATTTTTCTTTGGGCTTTCGTTAAACTTGCCGTACCCCTACGAAGTTTTCAACGGAAATTAACCGTCTAACCAACCCACAAACTGCGCGAAAATAACGTCGACGCCTAAAACAAGAATTATAAAAAGACGCGGGGACACACGTCGCACCGCGGGCGTGCCACTGTTTTAGGTGAAAAGTTTGATAGATTGATGCCAACGAGAAGCGATTCCGAGTAAAGTTCTGTTAATCGTGTTTTTAAATACTGTGATTTTTACTATTTTTTTTTTTTTTTTAATCTATATTCGCATTTAAACACTTATGGAAAAAATTAATTAAAACACGCTCAAGTTTTTTTTTCTTTTTCGTCATTAAGCACAACTCAAGATGAAATTTGTGTGTGATAATTTCCGTGCGTTTCCGTCCGGTCAAAACGGTTTCATTCAGAATTGAATTGATCAAATATAACTGACTAAGTACTAGTATAGTAGTGTTATTTGCTAGTAAATTTGGTTCAGCGATGAATCTCGTTTTGACCGAAAAACAAAAAAAAAAAAAAAAAAAAATGCATATACGTTCGATGTTTCGTTGATATGGCGGTGGCTATGCGTAACGCATTTTTTGATTTTTTCCGCTTAGAAATATAAAATATAAAATACATGTAATTTTAGAAGAAAAAAAAAAATGATCAACTAGGCACATATTATATCTCCCTAGTCCGCCTCACCTATCTTAAATATACGGTGTTGCCGATAGTTAATACGAACCGACGTTAAACGCGAAATGAAATTCGTCTTTTGCCATTTGGTTTACCGCCCGACGGTCTTTACGGTCTTTACAACAGCCGCGGCGGTAAATAATTGGTAATTTCAGAGACCGGCGGCGAGACTGGCTAGCCAGTATATGGGTAATATTATTACATATGAATATATATATATATATATAAATAGAGAGAGTGAGAGAGAGAGTAGGAACTCGCAAACTTAATTATTGTTCAATCATATCCGGTCGTGCTGAAATATCAACACGGTCGAGGATGTAAAATACTTTTTTTTTTTGCTATTAAATATTATATATATATATATATATATATATATACAGAGTGGGGCGTGGTTACTTCCTTATTTAAAAAAAAATCATAACGCAAAAAGTATTGGCAATATTGATTTAATACTTTTTTCTGTGTATATGGGTACATTTAAAGTTTTATTTTATTTGGTTTTAAATACTACATCTCGAAGGTGGCCACCGCTCTCGTCAATGCACTGAGATAGTCGGAATTTGAAATTTCCGTCCACTTTTTCCAGCATGTGTGTGCTCATGTCGGCAATAGCAGCACAAATATTGTCTTTAAGATGACGAAGGTTCTTTGGACGATCCGTGTATACCAACGATTTAAGGTAGCCCCACAGGAAAAAATCACATAGGCCTAAATCTGGTGATCGTGCTGGCCACTGAAGATCGCCTCTAAGAGAGATGAGCCGTTCGGGGAAGTGTTCACGCAAGATACGAGGTGTGGCTAATAAATAACGAGATTTTCTCTGTAAAAACTTTTTATTTATATTTTTTAATGGTTTAACATTTTTCCCTTTCTATATACTCCCCTCCATGTTTGACACATCGCTCCATTCTAATTTTCCATTGGTTGAAACAGTGTTGGAAATCCTTTTCTTGCAATGTCTTTAACACCTCTGTCGCTTTTGTTTTTACAGCTTCAACTGACTCAAAATGTGTGCCCTTTAACGCACTTTTTAATTTTGGAAAAAGCCAAAAGTCGCATGGAGCGAGATCTGGTGAATATGGGGGGTGTTGAAGCACTGGAGTTCGATTTTTAGCTAGAAATCGCTTTACAGATAAGGCACTGTGAGCCGGCGCATTGTCTTGATGCAAGATCCAAGAGTCATTTTCCCACAACTCAGGCCGCTTTCTTCTTACTCGTTCTCTGAGTGTTGTCAATACTCGAAGGTAATAATGTTGATTCACAGTTTGTCCCTGAGGTACCCATTCTGTCATTATTACACCCTTAATATCGAAAAATACGACCAACATGGACGACCCACCCGTTGATTGTCTTCAACTTCTTCACGACCCTCACGAAATCGTTTGTGCCACTCAAAAACACGTGGTCGTGATAGGACACTATCTCCATATACTTCAGTTAATAAATTAAAACTTTCGGTCGCAGATTTTCCAAGTTTCACTAAAAATTTTAAATTAATACGTTGTTCAATTTTTTCGTCCGGCATGAATTCGACATTCAACACGTAAGAGGTCAATTTAAACGACGCTTACACATAGACTACAAAACGGAAACTGACTAAACTGGTATTGTTCGATGCAGTGATATTCATAGATTACAAATATACTACCTTTATACCCTTATCTACTCATGCCTTATCGCTAAGTAGATAGACTCGTTATTTAATAGCCACACCACGTATTCATTGACCTTCTTGCCGTGTGAGCCGTGGCGCCATCCTGTTAAAAACCACACTTCCCCTACATTCATTTCTTTGCGTTCGGGCAGAAAAAAATCTACAATCGTGCTGACATAACGTTCAGAATTGACCGTAACCGCTCTTTCGTTCTCACCGAAGAACCGTGGGCCAATAATGCCGATTCTGGACATTGCACACCAAACAGTCAAACTTTCTGTACGCAGAGGCTGCTCATGAAGTATGGCTCCAATATCGCGTGTTTTGTTTGTTCGCACATCCTGAAATATAGAAATGTGCCTCGTCATTAACGAATACAAGGGCGTCCTGAGGCAGGTTTTCGACGAAGGCTTCACATGGATTTTATCGCGCAACATAATCGCGTGGATTAAGTTGTTGCACCACCGCCGATTTGTATGGGTGAAAATTAAGTTGCTCGTGAAGAATTCGTCTCACTGTGCGACTAGACATCCCTAAAGCAGCCGAATGTTTGTGTGCAGATCGCCTAGGGGATTCGGCAAAATCGCCGCCATTGCCCATCCGATGTTTCCCGGCGTCCTGAAGGTTCTGGTAGGCCCATTACGTTTCTTCCGCACACTACCGGTATCCCTGTGGACGTGTCCGCCCACAAACAATTCGGTTTCCGATCAGGCGCACTACCCGCAGGTGCGATATTGAAACGGTTTCCGGGAGCACGCCGAGTTGCGACGATCGAACGGCCGAAGGAAAAGTAGACCACCGCGGTGAACGCGCGCTCTTGCTTTGTCCACTGCACTGTTGACACTGAACTCAGTTACAAGAAAAACCCTAGATGACGTGCTTTCCAACAAGCCATAAACCAACGATCCACTATTAATGGCCGCTCAAGTTGCGAGAGTTTCAGATAAGGAAATAACCACGCCCCACCCTGTATATATATATATATTAAGTATGTACGGTCTACGAACGTTATAAAATCGAATTTACAATTCAACGCGTACATATACGCGAATAGGTGTCACCGATTCACCCGTCATATCACCGAGTCGTGAGACTCACTGGGCTTTGCCTGGGGCGCGCAAGTATACACGTTTAGGGGGGAGCTCTTATTTTAAAAGCGAAAATGCCATTTTGTTGTATATATTGTATTGCCCGTCTCGGTCTACGTTTACGATTTTTTCAATTGTTTTCGCTGTTATCCGTAATTTTCGTCAACATTGAACACGCGCGATAAACATCGAAATCGAAATCCCCGATATTCGTAAATCTTCTGGGCCAAGGTACAACGCGCCCTCAGTAAATCCGGCACCACTCACGAGTGTAAAGGCTAAACGGCATTTTTTTTTTTTTTTTTCCGAATGCGCATTATTTTTTATAAAATAAAATCAACACTTTGGAAACGTTCGAATTATCCGCAACAACAATTACATATCGATTTTTGTTGTAACTATACGGGTAGATAGCGATAGGGTTTCTTCGGTCGACATATAGACGATAAGATCCACATTTTCCAAAAATTTATAAAATATCCAGTTTATGCGACTAAAGTTTGTACAATTGTCTAACAATACTGTTAATTTTTTCACGTTTGTGTCTCGGTGTTATGACCACTGACCGGTAAAAAAAAAAAATATTTATATAATAATTTTATATATTATGCGTTAATTATATTGTAATTTCACTCCCTTTTGTCACTCCCCTTAAAATTACCCTACGAGCACCCTCGAAGATCGATAAGATCCCAGCGTTGGGATAGCGTAATTAGGACAGTGGACTTCGAGTGCTAAAAAAAAACCCATTTACAGTCCCGAAAAGAACTTAAAACTTCAAAAAAAAAAAAAAAACACACAAGTAAAACGCAATAAATTATTATATTTATACGATATATGTTCCGAGGCTTCGCCTAGTTACCGAACGAGGAACTCTTCAAAATTCGTTTACGGAATAGGTCTGAAAAATAATATTCAGAAACGACGGCGGCGATTTTTTACTATTTTTTTATTATTTTTATTTTTTTTCTAACAGTCATGCTTTTATAAGGCGTACAAGTCGGACCGCTGCGTCCACGACGCTTTTTAAGGTATTGTTCCCGCTCTGCCCCCCCCCACCCGCGCCCCGCGTCTTTTCGGTCAGAGTAAATGTTTTTTTTAATATTTTTTTATTATTATTATTTTTTTTTTTTTTTCTAACAATATCATACAAACTATGACTATAACGTAAGTGTAAATACGTGTCGTCATCGCGCAAACACACGAACCGCATAGCCGGGCACCGCTACCTCCGAGCTACGTAAATTATTATTATTATTATTATTATTATATTTTTATTTTTTTATTTTTTTTTTATTTTTTTGTTCAACGTAATCGCCGCGGTACCGTCTATTCGACGCCCGTCGACAAAGACTTCGTAATATAATTTATTTCATTATTATTATCATTGTTACGTACGCCGTATAATAATAACGATAACGATTTTCTCGCCGTCCGGATATAATTATTTTCCAAAAACGCATTGTATAATATATATATATACCAGAATGGTGAACTAAAAAAAAATTATTTAAACGATCGGTTTTTCGCTGTTTTAGCCAGTAGAAAGCCGGTTTAAATGCCGACATTTTGTATTTCGTGTTCCTATATTCACACCCCGTCTGAATATTGTACTCGGGGGTCGGCTACTTGGTATATTGTAAAATCTAGATTATTGATATTACTGTTAATATTGGCCGATTTTTAAACGTATATATTTTATTTTATTTCATTTCATTTTTTTTCATGTTACAAGTGTTCGACGTTTAGATTGTTTGTTGAAAATTGTATATATCAATTTTCTACTTCTTCTTTTGACAATCAAAACACGAGAAAAACTCAATAGATTTGTTGACTATTTTTAATCGGTTTCGTTTACAAAAATATTTCGGTTATTGAATGATTCGCGTGAGAACTCGTCTGTCGATAATTCAACGGGATATTGCCCCTTAAAAAACTACGCTGACGACTTTGCGGTATACGACAAGTCAGTAAGTTTAAGTCAAGTTAATTTAACTTTTATACTTGATTTTTTTGGTAATTATTAATTTAATCGTGATTACAAAGAAATCACATTTTATCGACCAGAATTCATTTTGTACTTAAACAAGTCAAGTAGATTGCAACGTATGTGAAACACATTTTACGTTTACTTATATGAAAACACATTTTTTCTTTTTAATTTTCTTAACTCTAGTTAAGAAGTTAATTTTAAATTTTGGTTCCAACTTCTATAGCTCGGTCGAACCGCTAGGTAACTACGAACTATAACCTCTTGGTTTGTTAACTTTGTTTGGATTTCGATATAACTCGTTCGAGTGAGTTGGACAAATCATCATTAATTTGAGTAACGTACGACGTATTATATGGGTCTCTCCCACCCCACCCCGGTTCCATAGGTACACTTCGTTAGCCGGTCAACGAGGTTTCCGTCAAGAACTCTAGCAAGAGGGGGAACAAAAAAAAAAAAAAAAAAAAAAATACCTTTTTTATTATAATCAATTTGGTCAAAGGGACGACCGTGATGACGTGACGGTAGAACGACACTACACGCGGGGGTTGGGCGGGAAGACAGGCGGCTATAACGGTCGAGAAAAATACGTGGCGCATTACGATACGATTTCGAAACGAGAAGTAGAGTGATGAGAAAATTGAAGAAAAAAATAAAAAAAACAATATATATATATAAAAATAATAATATAAGGCACTTACCGGGGCAGAAACGTCCTTTCACCTTTATGGACAATGGAGACGGTAACCTTCTCACCAAGTCCACACAATACGTGGACTCGACTATGCTGTCCGAGGACACCGACCTTGGGAACCATTCCAAAATATCGTTCACGTTTAAATTTTTCTCGTCGCCGCCGCCGCCGCCGTAGTCGTCGTCGTTGTCGTCGCCGCCGCCGTCGTCGTCGTCGTCGTCGTCGTCGTCGCCATCCCCTTCTTCGTCTTCCCTGTATGATCGTAACGTAACAATTATTATTATTATTTTTTTATTTTTTTTTTTTCCGTACGTAAAATATAATTATAATCGAAAATAACGTTAAAAATTGGGCAACACCCGCCCGTAGGTGTTTTAGGTTTTTTTTTTCGAACAAGTCATGACAAATCGGTCCGTTTCCCCCGCCCCCGTACGGCTATACCGTCGTATATTTCATATTTTAACTTTTACCAAAAAAAAAAAAAAATTCCATACGTCTTTGCGCGTTACACTGGCGCACGAAATCGCATGTACAGGGTGTTTTCCATTGTCGCGTGCCGGTCGAAAAAGAGTTCGGTTTCCGGCCACAGCCGTCGCCGCGGTGCCGTTGACGGTGTGTCCGAAATATTGCCCCCATCACACTTTGATCCGTTGGTTTTGAAAATCGTGTACAGTCAAGGCGTATCGAGATTTAAATAGAAAAAACGATATTATTATTATTATTATTATTGTTAAATCTATAAACGGTCGAATCACTGATCACTGCGAACGAAAAACGATTCCGCGTTGTACAAGTCGTGTTTTTCCGCTTTTCGCCGAGCTAACCAACAAAACAGTTTGCACACGTATAAAGCTCGAAAAACCAAGAAATTAATTATCAATTAAAAGCAATTATTTTATTTTATTTTTTTTGGAAAAAGTATTGGAAATTTCGCAACGTTTTTCAAACGGAACACAATCGGGAGGAAAATCCGCACGACGCGATACAATCGTAGCACTTTCAGCGACCGGAAAAATGTTTACCGCGAAAAAAAAAAAAACCGCGTCTTTGTAAAACTATAATGGCTTCTTCGATGCACACTCGCAGAATCTAATAAAGTGTTCAAATGCTAGTTTTGAAAAAAAAAAACGCATCGCGCTATTCGAAAAAAAAAAAATCAATAATAGTTCGTTAAGTACGCGTTTACGGGATATTCGACAGAACAATAGTGATATATTAACGAGCCTATTTTATAGAATTGTATATCGTTCAACCGAAATAGAATTCACTTTGGCGTGGATTTTTTTTCATTTTGGAGTGAACAAAATAGATACAATCGCTTCGGGTTTACGAACCGCCCTGTATATACTCCTATGGTCTGGTAAAGCACGAACATACCGGTAAAACGTTCTGCCGATCGTCCGCAGTGTTGAGATCGCGCAGATAAGTTAAACGTATCTGGATGAAGATAAAAGATAATTGTTCCAAAACTGTCCGGACACAGATAATTAAATTATCACAGACAAGTGATTTAGTATACATCCAGATCGGTAACGTCTTCCTGTGAAAAACACTAGACGATTTTTAAACTTCAAACGCTTACGAGGAAAAACAAACGGCGTAACGATGCTCAATTTGATTTATACCGTTCGGTACGACTTATGGTGAAATTTGAATCGAATTGTTGTGCGTTTTTACGGGGGGGGGGGGGCACATAAAATCAAAATAAACTCGAAAATTTCAAATATTGTAAAAAAAAAAAAATTACACCGCGTCTAGATAGTACTGGTAAATAATAGTGCAGAGTAGAAACACAAACCCCGAATCGAAATCATCAGAAATCGTGTTAATTTGTTTTCTCGCGGATTTATCTACGTTTTTAAAGAACCCAGGAACAAATATATGAAAAATCGGCGTCCTGTACAGTGAACTGGACAAAACGTTCACCGGGTTAATCACCTCTGACGACGCCGATGATCGACGCCAAGAATTTTGGTCGAGTAGCTATATGTACAGATAGAAGAAGAAGAAAAAAAGCACGCGTCCATAGTAAAACCAAAATACATTGTTCGTTCGGGGTTAAGGTTTGTTGTAAATATAACGTTGTTCGCGTGGGTCCCCGGGAACGAAATGAAATTTCGGACATTTATCGAGGCCGATGAATTGTACCGTTTAAGATGTAAATTCAAATGTCGTATGTAAAAAAATCGGCAAGTTTAATCGTACCGCGTCGTTTTTCGTACGGTTTACCGTAACACACATCCGGGAAGAGAGGGACAATCGATATGGATTTGATTTTCTACTCCGGGCCGTATATTATTATTATGATAAAGGTATATATATATATATATATATATATATTACGTATAAATTTTTATTTATTATCATCCTTGTATAAAATGAAAATTCTCTCTCTCTTTCTCTCTCTCTCGCGTTGTTACGGGCACAAAAAAAAAAAAAATAAAAATACCTTTCGACAGACTACCGTGAGTGTATAAATAAAATATAGCTATAGGTATAGGTGCGTAGGTATATTATTATATACGGGTAAGTACGGCTGTACCGGCCCGCCGTGATAAATGGGAAAAGTTGCGAGAGCGAAATCGCTTTCCCCTGCATACAGGGTGTCCCGCCGAGTTATACGATATCACACCGTGGGACACCCCGTATAACTGACATACCGATTTCGATATATATATATATATATATATATAATAATGACATTTAAAGTCTGTTTTTTTACTTACGACTTACGGGGATGAATACGATGAAAATATTTATATTTCAATTAAATGTATACGTTTTGGTAAAAAATGTTTAAAAAAAAAAAAACCTATTTATTTTATTATTTTTAAATAAAATTTAAAGACGGAGTAATTATAATGAGACGTCTTTTTTTTTGATATTACATAATAGTAGTTCAATAGACAAAATTTATCGGAATACGAGACGAGAGAATTTCGTAAGACTACTAAATGGTATTAAATTAAACACATGTCTCTTCTGTAAACTAAAAGAAACCAATACTAAACATTTCCACTTTAATTTTCGTGGAAAAAAAAAAACCGCAAAAACGTAGTTAAAATATCGATATTTGTGGTCTTTATAACCCAGCGAGTCGTATATATATGTATAAAAAAAAAAAAAAAAAATTGAGAATTTCTATACGTACGCAACGATTAAATGTATTTAAACCTTTCTGAAGAAGAAGAAGAAGAAGACGGAATTGGCACGAAAATCTTTAGTTCGTCCGATTATTAATTTACTGGAAACGTCGTTAACAAAGAGCAGAAATAATAAAGCGGATAGAAAATGATCACCAGATGTAACATAAATATTATCCGAGATACAATTCTCGTACTTAACATATTGATTTCGGCCAGTTAAAAATGAACAAAGCCATAAAATGAGGGGATCAAAAAATCCATACGGTTTACGTTTTAACAATAATAAATCACGATGTAAAAATATCGTCTGTTTGCGTTTTATCTACGAAATATTTTAATATCGATTGTTTGAAAATACATAAATTTAGTGACAATGGAACGACGTGTCCGACGTGAAAACCACGGCGTTCATTGATTACAATACTGTCACATAGAAAAGTTAATCATTTTTATTCGGGATAATTTTGAAAATAATTTACTACAAGGAACCCGTGGAACTTTTGAATCGGTACGATAATTTTGAACGAGAATTGCATTTTTTTTTAAGGAATCGGCGACGGAATGCGTTTCAGGAAATGAGTTTTTCCATTTTACCGGGCAAAACCCCGGGGTCGTTACTCGGTTTCGGCATTGGACAACGAAAAACGATTTACATAAACGAAACGGATAATCCCCGAATTCGATTGTTTCGGCCGTCTCGGGAGATATGGCGACGCGGGCACTTCTTCGCCGGACACCACCCTGTATATTACACAATATTATTTACGGCGTACGATTTTAATTTTATTCCAACACGCTTTTAAATTGATAACGTACCTAGCACCGTCGTCGTTAAGTGCGCACATACCTATTATAATAATGTACGGGTACACGACGGCGACGCCGCCGAGTTAACTTTAGAGTTTGAGCCGTTGCGTTCGGATTTTGAATGCATTAAAATATTATAATAAAATATACGCCTACCGTTTTATCATTATTTTTTTTTTTTTTCTTTTTATTAAGTCGAATGAAATATATATATAATATACATTTTACGAAACGATTATTATATTATATTACTGTCTGGACCGCGTACGACCGATTATTATTATTATTATTATGCCGCCAACGTAGTCTAAACATCAGTACACAATCGAGCCGACATCAATAAAATTCACGAATCGACGGCTCTAAATATGCCGGTGCCGCTGTCGTCGTGAACAATCGCGAAATTTTTCCCATCCGGCCGTGTCTTGTCCGTATATTTATCGTCTAGGATTGTTGTGCGGACCACTAGGTACACGGGGTCGGTTCGAAATATGTACCGGGATATTATATTTAATTATTACAAAAATTAAGTTGCATACTATTTAAAGATATCACCTTCGAAATACCTCTCCTCCGGTGGATGCCATTTTTCAAAAGTCCTTTGAAACCGTTCCAATGTTAAAACTATGTGATCTGTTGCCGCGTTCGCTTAGAATTTCCTCTACGTCTTGAAATCGTTGTCCTTTAAGCGCAGATTTTCGAAATGGGAATAAGAAAAAATCACGCGGGGCCCGATCTGGAGAATAGGGAGTGTCCGCGGGACCACAGCAATTTTCTTATCGGCCAAAAATTCACGGATCGACAGCTCTAAATGTGCCGGCGCGCATTCGCGAAACTATTTTGGCAGCGCTACCCTTCTCATCTTGTACATTTTCCTGTAAAATTGGCCGACAAGACTCAATTGGGATTCGCTTTGTTAACTCATGAACGGCTAATCGGCTGGCGATTCGTATTTTTTTCGCAAATTGTTTTTGCCGGGACTAAAAATTAATACGTATTTTCATGTTTTTTTTTTACAAATTCCGTCAAAATCTTATCTTTATACGATTACAAATAAACCGAACGATCGCGTTTGTTTCGATATTTTTGTCAATTTGAGCCAATGAAAATTGTATACGCGTAAAACAAAAAACTAAATAAACTCGACAATAAAAAAAACGGCTTTATATAACGTGTAAAATTATTCCGTGTCTAGAAAGGGCTAATTAAAGTATTCGTTGGAAACGTCAAGTCTCCACGGTTATACTTATTAACCGGATTATAAACAGAAAACGAAATCGACAAATAAAAAACTGAAAAAAATTAAAAATGCAAAACCGTTATTGTGTGCATAAACGTTCCCCGATCGTTCTAAAAAAAACTAAAGGAATATCAAAACGAATAACCACCCAGGTTGCTTCAGATACACGCGGTATTCTACCAGAAAACACCCCAAAAGTTCGACGGTCGGAGCCGTATTTCCGATGGAAATGTAATTAACTGTTAACCGGCGTGTTAATATACTGACGTCGTAATAAAAAATTAATAAATAAAAACTCTTTTTGACAATTTTTAGTGTACAATCGTTTTTGTTTTTTTTTTTTTTTATTCATAAAAATCGAGAGAAAAAAACAATGAGAAACTGTTGATTATAATTATAAAGAGAAAAAAGCACGCCAATCATCACATTCTAATCGAGAAAACAGCTTTGGTAATCCGACAAATCGCCGAGACCAATCGGCGAAAATCAATTGAAATCGGATGTGGGGAGTCTTCGACAGTTTCCGATACGCTTATTTTTTTATTTTTTTTTTTTTTTTGCACCGTCCGAGTACAATTTACACGGTTATCAATTTAAGAGGTAGGTGTTCGACAAATTTTTGGATTTTACATGACAATTATTCGGTCGGTCACGTACAATCGGTACGCATGTTGCCGACGGCGCGGCGCCGTCGCCGCCCCGGTGTTTGCCGAGTGCCGTTACCACGTGGTACCATCGAACTGGTATAGAAAAAAAAAAATAAATAAAAAAGATAAAAAATAAAAGATAAAACAGGAAACGACACTGTACATACGCTAATGGATCGGCAAACACGGGGTCATCGTTGCACGTAGGCGTGGACTGTGAAAAAAAAAAAAAAAAAAATGAAAATGTAAAAATCCGATGACGCGTGTACGCTTATACTTGCGTGAGTATAAAAACTATTTTCCGTCTGTCTATGACACTAATCCGAATGAATTGTTCACCGCTTAATTTTTCAACAAGCCATATCGAACCCAATTGCTGTTATCAATGTAGATAAAAATTATATTTACTACAAGTTATATTTTCAACTCTAGTTAATCTGTTATGTTTGTTTTATAAATCCTGGAGTTTTCCCTGATGAACGGAAATTACCTCTTTTTTTATATTACCGATTCCTCAAAAAAAAAAAAAAAAATAGTAAAATCGTTGTTTTGTATCGAAAAATCCACGCGTTCTTAAATTATTTTCAAAATTATTGTGAATAAAAAAATGGCTAACGTTTGTATGAGTTAAAATTGTTGGCAATGAACAGCGAGGTTTTCATGTTCATTAAATGTTCACTATGGATTTCCAAGCAATCGATAAAACGTAAAAAGACGGTTTTTTTTCTTCTCGATAGCCCGACAGAATTCGACATTTTATCAACAGAAAAGATTGTAATTATCAAATGTTAAAACATAAACCGTATGGATTTGTCGATCCTCTTATTTCGTGGTTTCGTACGTTTTCACCTGGGAGAATTCAAAATGACATGTACGAGAAGTATATCTCAGACGATAGTCATGTTTCAACTGGTGTTCCTCGGGATGGATCATTTTCCATCGTTTAATATTATCGCTACTCTTTATTACCGACGATTCCGGTGAATAAAACTTAATCAAATTCTTACATTATTATCGGAGGACCTAGAGTCGTTCATGCGGATTCCGTGTCGTAATGACAGTATTTTTTCATCTTCGGGAGTGTTTAAATACTTTCGTTTATAATCGTTTGAAGTTTTGATTATGACGGAATTTGTAAAAACAAATTTGAAAATACGTATGAATTTTTAGTACCGGCAAAAACGTTCGAAAAATTTCGAAACGAAAATACACCACGGACAGTCATCATTTGTATTCTACAGTTAAATATGAATAACGTTTGCGATGTGAATTTATCAAACCCCCGGTCTTTCTAACCGAACAATGTACAAAATCGTTCATGGCGGTCGCGGACGCAAATAAATTTACTACCGTACGAATAGTATACCGCGTTTTTTTTTTTTCGATTTATTATTATTGTTATTATCGTCGTCGGATTAAAAAAAAAAAAAAAAAAAAAAAATGTCGAGTATGTTGGCTCGTTGCGTTCGTAAATAAATAAATTCGCCCCATACGTACCCATTCTAACTTGCCGACTTCCCGCCTAGGTACAGTGGCCCACACGTCGTTTTTTTTTTTTTTTTTTTGGCGTTTCTAAGTTGTGCACTGCGAGGCTTAGTGATCGTACACAGCCGACGTAGTCATAATCACCCCCGTGATCCCGTCGTTAAATCGTTTTCGACCAAACCCGCCCGACCGTTCTTATACGAAGATCTGTTCGAAAAGTACCTATCCTGGTACCTTTTTTCGATTTCATTTGAACTCTTATATATTTTTCCCATCTCAATACATGTCTGAGACAAGAGGTCTATTCAAAAAATACCGGGACAAATGTTATTACGGCTAATCTACGTGTGTAGATAACATGGCCTTTATTTACGGGAAGACAAAAGTCCTAACCCGCCCGCTCCTACCTCTTACCATAACAAACTCACAATAAAGGCCAGTGGACCCTTCTCGAGTTTAATATATTATTTATCGAAAACAAAAATATATACCTTATACGTGATTTTTGTCATCACTATATTATTATAACAATTGATTCGTTGTTTTTATTCGCACACAGTCAAGCGAAACTAATAAAGTACTTTTCAAAAAAAAAAAAAAAAAAAAGATTATGATACGTGGGAGTATTCCAAACATTTTCCAGTAAATTTTCTATTAGATAACCTAACCTAACCTAACCTAACGTTTTAAATTGTAAATAGACTTATTCCCCGCGAACAAGTGGATATTTTTAACAAAACCAACAGAAGTCGCTGTCTGATCTCGGTTTAATATTACACGTGGTTAAATCCAGTCAGTTTTTTTTATTTCGTTCGCCGTTTTCGACGTGTCCGAAATTGACGAACAACGCGCGCGCATCGAATTTCGCTTGTAACTTGGTAAAAATGGTGCAACGGAAACGTACGGAAATGATTGAAACCGCTTTTTAGGGGGTGATTCATTAAGTGATTTTCGTGACTTTCGAGTGTTTTAACCGTTTCAAAGACAGTCGGCGGTCAACCCAAGACGATCCACGTTCTGGAACACCGTCGACGCATCATCCGGAAACGATGGTGTGGCGACAATTTGCGATAAAAATGCGAAATGGCCGCCGATTGACCGTACCAGAGTTTGCAAAGCGAATCCCAATTGAGTCTTGTCGTGCAATTTTACAGGATAATGTACAAGATGAGAAGGGACGCGCTGCCAAAATAGTTTCGCGAATGCGCGCCGGCACATTTAGAGCTGTCGATTCGTGAATTTTTGGCCGATAAGAAAATTGCTGTGGTCCCGCGGACACTCCCTATTCTCCAGATCGGGCCCCACGTGATTTTTTTCCTATTCCCATGACTAAAATCTGCGCTTAAAGGACAACGATTTCAAGACGTAGAGGGACGCGGCAACAGATCACGTAGTTTTAACTTTGGAACGGTTTCAAAGGACTTTTGAAAAATGGCAGTGACCGCTGCATACCGTTCTTATACGATGATGTGAATTCCCCGGATGGCCGCGGGTTTTTTTTTTTAATTTTTTTTTTTATTAGCACGGGAGAACATCGACAGAGGAGATAACATATCGGTGGCCACATATCGAAGGTTTACGTTAAATAATCAATACATTATTATTGTTGTGTTTTTAATTGTTTTCTTTGATTCCGACGTAATTCCCGGTGTCCTTCAATAAATTACACCTCTTTTTGACAGCAATTTTCTTAATTTTTTTTTTTTTTGTAATATATATTGCCCCGTGATAAAATCGAACGCGTCCCACATCCGGGTGTTTGTTATATTCGTACTTATCTACGACAACATTACGGCCGATAAACAATAGCGTAAAACGGTAATAACGGCTGGGAGGGATTTACGGAGGACGTCGGCGGCGGTGTTACGAGCCGCGCGACGGTCGGTCGTCGTTAACGATACGGAATCCGAGGGTTTCCGGCATTCCCGACGGTTCTATACAAATCGCATAATCGCGTTCAAAAGACACCGGTCGTCTATTATCCTAGGGTCCGCTAGCCGTGTGTCGCACGAAAAACGCTCGTTTCCGTAACTGAAAACCGATCGTAGAATTATTGTAAATGTATAATTCCAGGTATACCCGCAATGCGGATGGATAGGCGGAGCGAATTTTCGCGGCGTTGTTGTGCCGGATAACGACCCGGGCCCGCCGACAAATCCGAAATAAATCGTGCCGTTCAATTGTTCGCCGTAACGACGTATAGATAATTACCAGTATTATTATTTCCGTTTGCCCGTATTTATTACACGTGTGCCCGTCGCATACCGCCGAATTGATACGATTTTTTTTTTTTTTCTATTATTTCCCGTCCGTCCCCACACACCGACCGTCGTGCGCGTTTTGCACGCCGTACATCGGTCAGGTTAAAACCCGGTGTGTATTACTTGAAAATGTTTCGTTTTTGTTCTCCGGAAAAACTGTTAGTATGCAACGAATTATTCGCACCGCCGTATGAATTCGGTGCTTCTGTTTGCTATTTGCATTATAAAAAAAAAAAAAAAAAAAAAAAAAAACGCTGGTTTGTCTATATTTTTTCCTTCTAGGATTTTATTCGTTTCTCGTAGGTTTACATTGAAAAATGCAATCTAAACATCCGATTTTATAATCAATGTTTTTATACGTACGCACGGAGATTTCGAAACGTTTTACTCGAAACTTGTATGGCAAAACTAGAATGTAAAAAAAAAAAAAAAAGCCTATTCTGAGGAAAAAATGGTTCCATTATTTCGGTTCAGTAAAAACGTTGTATCGGATTTTCGACGTGTTTATTTTCACAAGCGACCGAAAATATCAAATATGAAATCTGGAAAATTACGAATAGCTATAAAATAAAAAAAACTAAAAAAAAAAGCCGAAACATGCTTCGTGCCACGAGTAGGTTACTGTTGTTGGTGGGTAGGGTTTATTAATTAATTTAATAAAATAGGAGGAAATTTAATTTCTATCTTTACGCGAGGAATAATCGTAACAAACGAAAAACGATTCTGACCGGAGTTTCATAAAACATATTTGGATAAATTCCAATTATATTCATTTTTTCGAACTTTAAACAATGATAAAAATAATTTAAAACATTTTAATTCACATATTTAAAACCACTAAAAACTCGAAAAAATCAATTAGTCATAAATAATTTAGTAAACGTCAGAATGTTTCCAGAATACTACCGCGTCTAGAGAGTGCCAATTTATGTATTTGCCAAAAGTATCTGGTCTCTACGATTATTGCTAACCGAATTACATTAAAAAAAAAAATAAAAAAATCGAAAACCACATATGCAGTTTTTGCGTTATTCCCGTTTTTCCTTGGGTTTTCACCATTATTAAGATAACTACAAGGAAAAATTGATAAATAACACCCTTAATGCACAAACTTGAAAACATTTACTATCGTAAAGTTCTTATAAAGTTTTCCATTGGATTACGATTTCCGGACGGAAAGTTGTTTACGGTCACGAAGAAAAACGTTTAAAAAAAAAAAAAATCACACATTACGAGTTGAGTGGTTTTCGGTATTAACGAGAAATATTGCCCGCGGTATACATATTGATTTTCACACGATAAAATCTTTGTGATTTTAAATGATTGAATGCCGTTGTCGGTATTTTTCCATCGTCTGTGATTTCGGAGGAAATCCTATAAGTCTATCGTCCGCGGCGCTGGACATATTTTAATAAAACAAAAATCGTTTTAAATATTTTGTTAATAAGCGGGTCGGTTTCCAGTCGTTCCGTCGTTTGTCTTTCGTCTCCCGCGCAGCCCCCCGGGTTGATTTCCACTGGGGGGCGCTCTTCTTTTCGTTTACGCATTGTCCCGGTTGATCCCGAGTGCCACACTCTCGAGCTACCAATAAAATTCCGTTCAAACGAAATTAATATATTTTACTGAATTTCCAATTGACGAGAGTATACCGGTTCGGCATTACTCTCGGCTAGTTTGTCACGTTTTTTTTTTTTTTACTGAATGTTATTTTATTTTTTTAATATTTCACTAGTGATCGTAATAAATAATCCGGATTTTTACCAGTCTTTTACCGCGTTTTTTTTTTTTTCTTATGTAATTTTATTATAATCGGCGGTAATATTTTTCGCAGTTGGCGAGTTTACGATATTCGGATTTGTATTATGTGAGAAAAAACACAAAATTAAAAAAAAAAACGTACGTAAATTTGCAAATTGTTTAAAAAAAAATAATTCCGCGTTGTATAGGCGGTTTTACCGGGAAGTGTAGCAAAAACGCGAAAATTCATTCGATCGCTGCAACGGACGCAAAAATCCATATAACGTAATATCGGTTATCTTTTTTTTTTTTTTTATTATTTTTATTTTTTTTTTCGTTCGATGAAATAATATTGGAAAAGCGTTCATCCGTAAATAATTTTACGATGTACTATAGAAACGGGAGGGGGAGGTGAAAAAAAAAATCCTATACTCGACATTATATCTCGACGTCGAACATCAATCAACCACGACTTTTTTAGTTTTGCCGAACGTTTTTAGATTCCGAACGTAGCCAAGAATGTATTGGTTTTATTACCGTGATGTGTATGCGTGTGTTTTTTTTTTTTTTTTTTTTCATTTTCTGTCTGTTAAAAATATTTCCAACCGGAAATCTCGCACCGACCGTAGTCTACGGGGGCGCCATTTCTAGTAGCAAATTTCCGTCTAGTCGGCTTAATATATTTACACGGTTGAAAATAATCGCATGAATCAAAAAACATACACCGGAATAATATATTTTAGTTATTTTTTTAGACCCGGTACAATTTTCATAATTACCCAGTTTGAAATTGTCGAGGGTTTTTCGTTTTTATTCGGTCAAAGTTCTTTTGACAATAAAAATAATCACTTTTTTTTCTTTTTTTTTAAACGTTTGAAGTTTTGATTTTGGCGGAAATTGTGTGGAAAGAAAAACACAATATTGTTTGATCATTTTTTCTTTTGTTATAAATCCAGTGAAAAAATAATCGTAACGACGTTTTCTGGACGTGGTAAAATGTATAAAAAAAAAAAAAAAAAAAACGGTATAGTTCTATCTTTATCGGAATTATTTAACGTTCAATTGTTTTAGAAAAAATGTAATTTTGTCGATTGTTTTGTTCGTTGCTCGAGACCGTTTTTCGTTCATTCGGAATGTAACACGGAAATGGACGGAAACGAATTTGATTTTAAATCGCCGGGCAATGGAATATTTTTTGTTATATTTTCCACGGCAAATTCTCAAAACTATCGCTCAAAACCAAAATTCAAATATACAATCTTCTTCTTAAGCCTGTCCGGCTCTATGGAATTCAACTCTGGGGCTCGACAAAACATTCAAACACACAAAAAAATACAATTGTTCCAATCGAAAATCCTCCGACTTATAACCAACGCTCCTCCGTACATTTCATACCACACTCTTCGTACAGATCTTCACATCCCCAAAGTCGCCGCGATACAGCCAAGCTGTATTATTCAAGATTTAGGTATCGTCTCCAAAATCACACCAATCCCCATGTCGAAAAGCTACTATCCTACCTCCGTCCCAGGAAATCCTCCCGGAAAACTCAAGCGGCAATGGCCCCCATGACCTTATAGAGTAAACCGTACAGTGAATACTTAATGTGCCAAGTAAATGGAAATTCACGCCGAAGTACCCTCACTGGATGGTGTCTTCACTCCCGAAACACCCGAGCCAATTGGATTTAATATTTTTTTAAATCATACATTATACTTATTGTACTTTTTTTTCTTTTTTTTTTTTTTTTTACCGAATCCCGTCTCGTTCCCGTTTACGCGTGCTCTTCGGACAAATAGCTACCCGGTGTATTATACGATTATGTAATATTATAATTGCAATTGTTATTTCTCCATAGAGATATTCGCGTATTGTGCGAGCGCCGCACAGTGAACGGCCGAAAATTCAAAATTGAAACAATGTAAAATAATTGATAAATGATTTCTACGTTTTCCGCGCGTGTATACCAAGCGCAATATTATTGTACAGTACAGCTATAAAATAATTTGTATAAATTAGACTCGTCGTATTGTTATGTAACAAAAAAAAAACCGTTCGTTTAAGATTGTGCGACAACGACGAACGATTTGATTTGATTAATTTGCGTACATTTAGTCCAATTGTCGTTAGATGTTACCGGCGGACTGGCGGATTGGGCCGGATGGAGGTGTCCGACCCTTCGGCACATAATTTATTACGCGGTATACTGCAAGTAGATATTGAATATACATATATTTTCAAAAAAAAAAATTAAGAAAAAGCGATTTTATTATAAATAGATAAATTGAATAAAAAATATTTATACGACATCAATGAAACATTAGTAATCCGTTGTTATACATTTGATATTATAACTCGTATCGGCCGAAAGAAGAGCGTAAACGTCTAAACTTATTCGAGAGTTCTGCGGTTAGGTTTTATTTATTTATTTATTTTTTTTTTTTTTTTTGACAATTTTATTATTATTATTTAATTTCAATCGTTTATTTTTTTCGTCGACAACCGACAGGCCGCACGGCACGACGATAATTTTTAAACGGTTGGATCTCAATATAGAATTTTGAATATTATATAATATTTATTATGGGTTGAAAATGTATTGAATACTATAATCTATAGCAGGAGATGGCCAACTAGAAGTGACCGCATAATAAAATGAAAAACATGTACGGGCCAAGAGCAACGACGAATAATACGACAAAAAAAAAAAAAAAAAAACAAAACCGTTTCTTAATTATTGTAATCCAGACTTCGACAGAGTTACAAAAAACTATTGATCGAAAAATTACCTTATAATTAAATATTATAAATTAAAAAAACCACTATATTATTTTCTATTAATTGTAGGAATTAAAATTATATAATAATATAGTTATTACAAGGGCTGTGGATTTAGTGCAGTGAAAAACATTAAAAATGCACACAAAATGTCGAAAAATGCAACTAAATATACACTAAAATTGGTTTTTAATTGAATTTCTTTAAAATAATTTATAAAAATATCGATAGAATTTTAATGCTGAACAAGTTGTCTTCAGGTAATAATTCTATTCGTCTAAATTCATCGATGTTCGTTCGCGATGTTGACGGGAAAAGCGTCTTAGATTTGGGCATTCTACTGTAAATACACTTCACTGTACATTCTCGAACGAAACTAAACGATATTGAACGATAATGCCGGATAGTTTACAGATGTCGCATATCTACTAAAATTATTAGTGTACCAACTTAATCTGGAAATTCGTGAATGATATATCACAAGCCCGCCAGAAACTAATCTAAACAACATTGCCTTATTTTATCGAATCCTTATCATTACCTAACTCGTACAGAGAACGTGTAAAAATGTACATTGTGCAATAAAAAATTGACGTACAGCCGGTGTAAAACAAAAAAAACCGCGCGTAAAGATGTTTATTGACGGAATTTGATTCAGAAAATACCGGAAAATATGACTTCAAAAGTTCAGAAAATGACGATCGAAATGAAAAACGTCAAAAAATGTATAACAAAAATTGTATAAATGAATTTGTTGTTACGCATATTCAAATTATGTACAAAGAAAACTACGTTTCACAATCAGTTAAAAAAAAAATTGCACTTTCCTACAAATTCGCAGCCCTATTTATTACATAACCAAATGCGATACTAGAAAAAAAAAAAAAATGATTTTTATATTAGTAAATAATATATTTACGCGGTATTCGGGACGGGAACGCCGTAAAAGAAAGCCCAACTTGGACTTTGTCAATTACACGGATTATAAGATTAGGGTCCGAACACGGTATGCGCGTACGACGTCTGTTAAAAATTTACCAGAATTTTAGTTTTAATAATTACAAGAATCAAATTACATATTATTTAAAGACATCTCCTTCAAAACACTCTCCGCCGGGCGATCGATGACATTTTTCAAAAGTCCTTTAAAACCGTTCCAATGTTAAAGCTCTGAGTTCTGTTGCCGCGTCCGCTTTAGTTTTCTCTACGCCTTGAAATAGTTATCCTTAGTGCGCAGATTTTAATCATGGGAATAGAAAAAAATCACATGGGCCCTGATCGGGAGAATAGAGAGCGTCCGCAGGACGACGGCAATTTTTTTGTCGGCCAAAAATTCGCGAATCGACAGCGCTAAATGTGCCGGTGCATTGTCGCGGCGAACAATCGCGGAACGAATTTGGCTGTACATTATCCTGTAAATTTGCATGACAAGACTCAATTGAGATTCAGTTTGTTAAAAAACTCAAAAAAAAACTCACTTTAAAAACTCTTAATTTAACTCACGGACGGTAAACCAGCGCCCGTTTCGCATTTTTTTAGATCGTCATCAGTTGACCGCCGACTGCCCTTGAAACGTTTAAAACACCCGAAAGTCACGAAAACCACTTAATTAATCACTTAATCGCCCGCAAAAGCGATTCTAATCATTCCAGTGCGTTTCCGTTGCATCATTTTTTAACACGTTTCAAGCGAACCTCGATGCACGCGCGTTGTTCGTTGGATTCGGACGTGTTGAAAACAGCGAACGCAAAAAAAAAACAAACTGACTGGATTTAACCACGTGTAATATTAAACTGAGACAAGATGGCGAATTCGGGTTCTGTTGAAAATATCCACTAATCCGCGAGGCATACATCTATTTCGAATTCGATACGTGTAGATTGGCCGTAATAACATTTGTCCCGGTACATTTCGAACAGATCTCGTGTACAATACTCACAATAAATCTGATATTGTTATAGTGATTATTTTCGTCGCGTAACACACAAGTGCGGGGAACGCCGTCGTCCATTAAATATCCAAAACACAGACTTACGATTTGCGTTTGAGAGCGAACTTTCCGGATCGTTGCGAACGGATTCCGTACACTCGAGTGGAACGCAGTGCCAGAGTATATTTTAAATAAATTTAGTGGTATTTCGGATAAAACGCGCGGGCGGAATACTGCACAAGGCGGCGGGTTTATTAAAGTATACGGATATTATATCCTGACGGTTTTCGGGAGTAAGCGCACGAGTCAAAATCAGCAAAATAGCTGATGTAAAATAACAAACAAACACAAGAAAACTTTCCGCAACCGTTCGTTTTTATTTTTTGTACAAAAAATTAATTATAGAATTCTGGTTTTACGTGTTTTGTATAAATAATTTTTTTTTTTTATTTATTACGTGTTAATCGATAATCAATTACCGTTTGTAGTTTAACAGTTTATTTTTTTTTAATTAATTGTTTGTTAATCGGGAAAATTAATTGTCCGGGCTTATCGGACCGTTAAAAAAAAAAAAAAAAAAGAGGAAAAAAAAAGTATTCACTTTCCGGAATCCAGTTTGCAAAGAGATTATTTTGCGTTTGAAATTCGCGAGGAGACTACTCGCTAAAACGGCGAACGTACTTATTTCTCGAAAGGCCACCTGGACTAAGGGTACGATTGCGGATAGTTTTCAAAATTTATATCGTTTGTTACGGAATCTGTCGTTTATCGTGTCCATGGCCGGGTACGGATTACGCAATGTTACGCAATAGTAATACTGCCTAATATTAATATTGCGTAACTTGTACGACTTTTTATTGTTTTACCGTTTTCGATGAATGTGTACGTACGATGCGGATTAACCCGGGAATTTAAGTACACCGTGTGCGTCCGGACGAATAGCGAAATCGCCGGCAAAGCATTACGCCACAATCGCGAGAGGCCGATAAAGCCCAATGCCGGGCAAATCCATATAAAAGGCCACTCGATTCGAACCCGAGGGGAGATGAAGGAGTTTCAAAAGAGAGTGGGAAAGAGGAGTTCGAGGAGTTTTAGAAGTCGGGAGTGACGTGCTCGTCCAGCCAACCCGTCGTGTCGTTCGAATTTCTTTTAAAGTTAAACGAATTTGGCCCGGGTTCGGTAGCTCGTACCGGTAAATAAATAGTTAAAAAAAAAAAAAATTTGAATTTATTATCGATCGCATATCTCTACCTGTTCATCGATTGCGTTCAACTGGCACGCGACACGTTGAACAACAAGATATTATGATATTACTGTAATAAAAAAATTAAAAAATACCACCAACCATCATTGCGAATCGCATTATATTATAATATTTTCAGGGACATGTCGTTATTGTTACGATCGCCGTGCGTGCGGTTGGTTAAAGTTTCGGCGACATACCTAAACGCATAATGTAACACTGTTTAAAATTAATATTTCGTAACTATACAACATTTTGTTATTTTACCGATTATAATGATGTATGATATGGATTAACAACCGGGGTTTACAAAGTACAAAGTGTGTGTCCGGACGAATTGCGAAATTGCCGATTAAGCATCACGCTACAATCGCGAGAGGCCGATAAAGCGTTAGTGCCGGGTAAATGGATATAAAAGGCCATGGATTCGGACCCGAGGGGAGTTGAAGGAGTTCCAAGAGAGTGGGAGAGAGGAGTTCGAGGAGTTTTAGAAGTCGGGAGTGACGTGGTCGTCCAGCCAACCCGTCGTGTCGTTCGAATTTCTTTTAAAGTTAAACGAATTTGGCCCGGGTTCGGTAGCTCGTACCGGTAAATAAATAGTTAAAAAAAAAAAAAATTTGAATTTATTATCGATCGTATATTTCTACCTGTTCATCGATTGCGTTCAACTGGCACGCGACACGTTAAACAAAAAGATATTATGATATTACTGTAATAAAAAAAAAAAAAAAAAATATATTATCAACTATCATTTTCCCGTGTAAAATTACCGTCGCTTTACGCCGGACATCGCGACATTAACACCGTGTCTCGTACGCGAATCGCATTATATTATAATATTTTCAGGGACATGTCGTGCGGTCGGGTAATGTTTCGGCGACACGCGTAAACGCATAATGTCGTACACGCGTTATTAATGTCGGTTCACGCCGAGTCTTGAGTAACTCTTAAGCATTAGCGTAGGGTGAGGTTAGGTTACCGGATATCGGATACCATTGGCGGATATCGGCGGTTCGAACAAAGTCGGCAAATCCGCGTAAAACGTATCGGTAAATGCGCGGTGTAATATAAAATGTAATTTTTCTTTTCTTTTTTTTTTTTTCTTGGCAAAAATCTAAAAAAATTACTACCGTATAATCAAGACGAGCCCCCGCCCCAGGTCTTTGTACGCAATTTTGGAGCCAGGCCCACCAAACGACCGATAAAATCCGCCACCGTTCTACACGTACGTATTAATTCAACGCCATCGTTCACGCCAACTTATTTAATTTCACGCGGAATTTCGTGTACGTGCAATATAACGCGCCGCATATTAAAATCTTTTTGTCGTCGTATAAATAATAATAATGACACTAATATCTTGTAATATTTTTTTTTATTATATTCGCACGTCGCAGGCACACGCGCGCAGGGTAGACGATGGGTGCGGCGCCCGGGCCTTCGAAATTCCCCTCGTTACTCGATTATGAATTTTCCGTCGTCTATCGTTACAAAAAAAAAAAAAAAAAAAAAAAAACATTTATTAACGAACAATTCAAAAAAATATTTATTTTCTTATCTCGATGGGTAGAGGGACTTGTCGTAAGCCCGCCCCTCCGGGTTAGCCCGGGCACAGTAGTTTTAAACGAATATTTGTGCCCACGTTTATTGTTTTTTGTGTGTCCGAATCAACCGAGCATGACAAATAGATATAAGTAGTTTTATATTGGGTTTTTTTTTTTTTTTTTTTTTAAATTTGCTTTTCGATGTTTTTTCTGTTTTTTTTTTTTTTTTTTGGAACACGGTAATCATTTTCGGTGAGTTTAACGAGACGATTTTAAAAATTAAAAAAAAAAAAAAATCCCATTTAATTCGAGTCGTGCTGCTTTTAAATAAATCCTATTTTAGAGAGAGAGAGAGAGATATATTATTTCTTTTCCGATTTTTTCGTTCGAGCGCATCGCAATACTTTTGGAAACAAAAAAAAAAAAAAAAAAACCCGAATAAACGTTAATAAATTAAAATCTATCCGTTCGAACAACGCAATTCGAATTCCGAGGTACTTTTATCCAAATCGCGTTTGAATATACGCGATGATAATAATCATTCGTATAAATGTACGCATACATTTTATTTATTTAGCACGTTCGTATCAATAATGAATCGTATTTTATCACCTTAGTCCGGTTCTTAGCGGTCGACGTCATACGATTATCACTCGGGTTTCCGCTATTTATGCGTATTTAGGTAATCCCGGAACAGACGGGAAATTATCGGCGTTCAGAACAAACCGAAAATCCTGGACATTTGTCGCCCGGGGGGAGGGGGGGGGTTAGTAAAAAGACTGCGGTGGAAGAGAGTTACGGGGATGTGTTGTTCCGATATAAACGGGGTTTTATTTTCTTCTTTTTTTACAAATACGATTTAAAAAGTGGAAAGCTATTACAGACATTCTGTATTTGAAACCGTTTGTGTTTTTATAATATCGTATTTAATAATCGTTACAAATATAACTACGACGAAACGTCGTTGGGTAAATTCGACAAGCGATAAAATCGCATGCTAATAGTGACGGCGAAAAATCGTACACCCGTAAGGTACGTTTACACTGGTGCGCTTTCCTCTTCAATTTTCAATTCAACTTGCGTTACAACATTCAGTTCCACTTTCACCTAGCGCATGCCTCTGTTGAATGCTTTTTTTCTTTTTTTTTTGTTCACACCAGCGACGTCACAAAGCCGTCGTCTTCCAGCTTGTTTTTAATAAACGTGTCGGATATATTTCTCGGTGCGAGCGCGGCCTACTAAATTATTGCGAGTGCAAATCAAAAAAAAAAACGTAAGAAGAAGCGTTCGTTGTGGATAAAAATGATTTACAAACTCGACTCTAAAACCTCTAATTTCAGAACTATAGATATAATATATTTGTTGCCGTACTTTAGAAATGTATGATCGCAAACTCTTTATTTTTGATTTTATTGCCACCGAGTAAATATGCCACACTATGTTAAATCGTTTGCCGATCGCCACAATAGTACAATTTCTTTTAATTTTATTCGTGTAGTATTTTATGGTTAGTGTCTCCCGAGGTGGCCGGAATAATAATAAATAGTTAAATTTTTACGTAAATAATTTAAAAAAAAAAAAAATCATCCTTAATTGAATTAAAATGTAATATTAACATTTACCAGTATTCTTTAATGAAACGTGGCCGTTAGATTTTGGTCTTCGGCCATGTTTCATTAAAACAAATATTCAAAATCAATATAAAAGTCAATGTAATCAAAATTAATAATATAACTTAATAACGAAACAAAACACGCACAGCGTGTTGAACGGATTCCCGCCGAGCTCGGAAGCCGTGCGTCACGAAAATGTAACCGTTCAACTCGAAACGGCATGCGGCTATTGCAAGCTTTTTCGTTCAACTCGTGGTGCGCTGTGACGCATGCGTCTAACGCACGGAAAAGAGCACGGGTGTAACGCCACACCTATATATATGTGAATATATCGAAATTTCGATTTATCGCATATCCAATATCGATACCACGGTATATCGATATATATATATATATATCTCGGAACCTTTTTTTTTCTTTCTAAAACTACAAAAATTTTATAGACTCACACATGGGTTATAAACTTCCGACCGTTAGCCCTTAGTTCGTAACAAAGTAATCGATACTTAACTTTAGGGTTAATGACAAATAAATGAATTAATCAATTAATGCCTGTATGTTTAACGAAATAATACAAATATTTTATATAATAAAATTTATAAAACCTGAAAAATAATGATAAATTATAATTGTAGTTTTTAGGTATATAACAGCGTATGCCTAGAAAATGATCATAATACGATTAATAAATATATTCCTTTATTTTAATAAATGTAGTTTTTAAAATATCATAGAAAATTCAATACAAAAAGCATAAAAAATCGTTGAATATAATACATCGACGGTATTAAAATACCGAAAGAGACTCGACAATATCGAATCGGTATAACGGTGAAGGTTGTATCGATACACAAAATGTCTCGATATATCGAATTCGTGTATCGATATTTACGATATATCGTTGTCATCGCTACTTGCCGGTGGTTTCTTTATCGTTTCCTTCCGTTTACTACTTTCGGTCGCACTAAGTTTTTTTTTTAGGTTTTTTTAAAAATAAATTTTACAATGATATTCTCCCCCCCCACCACCACCACCTGTTTGATCGATCCCGATATTATTACGACGCCGAACGCGTTTTGGACACGAGACGTAAAACTGTACACGACCGACGAGCCGCCCAACAGCTAATCGCGAACGTTAATCTTTTTAATATTTTTTTTTTTTTTTTGTTTTATTGTCGCCGGCGCCTAGAATATTTATCGGGATCACGTTTCGGTATCGCGTTTTCGGGGTGCCCGAAGCGATTCTCGCGTAAAAAATACAAAATTAAATTCATAAATAAATAATATAATAATAAAAATCATCGACACCCCGCAAACATGGACTGTTACTGTAATATTTTTATAGCTACCACGCGCGCGAAAAAAATAATTCTACGGGCACGCCTACGTCTAATTAATTTTACGAAACAATGTGTATCCAAAGACAATCGATTTGGGCATGCCGAAAAACAGTCTCGGAACACCGTGCGTAATTATTATTGTTTATTAATAATATATCGTCAATGAAACCGACAATGGCGACCGTGGAAATAAAATTCACGGGCACAACAATGCGAGAGGCGTACCCATCATTGTACAAAATGTGTGTTCTGTGCGTCTACAAATAATCTAAAAACAATATCATTTTTGAAAACGTACGGATTGCCAATGATAAGTGTACTCGCCGGCGAAATTATTATCAACTAAAAATACTTAAACGCAGAACGTCAATGCCCGTTAAGAAAATAATAATAATAATAAAAAAACATAATAATAATAATAATCATGAATCGAAATGTCGTATTAGAAATACGTGACGGTATTACGCGGCCGACGATCCTGATAGTATGTATTTAGGGCGGATTTTTTTTTTTTTTTTACCTGTTGTCGTACGCCGGCAATTTTTTTTTTGGTTTCATATTTTGTACATTTTCTGTGTATATTTTAAAGGGTATTTTGCGTGGTTTTAGTGCATTGAAATGCACAACCGTGTTTGTGTACCGTAGATGATGTAACATGAAACAGACAAAACGTTGATTTTTTTTTTCCGAGGCTATAAGACTCCGGAAATCTAATTCCGTCACTTTTTAGTAGTATAATAATATATGCATATTCGTGTATTTCGTGCGTAATATTCACAGTGCCGATGATAGTAGAAAACAAAACAAACACACACAAAAAAAAAAAAAAAAAAAAAAGAAACTGATAATAACACGAAACAATCGAACAAAATCGTTAGTATTATTACAAAAACTTATTGTGTAATCACGATACACGGGGAACGATTTGTAATAACGAAAATACGGCGCGAATCGAACGTCGAAAACCCTATTGTAGTGACGGGCAAGACGGGCATATCAATAATAAAAATATAACCGGAGCCTATTGGCCTCCCGTACACGCCAACACAACGCAACAACTCAAACAGTTCTTCACTTCAGTTGGCCACGACTTCATTGTCGGCGGAGGTTTTAACGTGAAACACTCTCGCTGGCGGACCGTCGGACGAATAATCCCCGCGGTAATAATCACGTGCAATTCATCTCTCCTCAACAACACCAAGTTTACTCGCCCCTATATCCGACTTATTACCGGCCCTCGTAATCCACACTACCGGATTGTCACGCACACTGCTGTCCCATTAACGTGTCCACGGCCAGGTGCGGGTCGCGCGATGTTACGCAATAGTAATACTGCCTAATATTAACTGTAACTGTAACTGACTTTTTGAATTGTTTTACCGATTTTAACGAATACGTACGTACGATGCGGATTAACCCGGGACTTACTTAATGTGCGCGTCCGGACAAGTGGCGAAATCGCCGGTAAAGCATCACGCCACAATCGCGAGTGGCCGATTAAGCCCAATGCCGGGAAAACCCATATAAAAAGCCACTCGATTCGAACCCGAGGGGAGATGAAGGAGTTCCAAAACAGGAGTTCGAGGAGTTTTAGAAGTCGGGAGTGACGCGCCCAGTGTCCAGCCAACCCGTCGTGTCGTTCGAATTTCATTACAACGTAAACGAATTTGGCCCGGGTTCGGTGGTAGCCCGTGCCGGTAAATCGTTTGACATCTGTACTTTGTAAATAAATAGTTGAAAAAAAGTTACAAAAAAGCAACACATTAAACAATAAGATATTATGGTATTATAGATATTATCTTTCCACATAAAACCTAAAAAACGCATCTAACGTAGTGTCTTAAAGAGTGTCGTCATTGGGGGCGGCTCTTCCGCCTCAATGTCAACTTACTCGTAATGCTTATTATACTTGCGTTGTTCTGATAATTGTATAATTCAAATAAAAAATTAAAAATAATAACACAAATATTTAATTAGACGCATTATTTTTTTTTTTGTTTTTTTTTTTTTTATGGCGAACGCTGGCCATTGAATACAAAATTTAATGATTGCGAGTCCTCCTCCGCGCTTTGCCATCTGTCTTAGACCTCTCGCAGGCCCGGCTTAAGTCGTTTGGGCGCCCTGGGTACTCGTAATAATATGGGAAAATAATTTCATCAATTTTTCGGCTAACAAATACCTAATAAATAAATATTAACAATAATTGAATACAATTTTTTTTTTTTTTTTTTTTCTGCAGCATTAATAATAGGTATTTAACAAACAACGGTATAAAAATACATGAAAAAAATAGCAATTTTAATTGCATTATTTGAGATATTATTGAACAATTATTTATTTACATTATTTCGTCGGTAATTATTTCCTGTGATAAATTCGTGTTCTATTTGACTATCGAGGACGGTAATTTGTTTTTGCGTAACAGTTGACCTCTGCCAATTTTTCACACGTTTCAATACCGAAAACCACCCGCACGATGTTGATCAAAAAATCGACAAATATTTTCTCGAGGCACGATATTTGCATTCGGTAAACACGATAAAATTTTTACATTTATTCGTTTCGATAACATTTCGCCCAGAGAATATGATTGAACGTTTCGCGGCCCCTAGGCACTAGTAGTGGCGGACGATCTGAATCGATCTTGTTACGAATCGACCTAATTGAAATGCATTCATTTGGACCAATCGTTTGGAGTTAAACACGTGATTTACTATTTGACGTTATGCCATCGTTATCTACATATCTACATATGAATGGGATCGGTCTGACTAATTATAGTTAAATAAAATTGAAAATTAAAAAACAATTTAATTAAACTTCTGTACAAAAAATTAACAATACACAGAATTAAAATCGATTCAAAAGGTCGATCCACTATTGAGAAATGAGAGTTAAAATGAATATGAAAACGATTTTTCACTATACACCCAGTCGACTATTTTGTTACTGTTTTTGTATACAATATATTTTTTTTACAAACAATTTCAGCGTATTAAGAAAATTGTCGATCGCGCATTGGACAATGGTTTATTTGTTTATTATCATCTCAATAAAAATCCAGAACCTAGAACTATCCATTTTCGAGAACGACGCAAAAATTCTGATTTTTTCTGATCGCTCTTTTGTGATCTTTCATAGATCGATCATTATTTTTCAAATTAGACCGATTCAAAAGGTCGATCCACTATTGAAAAACGAGAGTTAAAATGAATATGAAAACGATTTTTCACTATACTTCTAGTCGACTATTTTGTTACTGTTTTTGTATAAAATATATTTTTTTTACAAACAATTTCAGCGTATTAAGAAAATTGTCGATCGCGCATTGGACAATGGTTAATTTATTTATTATTACATCAACAAAAATCTAGAACCTAGAACAAACCTAACCACTCACAAATTTCGATTTTTTCATATCGATCTTTTGTGATCTTTTATAGATCGGTCTTTATCGTTCAAATCATATCGATTCAAAAGGTCGATCCGATTTCGCGAATCGCCCGTCACTACTGGGCACGGTGTCTAATAGTGCCTATGCGGTTATACGGGCCCTGGTCGTCCGTTACCGACACGGTCGATAGCAGATATCCAACACCCGGCCATACGATAGGAGCCTTATAAACTGTGTACGCTATCGTTTTCTACCAATGTCCGTTATCTTTATTGTTATCTATCTCTCTCTTTCTCTCAAATTCCCACTTTCCCACACTGTAAACGGGTACCGGACGGTCGTACGCCGCATGCTGTTTTTTCCCAAACCGTTTTCGACCCCCGGACCACCCGATGCCCGTCACCGCTACACCGCGGCATGTCCGTTTCTTTATAGATCCGCGTACATGCTTTCGACCGGCGGCGCCCATATTAATTTACAAACGTCCTTTCCACTAATGGATTGCGGTTTATCGAACGGGCACCTATTCGTATAATACGGCATTGTATGCAAATATCGTCGGAAACGTTAATAGTATTACAATGGACGTAATGCACAATGCGATTATGTGGCGTCGAGCACCGGCGATTGTCAAAAAAAAAAAAAAAAAACGTTTTTTTTTTTTTTACTCTGCCCCGGCCAACTGCACTCCGTACGATTGGTCACCGAGATTTTTCGGGGGATGGAAATCCGGCAATTTCCGTATACAGGGTAATTATTTTATAAAAGCGTTTTATTGCGGTTTATATAAAGAAGAACGGTGTTCGTTGTACAAAACATTTTCCGATAAATTTTAATTGAAAATCGTACAAAATTTAAAATCACCAAATAAAATTAATTATTATTGACCGTCATCGTTGTTAACGGATTTTACCGTACGTTCGAAATTCAAACGCACATAAAGATAAATTACGCTCGACTTTTCTTTTCTGTTTAAAATACCAATAACTACAACTCATATGATAGGAATCGAATATTTATGGCATTTTCCAATCGTATAATAATTATTGTTATTCGCATGAATCAACCGGAAAAAACTTTAAAAACCTCAAATAGCGAAAAATAATTAAAAAAAAAAAAAAAAAAAAACCGACACCCACAATAATGCAACCAACTAGACGAAAATTCGCTACCGACCAGATACCACTCGATTGAACCGAGTCTTCTATTCGAACATTTGTAAATATCATACAGAAAAATTGATAATAATTATTGAGCAAAGTGGCCTAACTCTTTGCCGTTCGCTCTGTATACTTGACGAATTGAATATGTTAATAAAATAAAATTTTTTTTTTTTTTGTGAATTGTTTGACTTTAAAAAAGTTATGTAATAAATAAAAAATACGTATCGAGCAAACCGTCTGGGTTTAATCCGTTAAGGGGTTTTTTTTTTTATTTTGCTGTTTTCACTCAATATACGAAAATACCACACGGAGAGGCCAAGGGCCCGGAGTCAGCTGCACACCGCCACCGGTTTACCGGCTTGCGTATTATCGAGGTGAATTCGATAATCGTGTAAAACCAAATACATAAAAGAAAGCAGATAGGTCGACTTGTACCTAACTTATATAAATATTGTAAAAATTACTGCGATTTCCTGTCTTTCTTCGCGATACTCGACGTGCAATAACCCATGTATACGAGGTCTGTTCAAAAAGTTACCAACTATAATTCGTAAAAATAGAAAATTTATAGTATCGTAAATGTTACTAGATTAAAATAAAATAGAGATAAGCAGCTATCTTTTCAATTAAATCTCAATCGTTTATTGCTATCTAACCGTTAACTGTGCGCGTTCAAAGTAGACGGAGTCGTGTAGTATTTTGCGATTTTTAAGATGAATAACATTCACGAACGGCGTATTGATAAATTTTGTGTTAAACTTTGTAAATCTTCTACTGAGACTCGTAAAATGTTGCGAAATGCTTATGGTGATCAGTGTTTAGGACGTACTCAGTGTTACCACTGGTTTAAACGTTTTAAAGACGGTCGGGAATCAGTTGATGACGACCCACGTTCAGGACGTCCGTCGACATCGACAGACGACGCTCATGTGACAAAAGTCAATGAAATTGTGCGGTCTAATAGACGGTGGTTTAACTGTTTGAGAAATTCCGGAAGATTGTAACATGTCATGAAATCCTGGTAGAAAAACTTGGAACGCACCGTGTTCCAGCAAAATTTGTCCCTCGGTTGATGTCGCAAGATCAGAAAAACAACCGCATAACCATTTGCCAAGAATTGTTAGATCGCGCGAATGATGATACGAGTATGTTCATGGAGCAAATTATAACGGGTGATGAGACGTGAGTCTACGGCTATGATATTGAGACAAAAGTCCAATCATCACAGTGGGTTGGTAAATTTTCTCCAAGACCAAAAAAAAGCACGTCAGGTCAGATCAAACGTCAAAGTCCTGATAACGGTTTTTTTTTTTTGACAACCTGTGTGTTATTCATCACGAATTTCCAATTGCAGGACAAACTGTTAACCGATGGTACTATCTAAAAGTATTAAAACGTCTTCGAGAAAAAGTGCCGAATAAAAGGCCTGAAGTGTGGAAGAAAAACTCATGGTTTCCCCATCACGACAATGCTCTGGCACACACTTCCCTGTTAATTCGAGATTTTTGCGTGAAAAATCACATGATCGTGTTTCCTCGTCCACCATATTCTCCCGACTTAGCATCAGCAGACTTTTTTTTACTTCCAAAACTAAAATCTCCGTTAAAAGGACAAAGATTTTCTACGATAGACGAAATAAAAGAAAATTCGCTAACGGAGCTACGGGCAAATCCAGAAACTGCTTTCCAGGATTGCTTTCAACAATGGAAACGTCGTTGGCAAAAGCGTATAAACCACGAGGGAGAATACTTCGAGAGTGATAAGTATCAATGGCTTGTAGGTAAGCACTATAAATAAAAAATTGAAAAATTCGAGAACTTTTCGAACAGGCCTCGTAATCACAAAAACAAGAGACGTTCATCATTCTTCCCTGATAGTTCGATGATCACGATCGAAACCGAGCTGCGGTACTACGATGTCGTGACCTTGATTTGTATTTATTTTGGTTATTTTTTTCTACTCACCACATCCCCGAGATCGCTATAAGACGGTTATATTACGCAATTATTGTATTTGGGATCGAGGGAAAACATCACGCGGCAATCGGCCCGGGACATACGTAACGACACTGCATATAACTCTTATCGTGAATAACACGGAGACAAATAAGTATTTTTTGATTATTTTTATGTGTGATAATAACAATAAAATCCAAACATATTCGATATGTCGGGTTTTTTTTTTTTTTTTTTTTTTTCGTTAAATTATAATATAACGTCGTCAGCGATCGCAGAGTTTAGTATTCTCGTTCTGATAGTCTTGGTACGTCGTCTCAAACGTTTCCGCGGTTTTCGTCGTTGACGAATAGCCGAACGCTTTGTATTACTTATGCGAACGAACCACAAAATACTTCAAAATCACATACAGTGTGTTTCACACGAACGAAAAATGCGAAATATCTTAAGCCGGACGGACTTTCTCGAACGGTCTGGGCTACGAAAAATACGTTTCGAGCAAAATTTGAACACTTGCGGCGCAATAAAACTATACGTTTTTATTATGTTGTTAGACGGAAACACGCCAATTTACAACACAGACGGGAATAGTGTGATTTTGTTTCGAGCCACTTGGTAATTTTTTTCAATCTCAAAAATAGTCCGAGACGTTTAAAGTTAATCGAAACAAAACGAAATCGATCGTCTCCCTTGGACTTTTTGAAATATCGGAAGAAAAAAAAACCAATCACGGTCGTTTGTCAGGGGACATGTTTGTGATGGAAAAAGATATTTGATACTAAACGAAAGATATTAGAAATTAAGTTTTCTTGGTCGTGCGCGCGAATCCGTAAATTCGGCTCAAAACGCGTATTCCGGGTAGCGGTGCGAAAAACTGCGATTCGGATCGTCAATAATCCGAGTCTGAAATCCGAATATTGTTGTCTGAAATCTCCGGTTTTTTTTTTTTTTTTTTTTTTGCTCCGGATTTTCGGATTATCCGGATTTACGCGTCGCGTCGTTTAAGTTTCGGAACCGGCGAATTGTCATTTGGCAATTTCGAGGCCGTTTGCGCGAAACACGCTGTACACAACAGACGCAGTGAAATACACAACCGAAAGTGTACGGTGTTGTTAACAGTGTATTATTATAATTACGGTCTAATTTTCTACCGAAATTATTATTATTATTATCGTTGTATATAAATTATTACACCGGCGGCGGCGGCGGCGATGAGTCGTACGATAATATTATTTAAACGAAAATGATGGCTAAGGATTAAAATTACACCACCGTGCGCATTAACGCGGTACGAAATGATTAATACGGAGTTACCGTTGAAAAAACAACCGAGGCAAACGGTTACGAAACATTTGAGGACATTCGTCAACGACAATATTAATATTTACGATTATGACGGCCGCCGCGCCGAACATTCCGCTAAAACGGCGCAAAGACGATAAATAATATTGTTTTTTTTTTCGATTTGAATTCTTATATATTGTTCCCATCTCGATTAAGATACGAGGTCTGTTCAAAAAGTACCGGGACAAATGTGATTACGGCTAATATTTTTTTTTTTTTATTATATTTAAAATGTTTCAGCATATTATACGTGCTATTTACAAATTTATTAACGGGTTCTATTTACAAATTATGAATTATTAATATTATTAGTTAGTGACATAGTGATAATGAAGTATACACGCTAATGTTAGTTAATATTTATTTTTAACGATAATTTATATTTGCTCTTCGTCATCGCTTGATTGTAATAGAATACGGTCTTGAGGTAGACGTGGTTTTAAAAGGCCGATTTTTTTGTTTTGTTTCCAAGGTTGTAAGGAACCATCGGATGAATTGAGATTTGCGTGAAAGTTTTTGAATTGTATTTTTATCCAGTCTTGGAGAAGAGGAATTCCTGTGTCATTGAGAATCTGTTTATTTCTCATAAACCATGGGGCCTTGAGACATAATCTCAGAAATTCGTTTTGAAGGATTTGGATTTTTGTTGAGGAAGCTGCCGCCCATGTTGGGCAGGCATTAATGGCTGGATTATTGAGGTGTACAGTAAGATGGACGATTTCATTTGGAGTGTTGATTTGAAGTTAACTAGAGGATAAAGGGTGTTCATTCTTGCTTAGCCTTGAGAGAGTTTTTTGTTTATATGAATTTTCCATGTCAGTTTTTCGTCTTAGAACACTCCAAAGTACTTGACGGAGTCATCTTTCTTGTTCCATTGTATTGGTTGGTTATCAATATAAACGAGTTGGAGATCTTCGTATCGTTTTAAAGAAAATATTTTTGCTGCACTTTTCGTTGGATTGAGGTTTAGTTTCCATGTTTTGAACAAGGTGGTCACTGTGTTTAGAGCAGTTTGAAGATTTTGAATTGAAGATCCTAGGGAGTTGCTTTGGGTTATAATTGTTGTATCATCCGCAAACATCGACGGCTAATTTACACACGATAACGTTTCGAATTCCAAATAGATGTATGCCCCGCGAATAAGTGGATATTTTCAATAAACCCCGAAGTCGGCATCTCTTCTCAGTTTAATATTACACGTGGTCAAATCCGTGTCGGTTTTTTTTTTCGTTCGCCGTTTTCGACGTGTCCGAACCCAACGAACAACGCGCGTGCATCGAGGTTCGCTTGAAACTCGGTAAAAAAATGATGCAACGGAAACTATTAAAGCAGCTTTTGCGGGTGATTCATTAAGCGATTCCGTGGCTTTCGCGTGTTTTAAACGTTTCAAGGAGATAGTCGGCGATCAACCGAAGACGGTCCACGTTCTGGAAGACCGTCGACGTCATCCGGAAACGATGGGCGACAATTTGCTAAAAAAAAAAAAAAATGCGAAATGGCCGCCGACTAACCGTTCGTGAATTAAAAAAGCGAATCTCAATAGAGTCGTGTGGTGCAATTTTACACGAAAATATACAGACGAGAAGAGTCGCACTGCCAAATTCGTGTCGCGATTGTTCACCACGACAATTCACCGGCACATTTAGCGCCGTCGATTCGTGAATTTTTGGCCGATAAAAAAATTGCACGTGGTCCCGCGGACACTCCCTATTCTCCAGATCACGCTCCATGTGATCTTTTTCTATTCCCAAGACTAAAATCTGCACTTAAAGGACAACGAATTCACGATGCAGAGGAAATTAAAGTGAACTCGGCAACAGAACTCATAGACTTTTGAAAAATGGCTGTGATCGACGGGATCACTGCATATCGTCCGGAGGAGAGTATTTTGAAGGAGATATCTTTAAATAATATGTAACTTCATTTTTGTAATTGTTATAAATAATATCCTGGTACTTTTCGAACAGACCTCGTACAGCCGTTTAGAGTTAATCGAAAAAAAAAAAAAAAAATTAAATCTTTGTTTCTCTCAACCTTTTTGAAAAATCGTATTCGTTCGTAACAAACATACAATATGGCGCTGTAAGTTAGTAAATTTTTGTTACGGGAAAAGATTTTTGATAATAATACAAAAAAAAAATTAGAAATTATTCGAATCTTTGTTAAAAAAAAAAAAAAAATGACATTTCTGTTTGAGACTATTTATGTGTTATTGGACGTGCGCGCGTTGAGAGGGTTTAAATTTGTAAAGTCTGCTAAAAAAACATTTAAGAACTTTCGTTAACGATAATATTGAAATTATATTATAACTATGTCCGCCTCTGATATTCTGCTAAAACCGGGTCGTAGAACCGTAAAAGATGTTAAATATTATTATACGAGGACTTTTTTCCTTATGGGACGTAATATTTTTTTTATTTTTTTTTATAATATCTTGAAATCCTCGGCAGTTTTCGCGCCGATAATATCACAAAAATGCGAATAAAACGTAAAAGTTTAACCATTAAACTTTTACGATTTTTTTCCCCCGTCTCTGCGAACGACTTTTCCTACCATTTCAATTTAATTTTATCAAAACGCATTTAACCTAACCGAACACGGTTAGAAAATGAGAAGATTCATACCCATATATTTCTTTTCTCAACCATATTATCCAATTGTACACATTGAACGAGGTTTATGTGTTGATTTTTCTACGATTTGTAATTATTTATTCTGTCTGTGAACAACTTATCTACCGTTAATCTAAATTATTTTTAATAAGTTTCAGTTGGCGAAAAATAAAATTTGAGCGTGATGTTTAGTTTTATATACACATTTTATGTGTACATTTTGATGAAGATTTGTGGAAATCACACGCCATTATATTTTTCGATTCGTGTGGATTGAAATTTGTTTGACCGTATGCAGAAAAAATATTGTAGACGTCGAGACGAAACGACGTGGACGGTTGTTATTTTTTTGTACGGTAATGAATTAATAGAGTTTCTCGATTTGAATCTATCGAAACATAAATACAGTGGATTTCGCTTTATGCGGACACGTTAGAACCAAACCCATTTGCCCACATTTGCTGTTGGCCATATAAACCGAAAATAGTTTAAAAACACAACAATTTTTAATATCGTAAAAAGTTTTTATTTCGCACACTTGAGCAATCGAATTTAAATGTTAAATTCCTACATAAATGAAAATATAAAATACTAATGGATATCATTGCATACTAAATACAAATACTATTTGGATGTGGAAGGTTTACAATACGTTGTAACGGCTCGTTGTCTAGGCTGTTTAGCTCGGATCTTGTTGACAAAATGGGCACACGTTCCAAGCTTATCAAACGGACTATTTTCGTTACCATCTTGCGTAAAAAAAAAATGTCTGCAACATATCAATGCATTTTTTAGCCACTCTATCTGTAACTCAGATCAATGATTTCTTATTTTTCTTCATCGGAATGCAACTTTATATTTTAAGGAACATTTCGTGCTACAACTTCACGAACGTCTTCACTATCATCAAAGCAAGGTGCATTTTCATCACGTTGTGGTTTTGAACTGGTAAAAATTGTCCATTCAATTCTGGAGTTAACTCGGGCGGGCTGCGGACCAACAAAATTAGAGAATCCACAAATCATCATAGTTGTGCAGCTAACTTCTCGCCAGCTCTCGGATACGAACTGTGAGGCTTGTCTATTTCGCCACTTATTTGGTAAGTACACTTCTATACATTTAATTAATTTCGCACAAACCGTTAGGTTTAAAAAGTTATGTTTTGTATTACTTTTAATAGAGACAATCGCATAGATACGACGAAACCCAATTGTATTGATCGTTTTCAATTATGTACTCTAACGCTATGATAAAATAAAAATTGCCCACGTTAGGCCGGAATCCGCTGTAATTCAACCGAATTCGGCTCAGAATCGTTTTTCGTTGGCGATCATCGATCGACGGTGCCGTACAGATATGAGTTAAATTCTCTTTTCCGAATTTTCACCGGCCACAGCAGCCTGCCAATGGTGCGCAAAAATATTACCGTCTTTTTTTCCATTTTATTTTATTTTTTTTTTTACTTTTCCGCGGAAATTAAATTCTTACGAATTTTGATTAAAAACGATTTTTTATAAGAAAAAAAAAGATCGTGGCGTATAAAAATGTTTACGTTACTGTGAAGATTACGTGATGTAAATATAGATTGTTCGTATGTACATACTTCCTATACATATATAACACCCGCAAAGTGTAATTGAAATATAAACACCTACTCGAAATTAAACCGAACGGGAAAACTTTTCGTATGAGAAAAAAATAAAAAAAAACGGAGATGATCTCTTTTGGAACGGCTCAAAATGTAATTTATATTATATGTGTACGTGGGACGGGCTAAAAAGTATTTTAACGATATCGTATTTGCCTAAAAATATGTTAATAACAAAACGCGAAGATATTGAGATATTTCCCCGTATAGATGAATGTGTACACGAGGGCCAATGTCGTTTTTTGTGGAAACGGCACGGACTTTTCGATTTTCAATTATTTGCGTTTACCAACTCTTATACATGTGATTTCATATATCCGATACGGGCAGTTCTTTCCCCGCGTTACCAGAAAAGCAAAATTCCATGGAAGAATAGAGTTCCGACATAATATGCGAGCTCGCGAATAGATATGGTTATTGTGTTGGTAATTGTCTATTATCTAGATTTATCATCGTCTAGATGAATAATTAATTATCTTTTATCTTTTTGTTTCAACTATATAATTGTCGAAAATGGCTATATTATCAGTATCTAAGATGATTAATTGAATTATCTGAACTAATTTCTGTCTGTAAACAGCTTTTCTACCAGAAATCAGTATCCGATTTTCAAGTGGAGCGTCACATTTGAACGATATTTGGACGTTAAAGGGCATTGAGGAAAGTGGTTTTTTGATTTTCGTTGTAATGTTTCTTAACAATTGGGGAAAAACGTATGTTTTTAAATAAACCTATGAAAATATATACATAAGTGATTTATGAAAATTTCAAACTTTTATCATTTTTTTTTTTTTATCCAGATAAATAGTCTTTAAATATCTTTGTTTTTATCTAGATAAATGTTTAGTTATCTTTGCCCAACACTGGATATGACCGAACGTTCCATCAGACAAAAAACAATACTGAAGTACTCGAGTTCGTGTTCCATGAGTTTTTTCCTTATCAGGCATCCGGGGAGGGTGAGGGAGAACTAACACCATCCCAAAACCCACACCGGTTTAGAACTACTGTATGTATATCGAATCCCCCGAAAGAATAGTGACACAACTCGAAAATTCGATTTTCACTGGCAAAATGTGCAGGATTTCGTCCTCTAGAATTTAATACACTAGTATTGTTTTCACATATTTAATATTAAACACTGTATATGATCTAAAATGACGATTATTTCCGCTTGAAATAAAATATAGTTTCCATAGCGTTAATACAGACACTTTTGAGATGTGACTTTATGATAACCCGACTAAAGATGTCGTTCGGGTTATTATTCAAATTCTAACTGAAAAGTAACAGTTACATGTTGCACGGGGAAAATATAAAACGGTTACGGATAGTGACGTAATAATATTTCGGAAAAGTCGATTTACCGACATTTTCATATGCTGAGCCCGGTGTCACTATTCGTTCGGAACTATACTGTTATACTAGTAAATTGCTTTTATCGTATTTTCCACGATAAATTTTCCGACTCAATATTATTACGTCGGTGACGTCGGCTTTTGTTTTCGAGACCCGAGTCACAGAGCTATACGAGTTATCGTGTGTTACGATAAAAGCGTATAAAATTGATACGCACGTTTTTCCTCTCTCGGCCGGTTTAAAAAAATAAAAAAAAATACAAAACAATTATTTCAAGTCGGACAGTGTCGTGACCGGACACGCCGGTGCAGTGTACCGGTGGTATCGGCGTTGTATTATCGCCGTCCAAGATTCGCATAATATTATTGGTTTCGTACGACGGACGCGAACCGTTCGCGAATTACTAGACCGAAAAAAAATACGACTGCAATCATATTCCCGGGGTTAAAAATCGACTAAATCCGAAATGAGCGCCGCACACACGTCTTCATATTCCTGTCGATTTGGGTCGGTTCCGGCGAATGTTATTCCAAATAATTATGAACAAATTGTATTCAACATACACGTACTGCGGAGGTTTTACGTTCGCGGACCATTGGCGATTTTCGCATTTCCTGGGCCCGAAAGTCGTGAAACCGATGATGGGAAAACGCGGGAAATCGAGAATTTTCGGGTAAAAATTTTACGACAATACGTTTTTCGATAATTATTTCATTTCGCGGACCCGTAAGCCAGAGATCGACACGAGTGATGTATAAACGCGGATAATGATGGTGAAACGTCGAGATTATTATAAACGCGAGACCGACGCGTCAATTATTATCGACCGAAGCTGGGGGAAAAAAAAAAAAAAACCAAAATCGAATTGACTCAAAACCTTCGTATAGATAAGCAAAATTCGTGATAAACGAACCGCCCCGTATAGACGGTGTAGACGGTGTCTGTCGGAGGGACCTCTGTCCTCGTTTTATCGTTCAAATCGATTAAAAATTTAACTACAAAAAAGGTGGTTGAACTATATATATATATATATAAAAAAATAATAATATTATTATCGTTTGCTCCTTAATTAATAAACACGCGTATATTAACTGAATTTCTATGGAGAAAAAATAAATATAACGACCGAACACTTTAGCCTTTCAAAAGCGCTAGAAAAAAAAAAAAAAAAATATATGTAGGTAGGCATGTTTTCTTCGACGTAGGCGTTTTATATCGTATTATATTATAAAACCAAAAAAAATATATATATATTTACTATTACACAGATAACAAGTTATTATTAAAATACACGTCCAAATAAAAAAAAATAAAAATTTTTTAAAAAATAACGCACCATTAATCATCATAAAATTAATAACCGCGTATCCTCGAGGTGCAAAATATATAAATTATTATATTTTTTTCTGTTGCGTACCTATGTAACGATATTTTGTTATCTCTAGGTAGGTTTTTTTCTTCTTTTTTTTTTTTTTAAGACTACAGAGTCTGATGGATTTACAAATACAGAACAACCTATATGTTCTATAACAATAATAGTATAAATAATATTGTACGCGTTGGATTTCATCGGATGTCGATTAACGTTTTTTATTCGATATGACATTAGCGATGGGGAAAAAACTGGATTTGCCGATGTTCGAGTATCCGGATTTTTGGATTCAGATATTTAAAATCCGACATTTATTGCAAATCATTATATACGTTTTTTTTTTACAATTCAAAACCGTATCACAAATAGAAATGGATTTAGAAAAACAAGTACAACAACCAAAAAAAAAAAAAAAATAATCATACATATTACACTCGACTTTATATCATATATTTAACTTAGCTGAACCGGCAAACGTTGTTTTACACATAAAAACACAAAATTTCGTAATTCGAAACATAAATTATTCATTTTTTTTTTTTTCATTTCCAAACGCACACGGCGTAGTGTAAATCCTATTAGGAATCTAATAAAAAATAAACGGCACCGCGAGTTCCCTTATACCCGTAGTCCACTATCGCCGTTGAATTATTTTTTAATTGTTTTAACCGGGCCCGGTATTAGACGTACAGGCGTGTACACGTGTGTCCGGCGAGAAAGTCTGTCGCACCGGCACTTAAAAAAAAAAAAAAAAAAAATTTTAAAACATAAATTATTATTGCTCGGACAACAAGTTGTTTTCTACGCGTTTCCGAGCGGTGCCAACAATCGATTTTCAAACGGTCGTCCTCGCGATATTTTATTGGTCGGCCGCGAACGTCGCTCGCGAAAAATCGTGACCTACGGTTATAACGTACGCCATCTTCACCGTTTTTTTTTTTTTTTTTTTTTCCACACATCCACTCGTACGGTAACACCATAATAAAGTGCGGACGGCGAACGCAGGAATTGAATGTCGGCAGGGGTTTTCGAAATGTATGTAAAATGTAAACAGCTACTAAACGTGTAGGTCGGGTTATTTATTTTGAACAATTTCCCCGATAATTCGGTCGAGGTTTGAACCACCGAAACATATTCCCTCCCCCCCCACCATTATGTGTTTGATATTATGATATTTTTTTGGAAAAACATACGACGGGTATTGTCGAGCGTTTCAGTTGAAAAAAAAAAAAAAAAAACGATCATTGGTTAATATTCTATTTTCCCGCCCCGTCGTATAATATCATAAATATTATTTCCTAATTATACGTCGAGACGGTGGTGTAACAGAGTAAAAAACTAGTCTAGTGGAAGGAGGAAATAATTTTTACGTAAAACTCAAAACCACGTGGGGCGGTGCAAATATATTTTTATTCTATGTATACAAAATAATCAACGAATGAATAATTTAATGATTTAATGAAAAACAAAAGTATATAAAATCAAGTATTTTTATTTTTTTTGTCTATTTTTCTATTTTCACTTTTGGGTAAAATTGTATTGAAATCGTCGAGCAGTGGCAATGGTAAGTGCATGGAAATTGCGCACACCCATACGGAACGTTGAATAATAGCAAACGAAAAACGTTTCAGTATCGTTCCTATCGTCGAATCGATAATTTTACCGAAATAGTTTAATAAAAAAAATTACAAACGATTATCCGACCTAACTTTGCCGGAGAACCGCGCGGGACGTATTTCGCGCCGGGACTAAAGGAACGAACGAGATAGAAAAATTTGTCGAGAATTTGTCTTTTAGACGGTGTGTGGTCGGAGGGGGCTTGGAGGTTAGGAAAACACACAAAACCGTCAATCGTAGAACACAGTACGCTTCGGCACAGAATCTAAGAATAAAAAAAAATAAATACCGCGGTTGCAGACGAAAACCGAAGATTGGCTCCGATATTTTTAAGGGCATTTAAATGAATATTTTCTAACGGTATCGCGCGGAACGAAACACGATTTTTTCGATATTCGACTGGGTTTTTTATTTTTTATTTACGGGTTACACAAGTCAGGGAGGATTTTCTGACGCACACTGTATAAAAAAAAAAAAAATGTACTAATTATTGTTAATTTAGTCGGATACTACCAATACGTATTTTATTAAGGCGTGCAAATAAAGTTATCTTAGACTTAAGATTGGTGTTAATACAATACACGGAAATTCGGTTCGAGTACATACAGACAAAATTAAATATTACTATTACAAAAAAAAAAAAAAATTATATAAAATCAAGTATTTTTTTTTTTTTTTCTATTTTTCTATTTTCACTTTTGGGTAAAATTGTACTGAAACCGTTGAGCAGTGGCAATGGTAAGTGCATGGAAATTGCGCACACCCATACGGAACGTTGAATAATGGCAAACGAAAAACGTTTCAGTATCGTTCCTATCGTCGAATCGATAATTTTACCGAAATAGTTTAATAGAAAAATTACAAACGGTTACCCGGCCCCTCGGAGGGGGCTTGGGGGTTAGGAAAACATACGAAACCGTCAATCGTTGAACACAGTACGCTTCGGCACATAATCTAAGAATAAAAAAAAATAAATACCGCGGTTGCAGACGAAAACCGAAAATTGGCTCCGATATTTTTACGGACGTTTCAATGAATATTTTCTAACGGTATCGCGCGGAACGAAACACGATTGTTTCGATATTCGACTGGGTTTTTTTTTTTTTTTTATTATTATTTACGGGTTACACAAGTAGTCACGGAGGATTTCCCGACGCACACTGTATTCAACGTGTGTGCTTTTGTAATATTTTTAATATTAACACGCACGATAATACTTTGTCGATTGTATATCATAGTAGACTTACACCGGAAGGACGATATACTTATCGTTTTCCAGAGACGTTGGCCCGGAATACTGTAATAATTTCGGCGCGATGATGATTGATCGCGCCTAGAAAACGGTCTTCGCCTCGCAACGCCGTCCGAAACGGATTATTTTTCCGGTAGTTTGTCATTCGTGATTTCGGTTGTTTTTATCTCTTTCTCTCTCTCTCTCTCTCTCTCGCCGAGCTTTTTTTCCCTCACATTTTTAACTCCTTTCCCCCGTTTTCCATTGCCGGGTCCGCGGTTGGACACGCCGCGCCGCTCGAATTATCGTACCCACGTGGGTTACATAAATCTATCGTTCTATCATTTTTTTTTTTTTGTTTTTTTCGATTCGACATTCATATGTTACCGTAGATGCAATATTTTCGTGAGCAATGCGAATATCGTTTTTTTTTTTTTTTTGTTTCTTGTGCGCGTGTGCTTCTTTAATATTTACACCGTTTGAAAATAAAATCCAAAACCTCCGAATAATTTCCCAGTGGAACACGTTAATTATACGTAATCGTATAAGGTTTGTCTGTACACGCGTTTATTTGGTATTCGCAACAGTCAATAACAAAAAAAAAAAAACACCAAAATGTGTCTGATTAAACGCACGAATCTTACTGTTAGTATTAAACACGACGAGTTCGTAAATGAAATTAATTTTTTATTCCGATTTTCTAATCATTATGTAAGGTTACGATTCGCGTTAAAAAATAAACGAGAATCTAATGACTTACCCGGTTTCCGGTTTAATGGGCTACCAATATTGGGGTACTAGGATCACGTCTTTTCACGAGAGATAACGCTGTCTCTCTTGTGGTCGTCTGAATTCGCGCCAAAACCGATATTTTTGAACTAGTTAAATTTTTTTAGAAAAATCACAAGTCCTATAATATACTGAAAATAAATTAAAATAGGTATTTTCTCACTCGGGCGTTTCTTCGTTTGGAAATATTGACCACCGCCGCCCCGTTGAATAATACCGTCGAATAAAATGTTTATGCGTATATGATTGCATTGCGACTTACGTTTTTTTTTTTTTTACAAAAATATTAAACGCGGCGATCACATTCGAGTGAACTGTCGCTATTTAGGCACCTCCTAAAAAATTCAAGTATATTCGCATTATTATAATCGCATAAATGTTATTGTTTAATCGTTAAAAATCGAGTTATTTCATCCGCACACAGCCGTGGGGAATCGATAAATTACCGTCACTCGGATGACTGCTCGACGAATATTCAAATTTACATTTATAAACATCCTTCTAGAAATGTATACGGAAATTATAGGAATACTTGAAAAAAAAATAAAAAAAATTGATTTATCGGTTCGGTTCCACGGTGTTGATAATGAAATTATAATTTTATAATATTTTCCAGTAAGGCAACGGAACGACACTAATAATTTCCTCCCGGCTGCCGCCTGTAAAACGGAATTCGAGAAGGTCACGCAATAGTTTGTATAATTTTTCAAACGGAAACAAACCAAAGGCTGATTTTATTGTATTTGAAAAATCGTAAGATTGTTTTCGATCACAGCGGTAAAAAATAATTTCTATAGGTAACTATAAAAATAATAAATACATCGGTAAAGGTGTATAATTATACAGTATGAATATAATTTTTTAATATAGTTGAATTCGTATCTATTTATTCAGAAAAATACAAATGATAACCGAAAAACCGACATTCTCATTAATGCAAGTCGATAAAAATTGACTACCAAAACCCACCTATAAAGTCGACGACGCGGGAACAACATTTCTGGTAGAAAAGATGTTCACGGAATAATACATATAACATAAATTAAAAAAAAAAAAAAAAAAAACGCACGTAGTAAAACCAATACATTTCTCGTTACGCTCAGAATTTAAAATAAAAATACGAGGTGTGATCAAAAAATACGCGGACTGCGTTAATAATATTTATAGCAATTAAGATAACGAAACCCCGGTAATGTCATTCGGTAAAGTAACTTTTAACGACAATTTGAGCGTTGGTTTGAAATCGATAACCATATTTATTTTTATTTTATGGCATTTTTACGGAAACACGTTTCAGTCGTGCGGCCGTTTTCGTAATGGAAGCAATAGAAGAACAACGGCAGTGTGCGTACAATTTTGTTTTAAATCGGGGGGGGAAAAGTTCTAGTGAAGCTTTTGAATTTTCGTAGCGAGCTTTTGGAGATGATCTTCTGACTCGGACAACGTGATTTCGAGTGGTTTAAACGGTTTGAACATCCGTATAGAGGATACCGAACGACCCGGTAGACCACCTCGACCAGTAAAACAAATGAAACTGTTGCTCGTGTTCGTGAAACTAATCAAAATAACCGTCGACGAACTGGCAGAGAAGTTGCAGAAGACGCCGGAATATCGTATGGTTCTTGCCAAGAAATATTAACCAAAGAATTGGGCGCGAGCCGAACCGCAGCCAAATTCGTTCCTCGTCGCTTAACCGATGAACAAAAAAACAAAACCGAAATACCATCTCTCAAGAACTTTTTGAAAGAGCAGAAACTGGACTAGACTTTTTAAAAAAATATTATAACAGGCTATGGAAATTGGATTCACGGGTATGATGTTGAAATGCCCAATTTTCCCTAATTTAAAACGACAGTTTACGTTGTTCTTGTATTGCTTCCATTACGAAAACCGCCGCCACGACTGAAACGTGTTTCCGTAAAAATGCCATAAAATAAAAATAAATATCGTTATCGATTTCAAACTAACGCTCAAATTCTCGTTAAAAGTTACTTTATCGAATGGCATTATCGGGGTTTCGTTTTCTTAATTGATACGAATATTATTAACGCAGTCCGGGTATTATTTGATCACACCTCGTGCAGTACTGTACGCGATTTGTTGAAAACAAAAAAAAAAAAAAAAGAAATTATTAATATTATATATTAACGACGACACGATTATTTATCAAAATGTAGAAAACGGTTACGATTTTTTTTTTTTTTTTTTTTTCAACAATAAACGACAATAACGACGGTCATTTTTAAAGATCATTACGTGTCACATGATAAAAGGGGGGAAAAAAAATGTCCAATTTGGCCAAATGGTTTTCGGCAATAAATCGCAAACCGCACACACACGTTGGCGGTTATGCCCACGCGAATATTTTCTTAACTTTCCAGAACCGTAAACCGTGCAATTTTTTTTTTTTTTTTTTTTTCTAAACAATACCAAGCGCAAATATTTTTGATGATACATATCCATTATTTATATAATGTACTGAAATTAATTTTTAAAAACAAGTGTTTGTCCCCCCATCGTATTCCTCCCGTTCCGTTATTAGTAATAATATTATCGTCTTCGGCACTTTCAGAATAAATCGTCGTTATTTATAATACAGTAAAACTTTCATACAACGAAGTCTCATGGAGATCAAAAAAAAATTCGTAATATAGAGAAATTCGTTAAATAGTATTACATGTTTTTTTTTTTTTTATCTTCATATGTATCAATTTTTAAATTTCATATTCTATATTTTATATTACGAATAAACATAAAATATCATATTATACCTACACATATATATATATTATTATTCAGTGAGTTTCGTTTTTTTATTATTTTTATAAATTGTACGGTTTTCGTAAAATGTTTCGATGCCATTGAGTTAAAAAAAAATAATTGTCATCCGAAACGTTTGCTTGTTGTCTAAAACCATTTCTCACAACACAAAAGGCGTTTTGTTACTCTTTTTCTGCCAGTTTAGGTAATTCTTCTGCACGGTGTCCTTCGATTTCATCACATTTTCTTTGATTACGTTTACGTCAGTATTGGAACTGCAGTCAAATTAACTAGCTTAACCCGCCTATCAATGTCTTACCTTTTTTTTTCGGAAACATAGGAAATCGTAGCTGTTTTAGAACAATATTTAATATTCGATAGTGACAAAGTTTACGAAAACAGGTTGGTTATCGAATAGTTTATTGGTCATATAGAAACATCAGATTCGTTACACAGAGATAAATTTACGCCCTGATCAACAATGCAGGTCATGGGTTCTCAAAAATAATTCGTTACACAGAGATAAATTTCGTTAAACGGAAGTTCGTCATATAGAAGTTTTACGGTATTATAATATATTTTCGGGTTCAATTTAAAATATACATATGTTTTTTTTTTTTTTTTTTCTTTTTGTCAAGCGGTCGAACGCATTCGTTCGATCCGATACACTGAGAAACTATCGTTTCGAGAAAAAAATAAAAAATAACCCGATATCAGTGCATTGGCAATAATGCATTCCGAAATTCCACGGGTCTCGAAACACTCTATACCCACCGAATTGTATTCCGCGCTGAATAATCGTTTTCCGCCGTGTACCGCTGTCATAAACTTCTGGTATTTTTTGTCGGTTCCGTAGGTTTTTATATTTCATTTTATTTCCTCCCTCCCCGTTCTTCACTGTTAAAAAGTGGTGTACACAGCACACGGCTGAACGGCTCCTACCACTTTCACAGACGAACGAAGGTTTCGTATCAATGAACGTAATATTTATAATAATTTGTAGTGGATACACGTGTATCCGATTTTTTATTTATTTTTTTTTTTTTGTTCGCACTCAGCGTGACTGACGGGATGATCGTATTTTATATTAATATTAAGTGCTAAGCGTTTTACAAAAAAAAAAAAAAAAAAAACCGAACGATAAAACAACTCTATTACAGACTATAATACGAATACGATCGTGACGGACGGGACTCGGTTAAACGTTTGCCGGCAAATTAGTAGATGTAAATTGAAAATTGTATTAGATTTTAAATTAAAAAACAAAAAAAAAAAAAAAAAACGCTTATAAGGGAGAATAAAAAAAAAATTCCGAAAAATGTCAAATACAGTTGTTGTGTAAATACCTCGGAAATTACAGCCGAAATGTTTTGGAAACGACATATAGCGTTAAGTAAAAAAAAAAAAAAATGCTAACGCAATGCGTTCGGTAAAGACACGGCGAAAACAGTCGTTGCTCAAATATTTCCGTTTTTCTGACGTATTTTTATTTTTTTTTGTTTTGCATGTCGGGAGATGGTCCCCGCTATAAGAAAAATTACAAGGAATCACAAAAAGAAATTACTTCTCCGGGGCACCGGAGATTCGCTAACATCGCCGACTTTGATTATCGGTGCGTGCGTTTCAGGTCGGTGTTCACTACAACTCGGCCTATAGGCGTGATAATACGGAACAACTCTGTCCACCGGGGAAATCGAGGCACAGAGCATCGTGTTCCTATATCCAGTGTAAAGGGTTGAAATGATTGGTGAACGGGGAATAAATAAATACGACACCGATACGGAAACGAGAAAAAATTCGTGTACCGGGAACGCCGACAGCTGCGAATAGCCTATCCGTGTGTCTTTATCGCCGATAAGCCAAAGAGGTTAGTTATTATTCAAAGAGAAACAGCATTTTATCTATACCAGTGTTTCCCAACCGATGGTCCGCGGTCCCATAGATTTCTTCTTAGATATCTATTACAATTTTATTATTTTATTTTTTTTTTTTAAATAGCAAAAATAATTAACGACTTGTTGAGGAACCGTATAATATTATACGGTTATCTTATCGTTGTTGCTGTTGTAGACCGATAAGTGTTTTTTATAAGTGTGTAGGTACCAGAGTAATAAATTATATTATTATCGCGACCGATAATAATTATGTCAATTGCAAACATTGTTGCTTATACGAGGGGTATATATATACTTTATGAGTACCGATTAATAATGGGTTATGGATATTGATTCAGTATGCGCTCGTTATTCGTTTGATTACCGTGCAGTACGTTTTTAAAGAAATTAAAACGTTTTTAGTTTGGTATTGTTAAGTAATTTTTTTTTTTTTTTTTTTTTTTTTTTTTTTGAAATCACACTAAGTAAATTATTTAGTATAGGTAAAATATAATTATATATTAGTGTAGTATAGTGATAAAATGTAAAGTAAAATAATAAGAATTAACATTTTTGTGATAAATTGTGTGTATTCTTGTTAATGAGCAAAAAAGAAGGTATTACTAGTTTTCGTAAAGTTCGAGGTGGTTCGCGCGACCTGTAAAACATTGTCGAAGTGGTCCGTGGTGGTAAAAATGTTGGGAAACACTGATCTGTACGATGCAAACCGTGTTTGGCGGTTAGCAGTTCTCATATGTTTCAATTACGAACTGATTACGATTAATCTCAGTCGGCGAATTCGACGGCACGACTAAATTATCAGTGTCGGATTTTAGCGTACGTCTTCATACGGTCGGTATCGTAGTAAACCTCTTAACGGTATTGTGTTGCCGTTCGATTCGAAACGTACGTCTGGCATCGCCGCGTTCCAGTGGCAGTGAACTGCAGATAATACACAATTAATATTATCTTTAAAACGCGTTTACTTTGAAGACGGTTTCCGGGTTTCCGTAGGAGTCGGCTTGTACAGGTTGATTACCGCGGGATTTCCGAAACCATACGGCCGAACAGCCCCCGGCGGGAGGTCGAGCTCGCTGATTGGTCGCCGTTAATATCGTTAGACGTCTCGACGACCGACCGTATTTGCATTTTTGATTATTCGCTGATCAATTATGCGCGGAGAACCGTACTTGTACCGTCTACGACGACGCGTCAAAAGTTATGTTACAATAAGTTTTCTTTTTCGATATTTAAATAAAATGCCGTGAAAACTACGGTATCCCACGCGCGATGACTTTTTTGGGTTCTCGCTGTGGGCAGGCGCTTCGTGCCGTCGACCAAAACCAACAAATGTTGAAGCTCTGGAATATGACGTCGACTTCCTTACGCTTAAATGCGGATATTTCGGATGTTCGTCTCGATGATTACCTACGAAACGTGCAATGTTGTCCGTTATGGCCCCCATACACGGTCAGTCGTGAATTACAATCAACGTGATTGACAGTCAAGATTGACGCAGAGGAAAATGGCGATCCGCGTACCGCACCATCGGCACGGAGTCGGCTCTGCTGGTGGCGAGCGTAGTGCTGGCGCACCTCCAGGCGGCGGAGCGCGCGGCCGCGTACAACGCGAAGAGGGACGGCCTGGAGCTCCCAAAGGCGCAGGAGATAAAGGCGGAAACGCTCTTATAAAGTGGCAGGAGGAGTGGGAACGGGCCGAAACCGGCGCCTGGACCCGAAGACTGATCCCGGAGGTGGCGCCTTGGGCGTCCAGGAAGTTTGGCGACACCAATTACCACCTCGTCCAATTCCTATCGGGTCACGGCTGCTTCGGCCAGTACCTGCATAGGATTGGGGGGAGGCTGGGCGCCCCGGAGTGCCACGACTGCCAGGCCCCCGTGGACGACGCGGACTACGCCTTCTTCCACTGCAACGAAGGGAGCTGGAGACGGCAATGCGCAGAGCCTTCACCCCGGCAACGGCAGCGGGAAGAATTATGGAAGACAGGACCGCCTGGGAGAAAACAAGCAACTTCATCAAGGAGGTCCTGTCGACGAAGGAGGAAGAGGACCGTCAACGCCAGAAGGCCGCCCGGAAGCCTAGACTAGTGCTAGCCTAGCTATTAGCTATTATTACATTTTATGAGCAGCATGCGAGTCTCGGCCCTAATGCTGTACAAAACGCTACTGTACAATCACTGTGAGCCCGCACCGCCCTCATGGGTAAACGGGACTTGTGTATTTATAATACAATTGTAGTTTTGCTGAATAAACGATACGGGGGAAGGATTGCCCTGACGGGTAGATTTCCCCCCGTAGGCCACGATACCACTAAAAAAAAAAAAATGTCAAAGTAAGTCAAGATTGACGATTGATAATCACCATGTACGGTCAAACAAGATTGACGATGATTCAGTCGTTCGATTATTTTATTTTTATAGTCAACACAATTGTTACTGTATGCGTACAGTACGTGCTGTTGTCATTGAATATTTATTGAAAAAAAAAAAAAAAAAAAATTTTTATATATGTTAAATTTAAAATTAAACTTTGCATTAAAACGAATGAAGTAGGTATATTATTGGTATTACTATTTACTTTCTTCAACTCACGACGATAATTTGATCTCAACGTATTGATATTTTTTTTTTTTTTTTTAATAGTATTTATGTGTCAGCCGTTGGATCGATTTCATTTGATATATTTAGTTTATTGGTACATAGCATTCTTGTTTCAAATTTCTATTTTTGTACGAATCACTTTTAATATTCCGCGTACCAGGTGGTTACTACGGTACGGACGTATAAATTCGCGCGCCGAAATCCTTTACCGTTTAATTTATTCGCCCGTTTTTCGACGACCATATAACGACAGATATAGAAAAGACAAAAAGACACGATTGCTTCGCGCAATTCGACCCGATCGACCGTATCCGAATTGTACGTCCGTAGACATACATGGTCAATCCGTGAACCGTCATGTTTGAATTGCGTCAGTCGTGAAACGCGATTGTCAGTCATTATCGTTCGCACGCCCATAACCTAACCATCCAGCGTTGACTGTCGTTCGCGACCGACCGCGTATTGGTGAGGGGGTGGCCGTTACGTTAAACCGTTTAGAATGTAAATAATAAAAAATTAAAAAAAAAAAAAAAAAAAAATCGTCTTATAATTTCCATGCCGAAACGACCGCGGGGCGAAACGATTTACATACGCGAAACGCCGGCACGGCGAATAATGCGTTTCGGTTATTTCGCGATTTTCGTCGCATTATTAATTATTACGCGTACGAGACCGTGTATAGTTTCCCGAGCAAACGCAATTGTCCCGAGATTACGTAATAACAATTTACAACGGAACAAAGGGCCGTTTGTGTTCGGCAAACGGTCGACGTATTATTAATATTCTAATAAACGCGATATAATAACGTAACGAGTAAATGTGCCGGTTGTAATAATTCAATCGCCCAAAACTATAACAATATACACTTAGGCGTTGGTTTTCAAGCGTGAACCGTCCCCGTGCTGGTAAAAAAAGAAAAAAAAAAAAAATCGCGTTGCCGAAAATACGAACACGATCATTGCCGTTGCGCGTAAAGGTAAAATATAATTTTTTTTTTTTTTTTTTTTTTCCAACAGACGCCTACGCGTAAACATTAAATACCGTACGCAAATGTTACGGTACGTTTCCGAATACTTTCAAATAGTATTTTAGTCGTTGACAAAAAAAAAATTGTTTTTGTCACTCTCGTATACGGATTCCGTGTGCTAACGGGATTGCAAACTTCGAGCGATTTTCGTAAAAATAAAAAAAATAAAAAACTAAACACCTAACCAAAAAAAAAAAAAAAAATCGAGCTACGTGCCCGCGGTTTGATTATATAAAATGTAAAATACGTACGAGTTTACTTTGCTCCGGTCGGAGCATATTTATCGTGTAAACATTTTCCATTCGGAAAATTGCAAACTGTTTTTTTTTTCAATTTTGTATTTATTTATTCATCTTAACATTTAGTCTGTGAATTATTCAACACATTAAACACAAAATTTGAGAAAGGACGACTTAACGACAACGTCGTGTATTTCAATATCGTTTGGTTTTGATATATTGTAATAGATTTATTTTATTTTTTCGGTTCTTTTTTCCGATATGTATTTTATAGAAAAAAAAAAAAAAAAAACAAAACGTCGAATAAACAGCAATCGCCCGTCGTTATAGAAGTCTCCCTTGAAAATTCTAAAAGAAAAATCAAATTCAACAGTTACTTCGATAAAAAAAAAAAAACACGAACTCCGTTAAAATGAAATTTCAAGCGAAGGTCCGTTGACCCGTCGTTTGTTTTAAGGTCGGAAATCTTTTCTTTTTTTTTTTTCTTTTTTTTTTTTACTGCGGAATTGATTTCTAAAACGTTGCACGAATAACGTATCGTTGCTTTTAAATTTGAAAAATAATCCAACGTTGGGTCGGGCCGTGCCCATCGATGAACCGGGACAAATACTCCCGACACCACTCGGTCTCCCGTATCGATGGGTTTTCTTTTATTATTTTTTTTTTTTTTTTTTTTTTATTATTTGTCATTCATCTCTCACTCTCTCTCGTTTTAAAACAATGGACAAAATCCGTTTTATTCGGTCGTTTTATCGGAGGACAAGAAAATAGACCGGCGAACGCCATTTGTCGAATATAAAACGCACGTAACGACAGTGTTCTATACAATATACATAATATAAAATTTATTAGCCGGAATGATACGAGCAATACGATTCGTAATCGGCAGATTTGCGTAATCGCCCCCGGGCCGGCGATGTTACGCCGACCGATAAGCAGGTGGGCGTGACTTCAAAATTTTGGGCCCGGGTACAAAACAATACCAATATTAAGATATAACACGAACACCGTGAATTATGCAGGGCATTTCCATTACCGTATTGGCGTTTATTATTTATCAATTTATCTAACTGACGGTTACGAAATTGATGGAAACACTACAATATTTTTTTGAAGAAAAAAATTATCATTCATTTTAATATAAAGCTAATAGTAAATATTACGTTACACGAATTTGTATACGTAATACGTATGTTGTTATTATTATTATTATACAGTACCCGAATAACCAACACGGTTGACAGTAAATTTTTTGGGGCTCTGGTGAATAACAAAGCTACAATCGTAAAATATGAAATCGTGCTTTTGATCCATAGTAGTACCAACGACTTGTTAAAACATCTGACCGTTGGCATTTCGAGTAAATACAATGTTTGGCCAACGAGGACCGTACTCGACGATAAACATCAATCCTAAAATCGGGTTTTTGCGTAATAACCTAATGTGCAAAGATATTCCAATTGTTTTTCAGTGATTTCGGTGTCATGGTTGCTAATTTTTTCACAATCGTCCAAAATGAAATTTTCATCTGTAATTTCAATTTCAGACGTAGAATACGAAGTTTACACCGATGATTGTGATGGTGAAATTGCTGATGTAGTTTGAGTTATATATATATATAATTATTTTTTTTAACAATTTACTTTTGGAAGTTTGCTATCTTTTAATTTGTGTTCTTTTACTTTTTTGCGTTCTCGTGTTCCGCTCGAAATTCTAAAATGTATACAAACTATGCGCTGACAGACTTCACTTGACGGACGAAAATCTTAAACAAAACTAAAACACGCCGACGTAAACACCGATATGTGCGGAACAAACAACAGTACAACACTGACTAAACAATTTCATGTTTCAAGTTTTGCCGATACACGGTAAACCCAACAATAAAGTATAAACATTCTTGCCTTGGAAAAAAATGAAAAAAAAAAACCCAGTGATTATTAAAAAACGACCCGGTACCTTGCTCTTAATGGTACGTTATCGCGGGCCATGGGTGCCGGAAAACAGTTGGCCATTTTCAACGATTGTACGCAATCGTACAAATAAATGTAACTGTTTTGCCGGCTATTGCGCCGTGTAGACGATACGGCATTTGTCGTAAAAATGTACCCCTATACGTGTATTTTATAGCATTTGACTAGTGTAGCTTTCGGGCGCCAAAAAAAAAAAAAAAAAAAAAGCGTTCGGGCCCGGACACGCCTGTACCCTCTGAACCCTCTTAGTTGCGCCATCGCCGCCGGGACAATCCGTAAATTGTCGTTTGGGGCACAACGAGAAATCTCGCGTATTTCGACGCATTTTTTTTAGACGAACACGATACTGTTATAGAGTATACTCGATCCGTTTAGCATACAAGCAATACCGGAGATATATCGACAGTGAGTACCATTTACAAAATAGCGGAACTCTCGAGTAAAAAAACCCCGTCATTTTCTATTAAACGTAGACAATTATCGATCGACACGGGGACACTAACGATTAATACTGCGGCTGTACCCGTCCCGCCCGTCAATATGGGGCCCTACGATCTGTTGTTACGACGACTCGTCGTTAAATGTGTTTTTACTTATTCAAAATCGATTAATCCACTTGAATAATATGCCGAGTTGAATATTTAATCGACTTATTAAAATAACCTAAAACAACCACTGTGTGGTTTTTTTCCCCCCTTTTTTATGTGAAAACAATTTAACCGACAAATCTAGTGATTTTTTTTTCTGAAAACAAAGACGGTGTTAAAAAGGAATTGTCGAGGAAAAAAATGTGTACCACGTACATGTTATAGATTGGAAACAGTAATATTCTCGTGTTAAAATGAAAAAAAAAACAATTGAAATTAACGCGGTATTTATTAAGTTAATAGGTGAAAAGATAATCAAGTTAAGTTAATGAAAACTTTAGAGGTTAACTAAACTTTTAAATTTATTTTCAAACGCCGAATTTGCAATTCGATTTATAATTATTATTACTATCATAAACCCTCGGAATTTGTATAAATCGAACGCGAAGAAAAATGTATAATTTATAATTTATTTATGCATATTATCGTGTATTATATAAGAATACCGCGTTCGCCGAAAAAGAAATATTATTCAAAAAGAGACGAACAAAAAAATAAAAAATAAAAAAATATTGTCGACTAAAATTGTAACTTTAAAAGCCGTTTAACAATATATCGTTTTAGGTAAATAATATTATTATTCCAGCGTAAGTTGTGAATTTTAATCCGAAGGTAAACGAATCCCGTGGGAAAGTATGAATATATAATGTATTTTTTACTTTTTTTTTTATTCGAGTTATATAAATCATCAAAAATAGCGCACCGTGTCCCGGTATTGGTGTTCCGCTGGGGGTCCAATTAAGACACGGCGGCGGAGAGGAAATAATATTTGGCGGCGGCGCGTCCGTAAAAATTCATCAGACTTAAAAACTGTTATCGCGTAATAGGCCACCGTGAAACTTTTTGGCGTCGCGAATATTTTCGGAGTTCTTGTGACAGAAAAATAAAAAATAAAAAAATTTACATTTATTTATGATTGATTATACAATAAGCTGCCGTTTCGATCCCGCGAGTTACTTTAACTTTATCCAAGCGTTTCGCGTATTTATTAAACGAGAAAATATTATTATGTATTATGTATGTATTATTGTTTTTTTTTTTTTTTTTTTAATATAATTTCTATCGATTTTTATTATTTAAAGTTTACAAAGCTGCGGAAAATAAAAATAATAATAAAAAATCGCAATATTCGGTATATATTTATTTTTGACTTTCACATTTCACAAACTTAACAGTATTACGTAGAAAATTATTGACTTTAAACATACCGGTGTGGTTTTGTTTTTTTTTTTTTTTAAGAATTTTTTTTATCGAACAATTCGATTAAATCGAAAAATGGTGTAGACAAAAGGATGGCCCTAACGGGGAGGGGAGTAGGCAAATCTAAATAGGAGAATTACTCGTCTGTATGTATTGGTGTATACACATAAAAAAAAAAAAAGAAAAGATTCCTACTTTAATATTAAAAAAAAAATAATTCAATAATCGCCGACTATTTTCGACAGCAAGGACCATCAATAATTGTTATGCGTATTACTGTTGTCAAAACTGCCAAAAAAAGAGGGGCTTGCGCTTACGTGCGGTTGTACACAAAATATGCAGTTCCAAATGAAATTGTGCGGTTCATAAAAAATACTACGATTCGAATTTGTAATGTTGTATGTCTATGGGCTGATAACATCCGAAATTGTCAGAAATTGTGAAATGAACTAAGGCCGAGGTACAGAATTATTTCAATGGTGTGTTCCCGGAGGATACAAATAAAAACCACCAAATCGAAATCAGTGATACTGATTGTAGTGGTCGTCGTGCAAATGGCAAACAAAAAAAAAAAAAAAAAAAACCCATTTTAAAATCTGATTAATATTAATTATCGTCCCTAAAAAATATCATTTAAACGATTGGTTTGAACGAAGAAAAAACCACAGTGCAGTTGAATACGATTGTAAATAAATTGTCGACATTTAAATATTATGATAGGCGCGTGTGTTGTATAGGCGAGCGGAAAATTTGTTTGCTCCTGCAAAACCAACCGGGTGTGCGGTTCGGAAATTTCCTAAGCGCAGTCGACTGGACTGCCATCGTAATCCTACGGTTCGGCTAGAAATTCGGACAATACGAGTGTTTGTACGTAATTTACTATGCCTATGAAAGTTAGGAACGTTTACGCGAATCGAGTCTATTGGCCCGCTCCAGTATCGCGTTTAAATTACGAGTGCTTTTAACACCGCGTTCGAAAATGAAAAAATGTCCCGACGTCTTACGCGCGTATACAAAATTAGCAACGCGTTTCCGTTGCGTATCACAAATATTTATTATCAAAACTATACGAGTTATTACCGTTAATAATTCAACTCGAACGCCTTAGATTTCCGAACGGAAGATTTCCATCCCCCCAATATCGGCGTAAACGTTTTACTAAAACGCTGAACGCCGTGAAAGTTTTTGCTCCCCCTCGCCGAGTTCGGAACTTTTCCTTTTAAATTTCACACATCGATTATCATCATAATATAATTTTACATTTAACTTTCGCGTTCGGGTTAGGTTTAGAAGGTTCGGAGTTTTAATTTCGGACCACTTATGCTAATCGAATACAACACGTATACGTGCGACGCGATTTAAATTGTTATATTAATCCTTTACGTGCGTCAGTAACGAATATTATGTATAATGTTTGTGTTGAAGTTAGGTACTTGTACGAGTATAGCAACCGTACACATTATGAATAACGTATTTCGTTATGATACGGTGGAAAAAAACAAAAAAAAAAAAAAAAAACCATCAATAATAGTGTTTAAATTCCACTCAAAGCGCAATAATCCACACGCGGGCACTTAATAAAATTACATAAAATCAAAATTTAAACACATAAATACAATATATATATATATATATATAAAGAATTGATTTTTTTTTTTTTTTTGATTTTGGAAATTTTATCTATACGTTAACAGTAGTAATACGTCGTGCATTCATTTCTTACATACATTGTAATAATATACGATTGCTGACAGATAATCTCTCGTACCCACATATTTATTACCAATTTATTCATACTGAGACGAATTTGGTGTTGTTTTTTTTTTTTTTATTTCCGATAATCAATAATAAAACATACGAAACACGGTGAAAATAAAAAAAATATTTATAAAACCATCACAACGCTGTTGTAAATTGCACTCAACGCGCTATATTCTCACGGGCACTTAATTCAATTACATAAAATTAATACTTAAATACATTAATACATATATTATAAGGGTTTTTTTTTTTTTTTTTTTTTGGAATTCTGTATTTATTTAAAAAAAAAAAAAACGTTTAGTAATACGCCATGCATTGCATACGATTGCTGACAGATAATCTCTCCATCGCATAGGCGATTTGAGAGGAGAATACTCTAGGGGCACAAAGAATATTCTACCAATTTTTTTTTGTTTTTTAATTGTCAACGGAAATTGATAACATACCCATTCCGTTATCAGAAGTCTTATGTACCTATTTATGACATATGCGATAGACGGCATATAGTAACTACTCACTCACAGAGTAAATTTAATATGATAATCGTGTATTAAATTTTAAATACCTATCGGCCGTCGCGTATATAGATAATATTTAGAAAAAATGAATTGTGTGTTATTAGCTTACGGCTCGGTGTAATCAAAATATGATTGCAATTTTTAAGGGTAGTATATGCAACGGCGATTGCTTAACCTTTTTGTCCTTTTTTTGAGCTGCTTACGTTAAATAGTGAAACAAAAAAAAAAAAATCGAAATTCAGCCGGTTTGGGGTCGTATTGCCGAAATTTTCCATTTAAACGCGTGTAAACATTTTTTCGATTGTTTACGACAAAGATTTAATTTTTTTTTTTTTTTTTTTTCTTAGCGATTGCCAATGTACATTATATAAGGAACCTCCGTGCGGAATTTCAATTGTATAGACCCCGCGGTTTTGAATTCGCTTTGATAAATCAGTCGGTCGGTGTCTTTAAATAAACGTAGAAAAAAAAACCCGTACTTGGGGGTTCTACTAGTTTAATTGGTCGTTGAATTAAAAAATAACGTTATAATCACCATAAAAAACCATTCGACTGAACATCAAACGAATAATAATATAGAAAATAATTAATTTGCCGCGGTAAAATTTTCGAGTGAATTTTCATAAGGGGGACAAAAAAAAATATACAATATTCTCTTTTGAATAATACTTTATACTGATTAGGTTGCGCAGATCAAATAGGTATTAGTAAAATTATTTTTAACTACTTTGTCATTTTATTTCATTTTTTTTTTTTTCTAGAAAACTCATCAATATCCTCGTTAGAAGAATAATTTTCAATTCGACCGTGGGCGAGGTTAAATCGAAAATACATCCCGCGCTGTACACGAGACTGAATAATGTTAAATGCATAAAACATATTCGGTCGGGTATACCAAGCGGTTCCCGAAACTTTTTCAGCCACGGGAAATAACAGTTGCCTTTGGTGGAACCCAGCGAACAATATAATATCCGCAACTTGGACCTAACACAGCGATTTTTATTTTTATTTATTTTTTTTTTTTTTTGCTCTTTTCAGATATTATTTGGTTCGGCTGGGTAAAAAAAAAAAAAACAAAAAAAGGTTTCTCTCAAATTTTCAGATCTTTAATATGATATTTCTAGAGGTCGCGAACCTATAAATTTATCAAATAATAGCTAATTTTATTAATTTCTACAGTTTATTTTATAAAAAAAAAAAAGAATACACTGATATTAATTTAAAAAACCAAAAAAATCATTTGTTCGTAGAAAATTAAATTGTCGACATTTCAAGGTTAGTCTTGAATGGCGATTTATAACAAAAACAACTAATAAAATAGCTATTTTTTTTCTGTTGTTGGTAAATTTGATGGTCATCAGCTTTTCGAAATCAATTTTAAACATTTGAAAATTCGATAAAAACTCTAATTTTACCCAGCCAAACGTAATATCACGAGAAGAGCAAAAATACAAATGAAAGAAAAAAAAAAAAATAGAAAATCCCGATCCGCTATAAAACATATATATATATATATATATATATATATATATATTAATATAATATACCCACGAGGTTATACGCGGATGCCCGAGGAGAAACCTCGTGACCGAACAAACTGCGGGAACCGCCGCTGATTATCACGGGGCAGGCCCAAAATATAACACACGATTCTCCCGAGGAAATGTGATAAATCTCTCTTTTTTTTTTTTTTTTTTTTTTTTATTATCTTTTCTTGTTTTTAATACAAAACGTACGTGTTCGGTGTGCGCGACGCGCGGACGATAAACGGACCCGGCGGTATTTGATATTTTACATTTTTCAGCACCGCATGCATGGGCACGTCCAAACACGCGGCCGAGTGAGTGTTCAAATGACGTTTTTGGGCAAAACTGTCGAAAAAAATTAACAGTGGAAAATCGGTGCACGCGGATCACACATTACGCAAAACCGTCTATAAGCCGGCACTGCTGGATCAGTAGATCATTCCGCAGAACGATTCGGCCACGTATCTGGGAATGCACCTGGACTCTCGGCTCAACCGGTAGCACCGCGTTAGGCAGAAAATGATTACAAATCAAAAAGAACACGGGACGACCATATTGGCTGGTCGGAAGACATTCCGAACTAGACCTCCAGAGCGAACGCCCCCCCTTGTGCGTAACGACAATTGAGCCTAAAGTGCGGACTTACGGAATCCGACTGTGGGGTTGTGCCAGCAAGTCCGATTGTGAGATTATACACCGTCGCCAGAACATCGTTCTCCGTGCCGTTGCCGCAGCCCGCCGGTATGACAGAAACGACTTTATAACGCCTTCGTCCAGGACGAGATTACCCGCGGAAAACATGAGAAAACACCGGATCATCATATCAATCCGGCAGCAATTCAACTACTAGACAACTCTCTAGACATTAGACGTCTCAAACGCCGAAGGCCATACTTAGACTTAGTATATGATCTTAGAAGTCTAAGACCGGGGCCACTCTACTGAAAGTGGAAAATCCACACGTGTTTATTTTTACCTTTTTTGGTATATAAATACATTACAAGTATTTATATACATCTATGATAATAAATTGTTAAAGATCGTTGATCGTTACAATAAAAGCTTTCGGGCGGTTTAACAAAAAAAAAAAAAAAATTATAATAATAATAATTGCAGCCAGGAACTGAAACCATAATGATTTTATCGGTTCTGGTTCCAGTTAAGTTCTTAAAAAAAAAAAAAAGGTGGTACCGGTTCATAAAAGTTTCGAATTTAGCATTACCTATTGCTTAATGGGAATTTCTTTTTTGACGATAAAACTACTAAACAAAATGACAAAATAAATATTTGGTGACATTACTGTCAGGTTAGGTTAGGTTGAATCACTCTATTCTTTTTCTTATTATTATTATTATTATTCGCTCAATATTATGTTCAATTTCATAAAAGTGGTAATGTCGATTTCATGCGAAATTCACGACGAATTCAAGCAGGTTTTTCGGAAGTTTTATCAGATTTCTAGGACAGTCGGTACAATTGGCAAATATAAAATCGTATAAATATAAAAGAAAAGCATTTCTGTTAAAAATATAAAAGATATTTTATTCCGAATGGTTGAGATTCCGGTTCCGGTGAGTTGAATTGAGAAATATGGGTTCCGGTTCCAGAACAGGTTTTTTTTTTGGATCCGGTTCCAGACCCTGATTGAAGTATTTCGCATTATTATACCCGTTGTTAATATCTAATCGATAATTAAAAATCGTAATAATAGTAATAATAATAATAATATTTTAGTCCATACTCGTTCAAATTTATGGTTTTCGAATCTTTTGCGTCGCTACTCCGACGGCGGTAAGCGGCGGCGGCGGAGTACGTTACGCCATAGTTTTGGTGTTTGTTGGACTTGCCGGACTTGCTGGGCGACGAGGCCGGCGAGAATTTGACGTACGACGAACGGAATTCGTTCTTAGACACGTTCGACTTAACACATTTCTTGGCGCCGGCGGAATTACCTAAAAAAAAAAAAAAAATAATAATAGAACATAAAACAGAGAACAAAAAACAAAAAGTCATATAATTACAATAGATTTTCTACGGTATTATTATTATTATTATTATAATTCATTCAATATTATATTCAATTTCATAAAAGTGATAATATCGATTTCATGCAAAATTCACGACGAATTCAAGGAGGCTTTTCAGAAGTTTTATCGGATATCTAGGACAGTCGGTACGATTGGCAAATATAATATCATATAAATATAAAAGAAAAGCATTTCTGTTAAAAATACAAAAGATATTTTATAGTGATGGACACGACGACGATATCGATATCAGAACGGCACGTTATTAAGAATGAATAATTTTCGACCATTTTTCCCACTTATTTATATTTTGAAAGCATGCGAATTTGATTTTAATCGATTATTGCAGTTAAGCTTACTATGCCCTCCGCGACGATTACAAATTGTACAACGACGTCGTAGGATTTTTACAATAACATAATATTGATTCTCGATTTTTCGTATCGTCGTAGTAATTAATATGATATTTTTTTTGGAATTCACTAATTAAATTTAAAAACAAAAAAAAAAAAAAATTAAATAATATATCCTGTATCCGAATAAATAACACAGACAATTCAAATAATATATGTCCGTCCAACCACTCTTTTACCGATATAACAATATCGATATCAACACTTGACAATGTTGTGTTAATCACTACTTTATCATATTATGTCGTAACAATTTTAAAACGACATTTTTATCATATCATAAACTGATCATAATTCTACTTAAAGTTATCCATTACGTTGATTTTTCGGAATATTGTCGCTAGAGCCTGATTTAGAATTTTTTGAGTCCCGGGAGAAAAGAAGAAAAAAAATCGCCCTACTATTACGAATTGTAACATAAATTATAATTAGTAAATCTAATAACCAGCCAATAGCTAATAGTAAATTAATTAATATTCGGATTTAGGTATTATAGGGTGTAATTAGAATTAAAAGAACAATTAAATCCAGCAGGTGGGCCTCCGGCCCGCACGGGCCCTAGACAAATACCCATAATGTCCTCGCCTAAATAGGGCCCGGGTTGTCGCCACACCGCGAATAAATTATCAAAATATATCGTTATAAAACCAATGTTCGTTTAGAATCTCAAAAGAGAAATGACGTCGGTGAATTTTACGACTTTTGTCATACTTTCAATCTCTTAAAAAAAAAAAAACCGCAACAAAATTCGTACGTTTATTTTTCATCAAAAACAATAATAGAAAAACACCACAAAAACGACGTTTTCCCGACGTTAATTTCGGATTGTTTCTAATTGTTATGAAAAGTTCAAGAAAAATCGAAAAACATTCGCTACCGGACACCAACCAAGGATCGAGGAGATTTTTCGTTGAAAAGTCATTTACGGACGGACAAAAACTCTAATAAATTGTTCTCGTCGTTCGGAATCTATAAAAACAAATTTAAAAAAATAATAATAACAATAATAGTAATAATAGTTACTCCGGGAACGTACGTTTTACAAATCGATTACGTAAAATATATACGTAAAAAAAAAAAATAATAATTTTTTTTTTTTTTAACTTTATTTTAAAACATACAATCTGTAATTTAAATTTACATTAAGCATGTGTGCGGAAATACATTAATTGGCACGTAACGCGTGAAAAAAGAAGCCACCCCCCCAATAGCGAGACTTTATAACAGAAGTTTGTTATAGCATTTTTTATATTTATTATATATATTTTTTTCTTCTTTTTAATTTCTAATTATGATTTAGATCGCGACACCATCTTTTTTTTAGCCTACAAGGAGGATTTCCAGAAATGGAGACGGAATTTAGTGCTGATATTAGGGGATTAGGGTGGTTGGTTAGTCGTGAACGAAATCGTTTATATTTCGTATCTTTGCAATTTCGTCTACTTTGTTAACTCTTAGTTCGGTATGTAGAGTGTGATTTGAAGCATAGAATGGTGCATTTGTAATTATGCGAAGAGTTATGGGTTGAAAAGTTTGAATTTTATTCATATTGGTTTTTTTGGCAGCTCCCTCTCCATAACTGGACGCCGTAAGTCCAAATAGGCATCAATAGGGTTTTATATAAAAGTAGTTTGGTTTTAACGTTGAGTTTTGAGTGTTTGCCGATTAAGTAGGAGAGAGATTTTCGTTTAAGAGAATTCGTTTGGTTTTAATGTGGCCTGCCCAGGTTAGACGTTGGTCCAGTATTAAGCCTAATTATCGAGAGCTAGTAACTTTTGGGACGATAAGATTATTTAAAGCGATAGACGGTACAATTCCTTGTTTTAAGGTAAATGTTAAATGAGACGATTGAGAGTGATTGATTTTTATTTTCCGTTTCGTGTACCAGGACGACATGAGGTCTAAATGAGCCTGTAGGTTATAAGTTAGGTTATAGTTTTGTCGTCCGCGAAATCCGCAAATAGATGTGTGGCGAGTCGTCGGTTGGTGTGCCGAGTATAGATTGAACAAAACACGAGAAGAAATGGCACCTTGGTGGACCCCTGAAAATAAATAACAATAACGGAATCCTCCGACAGTCGACAATCGTCACATCGATTATTATTGGCGGGTTTGCGCAAATTTAATGCTATGTAACAGCGGATTATGCCGGCATACGCAATACGCCGCACATTACGTTAATACAATTATTGTGTCTGTCGGCAATGAAACGCATTATTCCGCAGATCATCGGTTCGTCAAAAAACGGGATTAAATTCGAATAGCGCAAGGTACTGTAATTAATTCACTGCGTAATACCGTAGATAGTAGTAGTAGTAGTAGTAGTAGTAGGTGTATCGCCACGACAGGCTGGCTGGACGATTTTAATCAATCAAACAACGTAGTCCGATAATAGTCGACAATAGTCGAGAATAAAGCCGGACAACATCGGCACCGAGGGACGGGCCACGGCCGTGTCGGCGACGGGATGTCGTCGAGGACAATGTATAAAAAAACTATAATATATTATTGAATTTATTTGAATGCCGAAACCGACGACGAACCGTCACGGTTCTTAGCTCAAAGAAAACCCCGGTAAGGTTGTGTAGTATTAGTCGTGGTTTTTTTTTTTTTCGTGTACCGTTGAGAATTTAGAAAAATTATTTAGATAAAATCCAGCCGGGCGCCCAACTTATGATCGTTTAAATCGTTTTTTTTTTTTTGCGAATTTATATTTTAGTTTCTTCAGATATTTGTAACATTTTAAACGGCTTATTTTTAAATCAAATTGAAATATTCTAGTTAACATTGTTGTGCAAGACGAAACGAAGAGAATGTGGAATTAAATAAATTGACGATATTCAATCTTGTAATTTCTATACGAAATGGTTCACGTTATATTGAACTTTTCATTGTTTTTTTTGATTATTATTATTTTTTTAATGTTTGTCGATTTATGGCCATTTCAGTTACACGGCCAAAATAACTAATTTTATTACAAACTGTAGACGAAAAACGTTTCTACGACACACGGTCGTTGTTGTAATTAAATTCACGGCCACAGTGTCTACGCCTGAATCAATTTTTATACAAAATACGGTAGACAGACAGTCCAAGGCGGAACATTTAATCGTTTAAAGTTAAAAATGAAGTTAAACCATTCAGTTAATTGACTAGTTACTTGTCTACACGATTGACTTTTAACTCATTCAGTTTATACATTTTCGTACTTCACGTGCTAGGTTAACTATGTGTATTTTAAGTCAAGTTAAATTTTGGTCGAAGGCAAATGCTCATATAGTTTTATATTTTATTTCCTATTTGATAAATCCACAATTTTTAGTAATATGCGGAATAGAATATTTTCCGTTATTGCATTATTAGTAAATCACAAAACGATTAGCGGAAACAAATATAAAATAGGGCGTAGGATAGAATGGAAAGCTATGGATTTATTTTTATTTTTAAATCGGTCAAATCCAGGAGGTGGCCATAATTCAATTTATACGAAGCAGGCGAGCGTCATACAGTAAACTTATATGAAAAAAAAAAAAAACTCTTGTTAGGATATGTTATGTTTGTTAGACTGTAAATCGACTGAAATGTTCAAGGATTTTTAATAGTTGGACGTCGAAAAATGAACAGAAATTGGATGACCAGAAGGTGAGAGACCACCCAAGTCTCATTTCTATTGAGATATTTTAATATCTTTGACAAGCCAATGTAACCTTTTTTTTTTAAAAAATTTTTTTTTGAACTACATTTTAAGTTGTCTGGAAAATTAAGTGAAGTTAAGTTGAAAGTTAACTCCGTATTAGCTTAACTTAAAGAGTTATATAAAAAAAAAACCTCTACCCAGCCTTAGATTAGTACCACTATACACGTTCTTATAAATTATGATCTGTAAAACGGTCCCAGTCCTTTCATGGCTGAAACGTGTAGTTTTAAAGTAGTTTTTTTTTTATTATTATTATTGATTCTTATTTGTTTTACCATATAAATTGAACATCGCCGGGCGATGACAGCTCGGGAAACGAGCGAAATTTGGTTAAACACGTTTTGATCGATTTAAATTGAAAATTATATTAATCTGTAACAACGAAATAAATTTTCGTAACAACTGTCAGTTTATTCGTTACAAATTGTTTAGCGTTTTCTTTTCTATCGTTTTTTTTTTTTTTTTTTTTTGAGGCAAACAAATTTGATCCTAATAAAACGGAATGCAGTACGCGAAACACCGTGATTTGTACGATTTTCATTAAAATTCACATTTTTGAAAAAAAAACAAATAAATTACGACTTCTGGATTTATCGACGTATAAAAAAAAATGTACATTTTAATACGTATATATAACCCAAGTAGGATTTCCGCAGACGCACTCGGAGGATTTACCGCGGTCGTAATGCTACCCCTCGCCTGCCACCGCACCGCCACCGCCGTAGGCCCGGCCCAGGTGATCTCGGGAAACCCCCCGGACAAAACGACCGGAGGAAAAACCGCGGCGGCCACGAGGTCGAATTCCCGGGGGGTAGTCTCGGCGACCCGTCTGTAATGCAAAACATTATCGTGCGTACTGCCCGCCGGCGGTCACGAGTCTTCGGGAGCAGACTCGGGCCGTCGGACTCGGGATTTCGCGTGCGGGTGCACCCGGGAAAGCGGAGCGGTGTAAACCGCTGACCTAGTTGCAAACGGAAAAAAAAAAAAAACCCCCCGCTTAACCGAGCGGCTCGTCCGAAACTTTCGTAATAATATAATATAATATAATATATATTTGCATCGCATAGTCGGTCAAGAATGTTTGTCGAAACGTTTGTCGTACGGCCAGTGTGCACGGGGGAACGCAGAAAAACAATTTCCGGTGGACGGAGAGGAGGCTTGAACAAAACGTAAAATGTCCACGAATACCGTGGTTTTCTACACTTTGTACGTACGCGTAATAATACATTTATAATTTAATAGTTCTGCAAGTCACACGGGAAACGTCGAAACAACTATCAAAGTCAAGTCAATAATTAATTTTCGAAATTTTTCCTGATATTTCCGTGCGGGAGGTGAACTCTTAACAATCCGGGGAAATTCTATCGGGGCGAATCTAGATAAACCCGTCGTATTCCGCCTACTGGTTATCTAATCTTCTGAGATTATTATTTGAATATAATATTCGCGTTATCCGTCGTGTGCGCCCGGACGATTTGATATTATTTTTGAATTTTGACGTGTAGGGTATCCAGGAGGCATTTATCATATCCTCCGCGTCTCGACACGCGCGCCTAAACGAATACAATTATTATTTGCCCGCTGCAATTTGATACGTTTTCGTTTGGTTCGTCGACATTTCCCGCGTACTGCGCCGTTTTGTTTCGATAGTTTCCAATCAAATTTCGATTTTTTTTTTTTTCCCCTCTCCAGAGCCGAGAGTACCCGGGACACCGCCGCCACCGCCACCGACCTCTACCGCACCGAGAAATGACACGCGTAATGGCGCTCGCAGGGCGGGCACACGCGCGTACAGGCCAGGGAAATAATTCCGTACTATTATTGTAATAATAGTAATAATAATATGTGTGGCATAAAAAATTTAAAAAAAAAAATGCACGCGAATCCGGCCGTCATCGGAACGTGTGTTACACGTAAAAAAGTTTCGCCCGTGTGCCGATTATAATAACGTCACGCGCCGTGTGGGCTTTAACCGGGACGCCCGGTTAAAAAAACGTTATACATGTTTACCAACACGAAAGTAAAACCGTTAAAAATCCGCATTGTGCTTATGCATAAAAAAAAAAAAAAAATAGTTAGGTTAGGTAGCACGACGGCGTTAAATGATAGTATACGGGGTCTGTTCAAAAAGTACCGGGACAAATGTTATTACGGATAATCTACACACGATAACGTTTGTCAAATTCCAAATAGATGTATTCCACGCGAATAAGTGGACAATTTCAACAAAAAAAAAAAAAAAACCCGGGAGTCGCCATCTCATCTCAGTTTAATATTACACGTGAATAAAAAATCCAGAAAGGTTTTTTCGGTCGCCGTTTTCGACGTGACGGAATCTAACGAACAACGCGTGTGCATCGAGATTTTCTTGAAACTTGGTAAAAATGATGCAACGGAAACGTACGGAAACGATTAAAACCGCTTTTGGGGATGATTCATTAAGAAGTGGTCCCGTGACTTTTGAATGTTTAAAACGTTTCAAGGAGACAGTCGGCGGTTAACTGAAGACGATCCACGTTCTGGAAGACCGTCGACGTCATCCAGAAACGATGGTGTGGCGACGATTTGCTAAAAAAAAAAATGCAAAATTGTCGCCGATTAGTCGTTCGTCAGTTAACAAAGCGAATCACAATTGAGTCTTGTCGTGAAATTTTACAGGAAAATGTACAGATGAGAAGGGTCGCACTGCCGACCTGCAATTCGTTCTGCGAAAAAAACCGCTGTGGTCCCGCGGACTTTCCATATTCTCTTGATCAGACCCCATGTGATTTTTTTCCATTCTCAAGACTGAAATCTGTCCCCTAAAGGACAACGATTTCAAGATGTAGAGGAAATTTAAGCGAACGCGACAACAAAACGCATAGCTTTAACTTCGGAACAGTTCCAAAGGACTTTTGAAAAATGGCAGTGATCGCCGGGATCACTGCATATCGTCCGGAGGAGAGTATTTCGAAGGAGTTATCTTTAAACAATATGTAACTTCGTTTTTGTAATTATTAAATATAAAATACTGGTACTTTTTGAACAGGCCACGTATGTATAGTAAACCCTAACCTACAACTGCAGCGTTGAGATTTACCCAGACGAATTTGCCCTAGATAGTATTTGTTTTGTCTTTTGTATTATCTAAATGGAAATATTAACATTTATCTGAGAAATATCTACAATAAAAAAAAAAAATAAAAAAATAATCTTTTTAATAATTAGTCTAGGAAAAATATACTTTAGATGAAAACGAATAAAATAATGCATTCCTCGCTGCGCTCAGATTCTACGAATGTTTTATCTGTAGTAGGAAATATAAGTAAAAGAAAATCTGTACTCTTAGTTAAAAACTCGGATTTACTATCTAACCGTTGACGTTTTTATCTCCCTGCTGTCAACGGTAAACAATCTAGAAAATATAAATAAATATATATATTGTTATCTAGATAAATTTCATTAATCTATAATTGATAATTTAATTTTTTTTTTTTTTATTTCTATAGGCATCTAGACGAATTTGGAGCAATTATCTTATTTTTTTTTTTTTTTAATCTTTATCTTGATAATTTTTTCTTATCCGCGTCTTTACAGTGTGGCCAAGCGATACGTTTAAAATAAATTTTATCGATTTGATATGTATCGCGTGTGTTGCGTGATCCGAGAAAATAATATATTGTTAATTAAAAACACGAAATCGCCGTCGACGTGAAATATGTATTTCGTAAAAAAAGCAAATATTTCTAACCGTTTAAATCGATAATTACACTAACCTTCTGAAATCTAACCTAATTATGTAAATCTACCTATAGTGTGTATCGGTATAAAGGGAAAATATTTCTTCTTTTTAATATTGTTATGTAAATTTCAATATTATGTTACCTATACCGAATAATAGAATACAGTTTCGTATAGAGCGTTTAATAATGCGTGTGCTCTGATTTTTTTCACGACTGGTTTTTTTTTTTTTTTTTTTTTTGCGTTGGCACGTCCTACCTATTCGGCCAGTGTAAATTAATACTATTTTTTTTTTTTTTTTTAATTCTGTGCGTAGCCAAGAATCGTGTCGGTTGTTCTACGATGTGTGGTTTTATTTAATTTTTTTTTTTTTTTCTATTTTTCTGCCCGTTAACAACTTTTCTATTTGGAAATCTCGCTCCGATTATCGAGTGTAGCATCTCGTCGGAAAGCATTTTGGATATATTTTTTTTTTTTTTTTTTTTTTGGTGACTTTCGTCGTAGTTTTCTTAAAAATCGGGAAAACCGGGTAAATTATCCGTAGATAATATTACCGATACCTTCGCGACTTGCCTCCTACAACGGCCGTTCGCTCTAGTTTTTAGTTTTAACCGTGTTAAATTTGTTCACAGTGTACCGATCGAGGATGAAAAAACAATATCGCGCGCGGAAAAACAATAATAGCACGTACCGACCGGCGTGGAGTTTTTAAATAAATATTGTATATTGTTTCGTTCTTGTGCGTCGAAACCATTAATGGATTCACGAAAATAATTACATTATGAAACCGAAATATTGTATACCGGATTCTACTATTAATACATTGACTTTTTTTATATATATATACCTATAACTATATTGTATCGATTCGGTAAACACGACTATACAACACGACCGTACGGTAACAGGTATGGATTTTAAGTGCTTGTTTCACGACGGAACAACGACCGAATCGTATTAGAATGGCTCCGGGGGGTTAAGTTCGGTTAGGTTCACCGGTTTTCGTCTCTGCGCTCAATCGATAAAACCCACCCGACGCGACGGTTAAAAAATCAAAAAAAAAAAAAAAACCAACACCAACAAATATTTCCGTCTTACTTTTCTCTTCCTCTGTCTCTCTCTCTCTCTCTCTTTCTCTCCATAACAATCGCGACGGATTCCGTATTAATTTGCATTGACCTCTCCACTGCCCGCCCATTCCGCACGACCGGCGGTCGCGTTACCCACTACTGTTTAAGTACAACAAAGTTAATAATAATAATAAAAAAAAAAAAAATTCCAAATTTCCGACTTCTGAATTATCGAAACCTGAATTTCCGATAGGCTCGTGTTTATTATTCGACCTAATACGTACGCAACGCAACTATCGGAAACGGTCCCGAACCGGATATTTTTATGGGCATTTTAATGCATTCCGATCGTATAACTTTTAGCGTTCATATATATTATTATGTCGTTTTCGTAATTATAGTAATAACGATATCGAGTAGTAAATTTTAGTTGTTTTTTTTTTCTTCGTTTTTATTACTATCCCCAATGCCGTATATAAAAATTAATTAATTTTTAATTCAAATATATATATATATATATTTATTAATAAACGGTTATAAAAATAAAAAATCGGGTGACTACCTACATTTTTTTTTTTTTTTTTTTTGTAAGAACATAACTTAGGCGGGGCTCAGTAAAATTGTCCACGTAAAAATATGACCACGAAAAAGTAACGCCCAGTGAACAAATTTCCAGCCGAAATATTATTTAATTCTTTAATAAATATTATTACATTTATTCGTCGGTATTGGTGGTTGGCTTCTAGTGTTGAGCATTATCCAGATAAACAATAAAAAAAAACAATCTGCTTATATCTTATCTAGAATCTAGATATTTAACAAAATCGAATGTCTGACGAATTTCCCTTAGACGAATAATTGTATTATCTAAACTAATTTATCTAGTATATTTATTTTGTAAGTATCTAGCAATATTAATTTTTTCGAAAAATAGAACATGAAAGTGAAAAACTTAGTTTTACTTCTTCTTGTGGTACATATACAAGAATATGTTGATCGTTGGTCATGTGATAGCGAAAACGTCAAGATTGACGGTTCGAATGTTATTTTTGAAAACATTAATCTTGTTCAAAATCGATTTTGTATATATATATATATATATATGTATATATTTAAATAATTCAAAAAAATAGATTTTTATCTTTTATCTTTATCTGGATTATTTGGATAATTTGATTTTGATCTATCTTTTATCTGTGTCTAGCATAGGCGGATGTTTGATCACAACTGTAGGGGGGGGGGACCTGTAAATTAGGTGACCTGAAAAATCTAAATTTTGGGTTAACGATAGTTAACCAGCATTTAATAAGAATGGACTTGTCGGCCTATATTCAACGTTGGAAAACGCTGAGCATTATACGCAGATCTCGGTGATTTTAAGTAGTACTGAACACTTATCCACACCAATCCGGATTGATCAAGGTAATCTAGAAATAATGTTATCGATCCGGACTATTATTATCATGTAATTAAATTTAGAACACAGATTAAATTCAATTGATTGTTGCAAAAAAAAAAAAATGTAAAAATTATTCTTATATAACACTATACAACACCGGCTACACTGGCAATTTGTTAATATATTTATTAATATTTATGGAAAAAAAAAAAAAAAATGAACGATAGAATATGATAGCAAAGTCTTGCGGTGTTTATGTGTACTTGTGTTTCCTTGGAGTAGACGATAGACAATAGACATTATTGACTTAAAAATTAAATTGTACAGTTACTCGTTACTTGTATTATTAATATTTGTATACTATTATTGCCTAATCGCATAATATTCAATACGGATTACGAATTGGCCACAACACTACTGTTCAGCGGTTTGTTCTGTCCTGAACGACGAGGACGATGAGGTCGTCGGGATCACGACACCCGAATAACATCACTGTGCGTAGTTCTCGAACACGGCTTGTCGTTTCCGCCCGACATTTGATACCGGTTGTCAGAAAAATATTTCAAACCAATCCGCTGTTTTCTCTACAAAAATATGGATCCCGCCGAATACCTACTATTAGCCACAGCGAGACTAGAAACATTAAAAAATTATTAAAAACCGGTTCGTTATTTGTATTATAGTTCCGATCGCGTGAGGTGTACAATAATAATAATATTCGAGAAACAGTCTCGGGGGAAAAAAAAAAAAAAAAAAGAAAGATTTTTAACACGTCAATACTGGTTTATTGAAGTACCTTTCCTCTTATAGGATGAAACTTATTTTTTATACCTATAAAAATAGTTTTTTCGACGAACTGTTTTGAATTAAAAATATAATGATCGGTATAATATTCTAATATTCGGTCTTTTAAAACATATTCTCGTTTTAGACCTATAACTACGCTTATGTCCATAGTCCTTAAAATTATTTGGCCGTCACGGAAACCTGAAAAAAAAACTACTTGGAAAATATCAAACAAATCTCAAAATATCCTAAAAAAATCCACAAAAAGCCTACCTAACGTGTATCGGTCGTTATCAGCCCGATAACTCCATATCTGGATCATATCGACGAGTAAAACATTTCGAGATAGAACCCATGTTTCACTGATAATATAAACTTTTCAAAAAAAAGTCCGATATAGAGGGGTACCTAAAAATTGCTGAAATAACAAAAAAATGTCAAGAAATGTAATCGAATTTCTATATTACGACCAAACGAATAACCTACCGTTATTGGACCGATTGGGAAAAACAATAAAAATCAAACGCCTACAATCGCATCCGGAATGACTGCGACGAGGGAAAAACTGTACAACGCGGTGAGAAAATGATAAATATTTTTACATTTTATAATATTGTTATGTTACAACAGGGAAATTTTATAAATAGAAAACCGATTTTGTTATAACCGATTTCCACTGTATTGATATAGTGTCTTATAAAAACAGTGTCAATATAATAAACAGACACTATACATTATAAATGAATCATTTTATTTTTTTTTTTTTTTGTTTTTATTTTTATGTGCAGAATTTATTGAGGCGTAACGTGTAAAAAATGTGCATTTCAATCAAATTATAAAAAAAAAAAATATATATATATATATATAAAAAATACTGAATATTATTGATGTTTTTTCTTGGATCAAATAGTATAATGTAGCGTTGCTATTTTTTTGAGTGCACTTGTTCGTTTCGATTCGCAGTACAACCGTTCCGTTTCACACGTCGCGTGTAAATCAAATTTTTTATCTTTTAAATTTCAACGAACTCCAGTCTGGTCTTCTGCATAATATTATCGTACGTATTTTTCCTTTATCCATAACGATATTTACATGTATTTTTTTTTTTTTTCCATTTTACAACAAAAATATTTTACAAAAAAAAACCCGCCATACACAATTTTGGTTCGTATGCCGAAACTCAGAAATCAACATAACTTAACAGTAAGGATTTCGGAAAAACTACTGAAAATTAAGAAGAAAAATAAAACGTGCAAATAAAGTATCACCGAATAATCCGCATCTTTTTATGTGTGATGCGTGCGAATTCAGAGCATTTTCATTTTTGACTTATCGAAAAGAGGGTTTTCGAGATAAAAAAAAAAAAAAAAAAAAAAAACTCTAAAAATGGATCTAAGGCGCGAACAACAAAACGTTTCAATTGAAGTAACGCCGGCCGGAAATTGTGCGTCTTTATTGTAAGTACTACGCGAAAAAATCGGATCATTTTTTACTAAACGCAAAAGTATTTTCCGAGAGACAAAAAACAAACTCAGTAAAACTAATAACTACTTCGCTACACTCGGGGGAAAAAAAAAAAAACATTGAAAAAATAACATATACGATCTTCAACAATCTCGTACATTGAAAAGTCGAAGAGTTTGACATTATTTTTGCTACAACACTATAAAAAAATGTGATCCAATACCTAGCGTACTTTTAATATAGATATAGCATTATTACTATTTTTTTTATTTATTTTTTTTTATCGCTCAATATTATAGATATATGCGGTGAAATAAATTTTTTATTTTTTTAAATCTTAAACCACGGTCCGGCCGTGTTTAAGGAATCATCCTATTTCCGACAAAAAAAAAGTTGTTCAAAATCGTTATCCCTGGGAGTTTCTACACGAGAGTTTTCCCGTAAAGCGTGTTTTTGAGCAAATAAACAACAATTTATCCCCTAAGGACGTTTTTTTTTTTTTTTTTAAATATAAAACGAGAAGTGTTGAAAAAGTTTCGGGACTGCACGGAATTGCGCGTCAACGGAGCGTCATAGAATGGTACGAATGGCACCGCCGGTTTACTTGAAACTTCCCGTGCATGTCGGTTTTTATAGATTCTCTTCTATAATCTCTTTTGATTCGATGTAAAAGATGGTGTTCTTTTTTTCTTGTTTTTTTTTTTTTTTTTTGTAGAACACCTTTTTCGCGTTTAACGGTTTCGGGATGAATTGAAAAGAAAAGCAATCGACAAACTGTCATTTGTGGGTGGTCGGAGGAAAGGGTAGATTGTATTTTGTCTTCCATTTTGACGAGCGAAATGAAATGTCGTGTTTTTCCGTCAACAAAGGTAAGAGACCAAGAGAATTGATCACAGCGGCCAAGTCAAAAAATTCTCCACATCCCACTACCATCTCCAAAATAAAGCGATTCAAACGGTCTGGGAACATTTTGAACACATTTCGTAAAATCTAAAGTGTTTAACGCGTTGTGCCGATTATATTTGTTGTTCTGCACTCGGTATTTATCCGTCAAGCAATGAATAACATAGTTATGTTACTGTACAGCCAATCATACACCATTTTGAAAATTTAAGTGGATTATATATGTGTTTTTTTTTTTTTTTTGCACGCGCCCGTGAATTTTTTATTTTTATTTTGCAATGTTTTTCAGTAATTTGGTGTATTCCAAAATGTAGCACTTAGTTTTTAATCTCAAGATTGCCGATTAAACGCTTTAATGGTATTAACATATAATTAACTTTCTAGAAAATTAGAGAGGAAACAGACAGTAGGAATTAACGGCTTTCCGTCTGCGACTAAACAAAACGTCGGTTCTTTAAATTTAATTCGGGAAAATACCTTACACGATCGTTAAATCCCATTGCGGGCATACTTGTAGTACCGAAACGGTAATGTTAATATTATTATAGGGAAACGTGTAGAATACGCTAAAATATGTAATTTGGTTTTCGAATCTTAAATTCGCTAGAAACAATTTGTTGAAAAAACGAAAACGGAATACTTGAGAAACAAACAAAAACGAAAATACATAAAAAAAAATCCATCACTAAAGATGATTGTTTTTTTTTTTTTTTTTTTTTTATTTTTTTTTATGAAAATTATTTAAATTATTTGAATATTTCGTTATAAAGTTATTTATTTTTGATTTTTTTTTTTTTTTTTTATTAGGAGGAATAACTTGTTTTTTTATTTTTATCACAAAATATTACTGTAAAGTATTTAAGAATAGTGGTTGAAAAAAATAGGAATTGTTTTCATTTCAATATTATTCGTTTAATTCGGCGCAATTAAAAAAATTTGCACCGTTGTTCGAATCGGTAATACGAACCGAGATCAAAATATAACGACCGCGGCGGCGAATTCGTTTCCAAACGAACTAAAATAGATTTTTTTTTATTATTATTAATTTGCGGGTACACGTTGTTAGCGATAAGTGAAAACTATTATATAACGATCATAACTAGGTCAGAATATATATTTATATGCATTTGCATATTTATATTGGTCGGTCAAAAAGATTACTAGTTTTTTTTATATATATGTGTGTGTTCGCAATATAGTTTTACATATTTTCATTGGAATTTTTAGTGCAGTTTTTAGGCGTTTGTACGTTTCCAGAACGTATTTCAAGGGTATACTTTGTTAACATTTACGGCCCATCTGCATACATATTATATTTAACAAGTTTCTAGGGCGTAACAAATCGAAAAGTAAAAAAAAAAAAGTATATAAAAATCCGTACAGCGTTGGCCGACAAACGTTTCGTCTCGAGTCCGAGACATTTCACACTGTGCGACGTAAAGAGTAACGCGCGCGCGTGACTTTTTTTTTTTTTTTTGTTTCGTTTTCGAAATGCCGGAAACGGTCCTACGTCGAAAAGGTGACGGCGAGTACAAGTCACCGTTGTTGGGTTGGTGAAAAACAAAAAAAAAAAAACAAAAAAAATCAATCCGAAAATGCCCCTTATTCGCGGCACGAGACCTTTATCGTCGGGGTTTTTTTTTCTTTTCGGTACATTTCTCGTACCTCCTCGTACAGCGGAAGAAATATTATATATTCTCGTCCGCCGGATTTCCGTTACTAAAGAGAAAAAAAAAATTAGTCGTTTCGCCGCAACACTATTATAATTTATAACTATTATTACGCTCGCGTTTATATATTTATAAATATTATATATATATATATATATCATTAATATTTTGAGAAATTTTTTTTTTTTTTTTCCTCTCCTTTCTACAATATATAAGAATAAACGGCTTTTATTTAAATTTATAATTATACGTTCGACCCATAACCTATAATATTATACACAAAAGTTAAACAGTCTATACCTACCTATACTGTTGTATTACCACTATGTACACGTATAAATATAATTTAGACTCGCCAATTACTCGCCTGTTGCGGTACGGCGGCACCAACGCGCAATAATAATGGTTTTTTTTTTCTTTCTTCTTTATCGAACACACACACACACACACATATATATATACTCGTATTATATTCTACTAATACTTAAAAAAAAAAAAAAAAAAAAAATCAGCGATAATAAAAATAATTATACATTTGACGAGGTTTTGTAATATATATATATATATATATAGATATACTACGCGCGGTACATCATCTTTGTTATTAACCCGGCATTATTTTTTTTTTTTTTTTTTTTAAAAACTTATATATACTTCCCACATAATAAATTTAAATTACAGTCGGTCCCGCGCACGTAGAAATCGTCCGTTCTCGTTCGCTACATATATATATATATATTTTTTTTTTTTTTTTATGCGCATATATGTACGTCCGAAACTATTATAGTCGAAATATTATACGCGTATGGATACCGATTACATAACGAAAATATGTATTAATCGATAAAACGTCGAAATTTAATAAAAAAAAAAAAAAAAAAAATCTTCGTGAATTTACCACAAACGATTTTCGTCGACGTGAAACATCGGGATATACTCGAAATTCGGAAACAATGCGAATACAATCGGAGAGATAAAATTATTTTCTTATTTTTCCCCCCCCCCATTTACAAGGACCGCAAAACAATATGCAGTTTTGAATTAATATTATCCGGACAAATTTATCTAAATGCGTTTTTCGATCGATTTTTACATGAATATTTATCTTAGATTAAAATGTCACTTGTCTACGGATAAATTGTTCTATAAAAATGTAGTTTCCATTAAAAAAAACGTCAACATTTATAATTCAATTTTATCCTGAATATAAAATTATTCCTTGAAGTGAACAAAGGGGGGGTGGGGGGGTGGAGGTGGTGGTTTGCCGGCGTACAAGCCTAGATCCCCCGCTATTCCGGTTATTACGAATTACGTATATATAAAAAAAAAAAAAAAAAAAGAGTTAACATTTATATTTATATGTAGTACGAAAGAATATTAATATTACTATTAGAACCCTTTTTATTATACGAGCTGAAAAAAAGTGATTTTTCAATGAAGCCACCTATAAAACTGTCGGTCTCGTTCGAATAAATATTATATTAGTTATTCGGAATAAATACTCTGTCAATATCGAGGAAAACGCGACACCGCAAGAATAAATATAAAAAATGTAAAAAAAAAAACAAGGGGTTTTTTTTTTTCGGTACCCATCTGCGTATAATAATATATTTTAATTTTATTCTATAACGAAAAAAAAAAAGAAAAAAACTTTTCCTAAACGATAATCCCGAATAACTTTAAAAGAAAAATACAATTTTGTTATTATTATTTTGTTACTCGCCGGGCAATAATATACGGCGATCTTTAAAAGGAAAAAAAAAAAATAATAATAATCGATTCGATCGATACTATTCTATTATTATATTATTATTCCGTCGTCGGTCGTCGTCCGGACGGACGTTGAATTTATACTTTTGTTTTCACGCCGCTTGTGATCTGGGTCGTAAAACGCCATTTTTAAAACATTTTATTATTTTTTTTTATTTTTTAGTAATTTAGTGTTTACGCCGCGTAATATTGATGGCGGCAAACGAACGAGTCCACGTAATATATAAATATTTACGGAAGAGGTGAGCTCTGCATTTATCGACGACAGAATTACCGCGATAATAATGGATTAAAACCAATGTTTTTTTTTTTTATATATATATATATATATATATATACATTGTATAAGCGAGCGAAATTTATAAAAAAAAAAAAAAAAACACTCTGCGGTATACATATATATATATATATATATATGTAAATTAAAAACAAAAAAAAAAAAATAAAACCGATCGCCGAAGCGTGTACAAAATGTTTAACATGACCCGGAGCGACACCGCGGTTAAAAAATTCGATCGGAAAGCGTATTTTTACGCGCAGAAGTCCGCGGACTGTATATTATTATAAAATAATATTATATTCTAAAATTGAAAACGGTTCTCGAAAATGAACGCAATGAATGAAATGCATAATACATGAATGCATCGTATTACAATATAGGCGTGCGCTCGTGCCGTAAAAAAAGGACCGCGGGATAACTTTTTTCGTTGGTAATTTTTTCTCATTGGGTATTATCGCTAAAAAAAAAAAAAAAAAATGCCAATGAAAAATGACGATATATTATTAGGCGTCGTGTTCAAACCGTAATACGGGCGCTCAATCGACCGCAATTGTAACAATCCGGACTAATATTATTATAAAATTCGTCTTGTTGATAAAAAAAAATGTTAATCGTTCGTTGCGGACGATATGGCAAACAACAAAAAAATCGTTCGTAAAATTGTGATGGAAAATTGAATGCGAATTAATCATAAAAGTCTCGTGGTGCGATTATAAGACTCGGCGATTTTTTTTATCCAGAGAATATTGAATAGTTAAATAAGAATAGTTCTTTAGGACGTTGTGCTCTGCCGAACAATATTCAAAAACGGACTACTTGTACACTTCGGTCTTCCCAACGTGCCCGTCGAATTGGTAAAAATGAAAACATTTTTTTTAAAAAAAACCCCGGCCTACCCATACCCTTGAACACGATTGAACGCCGATGATAGGCGATATTTCATTAAGTAAACGAGGGTTTAGCGAATAATCATTTTTTTTTTTTTTTTTTGTTATTATATAAAAACTTACAATATTGTGTTGGGCGGCGAATGCGGTGGTGGCGTCGTGTTCTCGTTAAACGCGGTTTTTTTTTTTTTTTTTTGTTTATCGTATTTTACGACGGTAGTAGTAAAAAGTACACCCGATTGAATTATTAACAAAAATAAAAACGATAGAAAAATATTGTTGTTCTAAAACCGGCCGCGTAAAACCGAATCGAATAGAATTACGGTCGATTGGCGGCGGCGGCGGCGGCGGCGTACCGCGTGGCTCGCCCGTAAATAATTTTTATGATAAACGAGACAAATTATTTTTATTGGGTACAGACACCTCGGCGATTGCGTTTGTACGTGCACTTGTATACACCCGTCTATAAAATATCATTTGACCGACGACCGACGATAATAAACCGATACTCCATGATAATAGGTCTATTTACCGGATACGTTCGAAACGGATTAACAACCGAGTTAGGTTTTACGGCCACGGCCAGCGCCCGGCGGCGCACGCGTAAAGAGCAAATCTGCCGGTGCCTAACCTAACCCAACCCGACCCGACCAACGTGCCCGGGACATTTTGCTCAGAACGGCTCGGAACGGATTACGCGAAAACAAAACGGAACAAGACAATACAAATACGTATTAATCTGGGGTAACGTTTTCGTTGCCAGTCGTAGAAGAAAAAAAAAATGACTTCTGATTATGTGTTGTTACGCCGCCTTTGTGGCATGTCTTGTTAAATAACGAAATAAATTACAATAAAAAAAAAAAAAAACACATCAAATTTGGGTATACGAAATTAAACGTACAGAAAAATATTATAATTTTCAATGTTTTGGCTGAAAACGAGTGGAAATTTAGAAATTTCACCCGATTTTGTATATTCCGTAATTTTATTATATTCTATTTGAGTCGGAACTCGAAAGGACGAGAAAAGAAAAATGCAAACAAATAGATTTCTTTTCTTTTTTTTTATTTATACCGTCACTCGGTGGAAAACAATCATAGGTAGAGGCAATCGGCGGATAGCGTCACCAGCAAAATGATAACGAAAACCATTTCAACATAAATATTTAATAGAAAAAAAAAAATATATATATATAATTTTGAAAATCATTTATAACGCATTCATTTTCGTTTTTCCATCGATTTAAAGTGTAAGCCGTGCTTACAGTGCTTACATGCACGCTACGCTATTGAGATACAGGTAGGGATGTCAGTCGGTTTTATACACACGGTAAAATATTATTTTATACGGACGGTATAAAAAAAAAAAAATGAATTCTTGTTATAAAAATTATTATTATTAGTTGCGCGCGACGCGGCTACACTGTCAGGTGCATCTTTAGAGATTAAATCATTTAGTTTATATTGCTTTTATCCCTCTTTTACTGAATTACTGATATGAAATATAAGCGAGTACTTACAAGATGTACAAAAAAAAAAAAAAAAAGGAAAAAGAAAAAAAGTGGGACCAAAACATTAATAGATATATGCACACGCTAGTTGGCAGGTCAATAAATTCGCTGAAATATTCTAATTTATGTCAAAGTTTACCGCATCGGGCGAGATAATAGATTTACCTATGTGAACTGTAACAACGTTCTACTAAATTAAAACAATTGCCGGTCACTTAGGATTGGTACCATGGCATTAAACGTCTAGAAAATAATTCTCCTGATCTACAAAACGCTTCTCAAACCCATACGGACTCCAACTTTGGGGCAACGCTAAAAATACGAACGTACTAAAAATACAAAACATCGCTCTCCGAAAAATATTGAACGCCCCACCCTACGTGTCTAATCGCACCACTCATACTGACACCAAACTCAAAACAATTAAAGACGAAGGGAAAACTTTTTTTTATAAAAGATTCCGTTCCAAACTTAACAATCGCCCCAACGAACCCGTAAAAAACTTGGCTACTCCCACCATACATGGAATTCCACCGAATTACGTCTGAAGCGTAAGTGGTGTCGTGATCTCTTAAGATAAGTAGAAATTAAAAAAAAAAAAAAAACCACAGAAAGTGCCATCGGTGGCTTCTTTCATCAAATTTTCCACGTCAAACAATGTAACTCTCATCAAATATTCTTATTGTGTCTAGTCTGATACAGATTGTGTATAACGTGTAAAAAAAAAAAAAAAAAATAAAATAATTTTAAAATGTATAAAACAATCTACAAAATTTAAAAAATAGGTCTTACGTTTCATAACCCGTATTCAATTGTTGATATTTTAAGACACTGCGTGGTTTTATACGCGTATAACACAATACAAAAAAAAAAAGTACTCGATTTAAACGACTCTAGTCAGGGGCGTATTGAGGTTTGGTGGCGCCCCTGGCGAATCACTGTATTTGCGCCACTCCACTCCCGAATGAGATATTCGCGTTAGTTAAGAAAAAAAAAAAAATTCAAAAAAACATTATAATTCGTAGTGATTATCTCATTATTACTCGACGTATAGTAAATACATAATCGCTAATCGGCTATTAAAGCCGGCTCTCCGGTCGGATAGTTTTTATATCGGTTTGTTGTCGTCCGGGCGAAAAACGGATTTTCGTCTTCAAACGTAAACGGTGCGATTCCGCTGACATTTTTCCTAAATTTAAACGACATTTGTCGACCGGCATTTATGCGCGGACATAAACGCAGTTATAACTCACAGCCAGATAATAATTATAATACAGTATGTTGTCAAAATAAAAAAAAAAAAAAATAATATACACTTTTCGAATATTACGTGAAAATGTATTAGCACGAGTAGCATTGGAATTTGCGCCCCCGCTGGAATTGCGCCCCCCCCCGTGCCCACTTTCCATGCCCCGAATACGGCCCGGACTCTGCGTATAGAAAATTAAGTTGAATTTTTTTTTTTTTTTTTAATAATAACAGTAAAATTTTGAACAAACGATACAACGACGACGGAAAATCGTGTGTAGCACATAGGTGCGGTATGACGAGAATCGAAGGCGACCCGAAAAAAAAAACGTATCGTACGAACCGGGCGGACGGAGAGCCGTGTTTGCGGAAAAGTTTTAAAATTTCACTATTTTTTTTTTTTTTTACAGTGACGCGTGTTCGGGGCGCGTGTTTCATGTTTTCCGCCGTTATTATTAATATTATTATTATTATTGTAAATTATTTTTAATAATAAACTCGGTCAAAGGAAAATACCGCCGCGCCGTAAAAGGTTTTCGATGAGCTAACCGTTGCGGAATTTTACGTACCGACGGCGGATAAATAAGTATTGGAAATTTCGACGAGACACTGCCGGTACGTACTCGAGTTTAAAGTTATTGAAATTAAAAAAAAATATATATATATATATATATATATAATAACAATAATATTACTAAAACGTACTGTTTAAACAAGTCTGGCCGAACCGTTTTTTAATGCTTTTTTTTTTTTTCTTTTTTTAAATACAAATTACAAAATTACAATATCGTTTGTGTTCTTGACGGGTTTTACCGTAAATTCGAATTTTACACGGCGACGATAATAAATTACAAAATACCTATCGACATTAAACCGCAGAAAACCTCGGTGATTACGATCGGCTATAAATAACTCGAAAACGTTTTGAACGGTGAACCGCAAAAAACCGTCTTCGGCGTTCTTCCCGGTTAGGTTTGCGGTTGTTTTAAATGGAAAAAATACTCCGAGGAATATCGAAAAAAATCGCCAACGGGACGAAATACCGCTTGCAGAAACTACCCGTCGCGTTCAAGGAAATTGTCTCGCCGGCAATACGCCAACAGACGGTAAAAATCACGTCGGAAAATCGATACTATTGTCGAGATAGCGATGGGAATTTAAACGCCGCGACGGTAATTACGAGGCAAACAAACAGATTTTTTTTTTGCATATTTTTTTAGGACAAAGTGTTGGCAAACTAACGGTATTTGACTTTTAATCGAATAAATGTGTTTCTCAATTAGCGCGTAATATTCAAGTGTCCACGTTTGTATTGCGAACGCGTTGTCGAAAATATTTCCTACCGGAAAAAAAAAAAAACGGAAAAACGCAATCGATAATTAAAAAAAGAGAAAAAAAATAAAAAATAATAATAAATAAACGAACGACGATTATAGCTCGTAAGTCCTTGCACTCGGATGTTAAACGATCCGTACATTTTGTTCGGTAATGCACACAATAACGGCCCCCGGGGTAAACGCTGTATTGAATTCGAATTCGACGGTATCGACGTAGAATATTATAATTTTTACAAACTTTACCGTCGTCGGTGAAGAAATAAAAAAAAAAAAAAAAAAAACGAAAAACTATAGTAAAACTAAGGAGCACGTGCTACTAAAACTAATAACGATATTTTTACTCTGACTCGGTTATTCGGTTGTAACGTTGTCCGTAATCACGCGATTGTCTGCGAAACAATCATCCCCCGTGCGTCATACTTAACCGACAAAAAAAAAAATACCGTATACATTATTCATAATCGAAATATTCATTTTGCCCGAACACCGAGAAAGCCGGCAAATTCGTCCCGCGCGATACCGTTATAAAATATTCATTGAAACGTCCGTAAAAATATCGGAGGATTTTCGGTATTCGTCTGCAACTGCGGCGTTTCGTTTTCATTTTTAGATTCTGTGCGGAGCAAACTGTGTTCTACCGTGACGGTGCGTGCGGTTTTTTCTAACGCCACCCCGACCTCGCACCGTCTGGAAAACATATTCTCGACAAATTTTTTTTATCTCGTCCGTTCCGTTAGTCCCGGCGAAGGGACCGGATAACCGTTCGTCATTTTTCCATTAAGCTATTACGGTAAAATTATCGATTCGACGATAGAAACGATACTGAAACGTTTTTCGTTTGCTATTATTCAACGTTCCGTATGGGTGTGCGCAATTCCCATGTACTTGCCATTCCCACTGCTCGACGGTTTCAGTACTATTTTACCCAAAAGTGAAAATAGAAAAATAGACAAAAAAAAAAAAATACTTGATTTTATATAATTTTTCTTTTTTTTTGTAATAGTAATATTTAATTTTGTCTGTATATACTCAAACCGAATTTCCGTGTATTGTATTAACACCAATCTTAAGTCTAAGATAATTTTATTTGCACGCATTAAAAAAATACGTATTAATAGTATCCGACTAAATTAACGATAATTAATACATTTTTTTTTTTTTTTATACAGTGTGCGTCAGAAAATCCTCCATGACTTGTGTAACCCGTAAATAAAAAAAACCCAATTGAATATCAAAAAGTGTGTTTCGTTCCGCGCGATACCGTTAGAAAATATTCGTTGAAATGCACTTAAAAATATCGGAGCAATTTTCGGTTTTCGTCTGCAACCGCGGTATTTGGTTTTTTTTATTCTTAGATTCTGTGCCGAAGCGTACTGTGTTCTACGATTGACGGTTTCGTGTGTTTTCCTAACCGCCAAGCCCCCCGCGACCTCACACCGTCTAAAAGACAAGTTCTCGACAAATTTTTCGTTCCTTTAGTCCCGGCGCGAAATACGTCCCGCGCGGTTCTCCGGTGAAGGGGCTATAACCGTTCGTAATTTTTCCATTAAGCTATTTCGGTAAAATTATCGATTCGACGATAGAAACGATACTGAAACGTTTTTCGTTTGCTATTATTCAACGTTCCGTATGGGTGTACGCAATTCCCATGCACTTGCCATTCCCACTGCTCGACGGTTTCAGTACTATTTTACCCAAAAGTGAAAATAGAAAAATAGACAAAAAAAAAATACTTGATTTTATATAATTTTTCTTTTTTTTTGTAATAGTAATATTTAATTTTGTCTGTATATACTCAAACCGAATTTCCGTGTATTGTATTAACACCAATCTTAAGTCTAAGATAATTTTATTTGCACGCATTAAAAAAATACGTATTAATAGTATCCGACTAAATTAACGATAATTAATACATTTTTTTTTATATATATATATATATACAGGCCGCGTCAGAAAATCCTCCCTGATTTGTGAAACCCGTAAATACCAAACCAAGTCGAATATCAAAAAGTATGTTTTATTTATAAATTTTACATATAATGCCATTTTTTTTTTAAAACTATTTTTAAAAATTATATTACTTAAGTGGCGGCTCTCGTTTTCGGTAGTCATCTATAACTCTACGGGTCATGAGATTTTTGTAATTTTAAGATAGCCCCAAAAGAAAAAATCGCATGGGCTCAAATCTGGCGAACGCGGTGGCCACCCAATGTCACCACGTAAAGAGACAATATGCCCGGGAAACATTTCTCTCCTATTGCTGAGCGACCGATGAGCTGTGTGTGTGGTGGCACCATCTTGTTGAAACCACACATTGTCTTGTCCGTAAATATTAAAAAAATCGTTCAATTTCGGTCGAAGAAAGTTTTCAGGCATCGCACAATAATGATTAGAGGTCACCGTTGCCGTAACGACGTCTTCTTCAAAGAAGTACAAATTTACCAGTCGTGTTACGGTCCTGGGTTGACCAGTGGGCTTTGTTTTTAGTGCTGAACCTGTTTGTCTAAAATTTGAAACCCAATTTTGAGTAGCAAAACTACTCGGGCAGGGGATCATGTCGACCAATCGCGAAACGCACGCTGGGTCGATATCAGCGAACCGCCGTTTTTAATAAATTCCTCGACAAGAAACGCACGATATTCTCCCGACCAAGCCAAGATGAGTACTAATAACGGCATAAATAATGTTTCCTATCTAAGTAAATTCCATTAGGTTATCTCAATCCGAACCCATATTACAACATTTTCAAACTAGTGAGTTATCTCTGACATACCCTGTATATATATATATGAAAATTCATTTAAATATTTAATAGATGGAGTAAAATGGACGGAAACGGTACCTACTCACTCAACGTTTATGTAGAACTTGTTTTAATCGAATTTCTCCGGTAGTCAAAACTCTCGAACAATAAAAAAATATATATATATCACGAAGAGAATTTAAATCGAACGATTAAAATTTAATTATTCGTCAGTTCAGCCATTGTTTCGTGCTTGATGTAATAATTATTATTCGATTTAAATTTCAAACAATTAGTGTTGGAGAGAAACGCGTTTCTTCAAAAAAAAAAAGGAACCGGGAAAAAGTTTCAATTTATGAGAGGACCTATTCCAACACTAAACGTGTCCGCCCAATGTTATTCTGATCGTTACCCGTTATAAAAATGTAAAACAACATTTTATTTTTTTTTTTTTCTAAACATTTTGTCTAGTATAACAAAAAATATCGAAAATTCATATTGTCGTTCGCCTCTGTCCTACGCAACGCAAGACGATCCATTAAATTCGATTAGTCTTCAAATTCGGACGATCGTCGTAAGCCCGGTGCACACGATGTCAAAACGATGATCGGTACTATCGTGATAGTTGCGAAACGATCGAACTATTGTGAAAGTAGCTAACGCACTACCCCGCGCATGATGGTTATTAGTTACTACCGGTCAACTTTTTATGTCGTATCACACAAATCCGATACTACCCAATCGATAACTATCGAAATCCGCTCTACCATAAAATATCGTCGTATGGTCGCTGTGATAGTGACTTTCGACAGTCACAACACAAACTATCACGATATAGTAGCTATCGTCTTCCGGATCAGACTATAGATTAAAAACAAAAAAAAAAAAAAAAAAAACGCACGCACGTTTACTATCCGCAGTTTATGCAGATATAATGAAATAATATGTTGAAAAAAAAACCGAAAAAAAAAACAATATTATTCGCACGTCATATTATTTCGACGATGATTCCCAGATCCGATAAATCCTTAGAGTTTTAAGCGTGCGGATGCCTATCATTTAAATATAATAGAATAATATAAATTCCTGTGAGATTTTGTTCCGGCGTTTCTATACCGGGAAGTTCGACTCGCTCGACCGGACAGAGATGAAAAAAAAACAGAGATGATTTTCTACTTGTACATAAAGATTTTTATATAAAACGCGTATCGATTGCGGATAAGGGAATATTATTTATTATATATTATATTTTTATTTTTTTTTTTTAAAAAGATTATTTATAAGAGATCAATCAAGTACGATTCACGTTCGTCGTATAAACAACGAAAATACATAACGATAATACAAATAAAAAATTACCGACGTTGTATTAAAATATTGTAATCATATAAATAAATAAATAACACGCATGATTCATTACGTACACTTGTTCAGAACTAATGAAATATATTTATTATTTATCGACAAGAGCGTTTGACTAATAATTATTATTTTTTTGATAGAAAAGACTTTAGCCACTATTGTTTTTTTGTTTCTCTGTACAACTGATACAATATTATTAAATCGAACATTTTTTCGTATATATTATTCCTATTGAATACTCAATTTGTGAAGAAAAAAAAACAAACAAAATTAATTTTTAGATTTCGTTTGTGTACCACACTTCGTACATTTCACTCATTGGAAAATATAAACTTGTATACTACAAAATATCAAATAATTAACCAAGTATACACATATAATACTCGTGCATATAAATGTACGTGAAATACGTATAAAAAAAAATAATAATAATAAAGTTTAAAAAAAAATATATAAATCGATTGGGTTTTAATTGGGTTCAACTATAATATAAGAGATTTAAAAAAAAAAATACTTTTTATATCTGTTGTCGATTTTCAGAAATCCATTTTACTGAACCGTTACGGGTAAATTGCCTATAATACTCCTTGAACTTATCGAAGAGGTATTTATTTATTTTTTTTTTTTTTTTATCGAACAAAAACCGTAGAAATGTAAAAATCATAAATACAGCTATTCTTATTACGTAATCGGACTATAGACTCCGGACAAAGCGCGAGAATATTAATTTTTATCGTTTAGATTTTTTCTTTCGTTCGATTAAATCCTATATTTCTATATGAGATTGGTTTATAATAGTATTTAGTGCAACATTTTTCATTATATTTTCATATTATGGACAATTTTGCGTTCCAATGAAATACATCTAAATAACTGCATTTGCGTTAAATACAAAATTATACATCGTTGTAAATGTTTGTGTAATTGTGCGGACGTCACTTTTATTTTATTATCAATTAAATATAATTTTTTTTTTTTTTTTTTTAATAATTTTCCGTCGAAAATTGTTTCAAACAAATCTAAGATTATGCTCGTCAAAATTAATAAGAGATCACGCATGGGTGTGATCTGCGGACGGCTACCGGTACAAAAAAACCGAGGCTCAGAATTTTGGCCCAAAGTTCGAGAGTACTTCTGGAAGGAGACGGAGAAAGAATTGGAAAAAAAAAAAAAGGAATTACAGAAAGACGAGAAATACATGATTGGTCACAAGATTCGTAAAAATTAAAGGTGACAATGACTGGTCGGACGGGTGGTAATGCGCAGTACATAATAAAAATACCGTTAAGGCGATTACGAATTTAATGCAGAAGTAGAGAGGCCCCGGATGAGCCCAACGAATGGCGGTTGGAAAAGATCGGAAAAGGATTTGGAATGGTTGGCAACGCACGGCTGGGAAAATATGGTCCAGAACCGGGAGGAACAGAAGTAAGTGTACGATATAGTGTTAGCAGGGCGAAAACTTTCGCAGAGTTATAAAAGCCAGAAGGGAAGAATCTGTTCCATCCGTTCTTGAATTTCTACTGAAAAAGACGTGCACTTAAAAATGCCCTCGTCAAAGCCCGGGGCTAAAATTAATTTCACCCTCTGTGAGGTGACCCGAATTCGGTGATTAACGACGCATCGTGCGATCATTTCGTTTCGTTTGTAAAATGTTCCCTATTGTGCTCGGCAAAACGATACTCTCTGTAGTCGACGGATGTCGACACAATTCCATCGACCGGCACGACAAATTACGTGACTTCTGGTCGACTTCGAGTCACAATAATTGTACGTTCTGAAAACCGACGGAAATTCTCGAGCCGTTACAAACCTATTTTCTATTTTTCCGGTTTCGGCTATATTGCCTGTACAAAAAGCTGATTTAGTTTTCAAACCGTTTGATATCAGTAAAACAAAAATTAAACCTAGGCATTCGCATGTTTTTTTTGTTTTCCCCCCCCCCCGTTTTAGTACTTCAGCACATAGCTCATCGAAAACAAAATTCAATTCCATACACCACAGAGTTATCAGAAATATGTGTTGCGTTTTCTTATGGTATTCGTGAACTTATGCTTTTTAGGTATTTTATTAGCTTATTTATTCGTTGCTTGTTAATCGCATGCATATTGGATATTTTAAAATTTTATAAATAAATATTTTACTTTTATTAACAGGCACCTGTATATTTATCAAATTAAAGTAAAATTATCTACATAAAATTAAAAAATTGTTTTTTTTTTTTATGAAGTTATTATATTTAAGTGGAATTTCGTGTATATGATGAAATATTATTTGAAAATAAATTTTTAGATATGCTCAGAGTGATGACTGAGTGAGGCTGTCGAATGTCCGGAATTATTGAGCCATATTATGGAGCGATAACTATTGACTTGTTTACATTTTTTTGTTGTTTTTATTAAAATTGAATTTATTTATTAAAACGATTTTTAATTTATTGTTTCGCATAGATATTAAATTTTATTTAAGCGTTCTAAAAACTAATTCTTTTGAACATACGAAAACGTGTACGTCAGTAAGTTATTTGTCAGTATTCAAAAAACAAAATGTTCAACTAAATTATTACATATTTAGGTGGTTTTTGATTAGCATTATCGTGTTTAAAAAAAAAAAAAAACAATTGTCTATAACATAATCGGTAACTTTTTAATGGCATTTCTGTAGGTTTTTTTTTTTTTTTTTTTTGGTGCGTCGTTTTCCAAGTCCTCCTAACAACAGTTAATAATAATAATTATTGTATTTAATTTTAAACCGCGGGACGTGTCGATTCCGCGATTTCGTACATGATTTTTTTAACGTTTTCCGTCGTAAAACCTGCGCGTTTATCATTAAACGATCGACGGAATCTTTTTTGGAAACCAACTCGCGGAAGATTAGAGCCGCCGGGGCGGTGTCGATATTTCGCGACATAACGACAGTAAAACGATTCTAATACGCCAGAATACGCCGCAAAGTTTGCACGCATAACGTCTGCCTGCGTGGCGGCAATATCGATTTTGTTATAATCCTAATAAAATAATGTCGTTTCGTGTTACGCGCGCGAAAGTTTTTATATTTGCCCGGCAAAACAAACACCCGTCTGCCGCCGGGCTACAACAACTCCCGCGTCCCAATATCGTCTTTTTCGCGCGAATAATTGCCAAGGATAATAAAAAAAAAAAAATTTTAAAAAATAAAAAATATATATACATACACACGCACGCGTACTATATTATACTTTACCGATATTGGTGTTTACATTGAATTTTACACTCGACACGTCGGGCCCCCGCGCGACGATCGGTTTTAAATTGAATACGGTAAATGGCGAACAGCCCGCAATGACGACGGGGCCGTCGTCGGCGCGCCGCGAAATAATTTACCATAATATTTAGTAGTGTAATAATATTATAATGCCATTCGTAACGTCTAATAGTAGTGTTTGCCCTAGCTATATATATATATATATATATTTTTTTTTTTTTCATCATCAAAATACCTCCGATAATGATACCCGGGATGTATTATTATTGGTAGGTACCCGGTCGTATTTTTTTCCGCCAAAAGTTTTATTCCTCGATTATCGTACGGGATATTAAAAATCTATAACGAGAATGTTCAATAAAAGTCCAAACGGAATGTAATTTCTCCCGACTATAGTTTCGCCCGTTTCCTATACGTACATATCATTATATATTATTTATGGGAGACGCCGCCGCCGGTAGTATAATTTTCGTTTTAGTTTTCGGCACGCACGGAAATCTTCGTGGCCCACCGATATAATGCACACGGCCGGGAGAGGACGAGGAGAATAAGCGCAGGGCTAGAGGGTTCGTATTCCAAAGTGCGTGCGAATTTAAAAGGCGAAGCAGAATTCGTGTGTTACAAGACCTTTCAGGAAAGCTCGGAATGGTGTTGTGTAACAATTAAGGACGCTGAATTACTCGGCGGCGGTTCGGGCGGAATAATAAAACCCAGGAATAGGAGGAAATCGGTGGATTGGGTGTGAGGTGAACCGACCCGTAGGTGCCTAGAAACCCGAGAAGTTGAAATAAATATAGAAACTGATGATTAGCCATAGATTTTTCGACAAAACAAAAATTAAAACCGAACATAGGTGATAAACGTGTATAATTGCGAATCTTCCGAATTATCGTAAAATATCGTTTTATACTTCCCTTTACGACTTTAAACAGGTACAGTGTTTTTTTTTTCGATTTGTAGTAGTACAACGTTCCAACCTATACACGTTTTTTGGTTGCAGATTTCTGTCCAGCCGACACTTTTGTACAATACTATTTTCCCGGTTGTTTCCGAAAGCGTATTTTTAATGATTTCAATGATGGGTTTCGTCCAAAATTTTTGGCAATCTAAACAAATCCGTTATTCGAATTATTTACTGATAAAAAAAAAGGCATTGAACGTATTTTTTTAAATTACTATGTCCAACACGTCTTGACAAGTAATTTTATAATTTAAACTCTGTTATACAATAGATCAGTGGTGGCCAACCTTTTTTTAACTCGGGCCATAAAAAAAAAAATTTTTTGACCGCGGGCCATAAAAATTTTTTTTACTTTTAAGTCATCAGAATTTTAGGTATAGGTATATAATTTTATAATTAACGACGTTTTTATTGTACTTAATAATTTTAATGACTTTATTTAATACTTAACTTAATAATTACTACAAATTAAAGAAAATTAAATCGGCTTACATTTCAAAAAATATTTTTAAATAAATTATTAAAACACATATAAAAATAAATATAAACTATACAAAATATCGTTTTACACTTACAAAACATATTTTAAAATGTATTAATTTGTTAATGAGAACTTTGAGCTTGTTTCTGTTGACAGAGGACATTAATATTAGGTTTTAATTGGGTAGAATTTACCCGGAGAACGGCGTGTAGATGTTCATTTGTGATGCGAGATCGAGTTTGACTTTTGTTAATTTTCATCGTTGAAAATACTTGCTCACAAATATATGTTGAACCAAATATACAAGACATCTTAGCAGTAAACTTCCGAACATTTGGAAAATCTTCTTCAGATAAATTTGAATAAAACTGAACAAGATTTTGAGAGCTTGTCGAATTATTAAATGTTGTTTTTAAAGAATTATTAGATTGGAGTTCTATAATTTCTAATTGTAAAGAAGCTTCGACAATTTCCGGATTTATATTAAATGGATTTTCAAATAGATTTATAATTGGTTCTTTAGTTCGAATGTCGAATACGATACGATATGGCGATACGGGATTAAATATGAAGAATGTATACTGTATATTTTTAATTTTTTTTTTTACGTAAATGTAAAATATTATACTTCTTTCGCGGGCCAGATATTAAATGATGGCGGGCCGGAGTTGGCCCGCGGGCCGTAGTTTGGCCACCACTGCAATAGATAATAGACGAGTTGAAGTGTATCACTCAACACCGAATGCTTACATTTATTTTAATAATTACCTATATTCTGATATTGTCAACGTTTAACGGCGTTTCAAAACCTAACGGCAAAATAATAGCAATAACGGATTATTCTCTAAGCCGACCAACTGTTTTTAAACTGGGTTTAAAAAACATACTGGCGTAACAAATTAATAAATTAACAAATATGTTCGTTGTTCGGCCGCGGGCATTTGTGTTCTCCCAACGACCCGGTGAAATTCGTAAAAATTCCCGAATGTTCCCGATAAACTGCAAACCGAGTTAAAAATTATAGCTCGAAACGCGTTGTCGGATCTAATAAAAATTAATTTCACTTTTGCAGTGCGGATATAGATATATCAATATAGGCACGAGTAATGGAAATACTCAGTTAGGGGTGGGAGGGTAAGAGGATATGTCCAAATATAGAGGACACTGCGAATTGTGCAATCCGCGGAGTTATAAACTGTAACGTATTTTTTATTTCTATATATATATATATATATATATATAGAAATTATATCTAATCAAAAACTGTTAAATTCGCGAATAATTAACGAAATACGGGAAACGTGTCCCGTCCGTATAATCAATACTGAACTTTACACATAATTTAACCTCTGACCAAACGGTGGAAATATGTCATAATATTATTATGCCCCACCCCACCCAATTCCCCTATACGGACTACGACTACGACCGGTGCGAAGGTTAATAATGATTTTTTACGGTTATTATTTTATTTTGTTTTTTTTTTTTTTTTTTTTTTTTAATGACAATGTCGCGTCAATAGACGGCGAGTTGGGAACAACGCGACGCCCATTATTATTTCGTTTGGAAATGACAAAAGCTATAAAACACGAGCGAATTATCGCCGGTGAAATATTGTACCGCGGAGGTTATCCGGGCGGGGGGAGGGCTGTTGCGGATGTGCCTATAGAGTGACGACTCGCCGTCGTTTATATTCCCCGGAGGATTATCACGACATTTTCCTTTCAGCGGGTCATTTCCCAAAGTCGTTTCCGACTGTTTTGCCGCGTAATTCTTGATTTTTCCGGATCCGCCTTGACCGAGGCCGGCCGCAGTCGGAAAGAAAAACCCGGTTGCCGAAAGGTCGCGGATTCAAGGCGGAGGAGCATTTCGGCCGTGGCCACTTTTTCGTACTTGAACTTCGCGCGGTTATAAAAGCAGTCCGAAGACGTCGCCAACGTGTAAAATAACCTTCCGGCCATTTCAGAATACATCAAATACACGAATTTACATCGCCAATAAATTATTTATTATGTGTCCCTTTCAAAAGTTTTCCTCTTTCTATGAGTGTCTTTCCATGGAACGAAAAAAAAAAAAAACAATCTATTATAAAATAGCATGCACGATTTGTTCGGATTATTAATTATTTAAGTCCATTTGTGACAAGCGTAAACTTTATCGATACATTATCCCATTTGATGAATGTATTGTTAACAATATACATTATATATATATATATATATACAGGGTGGTGTTTATTCCATCACAATTCAGCGATTTTAAGCGAATTAGTTCTATATATATTTTTCAATAGTTATGAAATAGCGTTTAAGCGTTGCTACATTAACGCTGTTTTCAAATATTTACACCTTAAGCGAGTATACATGAGAAAAAATAATTTTTTTTCTCTCTCTAAAAATATCGCTACGCGTACCAGTGATATTGTACTTGCCGCATTTATTACTTAAAAACGGTTTAGAATTTAATCCAAAAAGTTATAAATTAATCGTAATAGCAACAATAACGGACCGTGACTCGTGAGATAATGGAATCACTCTGTATTCTCGACAATATATTATTTTATTGAGCGGTCGTACAAATAATACATAAATAACATTACTTCGGTAGTTCTCTCTTCGAGAGAGTTATAATTTGAAAAAAAAAACTTTCAATTATACGCATCTCGTGCAAATTTAGGAAAAGAAACTTTTATTTTAAAGCTTCGGAGTGCAAAAGATTTATCCGCCTTATTTCAACTCGTTTGTTACCTCCTATTTATTACAGAGTTCGGCGAAACCGTATAATAATCTATATCCTCAGTCAAACGAAACCTCGAAGATATTTTCGATAAAAAAAAAAAAAAAAAATAGTGGGATTTCGACGTCGTTTTTCTCTTTCTTTCACGGTTAGTTTTTGTGACGAAAAATTGTAACCCGTAGCAACGCAAATTGTCCGTAATGATTGTACATTTCTAAGGGACAATACTCTTTAAGTGTTTATATCGAGTACAAGTAATAACCTTAAAAACCGAGATGAAAACCGTTACTTACGCAGGTTAGTTTTATAATTTAGAAAAACCGAAAATCACGACACGCTTCGCGCACCGGCCATACTGGCCATTTTTTAGGTGAAAATTTGGCGGGGGCGATGGGATTACAAAAAAATATTAAACCAAAACGAAAATAACGAAAACCGTAATTCTGTGAAATATATTCCGACGTTTTTTTTTTTTTTTTGCCCCAATAAAACAATTACAATGTCCGCCGGCTCGGAAACAGTCTCTGGATTTGACGGATACGAACAATATTTCTGGTAGACTACTGAGATTTTAGCAGACATTAAAAACATACACACGCGCGTGAAACCAAACACGTTCCTCGGAATGTAAAATCGATTTCGGTAGAGTTTTCGGTATTTCAGCAGTAGAAGTACAACTAATAATAATCAGTAAAGAAATACCAGAGACCACAGGTGTATACGTTACTTTTACTTTATTATCAATTAGATATCATTTTTTTTTTTTTTTTTTTATAATTTTCCGTCAAAAATTGTTTCAAACAAATCTAAGATTATGCTCGTCAAAATTAATAAGAGATCACGCATGAGTGCGATCCGCGGCCGGCTACCGGTACAAAGAAAACGAGGCTCAGAATTGTGGCCCAAAGTTCGACAGTACTTCTGGAAGGAGACGGAGGAAGAATTGGAAAAAAAAAAAAAGGAATTACAGAAAGACGAGAAAGACATGATTGATCAAAAGATTCGTAAAAATTAAAGGCTACAATGGCTGGTCGGACGGGTGGTAATTCGCAATACATTATAAAAACACCGTTAAGGCGATTACGAATTTAATGCAGAAGTAGAGAGGTCCCGGAGGAGCCCAACGAATGGCGGTTGGAAAAGATCGGAAAAGGATTTGGAATGGTTGGCAACGCACGGCTGGGAAAATATGGCCCAGAACCGGGAGGAACAGAAGAAAGCGTACGATATAGTGTTAGCAGGGCGAAAACTTTCGCAGAGTCATAAAAGCCAGAAGGCAAGAATCTGTTCCATCCGTTCTTGAATTTCTACTGAAAAAGACGTGCACTTAAAAATGCCCTCGTCAAATACCAAAGACCACAGTGTATACGTTCCGTTTGATATACCTACGTGTACAGACGAGAACCCGGGCTGTAAAATAAGCCTGCACAATACCCGCGTTATTTCTCTTGGTGGGCGCCTCGGACGTTTATTTATCGCAACGATTTTAATGAAATTCTCTTAAATTAACTGTGCCAGCCATTCTCCTATATTGTATAGCTCCTCCGACGGGCGCATATCGTGAAATCCTAACGTCTAAAAAAAAATAATAAAATAATATAGACAATCGACTGTCGACAATAAAATATACCCCCCCCCATGTTTTAATAAAAGCGGTACGTTTTTAAGAAACCCCGATCGGGGGTTGTTGTTTTTTCTAGAGTACACTAATAAAACGACATTTTTTATTATTATAATTATTATTCTTATTTATAGATAATTTTTAATTCGATCGTTTAATTATAGAAAAAAAATCTCGCTCTAATTATAAACTAAGGTTCTGGATTTCAATGTTTGTCTAGTCCGGTGGATCGAGAAAATTGTCTTGTTTGTACGATAAAAACAGGAAAAACGGGAATTTTTACGCAATATCGTCGACTTCTAATATAATCACTTTTTAAACGTTTTTGAAATATTGTCGCGTTTTTTAGTTAATTTGAGAGGCATTTTAAATGTTCAAGATTTTTTTTTTTTATGCAATTTTTTTGCTAGTTCACCATTTTGTATGTTGATTTTGATTTTGATTTCCCGTCGTTATTCCAATAAAACCAATCGTATAGTCTTGAAACATTCACTAAATATTTTATATTATCATTACTTACGTTTTTTACTTTTTTATTTTTATTTTTTATTTTTTTAGACGTATTGCTATTTTCAAAATATTCCGACATTTTTTTAGTTATTTTTAACTGTTTAAATTGACTAGTTTTTCTTTGGTTTTATGTGGATACAAATTATGCAATTTATTTTTATCAGCGTTTCAATTTTAAATTTATAAAAAATGCATTAAAACACGAACAATTGTAATTTAGTGCGTAGTTAAAAAATTACTACAATTTTATTAAAATACGCTCACCTGTACAAACTCAGAATCGTTTTTCTATGAAAACTCATATCGATACGTACGGATATAAATCATACATTATCGACTTATCAAATTTTAATGAATGTCGTAAAAATCATTTTTTTTTTTTTTTTTTTTTTTCTCCTTTATATAATCAATATCTAACACGATTCATTATAGTTTTAACGTTCTCTAGATACAACTGTATATAATATTTTACCGAAAACACCAGTTTTAATAATAATAATTTGAGAAATAACCTTGTAAATTAAATAGCATTATTACTTTTTTTTTATATTTGAGAGAGAGAGGGTGACAAAGGAGAGAAATTAAAATCGTACTGCGTTATGATCTATAAAATCTAAACCAAGATAAATTATTTGATACGTCGTATCGCTTGACAATTATGATAGACTTCAACTACGTTTCGTTTCGTAGACGAATCGGGAAATTTATGATTATCAACGAGACCTTTCTAAAGACTAAATTTAATTCCGAACAGACATACGACGAATACACAAACGAACATCATCTGTTTAGATGCTATTTCATATAACTGTCAAATAAAATAGTTTTTATAGTACGGAAAATATATAATATTTTTGTGTACATTCAAATATTCGATATTATTTATGAAAATAATAACTCGTATACTCTATAACGCTTTAAACAAAAAAAATACATAATCAATACAATAAAAACGGTGTATATTTGGGGGTCTTTTTTTTTTTTTTTTTGTTTCTGATATGTTTGAAATATTAATAGTAGTGTTTGATTTTTGATTTTGGCAGATTCTATATGATTTTGAAATAGATTTCTTGAAAAAAAAAAAACACCTTTTCCAAACAATCGAACGTACGGTTATACGATTAATTAATAAATTACCGCAATAATTGCCATACCGGTATAGTCGTGTACGTTCGGTAAACAAGAAAAACGAATTCTCGCCAAGGTCCACCGAGAATGCCAAACTATTATTTTATACCATGCAACTATACTATACCTGCCCACTGGTATACTAAAAATTCGTCTATTTCCGACCTCGTTAGCGAATACCCCGAGACTACCGCTGGTACGCACTACTCGGTCGTGAGTATAGCGAAATTACCGAAATTACTGCAGCGCCGCTAAACGCCATTAATCTCCCCCGATAATCCCGCGGCGATTTTATATACGTAGTTTTATTCCCTTATCGGGGGGCAAGCATAAACTTGGCAGGATGAAAAACCGTCGGCAACCAGCTGCGGAAAATAACAGTTTATAGGCGTTTGGAACGCAAGTGCCTATAATTGATATTTAATCCGACATTGCGTATACGAACTTGTCGGGAACAAATTTTTACATTTATTTCACTTGTGCGCGGCGTGTACTCGATATTTATAAAAAAAAAATATACCACGCCTATACAAACGCCATCGATTCGGATACGTGAATAATATGGCGGTTAATAAAAACTATCGATAGAGTACTTCATTACACGTGTAAACCGTGTAGTTCGTGTACACGTGTATTGCTTCGTGTCGCTAATTTTATGTTATTAACAAAAAAAAAACATATATATATATATATATATTCGTATTCATATAATACGATCTTAAAACGTATGAACGTAAGATGTAAACGCTAAAATTATTGAATTTATTGACAAACTAATGTAATCAGCCACCTACTAATCTTATTTTATGAAATTGATAATTCTCGATATTATTTTATATATAAATAAATATTGTTATTGTGTTAATATTGAGTAAAAAAAAATGTGAAATATAGTTATTATTTAGATAATTTAGGTTTTTTGTTACCATCGCTACATAGTGCGTATCGTATGGAATATGAGATACTAAAAACTCTGTGGTATATATTATATATAGTATTCGAAACATGTATTTAAAATACACGTCTAAAACGTAGCCTCTATAGCAGTATTTTCCAACCGGTGGTCCGCGGTCCCATAGATTTTTTCTTCGATTTCTATTACAAATAAATTATTTTCTTTTTTCTCTAAAGAGGCGCAAAAAAAAAATACGACTAATTGAGAAACCGTATAATATTACGAGTGTAAAATCGAGAATGATAATAATTCGGCATTTCAGACGTTCCACACTCTTATCAACGACGATCAATATGCAGATAATAAATCGAAATTCAACATAACATAAAAAAAAAAAAAACATCTGGAAAAATTAAAATCCGAATTTACTCGCTACTTTCCGGAATGGAACGAAGTTAACAGTGTTCAAAAAAAAGTTGTTCGAAACCCTTTTTGAGCAAAAGTTAAAGAAGCCCCAGAATATCTTCAAGAAGCTGTAATCGAACTACTAAAATATGTTTGATTCTGGTATGAATCTTGAGGAATTTTGGCGCAGAAGGGCAACATTACAACATATTCAACTCCGGGAAATCGCCTTACGTTATTTACTAGTATTTTCAACTACATATTTCTGTGAACAAGGATTTTCTAGTCTACTTGTAATCAAAAATTAACGGAGGGATCGCTTGGACGTATGTGACGAGAATTCATGTGATATTCATCCGAGAATTGAAAAACTGGTCAAAGAAACGCAGTCACAAAAATCACACTATTTAAATTATTTAGTATAGGTAAAGTATAATTATATATTAGTGAAGTATAGTGATAAAACGTAAAGTAATATAATAAAAATTAACATTTTTCGTTAAAATTCTGTGTATTCTTGTTAATGAGCAAAAAAAAAAGGTATTCCTAGTTTTCGTAAAATTTAAGTGGTCCGCGACCTAAAAAATATTGTCGAAGTGGTCCGTGGTGGTAAAAAGGTTGGGAAACACTGGTCCATAGTTGTTAATACGTTCGTAAATAAATATTTCGTTCGAGGCGTGTTACATAGGCAATTTCAGTACGCCCGAGAGTATTATAACTAAACATTTGCCTAACTGTCGTTTTTGAATTGCCAAATACACAATGAGCTCGTTGTCCGGTGATTTGTCTATAAATCCTTTTCGTCCACACGGTTGTAGACGCTCAGAAATGGTTTTTATGTTCCGCAGTCCGAGTGGCGAAAACGGCGATCCCCGACAATTTCGTCACGCCCGTCCGTATGCCCGTGGTTTATATTTCCCCTCCCCGGGGATTGTTCCGTCGATATCAATGAAACTCCACAGTATGGCACGTCTTATGTGAACCGTCGACAAATTATAAAAATTATTTACGGTTAGCTTTCCATGCACACGCCACCGAAGGCTTTTTCGCGCACCCCGTCGTGTTCTTGCGTGACGTTATTTACGTTCTATACAGACGAATACTTCGCGACCTACATAAACTCCTTAAGTCCATATTTGTGTGTGTTTAACTCTATTTTAACCGTATGATTAAAACTTCAAGACAGTGTGTACAGCGCTTAACGAGCACGTCCGGCGATCATCATTTTGTCAATATTGAACGGAATATCGGCTGACGGAACTCTAAATTGGGGGGTACTTGGCCGGTGTTTGAGTATTCGCTGAAATAGTGACTGAGAAAAGTGAAGTTTTAGTTTGGGGGATTTAACGGTGTCGGCTAATCCGAAATACGCAGTGAGAAGATATTATTGAACCGTCGTCAAGTGACGACGACGATGACGATGCCAAATTCGATTTATTCGTGGAGTATTACCCGGTGCGCACTGAGTTTGCGAAAAAAAAAAAAAAAAACTCACGTGATTTCGTTTTCGGAAATTATTTCAATATGTTAAAATGACTGACGGAATACGAGCGTAGAAATGTACGATTTCATAAGGTTCTGACAGGTTCTTTTTTTCGATTAAAGAAAACAAAAATCAACGAAAATCGTTTAAAATACCAACTGAACAGCAACGAGGGGCGTGAAATGCTCGGAAAGAAAATTTCATACCTCCGATTTTCGATAGATCGATTTACGCGTGCGGTAAGAGTAATTTTGTAATGTTATCGCGTATCGATAACGAATTTTCGGTAATTTCTATTACACGGTTTTAAAATTCAGATTGCCATGGAAAACCATAGTAAACGAAACCCAAAAAATAAAAACGGAAAAAAAAAGGCGGTTGTACGCGGTTCGTAATCACTATGCCGACGGTGTACGTAGACAAAACAAAACATAAACAGATAAAAACCTAGTTTTAAATTAACTAGAAATTGATCATTTTGAATAATATTTATATCACCAATCATGGGTAATGTAATGCGAACGAAACGGAATCGTGTAAGTTTATACGTTTGTACGCAACACGCGTCTTGACGCACTCTTAACGTTTACGATATTTCAGATAAATAACGACGAGGTAAATGTCGACATGCAGAAGAATATCGAACGGTCAATGTTGAACGATGCCATATTGGAAAAAGAAGAACTGCAATACCGGCTGATCGGCGCTTTTGAGTTTACCAAATACATGATCGAACATTCCAAAGCGGTAGTCCGGTGGCTCGGCATAGACTATGTCGTGTTGTGGGATGAATATCGAAATAAAAAAAAAAAATTAGATAAGATAAATAATTACGTAGAGTGTATAAACGTGGACACCAACGAATTGCACAAAACGTACGAAGCGTCCAAATGTAATTTAAAAGTACTGGACGATGAGAATTCACGTCTAGGAGATAATATAGACGAATTGGAGAAATGCCTAAACGAAGAATATACGAACATAAAATGTTTACAATATCAAAACCAGAGTCAGCGATTTTGTTTGGGACAAAAATCTGAAAATCTCACTAAAACAAAACAAAAATTAGTCGAAATAACCGACGAGCTCAATAGAGAAAATACGCAAATCCACGATACATTAAAGCCAAAACTAGACGGTTTCGTACAGGAAGCGGAAAAACTAAAGTCAGAAAAATCACAAAATATTCGAAATGTAAATAGTCTGCTAAGAGAATTGGAAATGGAAAGAAATTGCACAAAGGAATTAAATCAAACTATACGGCAACAGACAAATCAAAACCAAAAGCTAACAGAGATGTTGGAGGGATGTAACGAACAAATCCACGTGTTAAAACAGACGGTAGAAAAAGAAAACGTTCGGGCGAAGAATGGAATTGATAAATTGCGAAAGGAAATTTTAAATGTTGACAATGAAAGAAGATATTTAGAAAACGAATTCAAACAGAGTAAGAAAGAATTACTCAAATTTGAGTATCAGAACGATCAACTAAACACAGATGTGAAAAGATTGCAATTTAAAATAGACGGAGTTAATAAAAATAGTAATGAAAATCAAAAATTATCAATTGAAAAAATTGAGAAAAAGCAAGAAGATTCGAAAAAATTAACGATTGAATTAAATTCAAAAATATGTAGAATTGTAGAATTAGAAAAGAAATTATCGGAAACGAGAAAAATGCATAAAACGGAAACTCAAAACGTTCATAGTTTTAAAATGCAATTAATTGACTTAAATCACAAACCGGAAATAATAAAATCACGAAAACATGGAATAATTCTCGGGGATAGCGATCATAATATTATCAACTGCAGTTCGCAGACAAGCTGTAGTGTTCTGAATGATTTTAAACCGGCCGGTGAAAATATAACGACGACGACGACGACGACGACGACAATCGTAAAGCGTACCGATAGTATAGACGATTTTGAGGAAAAGAATAAAGAATTAGAGAAATTGATTGAAAAATGTAACTCGCTGGTAAACGATTTTTAAAACAAAAAATCTGTCTGTACGTGCTATCGAGGTCGAGTGTACGGTGCGTATGTGAACACAGATGCTGGGCGACTAAGAATATTTTTGTCCGGTGTAGGTTTTCGAACGTACAAATTGACGAGTGGAGTTTCAGTTTAAAAACTGTTGGTGGTGCTTGTCGTGTTGCCTAGTGGCAAAAAAACTATTTACAATGTAGATTGAATTACAAGTATATTGCGAGTTTTGCGTGTAGAGTACTGTTGTCTGGGGGCAATTTGGCGTTTTAGGATCGTCTATTTTCAAATTAAATCCGTGACATAATATTCGGTTTGTGATTTAAGTTTTCAATATATTAATATCTGTGTTTAGTTGTTGGTCCTGATGCTTAAATTTATTCAATTCCGTCTTACTCTTTTTGAATGCCATTTCTAAATCTCTTCTTTTACTTTTGTACAAATGGGATTTCTCTACACAATTTATTAATACTATTAATACCTCCACTTGAGCGCTTTCTTCTTCTATCGTTTGTTTTCGACACTTTATTTTTTTCGTTACGTTGTTTCCGTATGTCTAAAGGTCGGCCAACGTTGCTAAAGAAATATTTTGGATTTGGAGAGTTGTATAGGGAAGTTAGTGTTGATACTGGGAAAATTTAGCGTTTAGATCAAATATCGTTTTTGTAGCTTATATAGAGTGTTCCGCGAAGATATTTTCATTACGATATTTCCCGAGATAATCAAGTTATGGGGTGTTTTTTCACATGACCCACGGGGATGGACTACACATATTAATTATTAAATTAAATTTATGTTTCAGCGGTTTCCAAATTCAACGGCAATTTCAGTGCTGATTGTGATGTTCGACCACCATCCAAATGTGTGGCTGCGATTCTAGATGATGCAATTGCAAGTTCAATATTATTCCGTGATCGAATAGTTGTCAAAATGAGAAATGTTTAACCCATACCCTCCGGGCGCATCTATATGAAATAAATTCCACCGCTTTGATGTGTAATTGCTTGCGTTATTCTGGAACCAATTTCGAAAGATTCGTTTCAACAAATGTACCCAAATCATCGAAGTGTGTTTCACGTTTCAAATCACGACCATAAGCGCCATTTGCAGATCGATTCGGTGCACACATTCGCAACATTTCGCAGTTCTTTTTTAGTGAAACATATATCATCAATGGAAACCACCGGTTCATGGTTATACACATTATGCACAGTTTCTGTGAATTGCATGTCCTAATTGTTATCCGTTGCTCGCAAACGGCATAGAATGACTTCATTCATGTTGTCTTTGTTATAAATCATTGCAATTGAACGCAGCAAGATTCAAATCAATGTGCTGTGTTCGTCTGGATCGGACATTGCGTTTTCGATTGGTTGCCAGTCCTGTTTCCCGTTGATCAATTGTTTCATTCTAACGGGCTTGAGTACGTACTCGATCGGCTTCCAATTTTGATTCTCGCTGCTCGTTAATTTGAGAAGAACACGCTTGAGCAGTTCGTATTCGAAAAGCTTCTAAGGTAACCCAGAAATCAGTGAGCTAGTGAGCGAGTGAATGGTATTTGGCTTTTTTTTTATTATTATTATATATTGGTGTAATTATATTACGCAAATTGACCCGTCGCGCGTATACGCCAATTATAATAATATGTACGTAGGATAGAGTGAAATATGTCAGAAACCTTTGTGGGAGTGTACTCAACAGCTTCCCGAAGTGTCATGGCGATCGAATGTATAGTGTAGGAATACGCGAAGGACAAACAGAAATGCATTTTCTTTTATAGATAGATAGATAAGAAAACAGAATTCGATTATTTCCATTATCTGGGGAAATATATGATTAAGATATAGTGGTGAATGAATTAAACGAAATACGTGAATATATAAAAAAAAAACAATAAATATTATTTTCATAATTAGAAAACTAATTTTATTGTTTTCAAACAACTAGCAGCTATCTACATAAATATTATAATCTGACCGGAGCAAATCATCCCTTAACCGAAAAGTAAAACGGTAATAAAAAAAATAAAAATATTGTGTAAATTGTATAAATTAATTTTCGTTTGTCGTTTCTTTAGTCGTTACCCAGTCAGATTTTTTTTTATTCAAGTATCGATATACCAACCATAAAAACATTGTCGGGGACAATGTTATATTGTCGACGAAGATTTCGCGGGTGCCTGTATAATCCTGTTGGATTTCGGTTTTCTTAAAATACCATACATATAGTTGTTTTTAATGTTATATATTCAAAACTTTACCTTAAACACCGTACACGGGTGTTATTTATTAATATCATATACCATTATAATACCATTCTAGACATTCTTAGTTTTTAAAAAGTCACATTTTTCAACTAACATTGGAAAAAACCAACCGAAATCACAGAATATATTCAAAATATTCGCGAACGTTTCCATAACTATCGTATTATTATGTTATTACCAAACAAATTGGTACACGTCGTTTACGCGCAGTGGCGCCGGAACAACGGGGTGGGGGGGCAATGGGGACAATAAGCTTCTGAGGGCTAAGGCCCTACTCCTAGAATATAAACAGTCGTCCCCCGTAATTTCTATGTTGAATATTTTGAACAAAACTGTAAAAATTCAAGTAATCGTTGACGTTGTAAATTTGTAAACAATACGGACGATTATAATACACTTTTTGGAGACATGGGCTGAAAAGTCCCGGGCCTAACACATAGGTGGCGCTAGTGTTTTGGAATTCACCTCATTTTTAATTTCACGACAATCTAGTTTTATTAGTGTGTGAGTTATTGTGCAAAGAGCGACGCTACTTTTGTTATTTTCAAAATAATGGATAAAAAAAACAATTTCGTGTTTTAATTTGCTTCTTGATGGGGTAAAATACCGTTTAAGCTTGAAAAGTGTTATGGGGACTCCGGTCCATCAGAAACAAAAATATAACGTTGGTATGCTGACTTCAAACGTGGTCGTAGGGACACTGATGACGCAGAACGCAGTGGACGTACAAATGAGGCGGTAACATCAGAAAACATTGAAAAAATCCACAAAATCGTTTTGAATGATCGCAAAGTGAAGTTGCATGAGTTAACTGACATCGTACAGATATCAAAAAAAAAAAAAAACGTGTTGCCTTTATATTGCGTGATCGTTTGTCCACGAGAAAGCTCTGTTCAAAGTGGGTGCCACGTGTTTGCTCACTGTTGAGCAAAAACAACAACGTGTTGATAATTCTAAGCAGTGAAACCGAGGCGTATTTTGATGCAAAAGATAAAACATTCTACAAGAATGGTATTGAAATGTTAGAACGGCGATGGAATGATTGTGTTGCTTTTGATGGAGATGAATAAGGTAAATTTTTAATGAAAGAACCGCGTTTTCTTTGTCGGGCCCGGGACATTTCAGCCCACGTGTTAAATTGGAACAATATTAAAAAAGGCAAAAAAGTTGTATTATTTTTTACGAGCACCTTTTTAATACAATTAAAAATGTCTGAAATAATTTTTAGATTACGTAATTTTTGCTATGCGTTAAAAATGTTTTTTTTTTTTTTTTCAATATGTTCGGCCCCCGTGGTTCGAAAACCGTTCCGGCGCCGCTGGTTCCGCGTAACCACAAGGTAGGCGTGTAAAAAACATTATTGTAATGAAAAAAAAATAAATGTAAATATTATACGGGATGATAATAGAAAAAAAAAATACCGTTTGCCGTAGAATTCGGTCCGATCTGAGCTTGTAATATGTTGAAGCCTGGTACAATGATGGCGGGCAATGTGCTCGATCGCAATAACGGTGGCGGTTGTTGTCCTGCGCGTGGTCCCTCTTTATCTCTGGGGGAAAAAACACAATAAAATATACATATACGTACCCATATTAAAGAAAACGAATTAATATCGTAATAAAAATATTAGTGTTATAATGATCACAAGTCGCTAACGGTAATAACGATAAAGTTTCAAACCGGCGCCCGGTAAGTACACGCGGCAACCGGTATCGCGATACCAGCAATTTTTTTTTTTTTCATTAATAATAACGCGCGCAATTAAAAAAAAAACAAAAAACAAAAAAAAAACAATAGAAAAAGATTACACACCGCGGTTGGTAGGTGAAAAGTTGGGAACGTAAAGTAATGTAGAAATCAATTAAGTTTGTATCAGTGCGTCTCTAACAAAAAACGATTCCAAGCGAGGTCGACGTTATGAAATGACATTTTGACGGAAAATAAAAAATAAATTTGGATTTCCGTCAAAATTTCAACTTTAAACGATTGTAAAGAAAAAAAAGAAAGAAAAAAAACTAAATCGCGTTCGACTGCATTCTATTTTACCGTTAATTACAATTTACGACAAACCCCGTGTTCAATTTTCGTGTTGTATTCGTGAAATTTTTCTATTCGTATACGTAGGAATTTGTACGCGAAATTCCGTGATTTTCCCTTAAAAATTTCAACTTTTAACGCTTATGAACAAAATACTCAAAAGAAGAAATTATGTCAAATTTCCAAAGCATTTGCTTGCAGAGCAAATTTTAATTTAATCCGCATAAAGCTGGATAAACTCAAATATTTAAAATAGTTCAAAATATATTGAAAATTCTCTCGGCATTTCTCTCGCTCCCAACACATCGGAGGTTTCAACTCCCGTCCGCCGAACTTTGCGAATATTATGTTACGAAATAACCATAGGCAGATGAGATTACATCTCTCGGTATGCGTGTCGATTATAATTATTGATAATTCGCTATTGAACCGCACCCCAGAAATTTGTTTTCGTGTACGTGCCAGTTCTCATTCCTTCCGTAATAATGTCACTACAATATTTCTCTCTTATCGAGTGTATTTATTCTTCGGCTGCATAGACATCCCGTGCCCGCGAACGACTGCTGTACGATAATTTTCCTCAGTTATCCCCCGTTATCGCTCTAATAAGTAAAAATTATTATCGACGCCGTTTAAGGCAAAACATTAAAAAAAAAAAAAAAAAAACCCGTACCACTTGTAATTGAATTCAATCGGATACGCTGCAACGGTAATTTGGGTACTCGTTTATTTTTTTTGTTATTCCGTTTCGAAAAAAATTATCATTACCGTTCTACGAACGTAGAAATACTCGGAGGAATGTACTCATGGTATATTATTATTTCATTTACACGATAATGCCATGTCATAGTAACGAGACACTCCGATCCGAATTAAATATCGTGTGTCGATTGTCCAGCGAATCCATTTATGAACGCTATACAGTTTTTAACGAACGAGGTAAATAATATATTATTACGTACAAACCAGGAAACAAGCAACGTCTGTGTTTTTTTTTTTTTTTTAATAGAACGATCAAAAGTAGTACAGACCGAATTCCTCATACGGTCATTTTTTTTTTTTTTTTTTTGGGGAGTTAGTGCACCGGATTAAAATAATCGTGCAGCTCTTCCTTATACATTTCGTTCTACATGTACTACACGGTATTTGTAATACCATCAAAAGTACCGTCCCTACAAAGATCAAAATAATTTGTTCGTACGCTTCGAAAAATGTTAACGACGCATTAAAAAAACACGTCATTGTAAACCAAAAGCACAGATCCGAATCAATAACGATAATAAATAATAGTGCATGTCTTTTGTTTTCATCTAAACTCTGATCGTAGATCAAATTGATTTCACTGTTTTATTATGTGAGGTTTTCTTTTTCTTTTCTTTTTTAACCGTGAACAACTTTTCGACTGGAAACCGTGTTACAAACGAAAACTTTATACGAGCTTTCGTTATTATTTTAGAACCAGTTAGTGAATTTAGAAGTTTAATTTTTTTATTTTTAATTCTCCTAGTAGATATATTTCCTTTAATAATGGGAAAAAATTGTCGGAAAACGGGAATATTTACGCAATGAAAGTTTCTGTTGTTTTCGATATTGATTTTAGTCGTAATGTCGTTGAAAATAGTCGTGATGAAACAATCCGAATAATAATTATTTAATTTCGGAGTTCTTCAGTTTTAATTTAGTTTGGTATTGGAAAAAAAAAAAAAAAAAAAACGGTTTCGGGTGTAAAAAATGGTCGGAAATTTGAGACCAACGCACACAATGACAGGTCATCGATTGGTTTTTATAGTTACAAGTTATAATAGTTTCCGATTTAAACGTATCGAACAAGATGTTTGACTGAACATTACTACAGTCAGAACGGTTTCTCGTCGCGTACGAATATACATGACATAACTTTGCACACCTACAAAGCCGCGAAACGTGTCGCCTGTTTTTCTTCTATTTTTCGTCTCGCGTTAATATAATATACGAGGTGCGACAATAAAATAACGAGACTTTTTGAATAAAAGTTGTTTATTTTAAAAATGTTATAATTTAATGATTATCACCTTCAAAGTACTTTCCCTCAGCATCAATACACTGTTGCATACGTCGCTGCCATTCTTGAAAACAGTGTTGCCAATTGCTTTCATTCAGCCCTTTTAGAAGTTCTGCCGTTTTCATTTTTACGTCATCAACTGTTTGAAAATGGGAAAAGAAATAAGAAGGAAATAAGAAGAAGTCACAAGGAGCAAGGTCTGGCGAGTACGGGGGATGTTGAAGTACAGAAATTTTTTTTGTCAGTTAAAAAACGTTGAATTGAAAATGCACTGTGAGCTGGAGCATTGTCTTGGTGAAGAACCCAGCCATTTTTCCATAGATCTGGTCGCTTCTTTCTGACACGTTCTCTTAATTTAATTAATACCTCTTTATAATAATATTGATTAATTAATTTTGTCGATTTTTTCCAACGTTTTCGTTTGTTGAAGACGTGGTAGGACGTCCAGAACGATCATTGTCTTCGACGTCCTCCCTTCCACTACAAAACCGTTTGTGCCATTCAAAAACACGAGCTCTTGATAAACATTCTTCACCATAAACTTCACATAACATACGAAACGATTCCGCGGCAGTTTTTTTTAATTTAACAAGAAATTTAATGTTAGACACATGTTGTTCGATTTTTATATCTAACATTTTTCGGCAGTATAGTCGAACACGCACTAATAACAAGGCTACTAACGTATAAGAAAATGAATCGATGCCATCAGTGTTCATAGTACTTTTAGATAAGTGTTTTCTAATCATATTTCAATAATCGTTTTATAGATAACGTTAATAGTTTAGGTTATATTTAGAAAGTCTCGTTATTTTATTGTCGCACCTCGTATGTTTAGAAATCGCCATTTGCCGAACTCGATTCGCCGTCGCTGCGAATAATATCAGCCGAGGAATACCGTATTTGTACGAATTATTATTAAACCGTTATTGGAGTGTATTTTTTTATTTATTTATTTTTTTTTTTTTTTGATTATTATTATAATTATTATCGTATATAGTGCTCTACAAATGGTGTCAAGAACGCCTGCGGCGCACAAAAGAGGAACGCACTAAAGAAATAAAATAAATCCAATACCCGTCGGGCGCCCTAACAGTAACTACACACAAAAGGTTCACGGTCCGAAAAATTAACAGCCGGCGAATATATACGAGCATTATAATAATAATATAAAACACACTTGGCCTGGGTGACTTTTTTTCTGTTTTTTTTTTTTTTTAAGCCGACCGAGTGATTTTTCTCAACGACGAATACAACACGGACGGAAAACCCATCGAGTCCCCCGAGCCAGCCGAAAGGATATTATATTATAAATGTATATATATATATATATATATATATACAGATATAATAGATAGATGCATGTATTTTCGCATGGTGCACTTAAAAATGTTTTCTGGTTTTGTCACGTACGCCGGCTGGTATAATATTGATGCCCGGCGAACAGACTCCGGGCGACGTACGTACACTAAACAGGCGACGGCGTTCTTCGTCGAACGTAACAATAATATGCCGCGGTTTTTTTTTTTTTTTTTTCTCGTTTGTTTGTTTCTGATTTAATGTCGTCTACGAATATTGAATGTCCCGGTGTCAACGGCAAAATGAACGGTAAATAAAATACGAGTGCGGGCCCGCAGCGTACGGAAAATCATCGAAAAAAATTATCGGGCTTCGGGACGTTTTCGGACCGACGTATAATCTATTTACCACGTCCGTCTGTAAGTTCCGAAAATTCCGTGTCGACGGTGTGCACTACGCCGTTTTTCTTACATTTCCATAATAATATTTATATTAGTAATTTCTCATTCGGCGCGATTTTTTTGGAATTTTCAACAAAAAAAAAATAAAAAATTTCATTAGCCCCCGGAATTAAAACCGCCCTTATCGGGGCGACAATAATAATATTATAACGATCGTAAATTTTGAAAAATTCCAATGATCTCGTGAATTACGGTTTTTTCGATGAGAACTCGGCGGTGGAGAATTTTGTTAAAATAATTATTATTATCTACCGCCCTCCGAACACACCACAAAACAACGTAATTATGTTGTCAAATTCTCCGGCAATTGATTTTAAAACAATTTTAATTAAACTCGGTGTACGGTACATACCCGTGAACACATTTAAAAACTAATATTTATATTTTTGAAACGTTAAAAACTCTAAAAAAAAAAAAAAAACAACGATTTATCTAATAAAAAATAAAAAAATATTGTGCGCAATTCTTTAAATATTATTTTAAAAATCTGAAAAAATTTAAACAATATATGTGTGGACCTAGAGAAACAAATGTTCGCGATTTTTCCGTTACCTAACCTAACCTGCTAATGTTTTTTGAAGCCGATGGATTTAAATTTGATATTAATTTTAATATTCAAACCGTTTTAAAGAGATTGAGGGGAGGGCAGAGGTGATTTTTTTGTTGTTTGTTTCTTTAATAATTCATTTTGTTTTTATCGTCTGTCGCGTATTTCAATTATACCTGTACATATTATGGAATTACAAAAACAGATAAATTGGAAATCGAATAATATGGAATGCGAATAAAGATATTTAAAAAGATATTTCGTCGGACTTATCGTCGTCTTCATCGTCGCCGTCATCTGTATCCGACCGTATCGGTCGGAATCTAAATACGTAAATGTAATAATATAAATCGGCGGTGCCCAACCCACGGGCCGTGAACCATATAATATTAAATATTATATATTTTTTATATTTACGTATTTTTATTGTATACTTAATAATATTTATCAATATTGCCTAAACTCTATAGTCTACAGCAGTGTTTCCCAACCGGTGGTCCGCGGTCGCATAGATTTTTTCTTCGATTTCTATTACAAATAAATTTTTTTTTTCTAAATAGCGAAAAAAAAATACGACTGATTGAGGAACCGTATAATATTACGAGTATAAAATCCAGAATAATAATTATTCGGCATTTCGGACATTCCAAACTCTTATCAACGACGAACAATATGCAGATAATAGAATCGAAATTCAACATATCATAAAAAAAAAAACATCTGGAAAAATTAAAATCCGAATTTACTCGCTACTGTCCGGAATGGAACGAAGTTAACAGTGTTCAAAAAAAAGTTGTTCGAAACCCTTTTTGAGCAAAAGTTAAAGAAGCCCCAGAATATCTTCAAGAAGCTGTAATCGAACTACAAAAATATGTTTGATTCTGGTATGAACCTTGAGGAATTTTGGCGCAGAAGGGCAACATTACAACATATTCAACTCCGGGAAATCGCCTTACGTTATTTACTAGTATTTTCAACTACATATTTCTGTGAACAAGGATTTTCTAGTCTACTTGTAATCAAAAATTAACGGAGGGATCGCTTGGACGTATGTGACGAGAATTCATGTGACATTCATCCGAGAATTGAAAAACTGGTCAAAGAAACGCAGTCACAAAAATCACACTATTTAAATTATTTAGTATAGGTAAAGTAAAATTATATATTAGTGAAGTAAAATAATAAAAATTAATATTTTTCGATAAAATTCTGTGTATTCTTGTTAATGAGTAAAAGAAAAAAAAAAAGGTATTCCTTAGTTTTCGTAAAATTTAGGTGGTCCGCGACCTATAGAATATTGTCGAAGTGGTCCGTGGTGGTAAAAAGGTTGGGAAACACTGGTCAACAGTGTCCAATTAGTATACAAATTAACACTATGGAACGTTCGAATGCAATTTTATCCCGTTTAGTTCGTTTATAAATTAATTGATTGCAAAATTGATTTTTTAAATTATTTTATATCTATCGACCGCGCCGTACGTGTGTGTGCGCTTACGTATATAGGCGAGCCTCGAAGATTTTTTTTTTTTTTTTTGTACAAAATTGTGTGGTCCGCACAAGTAAAAACGTTGGAAAACCGCCGATATAAATAATAATAATATTTTTTTTTTTTTTTTTGCCGAATTCGACGATTGCGCGTAGACAACATTTATAGTAAAACGTTATAAAATATAAAACAATACCGTCGGCGGCGTTGCGTAATAGCGAATTTATTTAAGAATGTGACGGTCCATGAAATGACACACGACCGGCGCACGCGGCTTGATGTCAATCACGGCCGTGGGCGCGTAACATTAATAACAATAGAAATATATTGGATAACCGGGACGAAAATCTATGAATAATAATTAGTGTTCGCCTACAAAACGTACGTAACGATATAATTTCGATACTGTTCGCGTTTTCGTAAAATAAACGCGAAACGGTCAAAAACGGTTCTTCCTATAATAATATCATTACAAAACGCGACAAAAAAAAAAAAAAAAAAACATTTTATCGTTGCGCCACGACACACACCGGCGTGATTCTCGTTAAAAATAATAATAATAATAATAATAATATATCTAAACGACGAAATCGAGTTTGTATGTAAAACTTTTTTTTTAACTACGATTTTGTTATTTTTATTATTATAATCGCGATAATATGTTAACGAGTTTTTTTTTTTTTATATATATATATATATACACTGCAATTCGGACGATCCCCCGTATAAAAAATAACGCTGAAACTCGCCTAGGACAACGTAATAATATTTGAGAGAGTAGGTAGTAGTCGTAATATTTTTTTTTTTTAATAATATAGCGTGCGGCGGACTGGTTTCGGTGGATATAATTTTTACGGTGCGAATTTTATAATATTGTTTCGCTGTAGGGTAACAATTATTTTAATACCTCGCGTACCGAGTCCGGGGTTACGTTTATTGAACAACGGATAAAAAACGTTATTTGAAATATATAACGTTATGTTTCCGACCTCCACCACCACCTCCACCACGTTCTCCTCATTCTCCTCTTAATCACCGAATGCTCACAGCGATAAGTTATTGGTTATTTGTTTTACGGAAATTATATATATAAAAAAAAAAAAAAAAAAATGTTGTTTAGGTGTACGAATACAAATATTATCATTGCCGAGCAAAAACGAATTATACGCATTACAAAAAACTGACGACGACGACGAGCTCCGTCGTAATAAAAAAAAAAAAAAAAAAAAAAAAATATCAAATAATTTATGAGAATAATACGATTTTTTTTTATTAATTTAATTTAATTTTTTTTTTTTTTAACTTACTCAAACAATACGTTTTCGGGAAAAAATAAATAATACACCGAATTATTCGAACGCGCATAATCATCGCTTTTATTTGCGATAATCAAACGGAAAAAAAAAATAAAAAAAATCCACTATTCAGCACTTGGGTATAATATACGTTATGCATCGCCCAAACTACATTATTTATTATCTAATATATATATATATATATATATATATAATTATATATTTTTTAATATTATATTCCTATCGATTCGAACCGGTTTGTATTTCAACACGTTATCAGAGCGTGTAGACAGAATAGCGTTTGGAGAAAAAAAAAAATTTTAAATAAAAAAATAAACGGCAAAGCCCGCGATAATAAAAAATTGTTGGTCGGCGGACGGGAAAATGCGCTCGTGGCCCGTCCCGTTAAAACGAACGGTACGAGTCCCCGATAAATTCGTCTTCGTGTAAACCGTACGCCGTAATAGAACGACAACCGGCTAGCATATTTTTTTCATTTTTTTTTTTTTTTATCTGCGACGAAAACGTTAGTTTCGGCTTACGTGTACTTATCGGGAAAGACGTACACAAACAACGGGCGAGTCTACGTCGTCGTCGTCAAATTCCGACAGACTTAGTTTTAGATTATGCGAACGTACCGAAATATCGCGTTATTATATTCCCCGTTTTCGATATACCTTTTTACATCCGGCAATCCCGTTACAATTAAAACACCGACGACATAGTCTTTTTTTTTTTTCGTCCCCGTAAGCGTTTTGGATATAGTCGGTGCGCGACGATCGGCATAGGTTTAAACCGTTATTAAGGAAACAACGTGGGGAAAATTGGAACAAAAAAAACAATACGAACAATACAAATAACGTGGGTAATTTTCGATTTTACAATTTTTTTTACGGACAAAACTGTTTGGTTATTTTATTTTTATTTAAGAGATTTTCCCGCAAGGCGCGTTTTTATTACATCGAGTACATTACGGAAAAGAATATTTTAAACAATATTCATTTGTCTCCAAATCACGACACGATTATTCGTATCGTGTTCCGGGTGGAACGCAAAACTACATACCGGACGCGATAAAATATTGTTGTCCGAATTTTACACTCATAATATTTATTTAACTTATAGTAGAAAAAAAAAATCGAATAATATTAACAATGAAAATTTAAATTTAAAATACAAATAACAACGGTAATATAACTGGTTACTACTTAAGAATATCGTTAACAACACGACTATTGTCAAAATTGATTACAATATTAAAAATGTGATTGACGATATAATATTGGGAGACATAAAGAATAAACTATTAAATACGATTCTTTATCAGGCTTAGTATAAGGGAATTGTCAATCTGCAAATGAGTAATTATTTTTATTATTATTATTATTATTATTATTATGAGAAATACACGGTCTGTAAATTGTATTATTTTTTTTTTTTTACAATTAGCGTATGATAAACGAAGCTAGGTGGCTAGCGGCGACGCTTTTTAAGCGTCGATTGTGGATTATTATTTAGATTTACGATGTCTCTGCTACGTTATTCGAGTTGAAATCTCTGATTAGAGGGCGTCTGGATGGTTGGTTAAGCGGGATCAGAGACGTTTATACAGTGAAATGCCATGCAGTTTTGGATACGTTGTCTATTTGTAAGTCGGAGTGTAGTTGACCGGAATGATTGGATTTTCTATAAGTTTGAGTGATTTGAAGAAAAAATTGTCGTGGGCAGTAGTAATTCTAATAGAATCTGTTTTTAAGATTTCTAGAACATTATCGTAACCGTTGTGCGTGTAGGAGAAGCTCTAAATATATAAGACATACGGCGTATTAAGTAAATGACTATAAATTTCGAATTTTCGTTCAATAATATAACTTTGCCAAACGAATGGCACATGCTCATACTAAAGAGCGACCGAGTGGTGTCATAAAGGTAATTGAAGGTGAAAATGGCCGTTGATTTCGGAGCGTTTAATCGTACCAGAAACAGATAGTACATTATATCGAATTGCCGCAATACATGATAGTTGAAGTTTAGTAGGTCGAAATCAAAAAACATTAATTATCGAGTAATCGGTTTGCGGTGTTTTTTTTTCTTTTTTAGAGTATGAGACAACCTGCGCATGCGTTTGTTATAATAATTGAGAACGGGAAATAATCGTTATCATACTTCGGTAAATGTAAATTGTAATGCACGTTCGCGTTTAACAAGTTAAATAAAAAATACACTTCCGTACATCTTGGGCATACAAAATATTATTATACTCGTACAAAGGCTTATCAAACTTTCCATCGTAATTCCCATAAAATTTACCTAATATAGGAACACGCATATCCCATTTAAGAACTTTTAACTCGTTAGTACTTATTTGAACCGGCGCGCAACGTTTAAATATTCAACATAGGTACCTAGGTAAGTACTAAATTATAGTATGAATAGATTGTATAAAGATACATTTTAAAATATCGAGATAAAATTCTAGAACATTATTATCCAGATGACGATACATAACAGTTAGTTTTCAACTAAATGCTTAATAGCCTAAAGCGACCGCCAGACGCCGTAGATTTCGAAAATGGTTGTGTGCGACTGATGGAAATTCTCAGTTAATCAATTAACCATACGAATAAATAAATCGAATATTTCGGCTATTTACATTTCTAATTACGATTTCGAGAGATAAATTATGTATCCGATATTGAAGGTGGTAAATCGGGTTCGGACCAACGGCTGGATTAGGATAGGTTCGGTTCAGGTTGGCATAATCTGATTTGATTTTTTCTTCCACGGTATCGAGAAATGCGTCCCCGACGCATATGTAACACAGGAGACGGGGAAACGAAAAAAAAAAATACTATGGGTCTACGCTGTGCAACCAACGTGTACAATGCCTTTAGAAAAACGGTACGGGTTATTGCCGAAACAATTCATATTAAATATCGTTGCTCTTATCCCGGTGGTACCTACCGTTATAAATTAAGTTTTGTCGCTGCCAAAATACCCGTCATGGCACGATACTCACTCGCAGCAGTAAGACACCACTATCCAAAATATGATTGATGGTAAATTAAATTAGATTACGCACGCGAATTCTAAACGTTAACGTTTACAAACGGTTATAAAGCGTACGCGTCACAATATGCGTATAAGTCGTTTCGTGTGCTGCCGACCATACTGCTATAGTGACGAACTTTGTTTCGTGTACAATTATGTCGTTTTAAAAAAAAAAAAAAAAAAAACGGAAACAATCAACACGAACAACAAAAACATAAATCGTCGAAATTATCGAACTTATCGTTAGGCGTACTTTGTAGTTATCGTTTTACGGTATTTTTTTTTTTTTTTTTTTTGCGAACAAAGTTGAATAAACTCCTACAGGAAAACCCGAAATCAAAAATAATATATTTAATTCGATTTACGAAATATCAATGCGAGTGATCGGGTTAGACAAAGCCGATTTACAAACAACAAGTATAATAATAATATTTTAATTGAGAATAAAGAAGGCCGAGAGAAAAATTCGGAAAATTAAAAACATCGATAAAACAAAAAAAAGACGAGAAAAGTTTTCGATATTCCCGATTTTCCCGGTCGGACACTATAATAATTTTGTATGTTCTTTTTTTTTTCAATACCGATTAACGATGAAACACAACGAAATAATAAAAAAAAAACGGTTCCAAGGGGGGTGGAGTCGTGTGTCTCCTGTGTGCTCATACTTAGTGATAATCTTTTAAATCGGTCCTTACACCAAAATCATAGATAAATCATCGGGTGTTTTGTAAAAAAAAAAACACACACATTTGTCTCGCAGAGGAGATAGGCTCACAAAGCCACAACCGTATCTGACATCCACGACGTCTCGTCTTATTTTTTTTTTTTTTTTTATTAAAGGCGCCTACGTTTTTCCCGGCCATAGGTAATTCGGCAAATCTGAATAATACCTACGGATTCTAAAACGCCTAGCTGTTTCGCTGCTTTTCGGTGTTTGTCAAAGTCATTGGCATATTATTATTATGTATTATAATTTACAAACAACAAGTATAATAATAATATTTTAATACTCGCAAACATACAATAGTATTGTATTTTCAGATTTTATTTGATATTTTTATCGTTGATATTTCAGACGCCCGAATGTCTTACAAAAATGCTCGGTAGTCTCGTCGTTACCGTTATACGTATATTAAAATTAGATATTCAAACGAGTTCGTAACGTGAAATAAAAAGGAATTGTTGAAAATCAGTACTCCGAGCAACATAAAAATGTAAAAAAAAAAAAAATATGTGATTTTCTCACGTTATGAAACGATAATAAAATAAAATCTGGTCGACTATCATCGCTAAATAAATAGGCAAGTCAGCAAGACGACCAAATCGCGCATTTTTCGCCAGTATCGGCCACACTGCATTTGACGTCTAGCTTCTGTATAGTCGGTGTACGATAACAATGAAATTAAACCGCCAATAATATTGTTTAATCCATGATAAATATTTTTATTTTTTTTTTTTATTCTATGGTATTCGCCGGTCGCGGCCATCTTTGCTGACATGCCTGTAATTTAGCCACGGCAACCATATCGTCCGTGCGACGATAATATAGTGGCTAATAATATGATACGATAGTGAATTCTGATCGACAGACGTCTGTGAATGCCTGGTCTGTCTGCGATAGTAGCTTTCGTGATAGTTTGACGGTTACTATACCGCCCTGTTCGCACGATTATTGGCCAACGAGAGTCTAACTATCGCGACAATCGCAATAGCAACTATCATCGCGTGTATAAAAAAAAGGTATGAAAATCTACATTTTCGAATAGTTTAGCGTTATTGCGTTGTAATAATATTGATATTCGTATCGCACTTGAAACACACTTGAAAAATGCATAAAAACCGGGCTTAAAATAATACAATTCCTAACGCGTTAAACGCGATTCGTTAGCGAACAACAAAAACGTAAATCGTCGAATGCGCGATAGTCGAAATTATCGAATTTATCGGTAGGCGTACTTTGTAGTTATCGTTTTACGGTATTTTTTTTTTTTTTTTTTTTTTTCGCTAACAAAATTGAATAAACTCCTACAGGAAAACCCGAAATCAATAATAATATATTTAATTCGATTTACGAAATATCGATGCGAGCGTACGGGTTAGACATAGCCGGGAGGCAGTTGTCAACCGTCGCCCGCTCACCCGCCCAGTTTACGCCAACGATTACTATATTCCGGTCTCGGATCGGCGACATTGTCTTAACGACATTTTTTACCTCGACCTATTTTAATCTATCGCCGGAACATAAACATTCGCCTGTCCGTAATTAATTACAATTCGGAACTAGCTTTACACGGGAACAATTGTATATACGATGTAAAATGTACGTATTGTAAATCGAATTTTAAAATTTGTAGACCCAATAGCGCTCGAGCTCATGTCCAGGGAAATCTAAAACAAAAATAATCTAAAAAACCGTAAATATTTATTTGCACATTAATTCGCACCGTAATTCACGAACACGTGGTGTGAAATTGTCAAACGCCTATTTCAATATTAAAATTCAATTTGAAAACAACGAAAACAAAAATAGAGATTAGTTTTCGGATACGTATATCTATAATATCGTCTAAATTTTCCAACGTCAACACCTAGTGGCTGACTGTTACTTTAAATTGCAATGCGATAGATGTCGCCATTCGAAATAAAATTCCGGAATTTACCACGGAATTTGAATTTTGTTATAAATTTTAACTTGTATTTCAATTGTTCGCGATATGTTGAGCGTCATACTAATTGGGATGTAAAACGAAATTCCCACTTAAAAAGATAAAACAAAAAAAGAACATTTCCGTGCAATTAATATTATCTATTTACAAAGTTCTTGGGCGTGGAACTTTTCGATCGTGTTTACACATTAAACAAGACGTAATATCTGATTAAAAAAAAAAAACCTCGCAACATTTTTGTTAAACTTAATAACGAGTTTTCGTCGTGTTGTAAGAGGACAACAAAAAAAATAATAATAATAACAAATAGCAGCCACAGATATTAAGTTTTCAGCTGACTTCAATTAATACAGTAATCGGAACGACGCGCGTTTTAAAAATCAACCAGGATTACGTATTTTCTCACTGAGCGGTTACCAAAAACTGCATAGATACGTAACATTTATAACGGTATCACTATACTAATGAACATTTTTATAGAAAAAAAAAACCGCTGTTCGTTAGAATGGCCTATTAGTCTAGCCTAGTTTTGTAAGAAGAAAAACTGAGGGGATGCGGTAATATACCGCGAAGTAGTCGTAGATTTTTGTTCGATAATAATAACGTAAAATATATTGGTATAATTTATACAACCGACAAGAGTTTCATGAGGCGTTTTGTATTTTTTTTCAATTGACGACCGAAAATGCAAAAAAACTAAATTTTATTTTATTTTTATTTTTTTCTATTATTAAAGTCTACTTAAAATACACTGATCCTTAAACAACTTTTCGAAATCTACACATATGTATATTTTACTATGGCGTGTGTGAGTTTTTGTTTTTCCGGCTGTGAACAACTTTTTTTTTGTTTTTACCAGAAATCGATTTTCAAGTATAGACCATTGGATAGGTCATTTTTTAATTTTGGCTGTAGCTATTTGCTTATTAATTAGAAAAAATCGCGAGTAAATGTAGGAAAAGCAGAAAAATGTACGGCAACAAATGTTTCATTATTTTCGATTATTTTCATTTTGTAGTTAATCGGGTAAAAAATAACTATAGAGACCTACGGTTATTACCTATCTCTATAATTTTATTTAACACATTTCAACGACTTCATAATTTTGTTTTCGTAGTTTCGTATTTTCATATTCATGTGTATTTTTATTTATTTTATTTTTTTTTTTTTGTAATTATTATGTACTTACGCATAAACATAATTTTTTTTTTTTTTTTTTAGTAGTAGTTACATACGAAATTCGCTCAAAACGGCTTTTCGGGCGCACCGCGATTTAAAACTTTTATTTTTCTTTTTTTTTTTTATTGAAAACCTTATAATGAATTAACTAAAAAATGATTACGAAATCGCTTAAACGCTATATAAACCGTTAAGCTTCGTACAGTCAACTTTTACTAATCGCGTCTCAAATTCAAAATAGAGTACATTTTATAACCCGTTTTACGTCCCGCGGCTTCCAACTGCGAGGAGATGGCGAAATGTGACCGCGTGTATGTAAAATTAAATATCTGCTCAGTATTTACAACAGCGAGAGAGTCCTCTGCACGGGTGCGAGTGAAGATCGTGCAGAGGACACTCGTCTGTCGTATCCTGGTAAAGAGTAATCTTTTTCCTTTTTCCTTTTTTTTTTTTTTTTTAATATAAAAATATTTTATACATTCGCCAGTTACAAAGAACACAATAAACAGTTATAGCCGTTATCCATCGTGGGGGTAGGGGGAATGGGGAATCCGCCCAACTCTTTAGTTGTAAAAGTTTTTCGGCCCTTACGGAGCGTTTGGTGGTGATCTTTACAGATAATATTGTTATTTTATATTGTCTATATAAAATACGCATCGTAGCTAATATTATACTCGTCCGTAAAGTAACGACTAGAGCGGCAATGGAATTGACATGTCGTAAAACGGAAATAATAATTTACGTCAGTAAATTAAATTCGAAAGATGAAAATATTTTACAGTTAACGCCCCGGGTAATTTTCCATCCAGATATATAAATATTATTAATAATACGTACGATATCCGACAAGTGTAAAACTTTTCGTTAACTGCCGAGCATAAATATCGCTCGGATGCAATTCGTACGCTGCAATAATATAATATAGATTATCGATTAAATCGTTAACCCGATAAGAATTTTGTTTTTTTCGGTTTTTATATAAAAGTTACCGTACGTTATTCTTGAACATTTCGTTAAAATAATGAAATTATTTAGATTCGGAGAGAGGAAATATTCATTTTCGGTGTATAGAATACACAAAAACGGCATACGTCGATCACAAAATATTCATTTGCCCTTCAGATGTGCATCGATAAGCGAAAGAAACTTTAGTCTACGAGATCAAAATCTACACACCCAATAGTCAGTACGTATAATAATAAAATTCCGGTGGTTTCGAAATATAACATTCGATGTTCGGAATATTTATAAAGCAAAACGCTTATGTTTGTAAAATATGAGAGGAAAAAAAGAACCTCTATTTAATGAACACGACGGTTATATGGAAATTTCGTTAAAAAGAAATAACATTTTTTTTTTTTATATATATATTTAAATTTGTATACTCGCGTGTTCGTGGTTGAACTTAACTGTACTCGCTCGTGTACGATAAATAATATTAAATAAAATACAATTTGATTTTTTTTTTTTTTTTTTGTTATTACGGTTATAGTGATGTATGGACGCCTGGATATTGGAAATGATTTTTTTTATTATTCAAAAATAGATACGGTAGCTGGGCCACTTGAATTTTACGTTTATAAAACGGATCGACCCGGTTATCGGGTCGCTATATTTGAATTTCTAAAATCCGTATTACATAATTTAAAAATATAGGGTTTTTTTTTTTTTTTCTAATATAATCTACGAATTATGCGACTTTTATATTGTACAAGATTGACCCTGTGTATAGTATTCTATTCGAAACAAATTGTAAATTGAATATAATCAACTACTGCTAAGTAGATCAATTTCGTATATTTTATTGTGTTATAAATCCGTAGCCCGGTGTACAGAATTCTTAAAAAAAAAAATTATATTTACGGCCCAATTACCCACCGTCCTAATATACGATACGCAAAATGGAAATCTCAGAAAGAATTCCCGTTACGCTGTATGATTTTTGAAATATTGTTTTTTATTTTTTTTATTTTTTTTTAATATTCCTCCGCGGAAAGTGCGGGCGGAACTATAACGTAATGTTTCTCGTCAGGGTTAACATTTTCCGAACGAAAAAAATTTAATATTTTGGCGAAAAGCTTTACCGGGCGGTAACTATGTTTTTAGACCGCTCATATTATTTTTTATTATCTACTTTATTTTAATTTAATTTAGACGGTATATTTTTAAAACGGATTTTTTTTCCCGGACTTGCTCGTGGTCCGCGAAGGCCGAGAGAAAAATTCGGAAAATTAAAAACATCGATAAAAAAAAAAAAAGACGAGAAAAGTTTTCGATATTCCCGATTTTCCCGGTCGGACACTATAATAATTTTGTATGTTTTTTTTTTTCAATACCGATTAACGATGAAACACAACGAAATAATAAAAAAAAAAAACGGTTCCAAGGGGGGTGGAGTCGTGTGTCTCCTGTGTGCTCATACTTAGTGATAATCTTTTAAATCGGTCCTTACACCAAAATCATAGATAAATCATCGGGTGTTTTGTAAAAAAAAAAACACACACATTTGTCTCGCAGAGGAGATAGGCTCACAAAGCCAAAACCGTATCTGACATCCACGACGTCTCGTCTTATTTTTTTTTTTTTTATTAAAGGCGCCTACATTTTTCCCGGCCATAGGTAATTCAGCAAATCTGAATAATACCTACGGATTCTAAAACGCCTAACTGTTTCACTGCTTTTCGGCGTTTGTCAAAGGCATTGGCATATTATTATTATGTATTATAATTTACAAACAACAAGTATAATAATAATATTTTAATACTCGCAAACATACAATAGTATTGGATTTTCAGATTTTTTTGATATTTTTATCGTTGATATTTCAGACGCCCGAATGTCTTACAAAAATGCTCGGTAGTCTCGTCGTTACCGTTATACGTATATTAAAATTAGATATTCAAACGAGTTCGTAACGTGAAATAAAAAGGAATTGTTGAAAATCAGTACCCCGAGCAACATAAAAATGTAAAAAAAAAAAAAAATATGTGATTTTCTCACGTTACGAAACGATAATAAAATAAAATCTGGTCGACTATCATGGCTAAATAAATAGGCAAGTCAGCAAGACGACCAAATCGCGCATTTTTCTCCAGTGTCGGCCACACTGCATTTGACGTCTAGCTTCTGTATAGTTGGTGTACGATAACAATGAAATTAAACCGCCAATAATATTGTTTAATCCATGATAAATATTTTTATTTTTTTTTTTTATTCTATGGTATTCGCCGGTGGCGGCCATCTTTGCTGACATGCCTGTAATTTAGCCACGGCAACCATATCGTCCGTGCGACGATAATATAATGGCTAATAATATGATACGATAGTGAATTCTGATCGACAGACGTCTGTGAATGCCTGGTCTATCTGCGATAGTAACTTTCGTGATAGTTTGACGGTTACTATACCGCCCTGTTCGCACGGTTATAGGCCAATGAGAGTCTAACTATCGCGACAATCGCAATAGCAACTATCATCGCGTGTATAAAAAAAAGGTATGAAAATCTATATTTTCGAATAGTTTAGCGTTATTGCGTTGTAATAATATTGATATTCGTATCGCACTTGAAACACACTTGAAAAATGCATAAAAACCGGGCTTAAAATAATACAATTCCCAACGCGTTAAACGCGTTTCGTTAGCGATTTTTGCAAATCGAATTATTCGAAGTAAGAAACGAGTGATGTACGGATGAGCGATGCTCGCAATTTTCGAAAGTGCATTACAACGGCGACTTATTGTTCCAGCTATAGTATTGGATTTTGGGAAAAAATTACGGTTGTTGGTTTACCAAATAGTTAGTGGCGGCTACGGTCGGCGAAAATTGAATTTATACTATTGTTAATGTCGTCCTCGAACGTCACCGCGTTTTGTTAGAGTTTACGAAACTAAAAATTATAGTATTTCATATACTTTAATATGTGTACGACCAAACAGTATAACGTTAATTTAACGGATGCGGTTATTTTCTACGACCTTTTATTAAACCCGTATGTCTATTTCGTTCGCGATTAAATAAATAAATACCATATACTTTAGCTATATTCGTATAGTAAACGTACGTACACGCGCGGAGTTGTAAATTGAAAATGAAATTCGTTTTGTCTTCGTCATCGTTAATACGGTTATCGTATTTAATTGATTTACTGAAATATTTATTGATTAACCTAACTAGAAATATTTTCTCTGAAACAATTTCCAGATTCGTCTCGAAAAATATAATCGTATGCGATTTCCGTGTGGTAAAAATACGTAATCGTCGCACGTAAAAAAAAAAAAAAAAATATTTTTACTTACAATACTCATTGGTAAAATTTTATATCGGTAACACGAAAGATGATTGAACAATAAGAAATTCCAATTCATTCGTAACCCACAGTGTTTTATTCTTGCGAAAATATAAATATAATTTTTATCCAGACAAACTATGACTTTTATCGTTTTAATGTTTAGCAATTTTGATTCGGTAGGTACCTACTTCTAAATTATTATTCTTCATGTTGTAATATTTAAAGAGGGGTATTTTTAAACGTCAACTTTTTAACCGTTTAAATATTATCATTTTTCAAGTTTTTTTTTTATTTTTTTTTTTTTTTTAAGTCTTCTCCGAAATTGTTTTTAATCATTTTTTTATTATATAAATTGTTATAAACTTCTCTGAATTAAGCATTATTATTATTAGGTTTTTTTTTTGTTTTTTATTATTATTATATTCATGAAAAATGAAAAAAAAAAATTTTTATTACAATATTGAATTCCATAATACGTGTAGGTTTTTATATTTATTTATTTTTGCTTTTTTTTCTTTCCCGTTTGAACTGACAGCAGTGCAGAATCTACGCGAATTAAACCACCCCACTGCTGCCATCTTTTATTCAAAAATAATCTATTACATCCTCTTGCATGCATATGAAATGTTTAACAAATTGCATTTTACGAGTTATAAAATTTAAAAAATATATATATATAAAATATAAAACAAATTGTTCTCTATCGAACGTATAAAACGTAAAATAATGCAATAGACCGTTAGATGTTATTATTATTATTATTATTATTATTTTTTAAGGAAAACCTTTTTTCGATGTGATGACTCTGACTTCTTTTTTTGAACACCCTCTTGATTCTGAGCAACAGAAACGCAGCCTTGTCGATGCTCAATGACTGGCGACGCTTATTTTCTGGTTTTTGATTTTCATCTTGATCCATCTAGAACAGAATAATATCCGTCGGAATATAAGAAATTAAAAGGTAAGTATATATTATATTTTTAATATTTTTCAACAAAACAAAAAAAGACGACGAATGAATATTTTAGAAAATATTTACATAAACACGTACATAATATTGCGATAGCAAATTTTATTCGCTTAAAATATAATTTTTTTTAATTTTATTTATTATTATTTTTATTAGAATATTTTAAAAATTGTATTAAGTCTCGAAAAAAAAAATGCTAATATTAGTAGGTATCCGGTGAAAATTCCCGGTCTCTACAGTTATTTTAAACGAAATTACAAACAATCAAACAAATAATTATAAAAAATTCCGGTGCTTCATAAATATTCCAGTTTTGCCGACGTTTTTCCGCGGATTTCCGCTGTTAAAAACGAAACTACAACAAGGAAAATAAAAAAAAAATTACCTTCTCGATAGTCAATTTTTTTTTTTTTTTTTTTTTTTTTTTTTTTATTATTTAAACATAAGACATTCCTAGCCAGAGGCTATCTATATCTAGGGATATATTACAATATTATATTTTATCAGATTAACGTGATAATTAAAAAATATTTTTATAAGTACTATAAGGATAATTACAATTGGTTATTAAGAATTACAGAAGTAACAATGTGATTTCAATAATTCTAATATTTACATATTTACGATAATATTTAATAACTATAGGTAACAGAGGGGTCGTAGATTGATCTGGAAGAATCTCTTGTGTATAGTGAAGATTTGGATGTTGATAAAGATGGCTTAGTGTAGGAGGTCGTGTGGACGACCTCGTTTTAATCGACGATGGGTTGGGTGAATGAGGAGGTTATAGTGAATTGCACCTGATGAGTTTGAAAGAGAGCAGTGGAAATTTTTTGCTAATGTTTTGATATGATTATCGATTTCTTGGATTTAAAAGTCTTTGCGGAGATTTGCATTTCTGACAAACGATGGGGCATTTGCAATTATTCTGAGGACTTTGTTTTGGACAATTTGCATTTTTTTGATGTGCGAGGATACACAATTACCCCATATCGGGCAAGCGTAGGTAAGAATTGGGCGTATAATTTGCTTAAAAATTAGGAGAGAGCATTTTTTTTTTGTATTGTTGAATTTTTGTTCAGGATAGGATAAAGCATTGAGATGCGTTGGTATGCTTGCTGGACTTTGGATGAAATGTGGGGCCGCCACGTGAGTCGCTTGATAGTCAATTAGATCCGAAATTCTACAATAAAGTTCCTATACAATTTTTGATAGAATCAAAATTTCTGGTCGCCGAAATGTGTTCGCGTACGGCAAAAAAAAAATACAAATCGCAGTAAAACCGATATATAACTCGCCCCGCCCTGAATCTAAATAAAATGAAAACTCCATTTGGAATTTTTAATACGTGTTTAAAATAATAATAAACCATAAATTATAGTTGATCTGGTTAGGTTAGCCCAAAAGGTCACGGGATTCCGAGTCAATAAGTTTATTGTGTTTATATAATTCGTTATAACTACGAACGAACACAAATACAAATACGATAAAATTGTATTTCGTGCATACAAAATACATAAATATATATTATATATTCGTCCATTATTTATAAAATAATTTTAATAAAATTATATATTTATATATATACACGTGATTCGCGTGAAAAATATCCCCGATCGAAATCCTTTTTACAATATTAAAAAATGAAATGTTTTTTTTATTTTATTTATCCAACGGTAATTTAACTTTTAACTCGACAATATAATAAAACGCTATTATACTAATATTGAACAATAATAAAAACAGTAGGTATAGTGTTCTAGTAGCTAGCAATATAACATTTAATTGAATATCAATAATAACTTTCGACTTCGGTTGGGGTTTTTCAATATTTTTACTATATATAAAAAAAAATAATAATAATAATAATAATAAATTAAAAAAATATTTCCTCGTCCTTATTAATGTGATTTATAGTATTCGATGACCGTGATCAAGGGTCCCCTGAAATAAACAACGAAAATAAAAATTCAATTTTCCTATTATAAAACGTCGAAATTCGAGTGCTGGCCAAACTTGACCGTATTTTCCCTTCAACAAAAAAACCCCCCCAAACCAACGTCCAAATCATCTTTAGATTTGGTATTTTTTATGTGCCTTAATAAATGTAATAAATGTTTTTACCTTTTGAACCCAAAATCATAAACTGATATCCACGTAAGACCGAATAAAAACTATAATATTTTAAAAATTTTAAATAGCGATGAATAACTCAAAAAGTAATTTATACGTTTTACCACATCTATAAAATGCTAATATAGATATTCGTTAAAAACCGCACGCCTCAATGCGATTATTTTTAACCGTGTTCCAACAAATCAAAACCAAATCGAAAATTACAAAAACCGTTGCTGCGTAGTTATTCCCATTTTCCGACGTTTGTCCCAGGTCTTTTCGCCATTATTTTAGGAAACTACGAGCAATATCAAAAAAAAAACTACCCGACTAGATAAAATTGTCTATTGGGGAAAAAAAAAGCACACATCGTAGCAAATCACTTAGACCAAAATTAAATCGTGTTCGGATTTTGTTTTTTTTTTTTCAATTCTTTCGTCTGTTCAACTACACTGAATTCAAAAAAATTCGCACGCGATTTTATGCGCAATCTAAACGCTCATATATACCCTACCAATATACACTTGGGTGGGTATTCGGTAAGTACTCGATTTTCGGGATAAAGTCAAAAGTGTAATACTTATAGTACGAAAAAAACAACGCAATGTTATATTTGACATCTTCAAGATTCTATGGGATTTACGAGCGCGTTCATAAGCGTACACTATAATATTAATAATAATTTGCACGTTTCGGGTAAAACATATACCTCTAGGACATTTCGAGTTTTTCAATTTATACGTATAAATTATTTTTTACAAAAACCCGCGTACTGTAACGAGATTTCCGTCTGTGTGCCAGTCTCCCGTGACCGGAAATAAATTCAGAAATAACTACAAAGCCGTAGCACTATACTCAGCGAAAAACTACACGACCGTCAATCAAAATGCCTGTCAAATTGGATGGCAACGTTCTAGTAATCGAATAGCATTTTTTTATGATTTTTTTTTATTTTTATTTTTACCCCCAACAGCTCGTTGCGAGTGCCACGCGTATACACGCTGTTTACCTATAAAATATTGAAACCTTATCACAGATACGACAAATACAAGCCATTGATAAGGTAAGAAAAAAATGATTGTGGGCGGAGTTCAGTTAATCGTGTTTTGATATGCCGAAAATTCGAACTTTCAAAGATTTAATAACTTACGAGATGAACCGTACATTTCCGTTGAAAAAAAAAAACAATTGTATTCACATATATCGGAAAATGGTACGCAAAATAGCGCGAATTTTACGATTCCCGTCAAAATTAAAACTTTTGAGAAACCAAACAAATTTAATCCGCCATAAACCACATAAAAAAACTAAAATACTACGAAAACTCAAAATGACTATAAATGGCTCAAAACACCAGCTGAAATTTCTTTTGTAAATCGTAACACATTTTGAATGGAGTAACACAATAAATATAAGTATCGGTGAAAATTTCAAAGTCTTTAAAAACTATAAGAAAAATAAAAAAACGACCACCCCATAATGTACCGCCTAAATCCAAAATGCTACGATAATTTTCTCTTGTAGTTTTTTGATCAGAACATGATTTCTGGTTGAAAAGTTGTTGGCAGACACAAGAAACAAAACAAATTATACATCATAATAAAACCAATACAAACCTCACAACCATCAGAATCTAAAAAGATAGTATATAAAACATAAGCCAATTAGATTAAAATCCGTCCGTAAAGAAAAAAAAATAATATTAATAATTATAATGGTTAAGAATTCCACAAGAAGACAACAAAAATCAATTGCGTGGAGCATCGCGGTTGTGTGCCGGTGTGGGCGTTTTGCACTTTTTTCGTGGAGGCGTTTTTTCTTCTTTTCTTTTTCTGTTTAACTTGAAAGGAAACCTAAAAGTAACCCACTTAATGTCCAATTTTTAATCTAGGAAGGTATGTATACAGGAAACCAGTAAATTATTCCTTCGACCAAAACGAAATTCGATTCCGACCGTAGTTCGGATAAAACATGTCTCGAATGTTCGATTAAAATTAAAAATTATATTCATTTGTCACTCCAAAATAAAATACAACTGTCCGTGTTTTTTCGTTTGAAATTGTCCTGAGTATTTTTATGGAGCCTAAAAGGTTTGATCCACATATACACGAATAGATGTGATTTTCATCAAATATTTATACTTTAAACGCTTATAAAAAAAAAAACTACGTTACGCTTAATTTTCTTTCTCGCCACCAAGTACAATTTATTTGTAGACATTGTGTCAAATTTTCGGAGGTTTTGCTGGACCCCCGCAAATTATATTCGCATAAAACTATAAAAAAAAAAACTCGGCTATAAGTAGATCAAAATTCGGCAGATGTTTTAAATAGGTTATCACGTCTAAAAAGAGCTAATATATAAGTCTTCGGTGAAAATGTGTCTATAGGATTATTTGTCGAAAATTGAAAATTGTAATATTATAACAAAACATTGGGTAAATGTTCCTGGTTTCCCGACGTTTTTTTCCCCATTATTTAATAAACTACAATGTACATAATTGTCTACCAGAAACAAGGCACTAGTGTTGATGACAAGAGTCAAGGATCCAGATGAGGAACACTGGGAACAAGTTCTGCCCACCTGTTCGCCAAATAAAAAAAATTCTATATGTATTTATTTATTGTACATATTATGTATTATGGCGCACCTAATAAAAATATTGCGTTCGTAATCGAAGTAGATATGTGGAGTTAAATAAATAATTATAAACTAATGGACTAATGGATTGTGGCTAATTTGTGTCCATTGCAATAAAATTAGCGGTTTCATTATTAATATCGATTATAAATTCCGTATAGTAGACATTTGTCTAGTTTAAATGTCCCGTCCGTATACAGATGCTGGGTCCGCCGTTGGTTGATGATCGGAAAAAAAAAAAAAAAGGAAAAACAATGTTAATCAAATAATTGTGCCGTACATAGAAAATAATAGTAATAAAACCAATACGTCGACCGCCGCACTGTTAATCAAAAAACAAAAAAAAAAAAAATCAAAAATACAACCAATATTTTAAAACCGATATCGATCGATATCCGCCGTTACTGTTCGCCGGATAAATATTTACCCGACAAACAATCTGATAATCCGGAGTCTGTCCGGAGACACATCGTGTAGCCCGGACCCGCACTAAAATAATACGAAATCGGAAACAAATCTATTTTTAAGCGATTCGACGAGGTTACCGAAGCGCAGTTGAGCGTTCTCGAACACGTGCATTGCCCACCTATTTATATTGTCAATTTTTTTCCACCTATTCGAATTGCACGAGCAATCGGTGCAATTTTTTTTTTTTGTAATTTTCCGGAATTTTTTTTTTTTTTTTATAGTTGACGCGGATCAATAATATATAATATTATATAATACATACATCAACGCACGGTTTCTTTTTTTATATATGTATATAACCGTACATTGTCCAACCGATATTATACTATAATATTGTATCGACAACGCACTTGACTATAATTAAAATTAATTAAATTTTTGTTGTTTTTTTTTTTTTTAATCATTTTCAACGTTAAAGAAATGTTTTTCATTTTCGTTTGTTTGTTTTTAATTTATATTTTTTATTTTTTTTTTTTCATAATAATTTTTTTTAATTTAATACGCAAACTGCTAATTACTGCAGTTTTTTCTTCTAAATTACGGATAGCTCATAAATAATTTAACGTTTTCTCAATCCGAAAACAAAAAGTGTTATGCTTCCTTAACATCGTCTGCCATAATTTTTTATAAACTTCGAAACTACTTTTTAGCCATCCATCGAAATAACTAACAAAAATACGTATACTAAACAAATTTCATATTTCAATAGTGTATCAAATTTTTTATTCGATTTATTATGTCCTTGTTTTTATGTTTAAATAATTTTGTAGTATTATTTTATAGTTTAATAATTCGCATCGCGTTTAATGTATTGTAATAATATTTTCATCTCTCTCCTTTTATAGCCTAACGCAATTCCCTCCGATCTGTATCCCACCTCTTATACATTCTTCCCGGACAATATTTCACGTTTTCTTCAAATCTTTTTTTTTTTAATAATTCCGTTCAACCGAAGCTTTCTGGATTTCCCCCTCGGCTTTTTGCCTGTCGGTTTCCGTTCTATATAGCTGTTCCACAGATCCCGTCTCAATCAGTCAATAAAAAATAATATCGGTATTAATTACTTTAAATTTTTAATTATCCGACCGACTGCCGTGTACAGAAACCGTATAAAAAAAAATTAAGTGTATGTTTGCACATTGGCTATAGATTTCAACGGAAAAATCGGTCGGTAGTGTAGAAACAAAAACGTTACCGTACATAGATCAGCTGAAATACTTCGGGGTTCTCCAATCGTATTGTACGATAAAAAATACGGTTACCGACAATTTGATACTGCGGAAATTATAATAACTCGGAACATTATAAAACAGAAAAAAAAAAAAAAAAAAAAAAGGGGGCAAAGAAATTTATTACACGGAGCGGCGACAACGCATTAAACTTGCTGGTTTTTCTTTCTTTTTTTTTTTTTTTTGTATTGCTATTTTGTTTTAGATACCCTCGCTGTCAAAACAATTTTTAACACAAATACTCGATTTGTTTTGCCAGCACCATTCTTCGTCGATTAAACAAACTTTGACAAACCCCGTGTGGGCGTTCTGCAGCCATGTGCTATAGGTATAGGCGGAAATTGGGGGAGGGATTAAGGGGACCAAGTCCCTTAAAAACGTACAAACAGAACAAATTAGCCCCCATGAATATATTCAAATATTATAAATACCTCCTACTAGCGTACGTGCATGTTATTATAGGATGTCTAAAATAAATCATATGCTTTGGTTTTGCATGGTAAGATGATTTTCGCAAGCGTGGAGTAACTGCCTGACAATCGTATACATGTACACATATGGCCGAGTTTAGGGAATATTAAAATATTAACATCAGTAAATCGAATTGCATCAAATGAAAAGTGATGGAAATATTGCGTGCTACGTGTACGGTCAACAGAAAATCGAAACGATTCCTGCACGATAAAAATCGAAATTGTTTTTTTCCGTATATGTATTCTTTTCGCGCAATATGTAGATATGAAATACTTTTTATAAAAAGTAAAATTAAGGAGAAAAATTTACTTCCAAAGTAATCTCGTATCGTGATATTTTTTTTTTTTTTTCGGAATATCAATCAGTAAAATAGACAATTCAGAGATTTAAAAAGAGTTAGGAAAAATGCCTTTTTCCATTTATACGACATCCGCCTAAGTACACATTATAAGTTATGCAAAACGGGCAATATGTGAGATTGCGTCGGAAATATTGTACTCAATCTGTTTCGCTGAAGGTGTTTTATTTCTAAAGTCACTTTTTAGGGATGGTTATGTTTTGCGTGGACATTTTTAAAAAAATAAATAAATTTCACGATTACAAAATAAATACACCTAAGTGCATGGGAACTAAGACGAACAAATTATTCAAAAGTGAAATATTAATTAATTAATTAATTGATAAATAAACTAATTCCTTCTCCACCGAAAATTGCGTTAAAATTTAACTGACATACGACATGTAGACTTTATGGATATTAAATTATAAGTTACAAACTATATGAAACGACGAATTATTCATGCAACGCGTACGTAAAATAATAAAAGTTGTGTATTATTATTATTTATACCATTATAATGCGGAGAAAAAATAAATCAATTAAATGAAAATATGTGTGTGTTAAATATGTTTGTTTTTAATTTTTTTAATTTTTTTTTTTTTTAAGGTTTTTTAACCGTATAATATAAAATTTATAATGAAACGCCTAAAACCTATTTGCGAATATACCTACCACCGAGAAGTACATTAACAAATTAAAAATTCATGTACTAAAGTCGACTTTATTTCACGAATTCCTTTTCTTTTTTTTTTCATACTAGATTCCGATCGTATCGACGAATATAATGGTTTTATTCTGATTTTCTCGTGACTATTATTATTTATTTATTTATTTTTTTTCGTCTTATCCTAACTATTATTCTGCCTACCAGAAATCTTACTACGAACATCAACTTCGGGGATGATTTCCCGTAGACAATTCTGTCTAGTCAGTGTATCGCGGAGGTGGTTTTTTTCATTTCCCTCGTAGTTTTCTTATTAAACCGCGGCAAAAAGTCGGAAAACGGGAATATTTTTATTTCCAAGGGTTTCTGTTATTTTTGATTTTGTTTTTCCTGTTGTATTTCAGTTAAAAAATAATATGAAACTATCAGCGAAAACTTAGATTAGCACATTCTAGACGTGGTACAATTTTCAAAACATTCTGGTATTTTTTGTATTCTTCAGGCTATTTTTAATTTTCTATGGTTTTTGTGGATATATATATATATTGTAATTAATTTTCATTAGCGTTGTTTTAGGTTCAAATTCGTTAAAACCACGAACAATTGTAATTTGTTTTGTTGTTACAAATGAATACGTTGTTAAGATTGAATTCAACAAATGTCTAACCGTACTCCGCTCAGAATCGTTTTTCGTATGTAATGATTCATCGTTGCATACAGACATAAAACGAATTACCCTCAAAATCGTGCGCAAGGGTGTGGCTCGTTGGATTATGACCGCATGTGGGATTTTTTTTTTTTTAAGTGGGTAAATACCAATAAAATGGGCCAAACAAATAATTTTCCCGAGGAAAATAATAAAATAGTTGTAAAATTTCATATCATTTTTATTTATCAGTGTATAAAAAAAACGTTTTAATTTTCTGTTTAGATGTATCTGCTACAAGGGTATGCGCAGGCCAATTTAATTTACCCCATCTTCAAACTTTACACCTGCAACAATAGTGGCCCACCCATAGTGCGAAGCACGTCGGCTTTTTAACTTTTAACGCGATGAGTTAGTTTTAGTCTCTTAATTTGTTACTAACTCCAGAATATGTCTAATCAAATACAATTTTCTCTTCGTGTTAAATTTGATTAGTACGACCTATTATTTATACGCGAATATTTTTAGTTTTATTTCTTTCCAATACAATCCCTCCTCCCCCCCTCCCCCACAACAAAATAAAATATTTAAAAAAAATGTCTACATTTTATAATCAATAAATAAAATATCCAAAACCTAGCTGACGGTTAGATTAAGTAATCTATCGTTATTGCCCTGACAAATTTTTAGTTTTTACAGTCAAAACGAACAACGCCACTACAAGTGATTAAATTCACCGAATAATATCACTCCAAGTGATTTTTCAACAAATAAATATGCGTGCGGTGTACATCACCAAATGTTGCGTTTCGACGTTCTTTAGAATGATATAAATTATTTCGGTACAAACGATAAGAATGAAAAAAAAAAAATGTTACCAGACCGAATATAGCGTGAATATAGTGAATTTCCTAATTTATATTGTAATATGTCCAGAATGAAAAATCACTTAGAGTTTCTTATAGTCGTACACGTCATAAAAGCGCTACTGCTATACAAAAAATCCTATGCGAATAGGCGAACAAAAAATTATAAAACAAATTTGAATAACCGGCGATTTACGAAAGAGACGACAATTTAAGAAATATTGCGGATAAATAATAATAACAATTATAATTCATTAAATAAATTCCGTTTATTAGACGACGGAAATTGTATTGAATATAATAATAATAAAAAAAAAAAAACATTTTTAAATGCAATTAATATAATATATATATATATATATATATTGTTTTCGTACTAATTTATCGAATTAAATTATTACTTTAATGTACAATATTCGAATGAATATAATTGTAATAAAGGACTAAAATTATTAGGATTAATTTCATACGTACAAAATAAACGATATTATATAATATAGATTATGATTAATTTAATTTAAAAAAAAATACCATTAGATACGAGAATAATGGAATAATTATTAGCGAACAAATTAAACCACTACCTAACACGCCGTTTAATATGGAAAATATAACCGTATGTGTTAATCAAATGGTTTTCTATTTAACGAGCGGTGCGGATACTTACTTTTTATTAATAAAATTAATAGGATTAATTTCATACGTACAAAATAAACGATATTATATAATATAGATTATGATTAATTTAATTTAAAAAAAAATACCATTAGATACGAGAATAATGGAATAATTATTAGCGAACAAATTAAACCACTACCTAACACGCCGTTTAATATGGAAAATATAAACGTATGTGTTAATCAAATGGTTTTCTATTTAACGAGCGGTGCGGGTACTTACTTTTTATTACGGGTGTGTGAATTTCCTTAGCGAGTTTCAACAAACGAAATCAACAACGAAAAAAAAAAAAAAAAAAAAAAAATCCACTATCACACAACACCCGGCGCATTTAAACTAGAAAATACAAAAAACACGTACACATTGTAATTATTGTAATACTCGCATATTTGAACGAGAAAATATTATCGACGACGACGACGACGACGAAAAATAAATATTTTCATATACGGGGTGTATATATATACATGTTTTAATATTAATTAATTTATGTTTTCACTCGTCTTCGGAGCGTCTCTCGCGTATCGGTACGCACGGCAAAGAGTCGAATTTCTACTGGATTTTCCAGCGGGGCTGCGGGCCTCCGAGTTTTTCTGACCACGTCGCACGCGCTGCCAGTCACGTGGGACAACCGCGCATTCTGTTGGATCGCGCCCGAGGGTTTAAGTATAGCGACAGGAAAACTGTCGGGAGTTCTTCGCCGTCGGCTTGCACACCGGCCCGGACGAAACGCCGACGATAGAAAATAATACCCACTCGATATAATAATATCCGTCTAATCTTCGTAATAAATTACGCGCTTAATGTAAAATCGCTTTTTTGTTTTTCTGTTTTTTTTTTTGTCGATTCCCAATGCAGCGAAATAAACTAATCGTTTTACTAATACGCGTATTTCCCCATCCCTCTCTCTGAAAACACTATTTCGGTATGACCTAAAATGAGATGCGAACGTTTTCAACCCGACGGTATTTTTTTATTATTTTTTCTCAATAGTTCGTCCCTAGGTTTATTTCGATTCCGAGCGTACCGTTTAACTATGATGTGTGCCTTTTTACGTTAGGTTTCGTTTTGTTTTTTCTGTGAACGGCACCCTTAAATCCTTCTCTGATCCATCGTCCACTTCTGGGGGACGGTTTCTGCTTGCCTATCGTCCCGAGTTAGTGCATTGCAAAGGTCATTTTTTTTTTTTTCCAAGTGTTTTTCACAATAACGGAGTGATTAACCAGAAGAAAAAAAAAACGGATTTTCGTTGTTTTCGATTTTGTTTTTACTGTTGTAATTCAATTGAGAATAATCGTGGAATGCTGAAACGCACGCCGAATACTTACGTTAGCACTTTACGGGCGTGCTATAATTTACAAAACACTTTGACGGATTTTGAATTATTCACAGCTCTTGTTTTGTGTATAATATATTTTTAACAGCGTTTGAAAAGTTAAAATTTACGTTAACATTCGTTTAAAGACACGAACAATTATTATTTTGTATAATTTATTTCGTGATTACAAATCAACAAAATATTCAATTCCAGAGATAAATTAGTTGAGAATTAAAATTCTGTTAAAACACCGAACGGGCAGACAGGAGAATGTTTCGCCGACGTCGATGGTCAAGTCAAGTTGTTCGATACGCACCCTTAGTCAATAGTATACATCCCCGAGGGAACCGTTTTGGATTGGCGGCTATACCTTTCTACTGCTAAAAATTAATTAAAATGTTTGAACGTATACTTAACACGGGTACCTATTGAAAACTATTATTACTATTAAAACAATATTTGTAGTAAAGAGAGAGAAAAAAAATAAATATAAATAAAAACATTTATTTTTATGAAGCCGGTAAATAACGAATTACATGTACGCGTGTAAAAATAATATTTACACCATACACATAAGCGAACATTAGACATATTAAAATATTTCGGTTGGCCGGCGCAACGGAGTTATTTTTATTTATTTATTCACTTTGTTGTATTTATAGTACCTACTTGTCCTTCTGTTTTTCGTAATTCGAACACCTCCCAGAAGTGTCCGGGTGTCGAGTTTGAAATATTCGCATATTGTCGGCATTTATAGTCGAGTTTGGAACAGGTGCTCGCTTTTGGCGCGTTTTTGCGCTGTTGTTGATCTGGGAGCACCAACAAAAATGCCACGTTCCGCGCAAACACATTAATTGCCCTACGAAAACGGAAACCTCTCGTAAATATACAACAAAAAAAAAAAAAAAAAATCGCATATTCGTATTCGTCAACATAATAATAATAATAATAATAATAATAATTAGAATACTACGCGATAATGATTTACGATTCTGGAACGAAATCCCCGCGGCCGTCCAAATAAATCTGATTAAAACCGTCCGGATTTGCGAGTACGTCAGCGCTATAAACGACATACTTCTTTCTGTAAAGATTATTATTATCCATAGCCACTCGGATTTGTTGTATTGAACTTTTAGCGCGTGTTTTACGATAAGCAATAAGTTAATTTGTAATTGAGTTATTTATTACACAATGCGGCAATATTTCAGGAATAATAAATTGGCCTTCAATCGGAGATTAGTTGTTAGTTTGCATTGTAATTGCATCGAGTGTTTGCCTTTGTTTGAACAATAATGAGCGGGAAGAGACACGTGAATAAAACATTTTTCTTTCATTTATTCGACAGAGTTCGTCGGGGGAAAAACAAAAAAAAAAAAAACCAAATTAAAAACTTTTTTCCGTTTGAAACTTTTATTGAAAATAAAAAAATACGAGTAATGAACGGAACGATCAATAGGATGTAAGTACCTGTCCTGCAAGTTTCCGAAAAGCAAAAAAAAAAAAAAATATATCATTAACGTGAATTGTTTAATATCTGTTTCGGTGAGTTTGTGTTATAAGCAATTGCCGAAACTCTCGTATAACATTTCAGTATTACTTACGGTAATAATAATTATTGTCGTTATTACTCTATCCACAAACATCGCGATGATAATAATAACAATTAATATTATTCTCCGGCACATTTACATGTAAAGTGTATTATGGTAAACGTACACTAAAAAGACGCGTCTACGATAATATTGCACGAATGTCGAAATATATTTTTTATATCGTCGGTTATCAAAACGTCACTGTGTATTTCCGTTACACGCGAGACACCCCGAAAAAAATACAACCAGCTCCGGTGCAAAACGACACACTAAAGCGACGTGGCGAATTTGTCGGTTTCGCCAAACAGTAATACACTCGAAAGTATTCCCTTTTTTTTTTTTTTTGTTCTATTTCGTAAGTATAACGAGTCGGACTAGAATTGTGTACATATTTACGTTTGTTAACGCCTAACCTAACCCGTGTAGTATTATATCTGCAGGGTTCTATCACTGGATAGCCTCCCTCATCAAGTTACCATGTTATTGTCATTTTTTTTTGTTTTATGTACAAAGACCTTCTATTTGCTTATTGTGTTTTGTAAATACAGATTGTAAATTTCTTCAACAATAAAAAAAAAAAAAAAAAGTATTATATCAACGACGTTGTACACGGTGAAAAACTCTGGATTTCGCGTGCAGTTTTAACGATCGGTGTGAATAATCGCCGGTTCGTTCGGATTGTTTAAAATCTCCGGCGCTAACGTAATGATTGCACGGATCGGGGACGCATTTCGAGCAGGACGGCCAGAAGAATATTACACCGTCGTCGATACCCTCGTTTGAAACAATATACGTCGGGCGAGACCAGACGAAAATATATATAAATAGTCCGTTTCACTCGACGGTACAGACAGATTTTTGTCTCCGGACTATTTTTTTTTTATTATGAAATTATACTGTTAAAAATATAAAAAAATGTGTCGAAATCGAATTGCCTGTATAAAAAAAAAAAAAAAAAAAAAAAAAACGTTAGCGGTACGTTACGAACTGTTCGATTGTCGGACTGAAAATTCGAGATTTTGACTGAGAGTAATAAAAACGAAAATTGAATTCGGGTACATCAGGAACGTCGGTGTACGGTGAACGATTTCCAAAGTGTGGCAATGGTCAGCGGATGGCAAAAGGCAGCCTCTATACGTTCGGGGAGGAAACTTGTGATTTTACGAGACAACGTTTGAATATTAATTTTTTTTTTTATATTTTTTACTAATAAATTGCGGTTACAATATATAATATTAAAAATTGCACTGTTTAATCACGAATTATTGTGCAATAACAAGTAAGATAATTACGTAGATATGCCGGTATTTAATATCCCTGTGAAAAATATAACACAATAAATAATAATTAACTATTGCCACACGTATTATAAAATATTTTATTTTGTTTTTTTTTTTTTTTTTTTTTTCATATAAAACCCAACCTCCAGTTAAATCGCAAAATTACGTTTATGATGTTTACTGTCTTGTATATACAATGCGACATTTTACATTTTCTACTTTAAAACTTGGCTTAAAATCTTAAAAATCGGCGTCTGACGTTGAAAGTAAGTATAATAAGTGATGAGAATTAAAAAAAAAAAAAAAGTCTACTATTCGGAGACGATATTAATATTTTAGAGGGTGTATACTAAAATGGTACTTATTTGTAAAAGAAAGAAAAAATATTGATATTTTTAATTTTGGACCCCTTTATTTTTTTCATTGTTGTAAGAAAGTAATTTCGATTAAATTTGGGCATGACTACTTACCCCATTCCGGTGCCCCTGGGTAGTTGAAAAATGGCCAATGAGGGGAATTTCGTTTTTTTTTTTTTTAACTTACTTAATAAATACAGCACTTACAAGAAAAAAAATATACAGAACTTAAACTGTAAAACGTAATAGTTTCAATAAAAAAAAATGTATGTATTATTTCTTATAAGTTTATTGTTTTCAAAGAAAAATAATAAAGTACAACATTTTTAATTTTTAATTTTTTTACTAAAATTGATAATTTATAGTTATTTAAATTTATTTGAGGAACGGTTGGAGATATCAAAACAATCAATTATATTAAAATCATATGAAATTTAATTTTCTGCTTTTCAATTTTATTGTTATTATACCACATGTTTTAATATTTTTGGAGAAAATAATTAATTTGTAGTATTAGTTTGAGTAAATTCCATTATTATACAAACCTGTTACAAGAAACTCAGTTTTATCTTCACTACTTACCAATGGAATTGATAAAATAAGTTGATTATTTTCGTATTTCACTATTACTGTACTGGCGCCTACTAAAAGCTATTTTGTAGTATTCCGACGCGTATATTATTTTTTGAATGATTAAACAGCTTTAGTTTTGCTCTATTTGTCGAGTACATCATAGTTTCTGTCTGTTGTTTTTTTTTTTTTTTTTTTTTTTTTTTTTTAAGTCAGACCGACAATGATTTCTAGAACGTTACGTGCTAACATATATTTAACCGTTACATCAAATGAAAAATTAACTGGAAGCGAATTACCGTCCGGTAATGTATGCAAGTGTAAAGTGTAACTTTATTTTTCAATCTACGCATTGTAGAAGTTAATTTAAGAGCTCGTGCAATGGTTGTAATGGGAAAAAAAAAATTACATTGATATACGAGGTTTTATTGTCGCACCTCGTATATCACAAGGAGCAAGGTCTGGCGAGTACGGGGGATGTTGAAGTACAGACATTTTTTTTTCAGTTAAAAAACGTTGAATTGAAAATGCACTGTGAGCTGGAGCATTGTCTTGGTGAAGAACCCAGCCATATTTCCATAGATCTGGTCGCTTCTTTCTGACACGTTCTCTTAATTTAATTAATACCTCTTTATAATAATATTGATTAATTAATTTTGTCGATTTTTTTCAACGTTTTCGTTTGTTGAAGACGTGGTAGGACGTCCAGAACGATCATCGTCTTCGACGTCCTCCCTTCCACTACAAAACCGTTTGTGCCATTCAAAAACACGAGCTCTTGATAAACATTCTTCACCATAAACTTCACATAACATACGAAACGATTCCGCGGCAGTTTTTTTTAATTTAACAAGAAATTTAATGTTAGACACATGTTGTTCGATTTTTATATCTAACATTTTTCGGCAGTATAGTCGAACACGCACTAATAACAAGGCTACTAACGTATAAGAAAATGAATCGATGCCATCAGTGTTCATAGTACTTTTAGATAAGTGTTTTCTAATCATATTTCAATAATCGTTTTATAGATAACGTTAATAGTTTAGGTTATATTTAGAAAGTCTCGTTATTTTATTGTCGCACCTCGTATACGAGCGTGCTCTTGTGTACTGTGGTCGGGCAAGGTATCACTGGAAAATTCTTTGAGAAAACCGTTTTGATAGTGGGGATCTTCGCGCAAAATCAACAATCCGGGTATTAATTCGTTTGCAACGGTTATCCGTGCGCGATAAATTATAATTATACGACTTACGAGCGGGTTTAAATAATATTAGTCAGTTTCCGAATGTATTTCGGACGGCCTGGCCGCCGTCGAACAAATCGTATTAATATTGTTTCGCGTCCGCTGGCGGTGGCCCAACGTTTTCGATTTGTGTTTTTTTTTTTTTTTTTTTTTTTTTGTGTTGGACGGGTAGGGAAAAAAAAAACTAAACAAACCGTTCGTCCGTTCGACTGTTTAGTCGCATTTTTATAATAGCGTTTGGCGCGACCCCGAAATAATATAATAATATTGCGTTATTCGTGCCGCAGGTACAAAAATCACTCGCTGGCTGGCAGTACGGTAAACTGTACCCGAGACGACGATTTTCGACGATTTATTTTAGTGATATTTTCGACGGCGGTCCCGGCTCCAGTCGCCCGGTCCCGTCCGTACACAATAAGCGCAGTCAATTTTATCCGTATATATTATTTTATTCGGACGATTATGATAATATTACGATTCTTCCTGAAAAATAAATAAATAATAAATTACGTCGGGCGGACGCACTATAAACACGATTTTTGTAAAAAAAAAAAAATATTTTTTGGTACGATTGAAATCGAATTTAAATTATTGTAATCGAATAAGAACGCTGGCACAATAGAATAATATGAACAATTTGTTGATAAATTGATTTTTCTCTCTCTCGGGCTTTGTAATAACGTCAAGACGTTTTTCCGATAGACAGTATTTTTTTGTTTTTTTTTTTTTTTTAACGTCTTTCGCCAAACAAATTCTTCGCGATTTCGAAATTATGCCCAATCGATATAGATGTTTTTTTTTTTTTTTAATTGTATTTTTTTTTTTTTTTTTTCGTTTTGACATTATTACTACTCAAGTCCTAAATCTGTATTTATAATTGCGTCGTTAAATAAACGAGGTTTTTTTTTTTTTTTTTATCGATAAACCGTTTTGTTAACACTGTTGACGGTACATTTAAATTTCGTACAAATAACGTTGACATTTTTAAGTACGGTGGTTAATTATCGATAAAAGTTTGCCTATATAGAGATGTGATTCGTTAATTCCGAGTTCCGAAACCATCGTGCATTTAATTAAAACACCAAGACGATGTTGATTGATAATGATTGTACATTTCCGGAAATAAAATTATAGAAAATTAATAATAAGTTTATAATATTGTAACGGGTGTGAATACGTAATTTTACGGGCAACGGACTATTTAATTGGACGATTGGCCGCCGCGTGATCGTTCAATATTATAATGTTCAGAGGGGATGGTCCACGAGATCTGAAGTTTTATATTCTAGTAAAAAAAAAAAAAAAAAAATATATATTTTTTTAATTAAATTAAACGAGGCCTGGCAACGATGTCGATTCGTAGAAATGAAAACTGTTTAACATTCGACCGAACTTTGCGAAAATAAAACAACAGTCGATTCTATCATGTGCAATAGCATGTACCTTTAAACTTGAATTAATATCAATTACAGGCGACTTTTTTTTTTCCTTTTTTTTTTTTTTTTTTTTTAGAAATACAATGCCTTTTAAATATGATTTTTCAGGAACTCCTAAGGAAATGTTGAAATTCCGCCACTGTGATTACCTACTGCGTTTGTATTATGGCCGTTGCCTCCTCGTGATCACAAAAACGGGAAATTAGACTGAACTGAATTCAAATTTCTGGTCGCAGATGCTGTGTTGATGCCCGAATCCGCACGGAAACCGAGAGTAAAATTGAAATTAAATTATTATTACAAATGCGACAAATGTTTTCGAAATAGAGAAAAAACGGCCGTGACGGTACGTGATATTATATTGCCATTTTATTTCAGAGCGGAAAATTTGGAGTTTATATAATTATAATAAATTATAATAATACGAATGTCAACATGGAAACTTTCTATTCTCAATTATAGTTTCACACACGAGTGGTTTTTATTTTTTATAACTCTTATAACTTTCAGGGATACAAACCAATTTTTACTTTCAAACACGACAACTAACTCGCTTATATTAATATTCGAACGGAAAATAAAAAAAAAAATTCTTATTTTATAATTACGTTAAAGTATCAATCGTTTTATAATACATAACGACATACTTTCCAGAGAATTATCTTGAAAATCGTCTAACGGCTTATCCGCATTGCGACAATCAGTACGGCATTTTTTTTTTTTTTCAGTATTTTCAAATTGTACAACTGAATCATCAAAAACTAAAACTCATTAACTACGAAAATTCACTTTGCGACTCTTTAGTCGCCGTAATAATACGGTTCGAATAAAAATTATGACGTTCCAAAAATAATGGAAAAAAAAAAAATGTTTAATTCATATGCCAATATATATCAAATATAATGATATATTACATCGTAACATAAACGTACTTGAACGTGCAACAAAATAGGAGCAAAAAAAACGAAAATTGTTTACTATAATTTTATAGTAAAATCCATTGAAAAAAAAAAAAAAAATCTGAAATCAAAATACCTACCCCACCGCCAATAGAAAACTATAAACCCTCTAGACAATAAAAACAATTTTATTTCATTCCGATTCGAATGTAATTTATTTCGTTTAAATTCCGAGCAAGCATAGCGAGGAATGTATTGATTTTTACTATAATATGATGTGTGTTTTTTTTTTCTTCTGTCCGCGTAGAAGTTATTGACCAGAAGACCCGCTCCAATCAAATAAAATAAAACGTATTATAAAGTTTGTTAGAAACACGAAAAACCGTAAATTATTTTGTAAACTTAAAGTACATATTTTCTACGATTACTCGTAATAAATCTTACCATAATTAACCACGTTTTTAAATGCGTACGATATTACATAATCGGAATGTAAATGTAATATAGGACCGTGAACGATCGTTTAATTACAATACCATGATAATAAATCGTATAGGTATCAAATAATAAAACTTGAAAATATTGAGAAAAAACAGCACATTTTTATTTCAATCACATTTATTTCAACAACTATTTTAGTTATTTTAATTTCATATTTGATTTTTTTCTCTCTCTCTCTCGCAATGTATTCCCATTGGAACTAAAGCCGTGTGCAAAAATTCAGCTTGAAAAATATCCAGAAAAGGAGGGTTTCAATCTCAACTGTCAGGGTTCATATTTTACAAAGACAAAGTAAAATTTTAACAACATTAAATACTTACGCGTAAATAGGTTAGATTAGACGTTTCGGTAATATTTGAGTTGAATCGCTTTATGCTTTCGTCTAAAAACTAATTAAAAATCATCGTCTTACTACTTATACAATCGTGTCGGTAACCAAATTTCGACTCCACCGGCTGCCGAATCTGAAACAATATAAAAATAACACTAATAACGGATTGAAATAACAGTTTTTTTCCCGTGTATAAAACATATTTATCATTCGCCTAGTGACTAGGCCCTAGTCAATTAATATGTATCCATAAATTTCGTTGTTAATTATAATCAATCTTACAATCGATGATAATATTATTTGTATTCGTTTGACCAGTGGCGTAATTGTAGGGAGGGGGGCAAAGGTAGGACAACAGTATAAATCTGTGAATCTTCTAACTAAAGAAAAATGCAATACATGTTGAAATTATTATCAACTTTAAAACCTAGAATTGAACGTCTTATATACGAAAAATAAAAAGAAAGATATATAGGAAAAAAAAATTTGTTTATTTGAGAATCAGAAAGACAAACACGAGAAAGGAATATTTGACAAATCGAATGACCAAAATAAAACAAGAATTAACAAAAAATAATCGAACATTTTGAAATTGAATATAACAATAGCGCAACGGTTTTGCCAGACAACAAAAGTGTCGAAAGAGGAATTTGAAAATTTCAACCCCAACTCAAATTTTCGATTGCTCATTACTTCTAGGGAATTCAACTTAGAGAGACCGTTTTACCATGTATCCAAGCACAATCCGACACAATTTGTTTTTCAATAAGAAATATTCGTATAACCACCATACTTTAGGATTTATAAAATAAGGGTGCAAACTACCCTTTGTCAACAAAACCCCAAAAATGTGATAGCACTAAGCTTTCTGAGTATTTTAACACCCAACATGCCAGGGAAATATTTAATTTACTTTTTATTTTTATATAAGATAAAAATATTTTTTCCTTAAATTATTTACATCGTCTTTTATTTCATAAATGTTTTATATGTCACGTTTTTCCTGGTTTACTTGACTATGTTGACTTACTGTCAACGTTATCGCATTATCTGGGTTACAAAAATGATAAAACTCACATTAAAATAATGATATATTATTTCGTTGCTTTTTTAAGTTTTGTTCAATTAATTGATTAGTAGGGCCCGGTTTTTCAATAATGCATTTATTCGCTGGATAACTGTTCGTCGAATAAACTCATTTGGCGAATAAACTCCCGAGTAAAGTGATAGGTGTATTTCAATGAAATTTTATCTTCCAGATAGTTATTCGGTAGATAGTGATAATGATTGTAGCAGTAATAGTGTGTTGTGGAGCAAGTTGCAATGACTTTGTTTGCGTTGTTTTTCGTTACTCGTTACTTACTCTGTGGTCAATGCTCAAACTCGTGATCATCCCAAAATGTCATGTGGTCAATCCGTACACGAATAGTGTACAGTCGTCATTCACAATTCAAAAACTCGACAATTGCCATGGCATCATCGTGGAATATTTCAAATAATAAACTCATTATTATCTAAGGATTTATTACATACAAAATATGAATAGATATAAAAATGAAAATATTAAAGGTTACAAGTATTAAATTAAAACGTGTACGGCTGTTATCAATTTGTATACTTATTGGTCAGATAAATTCTTATTCGGTACTAAAAGTTATTCATCGAATAGACTTATTCCGATAATTGTCCATATCAATCATATCTACCGAATAAATACGATTGAAAAACCAAGGGCCTAGGTCATTGAAATTAGTGACTTTGATTATTTTGTACACGTAGTATAAAAATATATTTACAAGGGGTGCCTCGTGATTTCGATTTTGGTGAAAAAATTATTTCGCCCTCTCCCCCCCCCCTCCGCCTAGATTTTTACCGTACAACGTACATAGTATTTGCCTAGCCTATTATCTAGTACTTAGTATTTGCCCCTACGATAATACCGACCGGCGCACATTCGCGGTAACGTTTTGCGATCGACGTCCGTTTAGGCGCTGCACAAGAAATACGTTATTGTCCAACTATTGTCAGTACGGAGACGCAAATTATTGAGGGAGGGAGGGGCTATCTATTTTTTTTTTTTTTTTTTTGATTTTTCGATGTCGTACAGCGATGTTAATTTGTTACGTAAAATTTTTGAACGCGGGACCGCGAATTGAATAATAATAATATTTTATTTTAAATGCCCTAGGACTTTATTATTTAAACGACTCGAACGTCTTTATAAATATGTTCGGCAATATAACATATCTTGATGTATACTAGATGTTAATATATATATATATATATATATATATATATATACTTTACCCGTTGATGAAGTGGCACTTCCAATGAGGCGGCTCCTGCCCTTGATTTAAGTCCTCAAACTAAGTCGTATGGTTTCCGACGCTCAAGTCGTCTAATGTCCTTGTGGTTGTCTAGTAATTGGATGGATGGCCATTGGATCGACATGGTGATCTAACGTCGTCTCGTTTTTGCGTGCAAACTTTTGGATTTCGTCTGCTATTGCAGGCAATCATATCAGCATCGTATCGCGATGAATTGCGTCGTTTCTTTCAAACCGATAGGCTACAGTGATGGCCCGACGGGCGATGTTTCGACAGCTTTGTATTATATATCAATGTTAGACTTACTCGCACAACCCCACAGTTGAACGCCATAGGTCCAAATAGGTTTAAGATCCGCGCAGTACACGTTTGTTTTCTATAGTGAACTCGGAGTGGGGTCCAACTAATCAATAGATCTTTCGTATTTTTTCTATAATCTGTATTTTTTTCCCGCCCCCCTGCGGGGGGACGTGGTGTTTCCAGTTTAAAACGAGAGCCAATGAGGTTTGAGTTTTGATTGAGTACAATTTGAATGTTTTCGGTTTAACGTAACGTATAGTTCCACGTGTACCGATTTGTCGCCATTTATCTCTGCATTTTCCAACGTCTCGTCCCGGCAATGATGTTGTCAATTGACTTTTGTAAGTTATCAGTAGCAGTTAGCCGATAATTTACTTGTCGACAAAATTGCCGTACCGTCGGCAAACGTAGCTATCGGTTGTGCTGTCGTCGGCTGGCATATCAGTCGTGTAGAGTAGATACTGGATAGGTCCTAACACAATACGTTGCGGGGTACTCCAGCTGATACATCAGCTTTCCATTCGGTTACCGCTTATTCGTGTACGACTGGAAATTGACAATCGGTCGATTACGGTACGAGAAATGCACACTAGGTATGTGGCTGTTGTTCACGCAGTTCGATGAGAAATCCCTAGTGCCGGACATTGTCAAAAGCCGGACCGTCGGTCAAGGGACACTCCGCAGCAGTAATCTCGTATTCGTCGAGAGTTTCACTCGTCGCGTCGGTGACGCGGTGGACTTGTCGGATGTTTGTCGCGGAACTCAAAGTGATGTTCCGGTATAAGATGTCGGTTCTTCAATAATTGATTTTAGACGTTTAAGTAGAAGTTTCTCTACATAATAATAATAATAATAATAATATTATTGTAACCGGCGATAGGATTACGCCGGAGATTAGGTAGGTTCGGGTTGGGCTTCCCGGCGGTGAGGTCCGCGTACGCAGGCGGACCGAATTTATCGGTTTTAATATTGTCGATGTGGAAAAACGGCGGTGCCACGCGCCGGACTACTCTTATCCGCCGACCGTAAGCTATATTGTGTTTTCTTTTTTTTCGTTTTCGTCTTCGTTTTAGATGGGTCGGCGTACGTATTATGATAATTAACTACGCAATAATAATATGTGAAACAAAAACTCCGGTCTGTGTATTGCGTACGCCGTCGTATAAATCCGTATTAACCGTGTGAAAACGAACGTGCGATACATTATAATACACGTATTACACACGTACGCGTCTACATAACCGATAAGTAAAAATGTAAAGGTTTTTCGCGTTCCATTAATGCAGGCTCAAAATCGCGCTAAAAGCATTTACGTAATTATTCTTCGGTATAAGCCTGCGCGTACGTCTTGTACTTAATTTGCTCGTTTTCCAGTCCGAGTGCTTCAAAATTCGACCACGGCGGTATTATTCATTTTTTTATTCGTTGGTTTTTCCTTTTTTTTTTCCCCTTCTAGATTCTCAATAGTTTTTAATAGTTTTGTTTTCTTGTTGGTTTTTTTTTTTCTACCAAATCCGACCGAGGCAGCCAGCGGGTGCTGGTTAGGTTAGGTTAAATCGACCGAGGTTTTTGTCAGTGATGTTAGGAAAAGCGATTTTGAATTTTCGTAATAATAATAATATTCGTTTATGTTGTGAAAACGGTTTAACTATTAATCCAATAACAAACTATAGTATAGGTTTGACAAAAGAAACCTTATTATGATAATGATAACAACAATGATAGTATTTCAATCATTTTGTGTCCAGCTTTTATATTGGGAATAACTAAACTAAAAATCAAAAAAAAAAAAATCAACGTGACATGGCGTCCCTTTGAAAAGTCCCAACATATTTACGCGTGAAAACACTAAAACCTTTATTAAAATTTGACTTTAAAATCATTGTTTTAGAAATTTATCATTTCTAACGAAAATAACACATATGGAGCTGATAGACAATAATAATAGGTACATCCGCCAATACCAAATGATCAAAAACAAATTAACGCACCTCGTGCATAAATCAATAATAATATATTTAAAAAAAAAAAAAAAAAAAAAGTAAAATACAAACGTTATTTTTTATTGAAGTCGTTTACAAGCGATTCGCACGTTTTAATCAAATGTTCTATTTCTTGATCAGAGTCCTCGAAATCGTCCGGGCGGCAACCTGTACGCTTCTTAGGCGTCGTCAAAATAATGTTTTCACTGTCCAATTTAAAATCGTCTAGGATTTTATTGACACGGCTAGTCTGCGGATCATATTTATTGTGATCGCCGCATTTTATTACCGGCGACATTATTATGTTTCGTTTGTGTTTTAAATTTTCCAATTTTATTTTCAAATTATGAACGTTGTCGGCTTCTGTTTTATGCGTTTTTCTCGTTTCCGATAGTTTAGCTTCTAATTGTACAATCAGTTGTTTTTTAGAGTAGATTTCGGCCATTAATTGTTTGTTATCTGCTTGGTTTATTTCAACTATTTTTGTCGACAATTTATGCTTTTCGTCGCTATTTTTAACAAGTCCATTTAATTTGCATTGCAATTTATTAACATCTGTGTTTAGTCGTTCGTTTTGATGCCTTAGTTGTTCCAATTCTTTCTCGCTCTTTTTTAATTCCTTTTTCAAATATATCCCTTCTTCTTCGACATTTAATCGTTCACCGCGTAGTACATCAATACGATTCTCTGATTCAACATTATCTTTATCTATCGATTGTTTTATCACTTCGATTTTTTTGTTACATTTCTCTAGCACTTCTGATAGCTCTTGGTTTTGAATTTTTTGTTGAAATATAGTTTGATTCAAATCGCTGCCATATTTTTCCCCCATTCCTATTCTTTTCAGCAGATGATCTAATTTAAGGGTTTCCTCTTTGTCTACTCTATCAAGCTGGTCGATTAATTCAATTAGTTTTTGATTTGTTTTAACGAGTTCTTCAGATTTCTGTTCGGAACCATTTATGTGATCCTGATTTTGATCTTTTAAAATTAATTCGCGTATGTTTTCAGCCTTTAGACATTTAACCAACTTCTTAATATTTTTTTCGTCCGATTCTTTTAAATCACTGCGCTCGGAGCATTCATTACGTTCAATCAACAAATCGTCAGTTTCGACATTAAAACACACTCGGCGGTTTTTAATTGAATCTAACCGGTCCTTTCTATTTTGATGTCCATTCCATTGTTCGTTTTGGTTGTCGCCGAGCTGACAGACTACCGATTTGGAATTATCGAATCCTCGCCGTTCATATTTTTCCAAAAAGGCATCGTCCAACGTCGACCGTTTGCTCTCCCGTACGTCAACATTTGTATTTTCTATCACGCAATTATCCTTCTTCGTCTAAAATAATTTAATACAATTTACTGTAAATATTTTATAATAAGATATAAACGTAAACTTACGCAATTCGATATAGTAGCCATATTCGAACGTTTAAAAAACGAATGTAATTTGATTTAAATGTATTTCTGTTTGGTATATTTGCACTGTTGGTATAGTGATTAATATACTAAATTGCGTAAAATATATTTTTTTTTGTTTTTGTTTCCTAACACGTATTTTGTATTTGCCGCGGAAATCAGCCATAGGTGGACTCAAAGTTGTAAAGTCGTACCCCGGCGACTGAATCATATTTCTCAATACGATATTCCGGCAATTTATACATTAGGGTGGGCCGCAAAACGAAAAATATCGATAATTGTTTTCGAATAGCAAAAACAAATAAAAGTTGCAGTTTTGCCTCCTGTTTATGGGGAAAACAATGAAAAAACTCGATTTTGATATCTTTAGGACGCGCGTGAGCTTTGACAATTAAAAAAAAAAAAAAAAACGTAAATTTTTGCCATTTTTATATATAATATTTTATTTATAAGTTACAAAACTTTAAGCACAATGTGCGACCTAAAGTCCTCAAAATAAACGGTTCACCGTAGTTAATCCATTATTTAGAATACTAAACAGAAACACGTAGAAGCTATTAAAAACTCATAATAAAACGTATAAAAAAAATGAAAATTTACGTTTTTTTTTTCTCGTATTTTCAAACCTCATGCGTGATCTAAAGACATTAAAATAGATTTTTTTTTTTTTTTTTTTTTCCCATAATCGGGAGGCAAAACTGTAAATTTCTTTTTCGTTTTTCAGCCCACCCTACAGTACACATGTACATACATTAAATGGATTTCGCACCGATACTCGGTACGGTGTCGTATGGTTTGGGAAACCCTAACTGGTCTCCTGAAACTACGAAAGAAACGCAATTCTGACTCATCATCACCTATTCGCACACGTGACATTAATTGCTTAGGAACACAAAGGCTAAAGTCTAAAAACGCAATAAATGGAGAACCGGTACAGAACTTGAAACGTTCTTATTTCAATACCCTAAACGGCTGGCGGCGTGATGATTGGATGTGCATCGTCGGTTGGATTCGCAAAACCTATACAAAGTCGGCGGCAGTCACGATGTCCCCAGGATACCACCATTTACCTCGCGAAAGACGGGCCACCCATAATCGAACCCGGTGTAGTAAGCTCACTTTACTTGCGCTCGGCGATACGCGTTTACTACGCACGGACTCTAAATATTTAACGACGGTATACTTCTGTTTAAGGAGTTGGTGAAATATACGGTCGTCCGGTGGAAATAATGAAAAACCCACTCTGCTATATTTCAGAAGCTACTTTGATAAATTAATAACATAAACCGACTCTTGAACAGAAGTCGTACAATAAAACTTTAATACTAATTTGGTGGATTCGTGGACGGTACATTAAGTAGTCCGCCCGAGAGAGATAAGTTACAACGTACACTCGACAATACTGGGAATGAACACAGCAGGAGCCCGCGGCGATGTTCCCTCAAAAGTGCAACGACGAGTACGAGTCCGAAAGGTCTGGGTGTCGATCGTATCTGAGCGGCCGAGTTCTGATCGTGCGCGACGACCCGTCGACCGGTCCCGCCGAGACGGCTCCGGTAACCTGCGGGGTACCTCGAGGATCCGTTCTCGGACCGCTCCTCTGGAACATCGCGTACGACACCGTCCTCCACCTACCCCTCCCGAGGGGCACGATCACTATCGGCTACGCGGACGATACGCTGATCGTGGCGGAGGGGGACACGGCGGAGGGCGCTCAAAACCGGGCTAACGCCGCACTGGCGACCGTCTCCAAGGGCATCGGGGACCTGGGGCTACGGCTGGCCGTCCAAAAGACGTCGGTCGTGGCCTTTAAGTAACCGACGGCGCCGCGGATTCGACTCGACGGCGAACTTATCGCGCCCAGCGAGTCCCTAAAGTACCTCGGCCTTGTGCTGGAGAACAAGAGGACTCTGTACGGCGCTCCTACGTGGGCCTTCTCCCTGCCCTTATGCCCCCGGGACCTCGCTGCTATGGCGGCCGTCCAGTATAACCCGGTAGTACGCGTTAGGCTTACTGCACCGGACTGGACACGGGAAATGCGGACACCCGACTCGCAAATGGAGTGCTGACTCCTATCCCAGACTGTGACCGTGGCCCATACGACCAGACAATGTCACACATCTTAAGCGAGTGCTCGTGTCGCGAATTCAACGGGACACTTCGTAAACGCAACCCCTAAAGCAATCCCAAACCTAACCCGGTTGACAATCTACGAATAACCACGCACTACGAATTCATGTGTACTCTAACATCCCATATTTACTGTTATCCCCCTACGATATTGTACCTGTATTATGTTTATGTGGTCTATTAATATTAATATTATGTTTTATGTTCGTGTACAGTTTACAGTTTATTGACATTACATTATACCATACCATACGAATGAATAAATATAATAACAGATTGGGAAACACCGGCTGCTTACCGAGTTTCACTATTGTACATTATAAACCGATTTGTTATCAAACAATTTTGTTATCTATACAACAACAACAATAGTGTATAATCTGTACGCGTACAATTACTGTTGTTGTTTTCGTTAATTTGTTTTTTTTTTTTTTTTTTTTATTGTAAACTCCGACGGTATTGTTATACAAACACAATAATAACTACACAAACGATATTTCGTATACAAACTTTCTCTCCTCGCAATCCGTAAATAAAAATGCACGTCTACGCCACCGCGCGAACATACAGGGCGATCGTTTTGTTATGTTATTTGCTGTTTTTCTCGACAATAATATTATTAGATCCGCCGTGGTTGGTTGATGATACGAACGTTTTTCCCGTAGTTATCGTTATAATTTGACCGCGGACGTTTATGCGGTAAAAAGTATCGAAATTATGGCCAAATAATACGCAGACGAAATTATGGCAAATACGCAACAACAAATTTTAATATGCGTAAAATGATAATAAAAAAAAAAAAAAAAAAAGCTATTGGTTAATTATTAATAGTTTATGAATTGATGAGGTATTAAAATAATTTAAACCCAATTAAACAACTTATAATTAAGCGTCTTATCCATTTAATGAACGGAAAAAATAAAACGGTTTCGATTACTATTTTAAGTAATTACAAAATTTATTTTCCATATTTTCTATTCGACGAAATATTATTTTATAACCTTTTTTTTAAAAAACAATTTCGCGTCAACATGCGTCAGCACGCTCGTCCCATTTTTATAGTCAAATCTCACATATACAATATACATATTCAAATTATGATTGTTTTTATTTTTTTTTTTTGATTCTCTATCTATCCTTATACTAATAAAACAAAGAGTCGTAAAATGTGCTGAAATAACAAACACGAGAGTGACTTGTACCTATTAATTACCGGTCTCGGAAACGGGATTTTAAAATTTCAATTAGTTTTTTTTTTTTTGGTTCAAGTTTTAAATATGCCCCAAAGGGATAAAAAAACAACAGAGAAAATGGATTCAATGTTTTTTCCTCGGTTAACATGAGAAATAGTCATAAATATATAACTGTTCGACGGGCTACATAAAAACAGATTATGATAAAAAAAAAAAAATAATAAAAAAACTAATAATCAGGGAAATTAGGATTTTTTTTTTTCATATTCGTGGTAGAAATGTTTTCTACGTTTTTTTTAAATTTAAAATATAAGATTTATATAAAAAAAATCGCAAAATAAATACAAATAAACGGAAAATAACATTTTAAAACCGGGGAAATAGCAACACTGAATAAAACCCCGATGTTCTTTAAAAACCGATGCATTTCGTAGTTAAAAAAAATATGAAATCCTCGTTAACGCAAAACAAACGTACAAGCTTCACACTGTTGGTTTTATCGGTTTTTCTAGAATAGTTGGCAAACGCTATGGAATCTGAGCCGCGATAACAATCGTAATGACGATAATGTGAATAATAATAACGTTATAATATGCCGGCGCGGTACGCAGGTTTAAATAATACAATTATAATGGGATATACGTGTGTAATATAATATTATAGTAATGTGTGTGCGCGCGGTTTATTATAATCACGGCCGGGGTGGAGGCCCGGGTCGCGTCCAAAGGTCGCGGGCGAAACCGAACGCGCGGCACCCGCCGCCGACTCCGCCGCAACATTCGACGGTCGGGATAGCGACGACGTGCTCCGTTTTGTACAACGCGCGCAGCCCAACCGACGACGCCCGCGCGCAATATTCGCGACGGTCACCGGCGATTGAAAATATTATGCGAATTCGCCGGGTTCGCCGAACGCCGAACACCCAATACCGAAAATGAGTAAGTACCGGCCCGCGGGCGCGCCCTATGTGAATTCGTTCGCGGTTTCACTCCGCCCCGGTTTTTCTTTTTCTTTTTTTTTTTTTTTTCTTTTTCATGTGTTGTCCGCAGCGAACACCGAAAACCCGCAAGACCCGCAAGATCACCGGCCGCGTCGTCGCCGTTACCGGGACGGCCTGTTCGCGTGCCTGTCCTTTGCGCTGACCGTCGTCTCCACGCCGGTGTTTTGCGCCTGCTACGTGGGTAAGTTAACCCCCGGGCCTTTGATGTCCGTCAGTTACACCGTATATACAGTGTTTAAAATGAAAACAATCAAATTCTGTTGGTTTTTACACCCCCCCCCCCGCCCCTCTCCAGCTCACCGCCACTACACCACTGGTAAATATAAAAAAATAAAAAATAAATAACTTTATATTATTCACCGAAATATAATTTTTAGTGTTGAAATACGAATATTTGTATATATTCATACGGAAAGAAAAACAAAAAGCGGAATTTGATTGTTGTCATTATCTCGGGAGCTGTCGCAAATGGGTCACCGTGTATATATTGCAATAATAATATATAAAACAAACATTTTCGCCGAGGTACTCCGGGTTTACTCAGTGGCGTAAACGTATGATTTTTGAAAGGGAGGCGATCAAAGAGACGGTACAGGTGGGGGCTAGAGGGGGATGGGGCGGGAGTCTTTTCCGAGGTTAAATTCTCACAATTCTCTTCCCGCCCATCCCGGATAATCCGCCGGTTCTTATTACACATTTGCAATAAGAAGTTTTCATTTTCCAACATTATTATCAAACTCAAACGTTAGACAAATATCGTGTGCGTCGGTTTTTTTGTCTCGGTATTTTAATTTTTAAGCAATACACGAATATGGGAAATATCACAATTTAAAAAAAAAAAAATACTCGTTTAAAACAACGTAAATGTACATAGTATTTGGAATTCTTCTATTTCACGGACGCCCTCGTTTGTCCGGGCTGTTTTTCGTTAATATCAAAACGTCCTTTGTTTTATTTTTATCATCGATTTCGGATTTGACATAAGACAAATGAAACAAAAAGGAGTATTATCACTCGATAGTTTGATGATTCATCATCATCTACAACCGTGGTTTTATGTTATCCCGAACTTTGTTTACGACCAACCGGTTAATAGTGTGGGATAACTGATGAATTGTTAAAATTCCGTGTTCGTTTTGAGAATGTTGAATTTTATTTACTACTGTTTGTTAGCTAGTAAAAAATATGATTTTTATCTCTACCTTGAAAACTGTTTGCGCGTTAAAGGCGTCAACTAAGTGTTTTTTAATCGTTCTGTTTTCGTCGCGAAGACATATTCGGTCAGTCTAATTAAATATCTTATCGTAGAAACGACCGTACATCATTTGTAACAATGGACACAATTGTAAATATGTTGATCGATTGATAAAATATAAACTATACAATCGTTCTGGATCATTGTCAAATGTTGATAACAATAGAACGAATATAATAAATTCCATAATATGTACGCTTCGGGTTTACGAATCAGTGGCGTATTTTGCGAGGGGTGGGGGGGGCAAGTTGTCCTCCGTGTCTGGAACCCTCCCCCCCACGACTTAGAAAAAAAAAAAAATGTCCAAACTGCAAAGGTGAAATTAATTTTATTAGATCATAAGGTATATTTTAAAAATCGGTTCTTCGGTTTATCACGAACGTTCGGTATTGAGTAATTAACAGTCAACTTGTCTAGGTGGTATCGACAATAGTTTTTCGATGTAGACCAGTGACAATCAATGTCATTTTTTTTTTTTTTTTTATCATTAAATAATTGTAAAACCGGATTTGTAAGGTTCGTAGAATTTTGGACGCCCCTGCCCGAAAAATCATTCAAAATACGCCCGCCGACCCGGCGATGTGATGATTACTTATGACGTTATTATGTTTTTAACGTCGGCCATTTTGAAGAAAAAAAAAATATATATATATATATGTATTGTCAATCGGTAATCATTTTTCTATACCAAAATCGTACGTACGTTTTTATCGGTATAAATTCGTATACTGTACAAATAATTTGCTATTATGTAACTCCTGGCAATCTACAAAACAATAAACGCTATATCATCATCGTTATTATAATACATTATCATATTGTTTACACCGCAAACACATACGGTCATACCTGCCGTTAATTATTCTGCCGGGCAGAGCATTTTTATTATTATTATTTGTGTTTTTTTTTTTTTTTGTTTGTTTTCTGATAACCGTCGTCGTATAATATAGAGGGATTTCAATTGAAATTTAAATGTAATTTTTACCGGGTTCAAACACCACGACGGTTTCGACGTGTTGAAGTGCCAGTGGCGTACGGCAGGGGGCGGCGGACCAATATTCCCCCCGATAAGCTATTATTATTTTTTTTTTTTTTTTTTATGTACACTTAAACATGACCTTAGACCTCCAGTCGTCAACGTAATAATTATTTCGTACGTGCCTGTTGACGACAAAATTTTCTCGTCGATAAATATCCACTGCGGTGATAAATGATAAACGCGATGTCAGATTGAAATATATTAGATTTTTGTTGTTCCGGGTTTATTACATCCTCCCTCCCCCGACAACGGAAAAAATTCCTGCGCACGCCTCTGTTTACGGTTTCCGTTAAAATCCCGAATATGAATTGATTACGCCAGTTTATTTAAATAGTTTACCAAATAAATACGGTTGTGTCGTTATAAATGTTGAATTTTGGTGTGTTGATTCGCGCGAACGCGTATTACGGTACGACCGCAGAATGTGGGCAGCGGGGAATTTCGAGGGTACAAGCCCGCCTCGAAATATCGGGGAAAATGTAATAAAATTAAATACAATTGCCCGACATACGAGTTTAACAGTGTCGTTTTGACGTTCTTTCCCGCGGTTTGTGCGAATTAAATAGACATTAATTTTAGACGAAAATTAAATAAATATTAATTTTGGCCAGTCACTACTCGGTTGGTACACTACCGGTTGGTGCCAGCAAGGGCGATTACATAGGGGCGATTTTACTCGGTGGAGTATAAAAACGCCGGCGACTGGCGACTAAAGTAGCCCGGCCGTTAACTTTTTCGCTCGCGGGCGAGCAGCGAGTGTTCAACTGCGCGGCGGGTAAACGAGTTAGGTTACACTGAGCGACTTTAGTCGCAACGAGTTAATCCGCCGGCGACTAGCGTGTAAAATCGCTCAGTGTAATCGTGACTTAAGACAACAACCCTAAATACACTCCCCCCCCACACGCACACACACTCTCTCTTTATATCTGGAATTGAATTTATTTTCCCCGTTCCTACGCCGCCCCCCCCCCCGAGGCCACGGCCAAATTCGGTCGCTTGTAATACGTATTACGGTATACACTATTATACTGTACATTGCCCGCAATATACAAACGCGAAATCCGTAAAATAATATTATCGATTAAATAAACATTTACGTATATTTTTATCGTGATAAAACGAGCGAGAACAAAAAAAAAAAAAAATGATTTTCGATTAACATCTCATAATCGAGATGTGGCGTGCCAGGGCGAATTGTCTAATGTAATGTTATAACGTCGTTATAGTTTATATTTCCCTTCCCGAAATGGTATAATAGTATTGACATTTAGAAGGGGAAAAAAATCTAACCGAATTACGATACTCGTCGTAAAACTGCAATGACTATTACGGTTTATAGACAAGTATAAAAATCAATTTTTTAAAAACTCACTTATCATTTGTGGTGTAATTTTTTGCTTAAAATACTGTTTCGTACATATCTTTTCCGCTGTTACGATTTACCGCACGGTTTACCCGCCCAAATACTGCTCCGAGGGTGTTAGTGTCTTCTAAGCAGTAACGTAGCCAGGAAAGTATTCCGGGAGGAGATTTTACATTTGAAATTCTCGCTCCTAATAGGATATTATAATTAAATAAACATCATCTTAAAATCAAAAATTTATATCGAAGACATTTCGAGAGGGATTATAACCCTCTTATCCTCCGCCCTTAGATACGCCACTATAACCTAACATCTAATACCTATAGTCGATGTAAAACCACGATAAGTTTAGATAAAGTAGTGGAAAAAAAAAAAATAAAAACGTAGTCTAGAATGCTTTTAACCTGAATACTCAACAGGTGTCCACCACAAAAAAAGCGCCCTCCTCAAATCAAATTTCTGGTCCCCCGGTATACAATTTTTGATCATTCCTTAAAATATAGAAAACTACAAGGAATATGGAGAAAAAAATGGCATTTTTAAAATTCGACAGGCTACAAAAAAAGCTCCGATGAAGTTTTTGATTGGCGCTAAACCTCGGGGAATAATCCTGAAGTACAATACGAATATCGGCAAATTAGTACTAAATTGAGAAAAATAGCGTGTTATTTTTTTTATTTCTGAACCAGCAATACACCGGCCACCTGGAAATACCGTTTTTTTTTTTTTTTTTTATATTAAAACTATTAAAACCGAGAATACCGTTAAGTAGTACATTGTTAATTGAACGATGACAACCCCTTACAATATTATAAACAATTACAATAAGTAAGTCCATCGGAGGCGTGGGTGGGTTTAGGTGAAATCAGTTACACGACGACCCGCCCTTAGCGACACCTTGTCGGGATTGCCTATCGCATTCCGCTTGCTCTCTGACGGACATCGCGCGGCCCGAGAAGCGAACCGCCGCTCTGCAGTTTTCCGGGCTGTTGGGCATTTAAGGGGGCCAGTCCACCCGGGTCGAAGGGATTCGGAAGAGGTGTTCCCGATCACCGTCGGACGCTTCGCAGCGAATAATGAGCTAAATATTGAAATTATTTCACGTGCACATTTGTTGAGATTTGGAAAACAGTCCTCTGGCAACACGGCGTAACATTTGTGCAGCCTCTGGTTTTCTTGAAACAGTTTTCGAGCCGGTGGTTTGATGTGAGCTCGATGACTTAAAGCTGCAACTCTGTTGGTAAAGTTTGGATTTTCAAAAAATTCGAATGCGCTCGAAACGAATTATGAAAACATCAGCTGACTTGACGGGCCGGTTCAATGATCTTGACGGGTCGGAACCGGCCCGCGGGCTGTAGGTTGGAGGCCCCTGCTGTGGAGGAACCGGTTGAAGCAGCCGCGCGCGCCGTTAGTAATAGCGCGAGCTGAATGCTCAAGACTAAAAACACCGCCGAAAACCTGCACTTATTGTTTGAACAACAGTATTTTTTTATTTTTTTTTGTAAAATTCGACAATTTCAAGCGAACATACGTATAATAAAAGGCTTTTGTATAACCCAATAACTGTTTTATACACGGTGGATTCTTTTTTTTAACCCGTAATTTTTCACCGTGAAAAACTAGTCAATCGGTTTAAGTGTATGAAATAATATTGTACTATAGCTGTATAAAGTGCCTTACGGCGAGTGTAAAACTTCACGACGATTTACCCGCAAGCTTGTAAGAGAACAAAAAAAAAAAAAAAAAAAACAAAGCGTGAAAACACTACGCGCGACACAAATATATATATATATATATCTGGTTTACAAAATTGATATATCGAATTTAATATAATAAACATAATATTATTATCCCCTTCCCCCCCCTGGCGGATATTGCTCACATTTTATCGAATACATTCGTGCAGTGTGCTAAAAGCGAAAACACATATAATAAAATATATACGCTGTAAATAGGTACTTGCACAAAAAAAAAAAAAAATGATATAAAAATGAAACGTATTGGTGACGGGTGCTATTGACTGGTGCTTTTGAAGTCCAAATCTTCGACAACTAGTTCGATTCGAGTTGTACAGCAGTTTTCCTGTATTCGTATGGTTAAGTAGGGGCTAAATCCCCTCAAAACGTCCAAACAGAGAAATTATCCCCCCCTGTCGTCAAATATTATAAATACCACCTACCCGTTATAGAATGCTGGAAAAAAAAAATCGTTATTCGTGTTTCGCGTGGTAAAATTATTTTTGCAAACGTTGAGGGCGGATTTTTATATACGATAAAATAAAAATATAAATTAAATAAATATAAATAAATAAAATAAAAATTGTAAAATAATAGCTCCCTCGAAAATTACGTCAAACTTCTGTCTACGATTATTTTGTCTGTATAAACTGTTGACAATTTAAAAGAAAATCGCGTGCAATCGGATATATTAGAATATTATTAATGACAAGTGCGAATGCAAAAAAAAAAAATAATAATAATAATAGACAAGGTTATACTCTATAAGTAATCTGAGTTTCGATCTTATCTGTTCACATTGCAACTACATAATATTATTATAATAGTATATTTGTTATATACATTTGTACGTTGTACACCGTAAAAAATAAACAATATAATTTTTAAAAATATTTCAACCGCCCAGTAATATTATTGTTATTACTATTACACGGAGTTATCTGGACAGATTTAATCGCGTAATAAATTGAATTTGTTTTTTTTTTTTTTTTTTTGGCATTTTCAGCTACGTCAGTCAGCCGATTCGTATTATTGCGAATTTTAAAAACGATGTATCCGGACTTGGAATTCATCAAGTCGGTGTCGATCCGGTCGGCAATGGATACGCCGAACAATACTGGGTACATTGTGGTATTACTTAAGGTCAACGGAGAATTTGACATCGATTTAATAAAACACACAATTCAGGTGAATTTATTGTGTTTTTTTTAATATATGTTTAGTATTACTTATGATGTTAAATAATAGTTATAAGAAAATACCGAGTTAACAAAAAAAATAATAATAATAATATAAAGTTGACTGATATCACTACGTCCAACGGTGATAAACAGAGGTAATCGCAGGGGAGGTTTTGGGCATTTACCCCCTCCCTCCCACGAAATAATCAGGAAAAATGTTTAAAATAAATTTCCTGACCTAAAACTTTAATAGTTATTTCGAAGTTTCCCAAGAGACTTACAAATAAAATAGATAAATATATAATATATTTAATATATACGAGTGCCTAAAGAGTAATAAAGTATAGTATTTGTGAACATTTTACATTTATTCACCGTCCCCAATCGAAATTGTTTTCCTGCATTCGCAACTGACGCTAAAATAAAAAATTTAATCTGTACGTACGCGTCGGTACACACACGCACACACTTTTTTCAAAAAAATGTGATTTTCAATGTTAAAAAATTCGAGTATATCGTATTGTACAAATGATTCAGTACAAACAACGACACTTCTTTTTATAGGAGAATAAAACAAAAACCGGGGTTAAAACGTATAATTACGGTATAGTATAAAACGCATAGTTCTATACGTTTTAAACCTTATAAAAATAAAATCGTTTATAAACAAAAATACATTTATAATTTAAAATTTAAACTAAAAATAAAAAAAAAAAAAAAAAAGGAAATACAAATTATAAACAGACAGTGCTATTAATCTATTATTAATAATTGTCATTATCTGATCGCGGACGAATTAATATTTTATAGGAATCCATTGCGCATGTGATATTTATAACATTTAATATTTTTTATATTATTAGATTATACAGAAAAATTAGAGTAGGAATAGTATATTATTTAATATTATAGTTCATTAAGCGGGCCCTACGCTCACAATAATATTGCGCAATATTAGTGTGTGCGTGATTATTGCGCAAGTATTGAAATGAAGATTCAATTGATTGTTTGAAATTAATTGCGCAATATCGAGCAATTTGTACGTGTAAGCATATTATCGCATACAATAATTGATTTTGTCAGTTCAAATGAATTCGAATCCACCCACCATGGGCGAAGCGCAATTTTTTTTTTATAAATTTTTACTACCTTACATATTTTTACCAAGTATACAAATTAAAAACCTAACTTAATATGCGAAATATCAATTAATTTAAATTTTTTACGAGTGAATTTCAAAAACAAAACATATTATACGTGTGACGTATAAAACGTTTTATACGCGTGTATTACCAACCCTGAAAAAAAAAACATATATTTATTTTTTAACGAGTTCCGTAAAGTTTTTTTTTTTATTATAATTATTCCCACATCCGACACAGTTAGATACCTTGGACTTAACTTGGATGAGCGCCTCACTTGGAATAGCCATATCCGTATTAAGAGACTTGCCTTGAACGCCTGTCTTCGCAGGCTTCGAACTCTACTCGTAAATAATAAACACTCCGGATTAAAAATTAAAGTTCTTATGTATAAAACATTACTTAAACCTCTATGGGCATATGGTCTCCGATTATGGGGTACTGCAAAAGTGTCCAATACCAATGAAATCCGACAATTTCAGAATATTGCCCTTAGACCAATAAATAACCAATGCTCCACCCTGTGTTTCTAATTATACTTTGCATAAAGATCTGTCTATTAAAACTGTGACAGAAGAAGCAGTACGCTTCTACAAAAACTTCCATACCCGTCTACAAACACGCCAAAACCCTCTCATTAAAAATCTGTCCACCCAAACATTACCCGACAACCCCAGGCGTCGTCTAAAAAGGATCTGGTGCCGTGACTTGCTAGGAAACCAAACTGGGTATAATAAAAAATTAAAAAATATATACATAGTTTAGATAACCATACAACTCCCAGTTAAGTGCCACTAGGGGTGGCTTCTTATCAAGTACTCATGTTATTTATAGCCCTTATCATATATGCTTATTGTGCACCAGTTATACAGATCGTATATATTATTGTGAAAAATAAAAAAAAAGAATTATTATAATACGTTAGCGAAAACGAATTCAAACAAAATTCAGTTGCAATAAGAACACGCGATATTTTTTTTTTTTTTTTTTTGAAACGAAACAAAAGTTCATTATTTCTCTTCTTATCTTCCTATTGGCGGTAGGTTAGGTTAGGTTAGGTTTAAATTCGGGATTTTGCAACCGGCGTAACTCGCGAGTTTAATACGAATCCGGTGTAACGCAAGGGAGTCCGGGGGAAAAACGATTTTTTTTTTGTTTTAACCAGATTATTGTTTAGACAGATATAGTGGACAAATACGACCGGATTACCGGAAGTTTGTGTTTCCCGCACCTCCGGTGTTCCCTGACGAAAAAATGGTTCCGGTACGCGTGGATCAAACCGTCGGGATTTTCCGTCGACAACCACGTGATCGGTTTGTCCGGCGACGAGGCGGTCGCCGAAGACGACATCACGGTATGTAAACGTTTACATTTTCAGTGTACGGTGTACCTTTTATTTATTTATTTTTTTTTAGGAAATTAAATTCTATACTGTTTTTATTTTATTAAAAATGTTTTCGAATCTAGGACAGATTGACGAATATAATTTAATAACCGCAAAAATATCGATTTTACCACATAAATGAAAAAAAAAAAAATTGTATTTTATAATTTTACTTGGAAAACAAAGGTTTGGTATTATGTAATAATACATTTTATAGACATTAAAATGAGTTACCAAAAAGTCTTATATAATTTTATGATCAGTGCTCTAGAAGATGTACAATTAAATACGAAAACCAATAAAACTACCTTCTTTTATCATTTTTCAACCTTCTCGCGGCGTGGGAAAGGGGTGAGTTATCGTCATAACATTTTACACAAACTGCTTTAACGTGATAATCAAAAAAAAATGGAGGGTTTCTGTACCAAAAATATTTTAGTTATTTTTTCTCTCCTATAACCAAGGGCCAGCTTAACGTACACCCACCTATGTTGGTCGTACACTGCAGTGGCGTATTTAGGAATTTGTCACGTGGGAGATTAAAATAATTTCTCAACGGGACAGTAACTTGCATGTATAACTCGCAGTCAACGGATTAGAAAAACAAAATCAAATTTACTCAAAGTCACCGTTTTCTCCTTCTTCTTCGAGTTTGACTCCGGCACTTAAGACCGTACCGCTAAATAGTAAACCTTCCATCTCTGTCCTTGTGAGTGGCGCTGCTAAGGGGAGATGTTTTTAGTGCCTGTACACCCCTACCCCTTTGAACCGTATTTATGGGATTTTCGTATATTGTTTTTAAGCATTTATACAAAATAAATTATTTCTCGACAATCGACAATTACATAAATTAAATGAGATGTCTATAACTATATTGTGATATGCGTTGTTCTGTCTATCGACCGCTGGACAGTGCGGCCATCAGTGGCGTGTTCAAAAATAAGTAACGGGCAGGCACCCGCCCCCCGTCGAAAAACTTCTTGTTGCGTCACTGGTCCCTGTTCTCTGCATCTTCTTTGCCGGGTTTCGCCGTCTCGGTCGTCTGTGGTCTCCCTAAAAGGCGTTCGCCCTCCGGGGTCTTTCCCTATCACCCGCTCAATTTTGTCTCGACCTCGACTCGCGTCACGTCGGTTTACTGTGAGCCGTCTGTCGAGCCAAAAATAATCGCTCTGCTCGTGTCCGTATTATTATAATAGTATTGCTATTGACACGAATATTTTGTAACAAATGCGAATTTATCCGATTGTGTAATTATTTCTGACAGTTATATACATATATTTTATAATATTACTCTAAAATCGAGTACCGAGTTCGGCGACGCGCAACGACGTAGAACCGAAAATAAACAGTGATAACAATAATATGATTACGAATTTATGCGATTATCTTTACTATCCATCCTCCCCCCCCCCCATCGCTATTCCATTATTATATATAATTACAATTACAAAACACTTGTAAAATATTCTTTTATATTATCTGTATAAAAAATGTCCATTGTTCATCAATTCTATTGTCCGTTAGTTAATCTCGCTAATTTACTCGCGACTCCATTACCGTCGCGTATACTTTATATAGTCTGTAATGACTCGGGCTGGGATTTTAATGCCCTAAAAAATCGCAAAAAATGCCTATAAAAAAAATGCCTTTTCATTCATTTATATTTAAGCCTTAAACGGTAAAAAAAATTTTATTACGAGTGGTTTTTTTTTTGGTTTTTGCGTTTTTTAAATAGTATTTTACTATCTTCTGAGCAAATTACTTCTTAACTACTTTTTAATCATTCATTCTGAAATAATAATTCTTTTTTTTTTTTTGTTGGCCGGCCGCTCTTCGCTCACGTGCGTGTTTGATGTGGACTCACCTATAAACGCAAAAATACCGTAAAAACATAAAAAAAATGCACAAATATGCAAAATAAAAATTACAATGATAATCAGTATTACCCAAAACACATTTTCATTTACCTACGTTTTGGAACACCGCAAGAACGCGACACGAAAATTCAATTTAGAATTTATTTCGATTTATTTTCGGGGTGTCATAGGTACCACACCACTCTGGTCGATGGCTCTTTTTATTCTTCTTCTCATCTAGCTTAACAGACCTCCGACACCTTATAGCTGTCGACACGACTTTCCATCTGACTCGCGGTCTCTGTCTCTCAATTAACATTCTTTTAAATAAATACTTTCTCAGAGTCTTCTTCAATTCCGTCCAGCCGACTCTTTATGGGTAAGTCCCTCCTATTGGCCTTTTACCCGTCGCAATTTATTCTACAGCTGCTCCGAAAATCCGTCTTCCTTTTCGCCGGGCATTTCATATTCGAACGATTGCCAGTGTCTGCCCTCTGATCGAATTTGTCATGTACGTTAATTTCGACGTCCCGCGCAGTTTTTTGTTGTAACGTCTGAAGCCATTAAGGTCCTTAAGCTTTCGTGACACACGGACCCCTGTACGAATAATCATTAAAGCCACGGACGCCCCGTTGTTTATGAGCAAAAGAAAATATTATTTTAATAATCGAATTTGTTCACATTATGTAATTAGATAAGAACGTTTTTTTTTTTTTTTTTTAACAAAAGATTATTTTTTCATTACAAACTCTACAAAAATATCTTTAATAATATATATAAAAAAAAAAAAATTGAATTAATGCGAAGGCTGATGTTGCATTTCTGTTTTCTGCTACAAATACTTCAGGCTTGATTCTGGATGGTAACTGGACCAGAAAGAGTCGCGGACCCCGCGAAGTTCAGCGAAGTTAGGCGAAGTTGGATATAGGTTAAGAACCGCTGTCTTAAGCCATTATCCCTTTTTTTTTCTTTACTGGAATAATTTATATATATATAGGTACCTCCTACTGGGTCATATTTTGCATAACGTATACGTACTAATGATGTGACGTAAATCCGGATTATCCGAAAATTCAATAAATCCGAGACATTTATTATAAACCCAGATTTCGGATTTGAAAATCCAGAATATTATCCGAATCATCCAAATTTCGGTTTTTAAAATTGTGATTTTATATTCTTTAATTAATTTCTCGTAAAACTATTATTATCTTATTGTTAATAGCATTGAACGTGTAAAACATTAAATACGTTTTTACAATTCCAAAATTATCACGAACAGAAAAGTATTTTAAAAAAACAAGTACAAAAAAAAAAAAATCATATATATTACACTCTAATTTATATAATATATCGCTGGCCCGGCAAACGTAGTTTTCCTCGCAAAAATTCTTGATGGTAGCACGCCTTGAAATTAATAAAATTATTTAACTAGTTTTATAATGTAAAAATAATAACCTAAGGATGTGATTTTTAAGATTTGAAAATAGAAATCCGTACGGCCAAAACCCGAATGTAAAAATTTTTACGGATTTTAGAATTCAAAACGTATAAACACGTTCGAACTGCGGAATCGAAAACTCCGGATTTTCCGCATCGCTAATGCGTACACGACATCGATTTGGGGGCCGGCGATTAAATTGGCGCGGCATTGAACAATGGCAACGTTTCGCGTTTATATTTTTATTATTTTTTAATTTTGAAAATTTTTAGTGGAACAAAAAAAATGTCTGTTACCCAGCCTTTGTTGGCGGTCGGCGCGGTTCGGCCGGGGCTCCCGCGCGGAATCGCATTCGTAACGCGCTGGCCGTAAAAATCCCGCGTAATAAAATTAATTTCATTTTTATTGGCCCAACGGAACTTTTCGACGGGAAACACACGGGTGTGCGGGGGCACTAAACATTCGTCGACCGGATTGTCGAGCGGAAAATTGCGGCAAAAACGTCATTAAAAATAACTAACGCGTTGCAACCGGGCGAGGTTACGCGTCCTTAAACCGCACTAATATTACAGGCCATATAGGGGAGGGACGACAGGCTGCTTATTAGTAGTGATTTTACGTCGACCGATAATAATTACACAAAAGTGTATCGTCCGCGGACGTCTCCGCGTTCCGTCGCGCAACGTAATACAATATTTCCTCTTATTTTTTTTTTTTTTTTTTTTTTTTCTTGTCGCCCAACGTGAAAACGGATGCAGGGGGCCCGGCCATTGCGTACCGTTCATCGAAAACGTAATTCCGTCGTGTCGTGTAACCGCCAATTATTGTTTCGTCATAATTATATTTCGACCGGAAACCGTCGTTTCTATGTTTTCCCCGCGGTACAACAACACACGCCCGACGATCAATAAAAATACATTACGTGGCACCAGCCGAGTTTCAGTGACTCCGGAGATTTTCCGACCACCGAGATATCTATATGTACAATAAAGAACACAGACTACGGTTGCAGAAAGTACTGCACTTCTGGAAAGTAGGTAGATATACGAGGTTTGATCAAAAAAAAAAAAACCCGGATTTTTCAAATAAAATTTGATTAACACAATATTATTCTGAATACACGTTATCACCCTCGGAATAATCACCCTGGGGAGCAATGCGCCGGTGCCATCTTATTTTCCACATTTGAAAACGTTCCTGGAAGGCACTGATCGGAATGTCCTCAAGATCGATATCCGTATTTCGTTTAATGTCATCAATTGTTTGAAAACGACGTCCTTCGAGCGTAGATTTTAACTTCGGAAATAATAAAAAAAAAAAAGTCACACGGGGCTAGGTCGGGCGAATATTGTGGTTGTGGGACTAGTGGATAATGATTTTTCGCTAAGAACTGACGAATGAGCAATGAGCCGGGAGCCGTGATGCAACATCCAAAAACTACTTTTCCAACTTTCTGGCCTTTTCCCCTAACATTTGCGCGTAATCTTCGCATGACTTCTAAATAAAAATGCTGATTTACTGTTTGTCCTCGAGGCGCCCATTCACGATGAACTATATCGCGAAAATCAAAAAATGTGATTAACATGGCTTTCACATTTGATCTCACCTGCCTTGCTTTTTTTGGTCTAGAAGAATTTGCTGACATCCACTTGACGCTTGGTTTCAACATCATACCCGTCAATCCAAGTTTCATCGCCTGTTATAATATTTTTTTAAAAGTCTAGGTGTATACCGTAAATATTCCCGTTTTTCCCCGACTATTAAGAAAATTACAAGGAATATCGACAAAAAAATTACCTGCCCGGTGCACCTACGAGACAAAATTTGCTAGGTACCAGAAACAATCCCTGAAGTTGATGATCAGAGTAATACTACTGGTTAGAAGAGTTGTTCACAGACATTGGTATGCTCAGAATCTATAAAAAAAAAAAAAAAAAATGCAAGCTATTTTTATTGTTTATCATTGCGAATTTTTTTTTCTGATTTTTTATCTTGTATATTTAAATGTCAATAGGTCGGCGAAATGTTTCGAACTCATCAACTTTTAATTAAATCATTTTATAAAAAGTAAACAAACTACAGGGATTTTTTTATTATTATTATTATTATTATTGTTATTAAAAAGTTCACGTATACTGACCGTTTTAACTTACTTTATAGATTATTAGCTGAAGTAATTTGAATGGAAAACTGGGGTTTTTTCTTCTGTTTTTATAGCAATACGTAAACGACATAATCGCGAAGGTCATACCGGCTGAGCTGCCCCAGTGGCAGATCACAGTCATCCCGGTGCGGGGGGAAGAGGACGCATTCTACCTGTTGGTCCGGATACACCACCTGTACTCGTCCGAGGACGGCGTAGGGTTGAGCGACCTGCTGATGCTCCAGCCGGACGACACTGAAGAGGACACGTGCTCGGTGTCGTCTTCGTGCGGCCAGTACGCGGACGCCGACAGCATCCAGAACATCCTGTCCACCGTGTACCAGGCGCCTACCGCATTGCCCAGGCTCGGCGAACACCTATCCGAGATCTGCACCAATACGTGGAACGAACTGGTGTCCACGTACGACCCGCTGGAAAACCCCAAGGTGTTTAAGCGCCGGCCGAACGTGTTCATATTCGGCACGATGATGGTGATCGTGACCGCGTCCGCGGCCAGGGGGGGCAAGAGGTCCGCGATCAGTCGGAACTTTGCGCACCGGTTCGGCCGGGAGCTGGTCCGCCGCAACATCCGGTTCCGGTACATGTGTAAGTGTCTAATAAACACGTTCCACCCGGCTGTGTGGACGTCATTCGGATGGTGGTTGACGGTCAACTGCGTACTCCGGTTGCCCATCACCGTGCTGCTCGTGGTCCGGAACACGTCCACGTACGCGCACTGGACGTACGTGCTGCTGTACTCCGTGTCCGAGCTGATGTACCTGACGCAGTTAATGTACTACGCGCCCGGCACCGTCATCCGGGAACTGGTGTTGCCGTTCTTCAGCGGATCGGACGCAAGTACGGGAACGGCGTCTATGGTCGGCGGCAACATGTGCGTCTCCTGGTCCCGGCCCATCGACCTGGACACGGTGAGCACCGTGCACGACAACACGGGCGCGGCCACGTGCGAAATCCAACTGGCCATGCTGTCCGCGGTCTTGAGCGAGTATTTCACCGACAATGGCTCCCGGTACCCCGCCGGCAACGTCATGACCACCACGAGATTCGTGTCCAAGACCAACCTGTTGCAGCTCAACAACCGGCACGTGGTCACGTACGGCCTACTGGCGCTCCCGCTTCCCATGGACGCCGACCTCAACGACCCCATTTACTGTTTGCACATGATGCAAGAGTGTCTGCAGGAAGCCATCGGCAGCCAGACGGCACTGTACATCGCGTCCATGTGGCAGATCGACCACAGCCTGGCCACCTCGTTCCTGCCCTCGCCGTTGGTCAGTTACGGGCTCCGGTTTTTGTCCAAGAAATATCCACTGTCCGTCACTTATGTCGAGGAACACAAATACGACCGGAAAAAACGTCGGCTCTTGTGGGGCCAAGAGGTGGACGCGATCGTTTACTGCAGACCGCCGCAGGCCAACGTCTGTAAGTGTTCTTAAATAGGTACCTCCTAATAATATTTCCCCGATCACTTGTTAATGACACAGATTAAGATTTAAGGTTTGCGTGCGATTTTTGCATCAAATCAAAAAAAAAAAAAAAATACAAGGTAAGATGTATAGGGAAATTTTATTTATATCTGTACATGACGATAAATCGTTGTTAACGAAACACGATTCTGAGCAAAGTTGGGTTAATCATGTTTTGACATGCCAAAACTTATACGATTTTTATTGAAATTTCAACCTTAAACAATTAGAAAACAAAAATAACTACATCACACACAATTTTTTTTTTTCATTTTCGTTATTAAATATGATCTATTAACATTATGTCAAATTTTTGAGTATTTTTGAGAAGCCAAATCAACAATTTCATCCGCATCAAACCATATAAAAACTAAACTAATCTCGACAATTGCGAATAGCTCAAAAATTAACAGAATGTTTTGAAAATTTCTCTCTCATGACTATTTTTAACAACAACAAAAAACTAAACCGAAAATAACAGAAAACCGTTATTGCGCTAATATTCCCTTTTTCCATCATTATTAAGAAAACTACAAAGAAAATTTCACACCCTAATGACCTCCCTAACTAGCTACAAAATACTACTACTACTACTACTACTACTACTACAAAAAAAAAAAAAAAGCAATCTTATAGTTTTTTAATTGAAGCAAGATTTCTAGTAAAAAAGTTACAAAGGCATAATAATGCCTCGCTATGCTCAGAATCTGACAATCAATTAATTTGGACTAAAGGAAAATAAAAGCAAACACAAATGCATAAAAATCCTAACCTTAATGATTAGTGTGTGGAATAACCGTCAGTTTCGTTTCAGGCATGTCGTTATCGCTAATCAACTACGGAGGAAATTTGAGACTTGCTGTTATGGCCGACACAAAACTTGCGAAACCGTGCAACGAGATTGTGTCCAAGTACGAAGGAAACATCGAACAGTTTATATTGGCCGCAGAAAATTATGCTAAAATGATCAACACTTCGGATTAATAGTCTATAAGTTATTACTTTTATATGTTTAGTATGTAATCGCGATTTGAATTTTATACTTGATTGAATTAATCTATTTTATTTCTTTGAAACATTTGTTTTTTATTTAAATAAAAAATCAATTAAATTAATATAAATCATTTTTTAATTTATATTTTACATAAAACAACATTCAACATAGACTCATAAAAATCTTAATTTTTCGGTGGAAAGTAATCTGATATTTTACGTTTTGCTCTTTTGTTTCCGGTATTTTCTTCTCTATCTCTTTTTAAAGTACTCAACGGTCCAACAACAGATGACTTTTCTACAGAATGAAAATCTTTTTTGGAATCATTTAGCTGTAACCAACTATTTTTCTGTTGTTTAATACACATGGTGCGCTCCTTGTCATTACTTAATCTAAATTTGTTTACAAACAAAAACTTGACGTCTTGGGATTCCTCTTTATCTGTATTATTCTGTTCAGCTTCTGTTGTACCATAAATACTACTTGATTTTGGATAGTCTTCAAGTTTTTCTGGAGTTGACTCAATTATGTTTGGACTCGAACAAGCCGCTACCACTTCAGGCGGAAGCGGTTGATTGGAATTATTTACATTATCTGTATTACATGGTTTCGAATCATCGTCAAGCTTTTCTGGAGTTGCCTCGATTGTGTTTGGACTAGGAAAAGTCAGTACCTCTTCAGGTGAAATCAATTGATCAGAATCTTTACCATCTACTTTGGTTAATATTTTGTCAGAATGACATTTCTAAAAAAACAACGGAAACAATAATACACCAAAACTATACAATGATTGTTAATATTTTTCTACGCACCAACCTGCACATTGTTTGTAACAGCATCATAAATAAATTCATACAGTCTAGCATTAGGATGGGTTGATAAGTACGTATTGTACTGAATAAGTATCCTACAAATTTCACCTGTAAAACATTGAATTATTATATTCCATACACATAAAATATGAATCTGATTATGTGCATTAAACTAAATAAACAAATAATAAATAATAATAATAAAAAACTTACCAACTGTGATATTTTGATTTTTCAAAAATATGTACATATCATAAATTGATTTTTGCAATGTAGTATTACTAAATGTAAAGTAAGCAACATCTCGATTGGCTTGTGCGGCACTCATCAATTGTAATAACGATTTTAAGTGACAATCACCCTGAAAAGCACCGCAACCCCAATTTCCCGTTGCAATTGAAACATCTGAAAACTCTGTACCTTTCCCCCAGGAAAATCCACTATACCCCTAAGCAAAGTAAATATATATATATATATATATATATATTTTTAAATCATAAATTTAAAATTATTAAGTTTTAAAATATGTATCTACTTTGTTAAGTTCACGTTTTATGTTTTTTGGGTAAAATTGAACTCTGGGGTCACTGTAATAAATCGCATCGATCGCCACAATAGTACAGAAACGTCGATTATTATTATCAACAGGGGTAAGATCTACATGAACGCCATCCCATTCAAAAGAATCCGAGTATCCTTTGTAATTACTGAATCTTTCTACTCCTAAAATATCAATAGGTATTTTAATTTTAATAATAATATCAAAATTAAAATACTATGCTACCTGTTATCACAATCGCTTCAGTAGGTAACATTTGTTGCGAAAACAACTGAGACACCAAAAGTTCAGGACAAATTAGAAAACGGATTTCTTCTTGTACACAACCGTAACCAAGAACGCCACCGCCGATAAATCTAGGGAAAAAAAACATTCAGGTCACACTATACTACACGCATTACATATTTTTAAAACTATACTTGTTCGCAAAATCTATTTGAAGCATTCCATCGCCATCGTTCTCTATTGTTCCAACAGATGTTGTATACAAATTTGTCAATTGGTTTGTTGATTTTATCCAAAATGGCAGCTCATTATCCGGTAAATATCTCCTTGAATATGTCACAATACCATTAAGAGCTGAAAAAACATACTTTGAGTTTATGATTATCCTTTAATGACTATAATCCAATAAAACACAATATACAGTGAGTGTAAAAAATATTCATACACCCTATATTTTTAAATAAATATACATTTTTGTCCATATTTTATGTTTTTTGATAAACTAACACTTGCGTATAATTCTTTTATGATTTTCAATTATATTCCAAAAAAAAAAAATTAAAAAAACCATGACAAGTTATATTAATAATAATATTCAATAACAAAGGATACAATAAATATTCGTACACTTTAGTTTTAGTTACAGAATGGTATTTTTACTCACAATAATGTTATTAGAAAATGCTAAGACATATAAAATGTCGCATTATTAAAGATTATACTAATTCAGTTTGCTTCAAAATATTGTTGGAAAACCATCCAAGATGACTCGATAAAAAAGTGAAACACATAAAACTGAATATGAATAGATTTTGCGATTGCATAATCAATGCCAATCATTACATTAAAAATTATCAACAGAGCTCATAGCACTGTGAAAAACGTGATAAATCGAATCAGTGAGCGAAAAAGTCATAAAAATAAACAACGACTTGGTCGCCCAAAGAACTATTTATAATTATACGAAAAGTCAAGCTGGATCCAAATATTAGCATTCCTAAAATAGTACAAGATCTTGTGGATTTTTCTGGAGTATGTGTCTGTGTAAGTACAATTAGAAATTATTTAAAATATAGTGATTACCATGGAGGGATTGCTCGTCGAAAATATTATGTAAATAAAAAAAATAGACAAAAGAGATTTGCTTTTGCAACTGACAACTTACAACACTGTTAACTTTTGGAACAAAGTAATATTTACAGGCAAAATTAAATTTAATATTTTTGGCTAGGATGGAAGACGTTTTGTATGGAGAAAAGCAGATACAGAAATGGAACCAAAGAATTTACAGCCTACAGTAAAATATGGAGGATGTTTTGTAATTGTTTGAGGTTATATGAGTGCTCAGGGTATTGTAAACTTGCATTTCATAGATGCAATTATGAACCAAGATATTTTTTTTAAATATTTTGCAACCAATACTGAAAAAATCACAAAAAAAAAAAAAAAAAAAATGGTAATAATTTAAGGTGTACTTTTTACACTTTATGTATATATCATAGAAATTTTTTATTTTAATATCAAACTAATATAGTTAATAACAATAATCAATTATTTTTGGTCTCAATTAGAGAAAATCTTCTTACCAGAATCATTGACAGTGACTTTTTTGAAATAACAAATTATGCATTTTAGCTTTTCAAACAAATATTTATTAGTAGAGCTAAATGCCTTTAACTGAAACAATCTGTTAGAAAAATAGGAAGACATTAATATTTCAAAACATTACAATTTATTTGTGCTTTTTTTCTATTTACCCAAAAAAATTTATTTGTGGATATGAAGAATATTCAGACTGCATAGTACTACCATTCCGATGAGGAAATGTGCATAAAAAAGCATTGGCTAACAGACAAGCAATCTGCATTTGACTAAATGATATCGACTGATTGGAGTGTTGTTTCAACAAAGGTACAGGTGAAGTTATCAAGTTGGGTAATTTTAATGCTAATTTGATGATTTTTGGTAATAAATTACAAAAAAATGAATCTGTTTCTTCTTCGCTCAAACACTGCATAAATAAAAATAATTAATTGTATACTATAAACTGTGAATTCCTAAACAAATAATAAATACTATAATAATAATTTTCATAAGATTCTAAGTGTAGCGATAATTGTATTAGTTTTACTGCAGATAGTAAAAAAAAATGTTCTGATGCCCAATGATGCCCTATGGTGCACAAACTTCATCCAACGATCGACTGCTTTTAAATTCCTGATACAAGATTTCAGTTTTCGGCTGTCAAACCGTCAAAATAACATGACGGATCATCCAAAAATCAAAAATTGGTATCAGGAGTTCAGAAGGGTCGGTCTACTTGTCAGCTGCTATTAAAACACCATCTAACAAAATACTCAAAATAAATTCCTAATACAATATTTCAGGTTTTGGTCATCAAATCGTCAAAATAACATGACATACTCTTTGAAAATTAAAAAATGATATCAGGAGTTTAAAGTCAGTATAGGAGACGCCAGACAGTCATGTGTCGGACGACATACAATCGTCATCCACCACACAACGGCCAACATCACAATGCCGTAACTGACTACTTCTGCAATCTTGGTACTAAATTTCAGTTTACGGCTGTAAAACCGTCAAAATCCAATGGTTTTTTATTTATTTTTTTTTTTAATGCTATTATTATATTGAATAACATACAAAATTAGAAGACACATGAATGTATTAATTAAATTATTAACATTATAATTTATGTGAAGAAAAATAAAATATATTACATCATTAAAAAACGAATGTAGTAAATGGAATCGCCATCTCCCTCTATATTTGAGATTATACGATAAAATAGCTTTTTCTAATTCTTCGCTAGATAATATTGATCTCGATAAACTATTGTTGATAATATCCCAACGGCTGTTGTTTCCATTCTGAAATGTAAAAAAAAAACAACAGAATAATGACATTAATTAAATAGTATCTATTAAAAATAACAAACTATAAAAATACATACATTATCTTTGTCAATGAGTGAATTATGCTTGGAACACGGCATTTTAACATGGTTGCCATCCCAGCAATCGCGATAGTCTTTAGGATACGGTTCCGGAACTCTGTTTACATCGATTGGAGTCTATACAAAAATGTTTCATTTAAATTTAAAAAAAAACAGTAAAATGTTGCAATAGTATTATGATAGGAACTTACTTTAAATAATATTGTATGGTGTGGACCGGGTTTGAGTGACGGAAATATTTTTTTATTAAAACTTCTTGGCAGCATGCTTTTATCAGTTCCATTCCAATTTGTAAAATAGTCTTGACTTTCATCTAAAAACTCTCTAGTTTAAACTTGAATAAACAATATCTTTCATGTTGTAATGAAAATTAATAAATTATTAATAATGAGGTACATTTATAAAATTATAAATTAACTTTTATATAATTCAATGTACATTCAAAATAGGCATTAAAAACCAAAGGATAAATCAAAATAAAATATTAAAATTTAAAGAAAATACACAAAAAAACCTATGAACGATAATTTAATTTAGGCAAAACGAATAACACCTGCTGCACAATTCAAAATTAATCCAAAGAAACCAAAAATATGATAATAATAATTAAGGGTAAATTAATTAGTGCAGATAAAGTATAAAAATGTAAAGGCATTAGAACCATTTAGACCAGTGTTTCCCAACCGGTGGTCCGCGATCACATAGATTTTTTTGTCCACTTTCATATTTATTTAAAAAAAAAAATTTAGCGACAAAAATATAATAGATACATTCATGTTATGAGCAACAACATCCATCCTAGAATTTCAAAAACCGGTCAAAGATAGTCAAGCACAAAAATCACATTAAGTAAATATTACATGTTATAATAATATAATTGAATACTCTGTAAACATTAAATTTGTTAAACAAAGCGATAAAAATACACATTATTTTTCCAATTGTTTTTTGTGTATTGTTGTTAGTAGTTGTTAGTAATAAGGTCTTCCTAGTTTTCCAAAATATTGAGGTGATCCGCGACATAGAAAAAATGCTCCAAGTTGTCCGTGGTGGTGAAAAGGTTGGGAAACACTGATATAGACACCAATAAAGTATTAAAAACGACATGCCTAGTCCAATAAACAAGTAAAAATTTTAAAAAAATGTATCGTCTTACCATTTGCCATTGTTTAAAATAATAATAATAATAATAATCGTAAGTATCCTATTAAACGGAAACCAACAATAAAACTAGTAAAAAACGACACGAATATTTAAACGTAACGTCTCTGCCAGCCGTACACGAAGATCAAAAGCTCGAAAAAGGCCCCGGAAATCGTTTTGAAAAACACAACCGTGGTTGTGATAACCAAGGATAAATTGATAAACCGCGTCGAGTAATAAATACAGTGTTGTCGGAAAAAAACGTAACGCGAAACCCGACGGTTTTGTCGCCCGGTCAATCTGCGAATCGTTTCCAAAATGGCCGGAAGATTTTTGGCGGTCGATTTTTTTTTTTTATTATAAATTCGCGCGGATATACATAAATATGTGTTTGTGGTAACGTAAATCGAATTCGGTACGTGCAAGGTGTTTTTTTACGATTTTAAGGCGGACGATTGTGCACCGTTTACGGCGCGCGTAGACGGGATTTCGGTTTTAAGTCCGAACGTCGGGGTGAAAAAAAAAAAAAAAAAACGTTCAACAAAAACATGTGTTCTGAAACTATCCTTATGTTTTTCCAGGGATGATAACAAAAACAATAACCAATAGCGAGGCGCGTTGGTGATCCTCCTTGACCAATAATTACGAGTTCGGTGATATCAAAACGGAACAACAGACTCGCGTAACACACAAGCCCATCGACCGGTCGTCTGCCATTGCGTTTTGTTCGATCGGACCGCCGCGACCCGACCCAATCGGTTACCGTCATGTAATAGTTTCGAGTGTTAAGTGGGATTTTATTTGTTCGTTCCGCACAAGCGAATAGTCCGGTTCAGTCCGCATTGAATAGCGACGGCGCCGGGGAAATATCGGTCACGGTAATCGTTATGGCGTCTGTGGACAATAATTCGGTGGAGCCCGACGACGATACTTTGGATCTCGCCGAAGGATTGAAACAATTGAGCGTGGCTAGAGCTCAAATCAATACGCTGAGGTTAGTTGTTGTCGTGCCCCAGTGTTATACACATTACACATGTATATATATATATATATATATTTTATTTTTTTTTTTTGTATATACATATATATATATATATATATATATAGAAAACAGAACGAAACTTTGAAAAAACAATTAAACGATGTTAACGCGACCGCCCAGGATGATCCCAGAGCCGTAGCAGGTGCAGCGGCTGCTGCTCCAATTCCTGACATAGTCGAATTGAACGTTATTGGCACGATCAGAACAAAATTCAAAGAACGCAGGTGTGTTCCAAGACAACCGGGTCTCTGTCCGCTGACCCAATCTCGCCTTACCATCTCAAACGCTGTGTTCACCAATCCCAATCATGCTCTTGAAGGTCTTGAAGATTTCTCGCATATGTGGTAATTATATTCAAATTTCACAATGTTAAAATTAAAAATTTAATTGGAAATTTAAACTTTTCAGGATTTTGTTTCATTTTCACAAGAACGAAACTACACACGTTCACGCTAAAGTATCGCCGCCGAGGTTGAACGGTTTGCGGACTGGAGTACTCGCCACACGGTCGCCACATCGACCCTCGCCTATCGGTTTGTCACTGGTGCAAATTGATAAAGTGGAAGGTGGGATTTTAAATACATTTATGTGTGTTGATTAACCACAAACTTTCTAACTTGTTGTTTTGTTATTCAACATTTTAGGCAACTCTATTTATTTTTCTGGCGTTGATATGATCGATGGTACTCCAGTGTTCGATATTAAACCATACATTCCACATTACGATGCACCAATTTCGCTAAGAACCAATCAACATGTTCCATTGTTTGATAACGGGTCCCATCAAATATTGTTGGATCCATTGACGGCTGACCGGGAAGCTCCCGACGGAGAGGAAACAGATAATTATGATCATATTCCTCTTTCGCCACTTCATACAAGGGTATAATATTTTATAAGTTATTATAGTGTTGTAATAGTATTAGTTTACTATCTACAGTATAATAATATACAATTTGAAATAGGTTCGAGTTCCCCTATGGATTACTGAACCGCTGACTCATCCACTGGATGTGCAGTTTTCGACAAGAGCTCGAGAATTTTTAAACGGATTGGAGACTAATGATATTGAAACGACCATAGTGAGTATTTTAAAAGAAGACCCTCGATCAGTATATGTTCGCCAGCGTTATAGCAATCAGTTTTACACGTTTTTAATCGGAAACTACCATGTAAGTTGCAAGTTTGATGATAGTAGACATTTAATTAATGTCTACAGAATTGCAATTGTCGAAAATTTAGACAACTCAACCGATCTAGATGGTGCCCGTCATTTGTCTAGAGTTTAATAACTATTTTTTACATTATGTTCCTTATTTCAACGCTGTTTTATATAATAGTGATTGTGTTTGTATAGCACAAACTAGAATTCTATACCATTTTTTTTTTTTTTTTTTATAATTTTTGAACTGTAGATTATTGTATAACTTTAGTGATTTAATGTGAATTATTTGACTGTTATCGTTCTTAAGTTTGAATAGACTATGCAATCTCTTTTTTTTTTTTTTTTTTACATTTATCCGTGTAGTAAATATTGAAACTAATAGTTCTAAAAGTAAGACTATTGATAATTAAATAATAAGTTTTTTTGTGTTGTATGTAGTACTATATTAGTAGTGTGAATATTAATTTTAATGTTGCGTATAGATATTAAGTTGATATAAAGCAAAGATAGCCAGACAGTCTATAATGAATTGCTTAATAAAAGTCAAAACCGCGACTAGATTATAATTATTTGTATTTATTGTGTTTTAATATTTACAAAAGATTGATGCTTATTTAATTCTAAACTGTCTAGTTGACATATTACTTGCTAATCGTAGTTCAGTATATATTAAGTTAAAAGTTTACCTCCTGTAGTTGTTTATACAAATTTATTTAAGCGTGATGATTGTTGTCAACAAATTATGGATTAAACATATTGATTATGTATTTTAAGTATCTAGATGTTTATTTTAAAAAATCACTCTAGTCGGAAAAAAAAATGGGCACCCCTAGTTATTAGTATAACATACAATACAATACTTGCTAAGTGACACATTAATACAATTTAATTTGTTGTTTACATTTATCGATTTGATGTTTTAAATATTATCCAAAGAATACCTGTATTTTTTTTTTTTTTTGTGTGTCGTGTGTTAAAAATAATGATATTTCTTCGTCATCTTTGCATTTAGCCTGCCAATTATAATTATAAATTATATTAAATAAATAAATATATTAGTATAGTTACATTTGTGTAAAACTTTTTCCTTATATATATATATATATATATATATATATATATATATATATATGCATTTAATTTGTGTGTGTGTATCAAGTTTTTATTCTTATAAACTCAATAGTTAATAAATAAATACAAATCAAATTATGGAAATTTTGTCTTTTAATTACTTTCATAATAATACAATATGGCTGAAAAACAACATACGAATTCTAATTCTACAATCAAAATACTATTATTTTCATAAAATCAAGTACAAAAAACTTGTGAACATTAATAAAAAAAACTTCAATCAAAATAATTATATTATTCATTTAAACACCATTTGACCATTTGTTATCTTTGTTGTCATACACAATAATTATATTACACTGTTAAAGTAATATATCTTAAACACAATCAACACTAAACTTAAAATGTAACTGATATTCTATTGTGAATAAAGTAAAATCATTATTAATAGTATATGTATTTGTTCTTGTTTGTAATATTATTACTGTTTTGTTCATCAAAAACATCTAGTTTATAATTTTAAAAAGAAAAATGCCAACATGTGCCGCAATGTCAAATTTTAAAATTTTAAAATTAAAAACACGATTTAGAGTTAACAATTAATAAATGTATTATACTATTCACAATGCGGTTAACTAACATATAACTTGTGTTATTGTTGTAAAACTATTCTTTGTAGCATAATGGTTAAAAAATTGCTGAAACCCCGATATCAAATTAACAGCATATATCATCCTTTGGTTTTTTTTTTTTTTTTTTAGTAATAGTTGATTATTTTAGATTGTGAATTAATTGGTATGGTTTATGAGGTTAGCTAGCCTCGCTGTATACAACTATATAATGTAAATGTGTAAGTAAGAAAAACAGATACCAAATCAAGTCAAATTATTATAGTACATGTAAGCAGAAAACCAGAAAGCAATAAAATTCCTTAACTATTTTATATATAGTATAATTAAATAAAATAATTTCCTTCTAATAGAATTAAAAATATTGACTTAAAATTCCTTTAAATAATGAAATAAAAGGCTAATTGAACCTAATTATAAGTTATAGTAATGACTTAAACATGTTTAGTAACACATATAATTTGTAAAAAGACGAATAAAAAAAAAGATAAATAAGCGAAGACTATTTCTATGATTTAAAAATAAAATATTCAATAATGCCCTATTTTAATTTTTAAATAATGAGATAAGAAAAATATTGGAAAATTGACTAGCAGTACATTATTTGATCTTTAATGTAATGACTTTTCCATTTTTGTCAAATCTAAAAAAAAAAAAAACTAAAATTGATTAAATTTAAATTTTATAAAATATAATTTAAATGCAATCTCATAAAAGTTTTTTTAAAAGAAGTCTTCTCTGTGTAGAAAATGACAAAAACATTGACTTCCATAAAATTGTTTAATGATAACTCATTTAGAATATTTTTAGAAGTATTGAATATTGAGATAAATTTTTTGATTTGACAATTTTAGTATTAAAAAAAAAAAATAAGGGCATTATATTTCCTATCGTTGCTTTTGCTGTAAATTGGCACATCTTTGTGTAATAACATATTACTGTTTGCTTCTAATGAAAGCATCATGTTTGGCAATGAGGTTTGAAACGATTAAATATTCAATTTCCACATCACATTCATTATGGAGGTTGGTCAATGTAATATCTTCAATGCCGTCTCTAGATACCAACTTGACATTGTGTTTCCTGGTTGACAATAAATTGCCAATAACAAGCTGAAAATATAATAAAAAATATTAAATAATAATAAGTGGTACCGTGTTTGAAAAATAATATGATAATTTAAACCAACTTGATGTCTGTATTTAGCAAGAGCTTCTTTGGATTTTTCAATTAAGATTTCATGATCAGTTTCCAACTTGAATGATACGATATATGCACTTGGAGCCCAAAGATGAGTAACAGCAGGCAATACCTTAGGTACCAAACGCAAAGCAATCAAAGGAGGTCCATCATGAGATTGAAGTTTGTGTTCTTCCTATACAACAAAAGGAAAATTATACTTAAAGAATGACATATTTAATAAATAATTATTATTTTATTGATTTAACCGTCCATACATCTAGTTACACTATCTATTCCTTTAATATTTCTAAAATAATTATTTTTAATGTAAAATGAAAAATATACCATTTCAGAAGGCGGTATGTAAAAATCAGAAACAGCGGCAGCAAAGTAGAGCAAAGAATACTTAGTATCCAAAAGCATAGAACAGCCTCTCATCAGCCACATATACTCAATCAATGTAGTGAATGGCACTGATAATAATCTATTAGCTTTTTTAGCATCTGTGTACTTTTTAAATACTGGAAAAAGTCTGTCCAATTCAGATTCTTTCACTGGAATAATAATAAATATTATTATTGCTATTTAGTAAAAAAAAAAAAAAAACTAATATAAAACTACTCACTTTGTATTGATTTGTCACCCACAATCTCGAATTTTTCCAATAATGAATCATTGAAATGGCGAACAAATGGCTCCAATGAATTTGTGCTATAATTATAAATTTTAAATAAACCAGTTTGTTTTCAAAAATTGTGTAAAGGATTACAATATGCAACAATTGCATACTTTTTATATTTTGATTAAATTTCAATGAAATTTCTGAACTCACCGGAAAAGAAATATAACACAATATCCAGCCTCAAGAAAGTATTCAGCAGAAGCTGAACCTCTAGTCCCAACACTAAAATTGTCAACAAAGCGGACAGTGTTATGTTCAATTGGCACAGTAGTTCCTCCAGACTAGAAGTAAATTTAATTTGGATTAAAAATTGGCAGTGGTACATTAAAATTATATTTCAAATATCACCGGCTTGAAACTTTTACACCATCAAAATTTTCTGTACCTTCTAGAAATTAAGTATAATGCACACATATTTTATGAACATGGAAAAGGAGATATTACTTGATTAGTTTCACAATGTTACATATTTTTTTTATTAATTTTTTTTCCTACAAAAATATGTTTTATTTTCATTTTCCCATTAGTTTACCAAAAATTTGCAAAAAAACTTAAATGGCATGTATAAAATCATATTATAAGGACTAATATTTAATATCAATGAAATTTAGAACTCTAAAATATTACATTTTCAAAAGATTTAATACAAACAAAGTATACAACAATAAATTAAATATATTTAAAACTGTAGATAATATAATAAAAGCAAACCATAGTTTAAATGGTTAATACTAAAAAACAAGACAACTTTTTTTATATTTGTTCACCTTTGTTGTATTATTACCTCATGATGATACATACAATCATCAATTACAATAATATAGGCCAAGATTTTTTATATTTATTTATTTTGATATATATTTTATACTAGTTGCCCCGCCACAGTGTTGCCTACGCTAATGCAATTTCCCTCATTTTTATCATTTAAAAACAGAATTTTTAAAAAAATCCTTCTTAAACCAAATCAATAGCAGAAATTAATTTTACTAGTCTTCCTAAAAAAATTAATAACTGTTTTTTTTTTTTATTTAATCACTGTCATCAGGGTAACACATAAGTTAACGAATGTAATTTAATTTGTCTTCTAAAAGTGCTAGAAACCCTCTCAAGCTAAAGGGCTTGAATTTCAGAAATCCATATTGTAAGGGGTATTATACTCATGGACCTGTTCATCCACTTCGGTATGTAAATTGCCAGACCTCTGTGTGAGATGGATTTTATTGTGGATCACACACACGCACTTAAACACTTCCTTTAATTATTATAGATATAATTTGTTTTAATTTATTTTACTACTAACATTAAAATTTGACTAGTGACAATATATAAGTAAACAAAATATTTCCAATTAGTGATTAGCACTAAAACCCGATCACAGATTCTAATTGTCTTTACAAAAAAATATTCACTTAATTTTAAAAACCATAGAATGAAATTTATTAAATTACCTAATAATTATAATCTGTTGATATGGTCTTAAGAAGTTATATAGAGCAGATTGCATTATATTAATGTCCAAGGTATCCACAACATAATTTTTAAATATGTATAAATTACCCGGCTATAAACATGAATACTATAGATACATCAACTAGTGGCAAACGAACAGAAGATGAAGGTGAAGGTAACTCAAGAGAATAACCGATTGCCAGAGGACTGTAATATGCGTAATAAAATATTTGTCTTGTAAATACCCAGTTATTTGTTTATATGGTTTAATTTCTATTGAATTTGTGTAGTTGTCTATTTTAAAAATATTTGCCTTATTATGCTATTGATTTCCTCATTTATAATTTATAACATAAGTATTATATGATTAATGAAACAGACAATGTAATTCATCAAAATGAAAATTACTTGGATCAAAATTTTTCTTATTTTTATGATTTCGAAATCGAATTTAATATATCAGTGTATCACCTAAGTTTCTAAAAACTTGTATCAATCAAATGTGAAAGTGATGTAAAAAAAAATTAATATTAAAAAAAAAAAAGAAAACATATGCCGCCATTTTAAACTAATTCTATAGACCTTCTAGACTCCTCAATATTTTACTGTTGACTTATCATTGTTTTAAATTGTTTGATACCGCTGATTGATAACACAAAGTGTATAATATAAATAATTATTTTATTAGTCGACTTACTGTTACTAAAACAATTTTTTCATCCTCATGGCTGCACACAAAATTCTCTACGTTAACAATGGTAGGTTCGTGGCTTGACGGGGAGGGATGTGTATCATAAAATGATTCCCAATCCATATCTACGATATAAATAAATAAATAATTAAATAAATAAATAATAACATATGTTTATTCCAACGAATACAGATGTTAGAATTGATTAAAACTATGAATTGGTGTTCATGCATTTAATTAAATATAACTGTATTTATAAAACACGATTCACAAAAATGGTTAAATCTTCAATGAATTCAAGTACCTAATATTAAACAAGTAAAACTCGTTTAGGATATATCGTAGTAGCCCTGAGCTAATTAAAAATGCCGATCTATGTCATATAAATGCTCACGGTAAACCTAGAAATGTTTTGAAGTATATATTTGTCTCTCTCGAGTGAACACTGAGAATTGTTGAACTGGTAATTTATTTCTGATTTAGTAGTAAATAATAAGAAAAAACCTACTACTAGAAAAATGTCGAAAATATTTTCTTTTGGGAAACGTAAGGTGGCTTGAGGGGAGGAGACGGATCAATAATCGTCGAGTACGACGTTGCCATGTTGTAATAATATTATTACGGTTCCATTAATGTTCAGATTTGTCAAAAATTTAAAGGCAGGTTTGAAAATACGGAACAAGGCTGGGTTATTTGATCGGTCAGTAGACAATTAAAGACAAGTGGTTATTCGGGTAGTCGAACAGACCGCGGAAAGGGCGGATGGAGTTGTTCGGAGGACGGCGAAGGGCGCGACAACCGTAATAGACGGCCGTCACGTTTTCGGAAACGGGTTTTCGCGTAGGGAAGACATACATTACCGGTCGACTGCGACTTGTGATTATTTACCTGCTGGTCAATGGAATGCTGTCGAACCCGGACGAAACGACCAGATATATTATATTATAATGTAAGGCGAAACGGCGACGGCAACGACGACAACAGGTGAGCAGCAGCGACGGTGATAGTCCATCGAGTGTCGACACGTCGAATGAGATGTCGTCGGGGTTTTTATCGATACGACGGCGGGGGCGGTAGCGGCGACCTACCGGGTAGTAATTGTACCAGCGACAAAATCGATTTCCTACTCTTCCCACCCTTCGCCGACGACCTACGACCGGCCGGTTGCTAGGCAGCATTGGCGGCGGCGCTGTGAGGACCGACGACTCGGGTATAGCGGCGGTTTCGGGAAACATAATAATAATAATAATAATAATAGGATGCCGACAAGAATTTTGATTTTATTATAATGTATTGCCCGTAGTCAGAGAGAAGTTCGGAAAGCCGCCGTTTGGGTGTTTCGGTGTACGATTTGATAAGGATAGGCGCCGGCGCATATTACGGTGTGATAACGCGACAGTTTTTACATAACCGCATTCCGGAATGTCTTTGGGCTAACATAATTGAAAAATTATTTTAACCACGAAATCGGTTCCCGGTTACGCAACAACACGTTTATTATTATCTCATCCCGTGCTATTTATACTATTATCAGACCCGGCGCGCCGACCAACGGAAACGCGGTGTTGCCGCGCGAACCCGCGTCCCATTGGCCGTCGTCGAACGGACGCGACATGCCGCGTGGGAAACACCGCGGTGTGATAACGGGTTGTGACGAGACGGCGGCGAAGGCGAACCGCGAACGCCACTCGCGCGCGGCTTACCGCTGTGTGTGCGTACGACACAGTACACACCACCGTCAGAGAGAAAAAAAAAAAATTCCTAATACCTGCCTGCCTATCTACCTACACCGCAGTCCGCGGCTGCCTCGCAACGTTTCACGGGGACATAGGTGGCCCAGGTACGCGACCGTGTAACGAAGAAACGCACCAGAGACACGCGACCAGCCGCGCCGCCGGACCGACGACGGTGACTGTTGCCGTGCGTGCCTACCTACCACACCGATTAGTTACCGGCGCGACGTCGGCAGCTGTTGATCGTTTTCTATGTACGCACTATAATATCTTTGTGACGTCGTGCGACCGGCCCGCTGGACACTAGTAAACCGCCGCCGCCGCCAACGCCGCCGCACGTTCGAACCCGGCCCCCGAGTGTACGGTCGTCGCGCAATAATAGACACGGTCGCTTTAGTATTATAGCCGCCCGCCGCCGGCGTACCGACCGCGGTGAAAACAATCGTTGGCGAACGTCACGTCAGCTACGAGATGACACTGCAGGCCATCAAGTACGAGAACGGCACGTTAGAAGTGTTAGACCAACTGCTGTTGCCCAAAGAGTCCAAATACATACCCATTTTAGGCGTCGAAGACGGATGGAAGGTCATCAACAAGATGCAAGTACGTCGCTCTGGTTTGGTACCTCAGTACTCGTCCCCCCCTTTGCCGTGGTCCGACACACCGTGTAAGTTTCGCTGACCATTTTTCTTTTCAATGTGCCAGCCTCGGTGCGTACGCAGTACACTCTCACCTACTGCGGCGCGCCGGGGCTAGTAGTCATTTCGACCAAGACCAAACTGACAAACTGTATATAATTAGTGTATCCACTAGTCTGCTCGTTATCATTACAACGTTTCAACCACCATACATTCGTATTGCACCACATAGCTAAACACACGCACACTTTCTTTGAAACGTATACAAACGGCAGTACGCTACAATACGAGCCCATATCCAACTACTAATCATTTGACTATCACTACCTCTATTCCGTACTGTTGTTGAACTGCAAACCATATGTTCCTAAATCCGTACGATTTCCGTATATACCCTCGACGGCGGTGCTAACGAAAATATTTAATAGGAAGACGAATTTTCAATGTTGTTCGATTTCATTTATAACGTTTTCGAACAAGGTCCGAATATTCGACTAACCTATGTGTCAAATTTCCCTTTCTAAATACTAAAAGAGTTACCATACATATAGGCTACCACCTAGGTAGGCGCTTAAAATTATTATTGTTCATTTTTTTTTATCACATAAACACGTGATATAATATTTAAATACTTGCACAATACGAAATAAATTACTTAATTTGTCACGTGTATTGTATTTGTATTCAAATACCCAAGTATAGATTAGATTAGATTATATAACTAGATTTATACAAATATCCTTTTCAAATAATACGTTTCACTCTTAAAAAGTTACTAATAGGTTAGTTGGATTAATCGAAAACACATTTCTTATTAAAAATTGTTTTTTATCTACCTATTTAACAAGATCAACTATGCAGTTTGATTTTCTAATGTTAAGTTTATTTTGGGAATATTATATTAAAAGATAATAATTAGATCCTTCATTAATATTTATATAGTGCCTAGATTTTTTTTTTTCTTATTAATTAAATGTAAGATTGCAAATAATATATAAATTATATTAATACTGAATTGCTATAAGTTAATAAGCGTATCATTAATAGTTATCAAATAATTGAATATACAAATACGTATAGGTATAGGTTTATCATAATTGATACTTAATGACCTTAACTTATACCTTAAGCCTTCCCAGTCTTAAAAAAAAAAAAATACTCCATGTACACTATAGTACAATTAATATGCAGTTAATTCTAGTTAGATAAAAGTAGATTTATGATTTTGTAATACAAATTAAAAAGAAAAAAAAGTAACCAAATAACATAACATCATACGAGTAATGTACATAAAATTAATAACGCTTATCAGTTTATATAAATAGATTTAATACAATGTTTTATGTTTGATGAAAATAATAAAGCATATCAGAATGTAGCAAACATAAAATATTTATGTAAAATTTTATTATATACCTACCTAATTATTAAATAATTGCTTAAATTGTTGATACTTGTATTGCTGAATATTATATTATTAATGATGCATTTATTGCTTAATTACTTAAAAAATATATGTTTTCTACGCATATTATATTATAGGGAATAAAATACTTTAAATTCCTGTAGTACTATCATGTTGAAATGCCAAAAGGTGTAATTGATATGTTTTAGTTTTTCATGAATTTTGTTCTACTTCTCGCTTTATCGTTTAGTCTTCACTCTTCAATACTTTTTCTGATCAATTATTATCTATTTCCCTTTCATTTTTATGACATGTATTTTGTTATTACCTTTGCCATTATACAGACTTGTTAGTTATATCATATTATTGTCAAATTGTATTTGTTATAACATTTAATTAACAATATTATATATTACCAATTACCATTCATCTAATGTTAGGTAACAATTATTATTTGTATACTAGATTAATCTATGAGAATATTAACGTTTTCTTTATTGCTTTACTGTATTTTAGGTACGGGGTGCCCCAGCCATTGCCATAGTTGGATGTTTAAGTTTAGCAGTAGAAATATCAAAAGAAGAATTTGAAAAGAAAAAAGCCCTTCGGCGAGAAGTTGAAGGCAAATTGAATTATTTAATATCTGCTCGGCCAACTGCTGTAAATATGAAACAGGCCGCAGACCATTTAATATCTTATATAAATTCTTTGGATAATGACGAATCAATTTCAGCACAAGAAATGCAAGCCAGGTATATTTCTGTTATGACATTTAATTGTAATAATGTTTAAAAAAAAAGAAATAATTATTTTTAAGGTTTGTCGCAGCTATAGAAGCAATGTTAGAAAAAGATATATCTGATAATAGATCGATAGGAGAATTTGGAGCTAAAGCAATTTTAAGTAGTGTTATGGATGGTGAACAAGTTCGTATTTTAACTCACTGCAATACTGGTTCATTAGCTACTGCATATTTTGGTACAGCATTAGGTGTTGTGCGTTGTCTACATTCTTCTTCGAGACTAGGTAAGTAATTTGTTAATGGATCATTAGCTTATAAAATACAGATATATCAGTTAAAGTATCTATTACTAATTTTTCAGAAAAATGTTATTTCACTGAAACCAGGCCGTACAATCAAGGTGCTAGATTGACTGCTTACGAATTAATTCATGATAAAATTCCATCAACCCTAGTCTGTGATAGTACTGTAGCCTATTTAATGAAGACTGCTCAGATTAATGCTGTTGTTGTTGGCGCCGATAGGGTTGCAGCCAATGGAGATACAGCCAATAAAATCGGAACTTATCAAGTTAGTATTTTGAAATATATTAATTTTTTTTAAAAAAATAATAAATTGTAATTTATAACCACGACCTTGTAATTTGTTTAACCACATACAATTATTTATTTATTTATTAAAAAGTACACATAATAACAATAATAATAATCAATAATTTATATTTTAATAGATTGCTGTTGTAGCCAAACATCATGAAGTTCCTTTCTATGTAGCTGCTCCTTTAACTTCAATTGATTTTAATATAAATACTGGTGATAATATTGTGATTGAGGAGAGGCCACAAATTGAAATGACACATATAAATAATGTTAGAATAGCATCTCCAGGTAACGCAAATTATAAACATAGTATGTACCATTATAAATATTACTATATACAATGGCATATAACTAGGGTGATTCATTAACAACACCTAAATTTAGTATTGTATCAATTTTTTAATTTATTACAAAATATATTTTCAGTAAGGTTTAATAAAAGTTTATCACCTGCAATTGTTTCTGGAACATGTCCATCTCGGCTTTGACGGCATGCTTTTGTTCGGTCAACCAAATTTAGATGGACTGACGACACATTTCTTTTGTTGAGTTCACCAATAATACAACAGATTTCCTACATTAATTCAGTGCTTAAACTTGAGATTTAATTTAATATAGTCTCAAAGACAATAATCCTTAAGTTTTAAATTACACACCTAAGGGAGCCAATTCTGGTCAGTGTTTAAATTTAATCTGAACAAGTCTATACTGGAAACTATTCTTTTTTTTTTTTTTTTAACCGATAATACTTTTTATGCTGATTACAAATCTGTAAAAATTATATACTGTTCAAACCTAGTTTGGAAGTTAAACATTTTCTGCATTGCAGTGTGAGCATTACCCACAACGATACCAAAAAATAGTGTCTTATCGAACATAAATTCAATTGACACTATTATATACTAAATGTACAGTAGTGCACATTGATTATCTGTACTATGAAGGATTTTTAAATTTCTAAACTAAGTTTGAGTGACGCTTCATTATTGCAGATAGCAAAATCAGTATTATTGATTAGAAAAAAGAAAAATAAATTCAATTTCATTATGTTGTTTTACAAACTGTTGGATCTGTATTTTAAAAAGTGACAACAAATTAATATAGAATATCTATAATTTGGAAGGTCAACCAATGATAATAATATTTAAATCAGGGCCCCCGACTTTTTGGTAGAAATAAGTTTTTTTGCTATTGAAACCCGGTTTTGTTAATGAAACACCCTATAGTACTTGATTAAAAGAGCTTATGAAATTATGATCACTTCTGATATTAAAATTTAGTTTGAATAATTACACATAGGTACAATTTAATATTAGTTATAAAAAAAAATTGTATAATTTAAAATCAAGCATAGATGATGTAAGTATTATTAGATATGAATAATAGATTTATTATGACCGGTTTCGGCAAACATTCGTCATCAAAAAATAACATAAAGTGAGTGAAAGAAACTAAAAAAATAATTTATGAAATATAAATATTTTAAATATAAACATGACTATACTCAACATTTGTTTGCTGTGGTTATGTTTTATTTTATATTCCTAGGGTTTTTTCTTTGCATTTTATGTTATATTATTTTTTGATGTGGCTTTTACCCGAAACTAGTTTTAACAAATCTATCTAATAACTTTGAGTTATTTCAAATCTTATAGTATTTTTTTGATTATATATTTATTTATCATTACTTAATAATCCCTACAAAAATTCTATTTACACATTTTTAATTTGTGTATATTCACTTTTTTAAGAATAATTTACTTTTTGAATTCAAATAACCTAACCAACCCATATAACTGGAATTCTAAATTATAAAAAAAACATTTGGATTGTTACGACCACACTGTATTAATATTAAAAAATTTAATTTATAGTTTCTACACATCATACACTAAAACTGTTGTTTTATCTTGTAGCCCATTTTATTATTTTTTTGTGTTATCGCGCTTCTGAAAATTAATTTTTAATTATGGCACTATGAATAATTTAAATTTATTAAATTTCATTTAACTAATTGATATTGTTATAAAGAAAATCACTTAAATACCTATATAAATGTTAATAATTTGAATAGTGTAATATAGATTTAAGTTAATAATTATTTGATAAGGTTAAGAATTAAATTATCCCAATACTTAGTAAACATAAAACAATACAATTAAATGATTCTAAAATTATAAGTATTCTGCAATGTTATTAATAGTGGTTCTGTATACAATTTGTTTTTCTTTATTATATATTCGGTAGTATCTGACAATGATTTAGAAAATGTTTAAAATGCTCTATTTACTATAATATAAAAAAAAAAAAAAAACAAAAAAAAAATCAAACCTATTATTTACTGACGATAATATTAAGATTATTTTTTAATAATAAACTAGTGTATTAATTTAATGCAAAAACTATATTTAATCAGGTGTAACTTGTTGGAATCCAGCTTTTGATGTGACGCCTGCTCGACTGATAACGGGGATAATCACTGAAAAAGGAGTTTTCCAACCATCTGATCTATCCAAGCTCCAGTCTAAATTACATGATTGTAAAGACTCACTTCAACAACTATAATACATACATATATGCCTAAATGTTATATCATTGCTACAATGCACAAATTGCATCATACAATTAATTTTGTTAAGAAAAGAAAAAATACGGCTATTTTTTTATATTCTATGTATGCGAAAGCTACATTCCTAAGCCAACGACAACAATTATTATTTATGTATAAATTTATTAATCATAATATTATTGTCCGTTGTATATTTTAAATATTATATGTGAAAACAAAAAATTACTTGGACAAAGAAAACATAAGTACATTGAGAATAGACCAATTACTTATATATTTTTATTTTAGTCAAGTATAGTTGTGATACAAAGTTATAATACTATTTTTATAATTTAAATTAATTCTTTTTTATGGGGCTTAAATTATTTGTATTGTATAAATGATTAATATTAAAATGTATTTAATTATAAAAAGCATAACACAAAAAATCATCTTCAAAGTATTCTCATAATGAACTTTTTGAATAAAAACAAATATATATAAGGTTGGTGGACGTATTCATTAAAAATATAAATTAAATTAAATTTTGTATTTTTATGAATTTTATATTAATTTTTCAGTCAATTTATCAGTACTTGGGTCTCCAATCGTTATTGTTCTCAAAATATATATATATTTTTTGGAGTTGATTGAACTTTGTGTACCTACCCATTATGAATTTTACAAGCCTGTATCCAATTGTATTTAACATAAAATGTTCTTTTGAATATTCTTACTATAATATGTACTTATGGCATTTTCATTAGTCCATTGTGATAAGTTATATACATTAACACGATTATACTATATAAATAAATATATATTGTGTACATTCAAATTTTTCTACTCTGGGTATCTACAAAACTAAATTTCTTTGTAACTGTATGTGTAGCATAAAGTATATAATAATATTTTAAGGCGCATTTATTAATCACATGAATAATATTATTTTAAGATTATTTTATTATATTTTTGAACAGAATGTGTTGGAGTTCTGTTTTGTTAATCCTGCTGCTGTGTTTGCCGGTTTCGCGTTAAAAATAAAGATAATTTGTTGTATTAATTGTGTCCCGATACAAAAGAGATTGATATAATAATGAACAATAAAACTGCGTCGGTTTACGCGTGAGAAACGGCCGTAGCCTTGGACGTACTATTCGGACAACAGAAACCGGGTGGAAAAACAATAAAAACATAATTACGCCGAATGCATTATTATTAACTGTACACCTACTACTACGGCGACGGACGTGAAAAATAATGTATCCGAATAAATTTAATGGCGTCGGGCGTTCGTCATTTACACCCGGGCGGCGCGTTATGTTTTGCTATTCCCCACCACCACCCCGTCCGATCTAATTATAGAGCGCAAAGGGACCGGGAGTGAGTTGTTTTTTTTTTTTCATTTCTACGCGCATGCCGCCCAACGCGCCATCGTCGGAATCGGCCAACTCCCCGGACGTTTAGCACGGGAAAAATCATTGTTTCAATTTATATAAAACAAATTTTTAGAAAAAAATAAATAAATAACCACTCGCGATTATAATCATCATCGCGCCAGCAGTAGCGCAACGCGCGCGTCGTGAGTTTCCCGTCGTACAAAATACCAAAAGTATTTTTCGAGAATACCGGATATTTTAATTTTCTGTTCGGTGTCTTTACCCGGCGTTGTTATTAACATATACCAAGTACGCCACTACGTATATAAATTAATTCGCGGTTTTAGATTTTTGCCGTATAGGTTTCAGCTAGAAAATTCGAAACCCAAACGTACAATTTAAAAATGGGCAGCGTCGAAGAAATCTACGAGAGCGAAGTACACCGCAAAATCACGCGGCGTACGAGCTTCAAAATACACGAGGTATGTGCCTACCTATAATAATCGATTACATTATAGTGAATTGTACTTGAAAATTAGCGAGTTTCTCGAAGGCCGTTTTGTAATTTTTAAAAATTTAAACGTTCGTAGTATATAATATTTTTTAAGAAAAAAAAAAACGTATTATATTGTGCCGCTCGCTGTGTGACCGAAACGATAACGCGCTGTGTTTTTTTTTTTTTTTTTTTGTCTTCTCAAAACAATAATAAAATAATTTATTATATTGTTTCTTTTGTGTTTGGCGAGACTAAAAAGATTAACGTACAGTAACGTTATATATTATTGTCGCCGCCGTATGTATAGTAAAATGTAGAGAGAAAAAAATTATATGTATAATGAAAAAATCGCGTAGGAAGTGAAAATTGAATGAAAAATAATTTAAACATTTTCGAGGTCGGTCGAAATAAACAATAAACGCGCAAGGCGACAATCCGTGTGTCACAAACGCGAGACCCCGCAGTCAGTCGTCAAACGGATACCGAGTCGCCGTATATTTATTGTATACGGCCAGTGTATAATTTTACTGTTTGTAATAATTATTATTTATTGCCATCTCCTGCGGTATATAAATATATATTAATATAATTATTGCGTATGGTTGATATGCAGACACCGGATGTGGGACAAGGGAACGACCTGGAAAATAATAATATACGCTAAGTGTCCAGTTTTTGCGACTACAATTTGTTAATTGTTTTACGTTTGTGATTGTGGCGTAACAAAAAAAAAAAAATCTAGCGAATTCTTTAATATTCGTACAAAATATAATTACACAAGGGCTCCAAATTATTGTAGGCCCTCGGTTACGGCACTGTTTATGATCGTCTCGGTACCACCGACCGTGTAGAAAAAAAATAAAATAAAATAATTATGTTTGTCGCATTATAGTTTAATTTTGTCCCTCGCCTGAAAAATACCCTATTTTTACTATCGGAGTAAATACCACGGGAACGTAAATTAAAGAAAAAACGATTTTGATCAAAATCTAAGCAGTTGACCAGTTACAAGTTTCTGACAGATCGAAAACTCAACTCTACTTAAAAATGTATACCTATATATGTATCCTATAAAGGAATATTAAGGACTATTCGCAACACAAAAAATCGATCCCCTCCTCTCTTCCTTAGATACGTGCCTGAATCACACAGCACGTACCGATAAAAAATAATAAATGCCATCGTTAATAATACGATGATGAATTATATTGAAAAAATGGAAAAAAAAAAAAAAAAAAAAATAGATAATAAAATTGTTTACGACCGCTCGTCGTGAAACGTATATAATGCGATACGATATTTCTGCTTCCGGCCAATACAATAATAAATCGACTATTATTAGCTGCTTTTATAGAAATGCAAAATATGATAATAAATCCGTGATCTACGCTATACTTATGCCTTTACATTTATTACAATCGGCCCCTCAAGACCGGCTCTCGGAGGGGTGGCCCCGCGGAATAAGTACGTTTTCACTATTTAGCAACAACAAGTTTCCTCGCATAATTGAATTAAAATTGTCTACCCGATACGAGTCCTGGGGAACTTACAATCCTGAATCCCCGGCCCAGATTACAATAGTCGATAATATACAATTTACTGATTTCAGTGGCGTGCTCGGGTTAGATTAAATTTCCATATAGGAGTGGGGGGGGAAATCCGAATATAACTAGTTTTAGATATAAAAATCATTGGTAAAAATTAACGTTTTTTTTTTAGGAATAAGTATTAAAATATTATATGATGCATTACACGTTATATATATTGGATCTGTTATTGTCATAGATATACACAAAACAATATTTAGGGGATTAGACCGAAAAGCCTAAAAACTATTTGAACTTTTTAGGACGGCCCGATTTTAGTTCTGTAAAAAGTTTGGCAACCACTTATAAACTGTAGGTTTTTTTTGAAAAGCGATTTCCAATTTCTGGCAGTTAAATTAAAAAAGATTTATGATATTACAAGAACACGGAAAAATTTAAATAATAATTATTTTCCGTAACCCACTATGACTTTTTAAGTATAAGAACACTTAGGTATACTAAGTGGCTATTTTTTTTATTTTTTTTATTTCATCCTCTGCCCCCCCCCCCCCGGTCCCCTGCAAATATTTTCTATACACGCCACTGATATACGTACTCGTGTTCAACCGTATAAACGCGCATAATTTAACGATATTGTAGTCGATAAAAATACCGTTCTCTTACGGAGTATAAAAAATGACGACGTATATAACACACAGACAAAACCGAAACACCGGAAGTCGTTATAGCGAACGTTTTATTTCAACCGGCGCGAGTTGTTTAACCAACAACAGTTGGTTACTTGGCTATTGTGCATTATCGGCGTGCTAGTTTTTTTTTTTTTTTATATATTATTATTATTGTAATTATTGATAGAAAAAAAAAACTAATCGATTGCCCTAAATACGAAATACAATAGGTATATTATAAAAATACAATCGTAGATACGTTTTTTTTTTTTTTTTTGTCTCGCTTGTCGCCTTATTGACTACATAACTTTAAAGCAACGCTTTTTATCCTAATTTATTCTTTATTTCGAAAAATCATGGAAATAGTTATTAGTGATTATAGTTACCTACTTACATACCAAATTTCGAAGTGTTTAATAATTATAGTTTCGGACGGATAAAGCGACTTTAAAACGAAAATTGATATTCTTCCTCTTTATTCTCTATCGCGTGGGAATTTCGAAAAATCCGGCCTTGTTTCTTGTTTACACCGTGAAGGGAACCCTGCAAAATGTCAACTTTTTAGGTCCAATGGTTTGGGATGGGCGTCAATTAGTCAGTCAGTGAGTCAGGACTTTTCTTTTTATAGATATAGATAGATATAGGTCGAGTCGGCTAATCTAACCGAACTTGATCTATATCCTGAATATTCTGCAGTGCTCAGCAAAAGATAATATTATATCAGTTAGGAATTCGCGTTTGAATTGACCTGACCTAAGTTAAAAATTACTATCGTTTTCGATTATAAATGTGTAACAAAAATAACATGTACATATATATCTGTTCAACGGGAGCAAAGTTCGTTATTTGAATGTTTCGCATAATTTTTAATTTACGAATTATAATATAATTTACGTGTCTAAACTACGAACACTATTTTTTTCGTACGAAAATCAAAGCTTTAGAAAATAAAATTAAAAAAATCAGTGGGTGCATTGGCATCACCCGCTTTATTAATATATAGATCTCCTCCTGTGCTCTAGATTTTTATAAATTTTTTTTCCTATCTATCTATAGACGGCAAATTAAATATAGACGGTTATTTAGATTATATAGCGTGCAGAAGTGTCATAGCAGCCAGGGGAAGCCATCCCCCCTCAAAAAAGTAAAAAAATAATAATAAGCCAAATTAATGTTAATATTTAATAAATATAACTGAATTCGAGTAACCAAAAGTTCAGTTACATATTATTGCGAAAATAATAATTTGAGTTAAATTAAGTTACTTTTTTTTTTTTTTTTTTTAAATTACTTTTATTAACATTCATAAACGTATTTTATACACTAATAGGTCGACTTTTATCGACAAAAGTACCTTGCACGGTTTTTTTTTTTTTTAAAAAAATTCGTAATTAACTTTTTCAATATCACTTACATTTTAACAAAATAACTGAGTTATTTTCTAACTTTTTACCGGAGCCTATTTTTGTGTGTAATACGCCACACTGTGTTTTATACCAAATCAATTGTGTGGAATACGGAATTAAAAAAGGGGTAGTGACTAATGCCTGAGATTATGTCAGTTTTATTTAAATGTATTAATTTATTTTTATATAACAACTAATATTAGATAAGCTTTAACGTTTATATTTATCAGTTATAACTGCGGTTCTAGATTTATAACCGTGATTACAGTCGAAAGTTAATATTGCTAAACGATATCATCATTTTATTGAAATTGATATCAATTTGATTGCAATGAACTAAAGTAATTGTATAAAGAGTTAATTTCTAATATAAAATGTAATTATTATAATTTTAATTTTGTATTAAAATAAAAGAAAAAATACCAAAGACTGGAATTTTGATCTTATTAGAAGACTAAAATTAAGTGAGTTAGTTAGTTTTAAGTAAGTTTTAAGGGTGATTTAGAAAAATATATTTCTAAACTATGTTTTGTTGGTTAGGTTAGGTTTAATTGTTGGACAAATTTAGAATAAATTGATCAAAAATAAAGTATTTTAAAATTTGTTATAAATTATTATGATATTTTATAACTTTTTAAAATTATTTTACTGATTTAGAATAAGGAATTAAACCCAAAGGAACATTATTTAAACAAATTTGATGAAAGAATGATTATTATTTCTTTTGCATAAATAAAATAGACAAACTAGTTGATAATATGTGATATTTTTTTTTAAAAAAGCTTACAGTACCCCTAGATTTCTCCTTGATCAAGTTTAAACCTGGTAATATTTGTTCTAAACAAATTGTAATCAACTATAAATAGTAGAAAAAATAGTAAAACAACTGCATTTAAGGGTTTGATGACAAATTTTATTTCATGGTCTAAACTAAAAAGTGTGTAATACGAAATATTACAAAAAAAAAGGCTCTGCTTTTGACTTTTAAACTACAGTTACTGTCCAGAGTTTAATGTTTAAATAATGAACAAAATGCGAGTTTTAGCGTCTATCCGGATGATATTTTTTATCGTATGGTATGATAAACACTAAAAACACCTTATGACGGTAAATCGTGTCGGTGTGACCTGAATTACAGAAAGAAAAATATAAATAATATAATAGTAACGTGCCGTATCATTTCGCGGTACGGCGATTATATGAGTTAAAAAATAACTCCATTATATTATACGCTGCAGGGTGCGGAGATTTACTGCAAATTTAAATGCGTTGCCTGTTCTAATACCGGCAGTATAATCGCCGACGTAGAATGGGTCTCACAAAATCCTTTTATTTTTCAAATTTCAAGCATTACCTAAACATATATACCAGTGTTCGAATATTGGGGACTCCGTTCATATTTTCCATAGATTTTTGCGACAGTCTTTAATTGTACAGCACATTTGTGTGTTATTGTTATCCAAAATTCAGATTCGGTCAAAAAAATGTCAAAATATCGATCGCATAACTGATATTCGATTGTCAATATTTCTATTTTTCGACCGCCATCCTCAGACCCCAATTGCTAGAAATCAACCTAAGACATTTTTTTTAAACCTATATGTTGATATACGTAGTGCTTTTAATAGCGAGGAGTTATATTTTATGCATTTTTATCGTTTTGAAATTGTAATTATTTAATTTATTTGGGGTGCACCCTCGAAATATCCCCGTTAAAAATACTCCGTATATATCTACTGATAATGTATTTTATATGTATTTATAACTTAATTATTTTTATTTGTATTTGAATTTGTAGGTGGTTCTTGAATATGGAAATTCGACCGCAATAGATAATTTAAAAAAGGAAAGCGTTTAATAATTTATTCTGTATAAGAATTTTTGATCGTAGGATAATTTGAATAAGGGATATTTCTAACGGGGATATTTTGAAATAGAATCTAATTTAGGTACTTTATGTGTATATGGGCTACAGAGGACGAGGTTCTAGTTTCAAAACTGTACATTCAACATTAGTTCTAATTTCCCCCGGTCCCAAATTCGAGCACTGGTATATATATATATATAATTATTGCGTTTTGAATGTCTTCGCGACGGCGAGTAAAACGTTTGGCCGGCCCATATAGAAAATAATAATATTATAATAATTCTTGGCACCTGGCGAAAAAAAGGCTCGCGTATAAATATATATAAAACCCTGTCTCATTTAGTCGATCCGAGGAATGCGAGTGACACACGTCGCGTGTGCGTACTTATATATTTCGGCGCCGTGTAGTCCATCGAGTCGAATCGGGGGGGCCGCGCTTCGGCCCGTGCCCGTCATACCGAAAAAAATCTCCACACCGTATCAAAACGTTTCCCGTAGCTATAAACGCGTTTCTTTTCTCTCTCTCTCTCTCTCTCTCTCTCTCTCTATGTATATTAATAATGCTTTCATTTCTGACGCGCCCGCGCAGTGTTCCCAAACATTTTTTAGACCACTCGGCAAACTTTCGGCCTCCCGGACGTCCGGTGTCTATATAAACGTAGTGTAGTACGGGTACTCAAAGCTGGACGGTTATAACCGCGGTTAAAGAGTCAAGTCGTACAACAAGTAACTGGGTGCCACCCGTGTCGGGTTTCCACGTTTTCCAGACTTTTCCACTATAATCTACTGACCGATACCCATTTAAGGAGAAGCGGCTTTTTTTCCCATCTAAATTCATAAATATTTTGCTCGAATTCCCCATGAAGTTTACTTGAAAACGACTTTTCCATTTTTTTTTTTTTTTGTAATTGAACCTTTCAAAGTTTGATATTTTTTTTTTATTTTTAGAAATGATTTTCAATATAGGTTTTATAGCGAGTCATAGGCGGAAATTTGCCACGATTTTTAGAGAAGGCTGATGATATTTTATTGTATATCAAAGCCGCTCTCCGCGCTTGCAAAAATCATCGTACCATGTAATACCCAAGTACCAATGGTTTACTTTAGACATCCTATACCATACACATATATAATATTTTGAGTATATTTATAAGGGGGTCTGTTTTTTACATTTTGAGGGGACTTAGACCCCCCCATTTTCCGCCTACTTGGTCTACTATCTGTATAGACGTCGGTTTAATTTTTTTTCGAGGTATATAGTACACCTGTGCGCGTGTGTCTGCTTATGGTCTTTTGATGTTAACATGTGTTTATTACAACGATTCACTCGCACTGTAGTGACATTTTATAGTATAAATACTATAAATAGACGGGTTTATTTGATGTTAAATAACCCGTGGGATTAAGTTTTTCGCGCGTGCTTGGCAAATACCATTTTATTATACCTACAGAGCGTATTTACCGAGCGTACCTACATAGTTCTGTGCAGTCACATTCACCATTAATTCCGTTTTCAAAACGGTAAACGTGTGATTTTTATTTATTTTTTCTTTGCTTCGTATAAACGTTTAATATATTATATTATATTACACGGACGGTGCCGGTGGCGCCGGAACGATTTTTGAACCACGGGAGCCGAACAAAATAATTTTTAAACGCACGTAATTTAATAATCTAAAAATTATTTCAAAAATACTTTATTATTGTTTATAGTGAAGTAAATTTATTAAAACGGATCTAATAAAATAATAAAACAATTTTGTTATTTTTCCAATTTTATTTGTCTATCTTTCACAAAAAGTTAATTTTAATCATATTTTTGGTTCAAATCATTTGTCCATATATTGTTCACAATGTCAACGATTCTCCCCTCTATTCGATGGTTTCAAGTTTTGCTTCATATTGTAATACATTGCTTTATATCCAAGATAAAAATTATTGGTGATTACTGAAGCCTATACATTTTAGCAGTGAGCAGTCTTAGCCCTTAGGCGGCTCTCACACCGGAGCAATAGGCAACGAGCAACTAGCAATTAACAATAGTCAACAGACAATACGTATTGCCCTAGCTCTCAAATATAAGCAACGCAGTAGCAACCATGTCATCGTCTGATGAAGACGATATTTTATTATTCTGGTGGAATTTAAGAAGAAGAAAAATAAAAAATAAAAAACGTAAATATTGGATTAACCCAGCGTTTAAACAGCTTGCAAAATATGGTGCAAATGTCTATGCAGATGAACTTAAACTTCATCCATTGCAGTTCAAAAGCTGTTATAGAATGAGCCCAGATACATTTCAACAACTTTTGAATTTAATTGAACATAGTATTACAAAACGTGATACCAATTACAGAGAAGCTATAAGTGCAGGAGAAAAATATTGCTCAACACTGTCAATAAATATCGACCGGCAACACGACAGCCGTATCACTGGCAACGCATGTTGCTACACGTTCGCAACAGGAAACATCGTGTTGCTTCGGTGTGAGAATATTCATTATTTTCTACGAGATTAATCAATTAGCAATATTATTGCTTATCGACGATTGCTAGTTGCTCGTTGCCTATTGCTCCGGTGTGAGAGCCGCCTTAGGGAACTATTGCCGTGGTGACGATCCTCCCCGTTGTTCTGGTTCCGTCCTCGGGACGGTGCAAAAATAGATAAATAGATATTTACGTATATTAACTGAAAGAAAGCCGATTACCGGGTTTGCCGAATTTACCTGATCTATTTCATCGGATATATAATAACGATATTATGTAATTATTATTATACAACTATTATGACAACTACGGACCGGGTGGGAAGGGCGACGGGATAACGGACCTCATATGGTTTGCGCGAGCGTGCCGGTGTACTGGTTGTGGGGTGGTCGGAGGGGGAAATGTTTTTTATCGGTGCAAGCGCTACACGCTAACTACTCGTTACGGTTCACCCCGTCGCCCGCCCGCCGTGTCAAAACGTGTGTTTTAAGTGATGACGTAACATACCCAACTGAAAACGACACGGTGGACGGGTGACTGGGGGACCGGGACGAGTAGGTAGCGTGTAGTCCGCTGGTAGCGCTTGCATCGTCATAGTACATTTCCCTTTCCCCCCACCACCCGGTAATCTACACTTACCAAATTTAAACGTCCTGTCGTTTCCAGTCCGTTCTATCAATCTTGGTCTATGGTTACGGCGACCGCGATGATAAGGTGTTCGCGTAAGCCAACCGTAGTGTATATCATTAATTGTTAATACTATGGTACTTATAATAAACGGTGTAAGCAGAGCCGTATTTAGGTATGTGTGTGTGTGTGAGAAAGGGGGGGGGCACGGGAACGGTAAAATATTTAAGCGAAATTCATATTAAAAATGTAATGATAAAACAACAAAAAAAAACGCGTTTTATTATATAAGATTTTTGTAATTTGTATTTTAGCGAATTTTAGCAGTTGATCAACCGATTTTACCCAATAAATGATAAGAATGATAACCGATATCGAAGTTAATTGCTAACCACAGACGGAAATACATAATGCATATTATAAACATTAAATGTGTAGAAAATACTAATGAATCTTGATCATAGATAATAAAATAAGTATAATAATGATAATAATGGGGATGGGGCGGCATAAATAATACGCCCGGGGGTATCAACATTTTAAATATGGCCCTGGATATAAACGACGAGCCGTATAACGTTTAATTATTGATTTTATAAAAGACAATAATAATATAGATGACTTCTAATGTATAGATTCTATTATAAAATCAATTGTACAATTTTATGTTCTCGTCACGACGCGCGGCGAGGTGTTTTTTTTTCAACGAAATGTTGTAATTTGACTAGTTTCGAGAAACCGACGGGACATACACATTTACGTTTGTATACATTTAATTTACGCGCCTAGCGCCATCTGGCCGCGCCGTCACATCTTCGTTATAGTCAGAACGAACTATTCCTATTCTACTCTCACTTGTGTTCACTGTGATCACATTGTACAGTATATATACCGAATTTTCGTTTCACGTTCATGTACATGCTTCGGCAGTACATATACTAAAATTGGAACGATACAGAGAAGATTAGCATGGCCCCTGCGCAAGGATGACACGCAAAATCGTGAAGCGTTCCACATTTTTTTACCGGATCGTTTCTTCTTTAAAATTATAATTATTATTATATTTTTTATTTTGCGCATATTCCTACCTATATATAAAAATTTAAAATATCGTAACACCATTATTGTATTGTTAATTACCTAATTACCCTATTCAAGAGGGATTTTTTTTTTTTTTTTTGATTCTGAGCGTAGCGAGAAATGGTTTTACTGCGATATGTGTTTTTTTTTTTTCACTCTGTGAACAACTTTTCTACCAGAAATCCAAATCTTGCTCCGACACTCAAGCGTAGCATCTCTGAACGTTATTTTCGAACTAGTCGGTGCATTTTGAAAGTCATTATTTTGATATTATTTGCACACAATATTAATATTAACCCTTTTCAAATTATTCTGGCAATTTTTTAGACTATTTACAAGCATTTCCTTAGTTTTTATTTGGTTTTATACGAATTGTTTATAATGCTTGAAAATTCGACACAAGGTTCGTCATAAGTTGTACAATAAATTCGAAAACTGGATAACCCTAAGCATACTGTCTATAAATTAATTTCCATTATATTTATATTATGTTATTATACTATATTATTTCTTTATCGTATTACGCCATATGGATTATATGATTTATAATTTTATATAATTTATATAATTTTTTTTTTTTTGTTTTATGTATCACAATTAAATCTTTTGGATTCTGTGCGGGCACAAGAGAGCACAAATTTATTGTGACACGTGCTTTTTAATACTCGTAAAACTTTTCCCGGTAATAAACATGCTCGAAAAGTTGTATACAGTAATTTTGTGAAATACTAAAAATATAATTTTTTATAGGTATGTAGTTAATCACTTTGTAGTAAGGTCATTTTCTAATAATTTCCTAGTTCAACGGCCCGAAAATTATTGCGAAAAACTGAAAAATATAGTGGGAAGAATCGTAAACTAACGTTTTAATTTAAATTCTGACTGAAACCCGCCCGTCTATTTTAGTAGTTGGTCAAATTTAGAGTTTCGAAATCTTCAGTAATAATTGCGTTCCACGTCATAATTTAAAATATTTTTTTCTGTTCTCTATATTAGTCCAAATATATTTGTCGGTTCTTTATCGGCGTTTATATATGTATATATAAATAGTACAACATAATTGCGAATTAAAATTTCGAAAAAAAAAACCGACGCAGTTGATAATTTTCTTACATTTAAGTTTGACTAGCGACCTCGGTTTAAACACACACCGTAGGTTACAGGACTTTTAAAAGATACTTTTTAAAAATATTTCGTGTACAAATTTATACAAATATATATTATTTTTTAATGTATTTAGAATACGTATTTTTGAGTGCCTAATTTATTGAAAATCTAAATTTGACTACGTATACAAATACTTTTGAAAACAAAATATTAAAAATAGAATGCCAAATAATTTTCAATAGAATAATTCAAATATCGAAAATGTATCGGGATATTTTTATTTTAAATACTTTTACTCAAATACATTACAAGTCTGTAGACCATGTTATATAATATACCTATTATTATAATATTATCGCAAAGCCATAGGTATAATTTTCGTGAAATGGACTTATAATCCTTCGTTGTAAACTATAAGTAATAAGTGGGTATAATTAAAACAATTTACGATTATTATTATTATTATATGAACATGCGGTCGTGTCACGTGTAAAGTCGGCAAAATTGTATGAAAATCGATGAAATATCGTTTTTGTTAATTTTCCAAAAAAAAAAAAAAAAAACAAAAAAAATGCGTGTAATAATATTGAGAAACGCTAATTGCGTTAAGAACCACTACGACTTGTTTACAATTTAACATTTAACACATTTTATGCGTGTACCGGTGTACGCTTGTGACATGTTTATTCAGTTTTTCGCCGCAACTTAATTTGTAAACGTGTTTTGCGCGTAAATTTATGGGGGCCGCAATGTTGTTTTTGATATTTTCATCCACGGGTCCGCTATATTAAAGAAAAATTATTGCAATTTATTAATATTAATAATTTTAATTTTTTTTTTTTTTTTTACAAACTTCTTACAAGGCCGGATTTATGGAAGGGGCCGGACGGACCCCGGGACCCCCGTAAAATTCAATTTACCGAGATAAATACATTCACTGTTTAGCACAGTGGTCCGCGATCGCCAAAACATTTTTTCCTATCGAAAGTTAGTAACCCACGTAGTGTTGGAAATGTTGGGAAACACTGATTTAGTAGTAAGTTTCCTCGCAATGTTAACAGTTTAGAATTTACTATTAACATTGTCTACCTGATTATGTTGGCCCTTGGGTCTCCCTCTCATCATTGGCGGAAATTAGGAGAGGGGGACTTTAGGGGGTTTAATGTACAAACAGAACAAATTAGTCCCCTTCAATATACTCAAATATTATAAATACCTACTTGTATATGTATGCATTTTAGCTCTTACTACCTCGAATTCGGTCCTAGCTGATTACTTATACAGTTGAATATTTGTCAGATATAATTTTACAATGTGGAATTAAAGTATTTAAATAAAATACTTTTATAATTTTTAAAACTGTTTTTCATATTATATTAAACTGAAACGCATCGCATGGCAACATATATTGTAAGTTAATAAATGGATTCAACATTTTAAACCGCTACTGAGATTAAATATCAGCATTAATCAAATGGTGTCATAAAAATATAAAAAGTATTTGAAAGTATTTATGAATACTTTTCAAACAATAATCTGTATTTGTACTGAAAATACTTTTTAACATTTTTTTTTTTTCAAATCCGATAGGTATCTATTTATTATATTATACGTTGCCCATATAAACTACTGTGCAAAGGTCTAAAATTCAAGTTCACCTATCATAATAATATTATAATATTTGTATAATAATGACAAACCGAACAAACTATTCAAACGTATTGTTCGGGATCATTGAAAATTCGTATTATATTTGTTTGATTCATCGCGAACCAACTAGATTATTATCTATTACAAAGTATAATATAATATATGTCTCCGTCGGAGAAGGCGGAGGATCTATTTTGAAAGGTTTTTTTTTTTTTTTTAACCATACTTTTATATATAATGTTTTAAACACAGAATATATTTAGGTACCTGTACTATTGTTACTGTAACTCGTTTCACGTTTGACTTTCCATATAAAAACTGATAAAATTATAATATACGTTATTGTACACCGCAAATTTAGATAATCGGATATTGCAAACACTAATTTGCATTTTGAGAACGATACAATATGGTCAGCCAAAGACTTCAGTTGTTGTGTATACGAGTATATGTATAGGTAACTGGCCGAAACCGCATTGACTCGTGTTACCCACCTATAAATAATATAGATAGTCAGTTTTATTAAGTCGTCACATTTCCGACACACCTCGGTACACTACTATTGTGCATCAAATACAATAATATCTTTAACTATTACAGTAAGGTTTGTTTTTTGTTTTTTTTTTTTTTTTTTGTAATCGTTTGCTATAAATTATTATTACGAATTTGCATACAATAAAAAAAAAAAAATCATTATTTTTGTATTACTCACTTTCGTATATGAAACGGAGGTTTTTTTTTAAATTGAATTGAATTGAATCGCAATTGCGATCAAAGAAAATTGGGAAAATTAACGCATCGCCGGTTTTTTTTTTTTTTTTTTATAAACAATCGAACGTTCCACTCATGTTGCCGTTTTCTAGGACACGACGATGTGAAATATGGGCTATTTAAAAATGTCGAGTGTTTTTTTTTTTCGATTCATGCGAATACAATTATTTCGGCCGTGTATGATGTATATTCTCGAACGTTCAATGCAATATTAGAGTTTCTATTTTCGTGTTTTCGAATAAAATATAGCTGACAATAATTTAGTAAAACGAACGATTATAATCATAGGCGAAAAAAGCCCACATTTTTTGGTGGGGATTTTAGCCTCCCCCCAATAACATTTTATAAAATACGTACCGCACTCCGTAACCATAGTTATTGATGTACAAATACAAAATATTAATTAACATTTTTTTTTTTTTTTAATAAAATTCGCCGTTCTGTTTTGGCAAATACAATGTCGTTTTTATTTATGTTATTTGATACATCTCTTTTTCATATTTATTGAACATATACTTTAAAAGCGATACTGTAACATACAAGTTTTCACCAGTCTCGTGGTTTTAAATGATCTCTCGCACGCTACAGTGCTGACGGGTAGGCTCGTAGCCAGAATTTTTAAAAGGGGTGTGTTTTAAATTTATATTAAAATACAACTTGTGATGGGTGGGTGGGGTTTTGGGGTTGGGGTCCGTGATAAAAATGTACTTACATAAGTTACCATCATGGTATACGGTATAGAAGATAACCATAATAACCATTATCGAAAATTTGATATAGTAATATCTTAAATTTTTACGATAAATAATAATATCAAATATAAAATTATCGACTAGCTACTAATGATTAATAAATCCGGATTTGCCGAAGTCCGAGAATCCGGATTTTAGGATTCCGAAATTTGAAATCCGACATTTATTGTAAATCCGGATTTCGGATTTGAATATCCGGATTTTTATCTAAATCCTAATTTCGGTTTTTAAAATTGTGATTTTACGAACTTTTTAATTCATTTTTCATAAAACTATTATTATTATCTTATTGTTAATAGGATTAAATGTGTCAAACATTAAATACGTTTTTTTAATTCAAAAAATATTGCAATTAGAAATGTATTTAAAATAACAAGTACAACAAAAAATAAATCATACATATTACACCCTAATTTGTATAATATATTACTAGCTTACCTAGCAAACATTGTTTTACACATAAAAATCCGAAAATCCGGATTTATGTCACATCATTAATAACTACACATTTTATTACCCCCCCCTCCCTGAAACATTATTCAGTATATACCGAAAACATCCCACTAGCTACAACCCTGCTGATGGGTTTTGTTACTCTGCGAGTTGCGAGTATTCTAATAGATTGATAGATATGCCCATGGACTTGATAATTTCATTCGAATCTGTTAGAGGATGAGTTACGTTATAGTATCGCGTGCTTATGACAATCAAATAAATATTAAAATGTATAATTATAATGTCTAGAAACGGTTTGTGCGAAACGATATCGTATACGAAATACTTACTATTAAATATATTAAGTGCCCGGATAACCAAATGTCGTTGAACCGAGCGTTATTTTTACAATCCTAAACAACGTATACCACATCCTAATGGACGGCCTATTAATCCAGAGGGCTGTTATACGTGTTATATTTATATATATATATATATAGGACTATAGGAGTATACGAGTATATCGGAATAAGACTCACTGTTGCCAATTTTTTACGGTCAATTTCGAATAATACAATTAATTCCCTTGCGCGCGCGGTGAATATTAATCCTTATTAACCCACATTTCTGTCGTATTATCGTAATACACGATCGGCGAAGTGCTTTAGACGGGTGAAATACGACGCGACGACCCCATTCAATCATTTTCCACGATTTATAATATATGTACACGAGAAAATATATCGTGTAAGCTTGTCGGCGACAATATAAACAGATTTATATTCGCCTCCTCTCGCCGGACAGTATAATCGTATATCCGCATGCTGCGGTGACTGTTTTGTTCGACGCGTGTGGTCCGGTATCGTCGTAATAATCTCCGTAAGAATTCGGAATTAGAACAAGGCCAAGATGAAAATATTATAACATAGTATCATAGTAATTAGGGCTGGGAATTTGTAACGTTTGCGAATTTTTTAATATTTGTATTTCATAGTACTCCAGCACATCAAAAACAAAATTTGATTTATATATACCGCACATACGTACACTGTCCACAAATTATAAATATACAATTTAATGAGTCATTTTTATTTATTTTTCTTTTACATTTTCTTACGGTTCTTAAGAATAAATTCATTACTGTATACTTAAATAATGTCGTTTTATTTATCAATTATAAGCGTACTCGACATTGTTAATGAACAACTAAAATATTGATAAAAAAAATTGTTTTTTTAATTAAGGACTTACAACTAACCCAGCATACATTTATTAGTGAGTAGGTATTGATAAAAGAAAAATTAATTCTAGGTGCAATTATTCATGTACACCAGTGAATTACTTTCGAAATTCGGTGACGAATGAGTACGGGTGAGGACATCAAGTACCTTAATTGTTTTAAAACGTAGTTGAACATAAATATGTGTACATTTAAATTTTTACGTTTGCGGTAATCGCTAAAATGTCTATAATTTTATATTTACAAAAAAAATAAAAAAAATGTCCATCTATATTATATCTATTTTATTTATATCTACATTATATTGTATATTGCAATCGAGTAAAATATAAAGTTTAACCTCAAATGCGAAATTTCATTTAAAATACAAGTATTATATATCGCGTATATGTAAATGTAAATTAGAACAGCCATGTTACCCCAAGGTTCAAAGTTAAAATATTTATTTCAAAAGAAACGCACTTTTTGTACTATAATAATATTAAAAGTGTGCATTCTTAAATATTTTATACTGATATACCAAGTATAAAAATTCGACAGTTTTGTTTAAAAAGTGTATATATATATATATATATATATATATATATATATATATTTATTTTAAAAAAACTTTCTTTATATGTTCTCGCGAAAAAAAAAATATAATAAATGGTTTTTTTATAATATTTTTAAAAGACGTCTCTTTAATGATTAATAATTATTGTAATTTATAATGATACCTCGGTACATCTGGAAACTATTAAGAAATGTCTATAATTATAACTTGAAATGTTTTTTTGTCGTTATGTCTTTTACGATACATTTTAGAAGATGGATTTTTTCGGAATTAAAGTTATTTTTTTATTATTATTATCTACTCGTTAACTGTAAAATATAACTTGGATACTGGATTTTTATTTTGATTTCGAGATTTTTGATCTCGGACACTATACATTTTTTTTTTTTTAACATGAGAAACAAATAGCTCAGCAATATTACATCACCGATATTTTTTGTCGGGTGTAATCACTATCTGCGATTGATTTTTAAATGGCAACAAATCTCAATAAAATTATTTTTAAAAATAATACTTATAACGTTGGAATTTTTATTTTTCGTTCACGCGTTTATCAGTAATTCACGTTATTGTTTACAAAATATCAGATTCTGGTCTCCTGGTGTAATATTTTCACTTATTGTACTCAAAAAATGATCTCTTATGAAGTTTTTCGATCGAAGAAAGTATTCGTGTAAAAAACCTAAATTATTGTCCAGAAATCGGAACAATGGTACAGTAGTCCAGAGTGTCAGTGCCGACCGCCGCGCCAACTGGTACTCCCGACCGCGATTCATCGACGTCAGCTTCTGAACTCCTGGTATACAAATTTCAAACATTCCTAAAAAATTAAGAAAACCGCTTTGGATTTCCAGTAACTCTAATTAAGCTCTTATTAATATTTATAAAAATTTAAAATTAAATAAATGTTAAGAGATTGTAATAAATGACTGTAACTCGGTTGTTTTTCAACGAACCCGGGTAGGAACTTCACTGCTACATATAGGACCATGGGGTGCTTCATATTAAAAGTACCCCTCTTGAGATTTTTGAACCAAGGATATCTTGGCGTGTTAGGTGATACGAGGGTGATTTTAACGCCGAACAATTTGGTTCGGACTCCCGCACAAGTTCCTCCTAAAGTTGGATATCATAAAATCGCTTCCAATGGACTTAGTCCGTAGTAATCGATCGGCTAATAATCACCGTACTTTGGAAACCAATATCGATAAATATTTTAATTTTAACCGAGACAGAACTGGGATATATACATTTTTTTTTTTTTTTTTTTTAATCCAGGACGGAATCAGTTTTAAAAAAAAAACGTTTCGCGGGTATTTCTTTCTACTATACAACAATATATACTGATTTGCAATGACGTCTGTATATAATATTATATTATTAAAATAATAACGCTAATCATTCCCATCGGTCCGTCATCGTTAATAAGATTGTTTTATTTTTCTCTCAGTTTTTTTTCTATATTTTTTTTCCTTCTGCACAACACGCTTTTGGCAACCTTCTATAATTATCCGGTTGACAGCAGCGTGGCCCGATGACCGAACCGAAACATTTATAAGCCGCCGCCGCCACTGGTCGTTACTTATATATTATACTGCCATACAGTATAATATTTATTTTTTTCCTCATTTTAATTATAAATATTATTATGTCTTTCCGTTTTTCTCCCCGGCGTGGAGGGGAACACTCCGATTTTCGTCTACAGATGCTGTGAAAACGGTAGTTTTCAATCCGTTAGTCGGTTATTTGGTGCGTTGCCGTTCATTAGACAAACAGATATTATTTTACACAAAAGTATAAAGAAAATCTCGGGGAAAAAAATCATAAGTACAACAATAATAATAATTATTATAGCATATTATTATTATTTCTGTTCACGCTGAACTCCGTCTGCGGATCGATATATACGTACATTATATAAGAAATCTATACATCTCCGGAATGGGCATAACCGAACAGTATTATCACGAATGGAAGGTTAGTTTTGACACGAATAAAATATATCGTCGTTTAAAAAAAAAAAAAATCCGACGCGTCTATCGGTCATCATACGACATTTTCGATTTTAATATCGATTGAAAAAGCATGATATATATATATATATATATATATCTTCTGCAGATCGGTTAAAATTTCATACCTATCTATATTTGTATTTTATAATTGTTCACTGCCAACACAATAATATTATTGTCTAATGTTTGACTGATGGACCTGCTCGGTGTTTTTAACTGTTCTGTATATTGTTTCGATTCCGTCCATAACGAAATAACAAAATGTTTCATTATAATATTTAATATTTATTTTACGTAACATTATTTACAACGTCGTTAATAACGAATAACAACACACAATAACAATTTACGTTTGTATATATATTTTTTAATGCGGTTTTAACATACTTGCTATATATGTACACCGCTATTGCCCATATTTATTCGCTTTTTTTTTTTTTTACAAACAAACACAATTACGCAATTGATATACCTAATTATTTAGATAAAATATAATTATACACTATACCGTATTTGATAATATTATATAGCGCGGCATATATTATTATGGGTTCCATTAAATAACCGACAATAATATTTTGTTTTGTATACGGTATTTAATTATTATTTATTAGGTTACCAGTATAATGGCCTTAAAAATTGTTTACCGAGATAAAACGCCCAATATCGTGAGATTTTCAGACGACGATATTTCGAAGACGACCTCATCGGCGTATTATGAAACATTAGTCATTAGAAAAATAAAATAAAAAAAATTATAAAACACCGACGTGGATGTCTTTAAAACGTCGTCATCTACAAAATAATTCATAAGTGTTTTATCTCTAAAACCGATTTTAAAAGCTTACTACTCGTTTTCGCACATATTTTTGTTATCGAATGTAGGTATCTACTATAAAAATAAATAAACCTCCACAATAAACATTCAATTTCAAGTATGCCTAGTAGTATACACGTATAAGTAAGTAGGCGAAGAATTTAATTAACTTCTAATAAGTTGGCTAATGTTTCATTAAGACGTTGTACTCGACATGCAATGAACAAGTGTGTTCTGTACAGTAAAGTGGAAAATACATAAACGTTATACAATAATAATTATTACATTCTTATGTAACCCAAATCTATTTACGCGATAACTTTTTATACGATTTTATAAGGTTTTTTTTATTAAAAATATAATCGCTATAATAGAATTTCGTTTATTTTATGTATATATAATTGTTCGTATACAATATATAGTGCCGGAAAAAAAAAAAAAAAAAAACAAAAAAAATTATTAAACATTCTCTCTATATAGATCGCAGTACTTCTCAAATAGAGTTTCGATTCGCGTATATATTGTTAAACATTCGATATTATTTTAAAAATCAAATCCCGCTTGATGGATATGTGCGGCGAATGAGGACGATTAAAAATAAACCCCGTGGTCTATTATATAGACACGACCCAAATATCAATGTAAACATGTTGTACGTTATTATGCGTGCGATGCGGTTTCGTATACGATAAATTAATAATACAAAACTGTTAGAAGACCGTCTGTTGTACGCCTACTGTATACTTGTTGCGAAAATTTAGAAATTATTATAATAATAATAATAATAAAAAAAATCTGTAAATTTATATATTCAATTTTCTAGATATTTTGATGTTCGTTAAGTTGGCAACGGCACTTTTTGCGACAACTTCAAAAACGGTTTCATGATTTTGCTACGGCATTTTAACATTGTGTTACCGGCTAATTTTTCCTATAGACCGGAAACGAACATGCCGGTGCTGGCCGATTGGCGTATATGACTCCACATTAGTCTCGAAATACTCGTATGAATTTGCTAAATTTTGCTACGGCGTTTTGGTATTTTTTTAGTCGGGAAGAAAAAATAACAATAACCGTTTAAACGTTTAAAATTCGTATTTTTTTTTTTTTTTTTTATGCAACAATTATTATAGGTACACCGATTTTGTACTCGGAAACAACAGTTTTACTACCGTAGCGACGAATTTAACAATACAAGCGCCTTTTGAATAATTATACTTACGAGTTCGCGAATTTTATCCGAAGGTCATTTTTGGCTTTATTTTTAGTAGAACAATTTCGCCGGTGACCGCCCACTTGATTATAAAAAGAAAATTCCAAAATAAATTCTGCGCATTAATTTTTTCACTAAAATAAACATATTTTAATAATAGCGAAAACATAAAATAAAAAAATTATAATATATATATATAGATTATTTGCAAACATCGATCATTCGTGACCTTGTCGTTGTTGTACGAAATTTGCTACAAAATTAATAGGGTCGATAAAAAATTATAATCGGTTGTTAGAAACATATTGTCTTTACTATTTATATATATATATATATATATATGTGTGTGTATGTACAATCAAAGAAAACATTTAAAATTACGATCATTAGTGGTGTACAACGGTAAACTGAAGGTCAATATGAATACATATTTCAGAAGAAGAAAAAAATTGGCCAACCGTAAATAATATACAAAAATTACACATTATTATTATAATATTATCTCCAAACGAAGACGAATAAAGACGAAAATTATTTAAACTTAATTATTAGCCATGGTGTTTCGGTAGGTTTAGGAATTATTATTCGGGATGATAACAAATAATATACGGAATAACATCTCTGTTAAATTACCTATAATTATATCCTATGCGATTTTCGAGAAGTTTTATGTTTGTAAAACTATAGTAATACCCCATTTAACGTGGGGTAGATAAGTGTGCACAACTGTAATCGTGATGTATTACTAAAATTATTACAAATCGACAAATCGTATATAGTGTTTTCTATAATGATATAATTATAATGGCTGGGCATTTCGAAATAACTTAGGCTAAACGCTATCCAATGGAATAGAATTAAAGATTATAAAACACGAGGTTTAAAACTTACCAGACGTTCTGGCACACGGTCAAAGTTCTATTATAGTGACACGGAACAAAATTTCGACCAGAGGGTTTATCTTACGACGCACAGACAACTGATAAATAAATATAATATATTATATTGTATATTGTAATAAATTATTGTTATTTTTTTTATAAACAAATTTTAAAATAAATACAAATTAAAAACATCCACCCTCGCGTGGCACATTAATATTTATGAGTTACTGGGTAGGTTTAACGTTTTTAATAACCTATGAGATTACCTACCCGCGCATTTTGATGTCAGATCAATTGGTTTTTTTTTTTTTTTTTGAAGTTAATTCACTTACTTCGTGGTTATTTAATACAATTTGTATACGAAAATTATAAATTACTACATGCCTAAATAGGCATCTACTTGAGCTACTGTAAAATTTACTCAAAGATAAAATGATATACATTTCCCTAGGCGTTATGAGTATATTATTGCATTATTAATTATTATTTATTAATTCCTTAAAAATAAGACAATCATTTGACTATAGTTTATGCAAATATTTGTAAAATATTATTGGCTGGGCGTAGTACACGAACAAGAACGAATCGAACATAGACAAAATAATATGATTCAAAGTAAAAAAAAAAAATGTACAATATTACTTAGTTCTATAATACTTCAATGGATTAGCGGCCAATAAAAATATGTCTGGATTATTTTATGAGATAGGTACATTAATAACGTAAACCGAACACAATATTATTCACGTAGAGAATTCATTCAAAAAGATTTTTAATATTTATTCAAGATGTCCACGATTTTAATTAATGTCTATAATAATACTCTTGATTTTATATTTTATACAGCTGTAGTTATAACGTTCAAAAATAATTTAAATTTGTATGAATTTGTGCGATCTGTACTGTGTACGATAAGTTATATAATCGTAAATATTATAAATTAAAGTTGCGAAAAAAAATTGCATAGAAATTATTTTTATACCACTCCGAAACGATAAAATCGCATAAAAACCGGACGTGTGGTAATGCCTATATAGAATTTATAATTATTATTACTTGAGATTTTATTTTATTTCACAAAATCGTATTTTTAGCCAGACCTCTAAGGCTTTAGTATTATAATAACTGTAATATACTTCAGACAACTCCCTTATTCCAAATTGGCAAGGTTTTGTCGTTTTATACTTCCCGGACGTACGGGAATAACGTATACAGGTTACCGCTTTTACTACGGGTCGTTTACACAGAAGTTTTACGCGCTATAGGAAGAAGTTACGCCGGACTAATTGGACCTCTTTTCCTGTTGGACGGCGAAAAAAAAAAAAAAATATATATAAATATGTATATATTAAAAATAACTCTTTATTTGTTTTTTTTTTTTCGCCGTACATTTTATACGTTGCCCGAAACTTTTCCGGGCGCTAGCCCAGCGCGCTGACGACGACGGGCTTGGCGCGTATATATGTATATAAGCACAAACCGTAACGCCCGCTTTCATTCGAATAATCGATCCTATCTGCCAAAACGTATATACCTCTACTTCAGTTTTTCGCCGCAACAGCAACAGCCGCTATCTGTTAACAATATTTAATTTCAATGTCGTTCAATGACGTTATTATATCGACATTATCGCAAAGGTATCCTATGATATCGTCTGTCTCTCTCTATACGCATCACTGGCAAACAAAAAAAAAAAAAACAATTCAGAGTTCTGTAGACCGGCAAAGATTGCTTAACCCGCGTGGTGTTTTTAAAATTTACCAACAATTTCTTTTATCTAATATACATTAGGACGATTTTTTTTTTTTATTTTCGAAATATTTCCCGTGTATACTGTAAACGGTTTTGAAAAGAATAGAACTAATTTTAGCCAACGATAGGTGTAGTAGGCTTCCCGTATTCCCACGAGGAAATACCTACAATATTATATATATTATAATTAGGTCTAGGATTTTATAGGATACCGATAAAAATAGCAGAGTGAGCTTTATAAATTTGTTTTACGCACCCGGGGACTCCAAATATGAAATTTTATATTGCTATTCTTGCAAATTTAAAGTATTTTAGATTTTTAGTGTTATTTTTTTTAATAATATGTGTAATAAAAAGATTTATTTTGTACATTTCGTTTATATTGAATGAAAAAAATGTGTCGTTTATGTGAATCGTTTATAAGAAAAAATTCCACATTTTCGTTTTATAAATAATTATTTAATAAATATCAAGTTTTTTTTTAAGTTGTTAACAGAAGAAAAAAATAAATAATATATTTTCTTATATGTTATTTTTCATGTTTTAGTTATTTTTAGTGCTATAAAATCTGAGCCGTGCATTTATAATACATAACTACTATATTTGGTGTAGTAAATTTCGTTCAAATTTTTTTGTCGAATTTATCATCAAAACGATTTTTTGCTAAATTAAGTTAATATGATATTAGTACAGAAACGAATTAATAAAAAAATTTGAAAAAACTTCTATTGGTTTTTAGTGGAAAATTGCCGTTTTACGCAAGATTCGTTCAACTCGTGTATCGATATAATAGAGTAAATATTTATATAACCGCTTTAATTAAAAAAAAAAAAAAAAAAACTGTTACCAAGAATAATAATCACTTGCCATCGCGTCCATTAAACACGAATGTATCCATATAGGTACCATATAATATCCTATATTTGCAATATAAACGCGCACAAATATTAAAGTAAAAAAAAAAACCGTAAAATATCTGTTAATGCCACTCGACGAGGAGTGTACATATTAAAAAGAAAAGTAAATATATGTTTGGAAAAAAAAAAATTGAATATTTATTGAACCGTTTAGTTTTAAAATTTCCATAAATTTATGTTATTTATTATTTGCGATAAACAAATTGCACGCGTAATTATAATTCATTATTATTCATAGCACCTATGTAAACGTTTTTTTCTTTTAAATTATTATTTTTTGTTTGTTTGTTTCTATTAACGGTGATGTACAATTGACGGAAACATGATTTTGAAAAAATTTAAATATTTGTTTATCTCGGCTCGTTTGGACTAAAAACTATACGAAACGAAATAACAATACGAAACGCACGTAGGCAATAATTTTAATTTCCGAAAGTGTCGAGAAGTAAGTAATTTTGAAATGAATTATAAAATTTAAATCTATTTTTGTTAATATAGTATTACTGCGTGTTATTTAGTCTACCGCGAAATATAAGTTCGCGTCGAGTACACGTCATACACACAAACACAGACAGCCTCGGTGTTTTCAATTAAATCAAATCGTAATATAATTTGTTATCTACATTATTCTATTGCCGAAAATATACACGCCCGTATAAAAAAAGTCCTTTTGCATCGACGCAGACCAATTATAGTGCTTTGGACCGCGGCCATAAATTCGCACTCGACAATGGTTGACGTATATTTCGTTTACCAACCTCGCCAAAACGCGCTAAAGCAGACACACGTATTTACAGTATACATTTTTTTTTTTTTTTTTTTTGACGTCAATAAAATATTTAAATTCGATTGTATCAAAATTAAAAATAAATAATTTTAAGAAACACCACTGTAAATATAATAATACAAAAGGTCAATTTCGATTTCGACAAAAATTATAGGTATTATTTTGATATCTCTAGGATAAAGATTAACAAAAATCCAAACATTAAGTAGTATAAGACCTGGGTGGACCACTGTTGTCGGTGGAAAGTTGGGAAAATATGAATCATCGTTGCATACGAAAAACGATTCTAAACAAAGTTCGGGTGTACATGTTTTGATAGATTTAAATTTAAAATGATATTGATTTTAACTACGAAATTAATTTTAAAAAAAATTTCAAAATGATGAGTATTTTTTTTTAGAGCCAAAAAGTATTATCGGAATATGGTGTAATCCCCGTGATGTTTATCGAAAATTGAACTTTTAAACAAATTTAACAAAAAAAAAGCGTGATTACAGGATTTACCATATTTTTATAGTGTCATAAGAAAAACTTTTGGTGTACCTTGTATCGAATTTTTGAGTATTTCTGAGAAGCCAAATAAATTGTATCTACGTAAAACTAAAAAAAACTCGACAATTTCAATTGGCTATAAAAACCACAAGAAACGATAACATGTTTTGAAAACTGTAGCACGTCTAGAAAAGGATTGATTACAAGTATTCAGTAAAAATGTTCGGTCTCTACGATTATTTTTCACTGAATTACATAATCAATAATAACAAAAACCGTTAATTCGTAAATATTCTCGTTTTTTCGATATTTCCCCCCATTATTGAATCGAAAAATTATCTCCAAGGTGAATCAACAATGTCCAAAATTCTGCAAGTAAGTTACCATAAAGTATTTGATAGGAGTACTGAGGTTACTGGTCAAAAAGTAGATTCACAAACGGGGGGAGGGGGGGAATATCCAATACAATCCTCTCTCTCATCTATATACGCTCAGAATCTAATATACATATTAGTTTTTTTTTTAATATTACGACGGAGTAAAATGTTCGAAAATACATACTACAAATTATATTTTTTAAAATAGTTAGTGTATTTTTAGTTGTGGACGTTTCTAATCAAACGGTTTTTAAAAATTTACATCGTTAATTTAATCTAACGGTTTCTCAGCTAACGCGAAATATATAGGTATCAATAAATTCAAAGATAATAATACATATATTACGGGCGGGTAGAGGCATAAACTAAACAATGTAAATATTTGCTTTATTATTCATTATCTATTAGACACGGTTTTTTTTTTTGTGGGCATACAACGTGATGATTAGAAAAAAAAAAAATGTTCAATATTTATTATAATAACAGTATACGGATAGGTTGTATAGAGGGCGTTGTCCCGAAAAACTTTATAGAAACCCGAGGTCACGAGCGTAACAACTGCTATACGAAAAAGACCACCGAATAAACTTTATAGTGAATCACGACAACCGTGTATTTTTAGATTTTTTTTTTTTTTTTTATAGTTATACTCGTGAACAAAAAATATTGTCTCTTCGGAACAATCGCGGCGGTCGTGAACCGATCGCACGTTCAGTACATATTATGTTTAATAGGACGTTAAGGGGTTGAGTATTGGCAATTTTGACGACATTTTTGAGAAGAAAAAAATGGTAGTTAATCGACTCGAAAATATTTGAATTCGCTTTCAAAAAGAAGGTTTTTACGTTTGTTTTACCCGCAATTATACGCATCTCGTACCGTAAATGCAAGATTATATATTTTTTTTATTTTTTTTGACTCTTTCAAATATCTGTATTTATTTTTCTGATAGTTATTTTGAAAAACACATAATACGATCCCTTTGAAATATCGTCGTTTAAAATTTTTATTTATTTTTTCTGTCTTAATCGTAGATGTCTACATTGGTAGCACTAGAAATTACTATTTTTACGAGTGTTGTTTGAGAGCGACCTCTGCCTCTTTTCCCTTCAATTTTCCTCTCAACTATTTGGTGGTGTAATAGTTCGTCGTGTCTGTGGCTAGGGACTTCTAGGAGTTTGCATATAACTATGCAATTGTCGAAAATAAAGCCAAGTAATATACAAATGTTTATCATAGCAATATGAGTTTTTGCATATTCGACCATTTTTAATATAAAAGTGAAAGTTTTATAAATTTTTTATAAAAATAGAAAACCTAATAATTTCCTAGGCTGAGATATTAGTTTAATGGTTTTGTTTTATCCATATTGCCGAGTACATTCATTGTTGTAACACATATTTATTTATATTTGTAACTATTTTTTTGTATTATTATAATCTATAAATAGTATATTTTTTTTAAATACATTTTTATTTTATTTATTTTTTATCGCCTTTTTACTGGCATATATATTTTGATCATTTTAAGGCCATGAAATTTCTAGTCTAGGCTTAGTTCCATCTTTTTTTTTTTAATTGTTCTTAAAATTTCCCTAGCTTGCTCGCAACACCGCATTTTAAAGTTATCGACGTTATTAATATCAACGATAGAATTATCAATTTTTATTTTTTTTTTTTGAAGCGCCACCCGAAAACAAGGTAGCCCAGGTTGATTTTTTTAGTTCAAAAAAATTTGTCAAAGTTTAGCGCCCCCTCCCCCTTGACCCGTTGCGTTGATGTCAGTGACGTATCCGGGGGGAGCTTATTGGGATTATAACCCCTCTCGAAATGTCTTCGATACACCTTTTTTTCCTAAGACGACGTTTATTTAGTTCAACCAATAAAAACATAATTCTATTAGTGATGAGAATTTCAAATTGTAAAATCCCTCTCCACCCGCGATATAGTTCTCCGGTTACGCCACTGGACGGGGCCCGAAGCGAACGGCTCGGTTGACTCGCCCCTGCTAATGCAGGCCCTGGTCGACGAAACTGTAATTGTACATCGATAATAACAATAAAAAAAACAAATAATAATAAAAAATAATAATAATATTATAATATATAACAATAATTACACCGCCGCGCTGCAAAAAACCGCTATCGTCATTATTGTAGCCCGGGCGTACTCCGGACTCGAGTCCGGATCCCGAGCGCTTCATTAGCGTAATAATCGGTTAAATTTCGGATACGGTCTACTTTTTTTTTTTTTTTTTTTTACCATTATATACTATAATAATGGATTCCCCTCCCGTCCCCACACTTTTTTATATAATTTATATATATATATATAAAATAATAATAATAATAATAATATTATTACAATTATATCTATACGACTCTACGCGACGGCGACGCGCGCGTTGTCCTCGACCCGGGCGCGCGCGCGCGTTTATTAATTCGTCTATCTCGTCGACCGGAAGCGGTACGGAAAAAAAAAAAATTAGCTTTCGTCAAAAAAAAAAAAAACCGCGGCCCGTCGTTATTTACATAATATTATTATTTACGTATTTATATTATTTATAAACGGCCGTCGAAACGTACGGGAAAACGGAGTATAATAATAATAATATAATATAAAACGGTTTCGGTCCGACGGTTCCATTGACATCAACACGTCGTCGTCGTCAATTATTATTATAATAATAATATAAAAAACGTATTATTATATTTCTCTTTTTTACATGGTTTTTTTTTTTTTTTTTTTTTTTTAATAACGCGCGCGTAAAAAACCCGCAATTATTACTTCCCGCGGGAATACGAACACAATGCGCGGGATTATTATAACGATGAGCTGCCCGCCGCCGCCGTCGTCGTCCAAATCACTTTCGCCTTTTCGTTTTGCGATATTGTTATTAGCCCAGGGTTCGGATTTTATAATACTAAAAATAACTGAAATATGTGCTTTAATAATATCACTTAACAAATCTTAAAATAACCGCTACACTATGCTATAAAAACATGAGAAATAGCAAAATAGAAAATTTTAATTTTTCATCAATTTTAAAAATTTTGAAAAAAAAATGTCATTTATATAAAAATAATGATTTATGAAACGAAAACGTGGGCATTTTTCTTACGGATTCACATAAAGGACACATTTTTTCATTCAACATAAACGAGATTTATGAAAATACAAAATAAACCATTATATTACTCATATTAGCGAAAAACAGCATTAAAAATCAAAAAAAAAAAATATTTTAAATATGCAAAAAATGGCAATATAAAATTTCATATTTGGACTGCCCGGTGCATAAAACAAAATACGTATAGATCACTCTGCTATTTTTATCTGTATCCAATAATAATTTGCAAATGCTATAAAATCCGATCTCTGGATATTTTATGATTTATATACAACCCGACGACAATGACGAAGACCGCATTTTTTTAAAAGTTTATTGCATTTTTAATAATATTCGTTTATAAAAAAAATATAAATACACCATTTATCGTTATCTTGTACAGTCGGTACATTTACGGTTTGCCGATATATTGTATGACGCAACGCGAGCGCTCGTGATATCATATCGTGTCACGATTCGACCCATATTTTCGCATATATATAGACAAAGAGTATTTATTTTTTTTTCTATACGCATCGTTATTTTATTATTAGCAGAGTGCCCTGGGGTATTGTTATAGCGAAAGAAAAAATTGTTTTTGCCGTTCTCGATCTACTCCTCGTTATTATATACGTCTCGGACGTTATAGAAATTATCCCGGGTTTTCTGTGTTCTGCGAGTGTGTGTTTTTTTTTTCGTCATTGGAAAGTGGACGGCGGATATTCACTAAAAAAAACGGCCCGATAGGTATAAAATCGACGTTTGTCGAGAGTTTAATCGACAGAGTACCTTAGAAATATATTTTGTTACCAAGATTTCTTATTGCCTGGCAAATATAGTGTTTTATAGAATAAAATTAAATGAGAATTATTAAATGATAATCGGGATAAGCATGCTTAGACAAACGAGCTACAAAGTCTCGTTATGTATAGAGAGAACGGGCCACGATGGCCAAACAGTTGGAAAAAGAGGCGTTGTAGAAGAAGGAAAACTCGGAAACACTGAGAAAATATAAATTTGCACTATATCAAATACTTTAAAATCGAATTATTTCTCCATAAAAGAAAATCCCGTCCTACTCGAAATTTGTACGCCTATCCAAAGAAATCTTTTATACGAATTATTCCCATCAACGGGATATAATCGCTATAATTTTCTTGTTAGGCGACCCCGCCGTTGTCGTTAAACGGTTACAGTTTCGGCTTTCGATTTTCCTCTCGGAAGTAACGCGGACTTCCTTTAATTTTTCATATCTAACTTAAGAGCACAATCGAAATGTATCGTATTTATATCGATTTGTTCGATTTTTAAATGTTCGCGTATACAAAATTGTACATCGACAAGGAGGAAATAATTCGCGACTAGAGAAAAGTTAGAATTAACATTGAGATTGCAAATAATAATATATATATATAGTTGCAGAGGAGAACCCAACTATCATAAAATACCATCATCAATTGAACATTATACGCGGTTTTGTCGCCGACTGTAATTAATATTTATATAATAGGTAATAAAATATCAATTTTTTTTTTTAACCAAGGCTAGCGAGTGTATATTATAGTAAAATCGTGTTGCGTTGACCTATACGGGTTATGTACAAGACGGTTGTATGTATATAACGGGTATACGGATGTAATATGTAATTATCATTTAACACTGTACCCGGTGCGGTTCCGGTCCGTTGCGTTTCGTAAAAATTTCCAAAAAAAAAAAAAAACATCTGCACGAGGAGAAAAAAAACGGTCGTGTGGAAAAAAAGAACGAGCTCGTTTCCGGGACCCATTGCGTCTCGTGTCTTCGGGCGAACAATAGCCCGAGAACGAGCGTTCGTTTATTGTCGACCGGCGTGAGAATGGAAATAAATTACAAAAAGAAGAAACAAAAAAAAAAAAAAAAAAAAAATAGTAACAATAATAACATTTTGTTTTGCTTTTACGTGCCCCTCGTTTACTTATGAATATGATTAGGGCGCAGTTTGTTAGTGTGTGTGATAATGAAGGTTTACGACTAGCCAGAGAAAGCACTAGAGCAGAAAGACCTTCAAAAGACCGGTGTAGCACTTGCGTTGTCAAGTTTGAAAAATACGTTTAAATACACCTAAATTATATACATTACGATTTTTAAACGACAAACTCGTAGACATTTTTTGCCTATATTCAAAAAAAATATTATACGTACGATTACGGTATTTACGGTGCCTTAAAATATGTGGGTTTTCCGCCCAGTGGTACTTAATTTAAAAATTATTCGTCTAGGTTCCTGACAGTTTTTTTTTTATTAAACTTTGAAGTAAATAAACCGAACACAAGTGAGACGATACGCCGGGTTTTTTTTTTGTCTGGTTACTTCGGGTATATTTCAAGGGATAAAACATACTTGTCTCTCGGATGTTAGAATCGTCTTTGGTAAAATGCAATGATTTATCGTCGCTTTAAATTTACCCTACATAATCCCATACGACGTTTCCGATTTCTCGCCTACAAAAGTAGCTTATTTTTGTGCCGTTTAATTTTAGCGTACCAAGTGCTACGGGTATTGAAATATATGAAAATATTTATATTCGAATACATTTTGCATAAAATATAAACAGTGTAGTATTATATCTTTACCTTACCTATATATTACAGTATGTCAACATTATTATATGTAGTGCAACGCGTTTAATATATTATTTGTATACAAAGCGCGATGAAACGGTTCTTCGTACCCGTTAAAAATAAATACAATTACCCTGATTATAATATATGTAAGTGCGTAAAAAATAGTCGAATATTATTCGTCTACAACACAATGAACGTATATAATATATATATATATATATATATATATATATATATATATTTTAGATTCTGAGCGTAGCGAGGAATGTATTGGTTTTACTATGGTGTGTGGTTTTTTTTTTTATAGATTCTGAGTGTATTTTTAATTTTTCCGTTTGTGAACTACTTTTCTACCAGAAATCATGCTCGGATTTACGAGTGTAGCACATTTTCCAAAAGCGTTTTCTCAATAATTGGAGAAAAAACGAGACGATTTACGGCAATAATGGTTTCATTATTTTCGATTTTTTTCTTTTTTGTTGTAACTCGGATAAACGTAATCGAAGAGACCTAGAATATCCGTAAAACATAAATATTAACCCTTTTTGGACGTGGACAACTTTTCGTAATATTCCCGCGATTTTCGAGCTTTGTAGTTTTTATTTGGATACAATAATTGTTTTGGCCGAACAGAAAAGTTTGAAAATTCATACGAGATCCGTCACGATTTAACAGGTAATGTAAATTAAATTCCCCTCTATATACTACCTCCTCACTTTTCACCTACACCAGTGGCCCACCAATCGGAATACGAATTATGTTCGTCTTTCTTTTTTGTTGTTGTCGGGTAGTTTCGTTGTTCGGTTTCTAAATTGGGTCCAGAGTATAAATAGAGGCTCGGGTATATTAATAAAAAAAAATAAAATAACAAAAAACCGCACAAATATCAGCACGTGGATTCGACCGGTTATAATTGTTATTTTCGACGAAAGGAGTGCTGCGTGTGCGCCGCTGTTTATACATTTGTCACGGTGTCATTAACAAACCCGTGTAAATAATCTCTTTGTGGCGAAATTTATAACGCATTATACGAGTATAAATATTATACAAACGTTGCGCAATGTCTTTCGACGCCGACCCGGTGTGAAATAAAAAGTACCAGTGTATGCGAAACAAAAAAAAAAACAATGTTGGCTACGTCCTCGAAAATATTGCTTATTAGTTATTATCGGGGTTCGAGACTTATAGCACTTAAAATCGACAACAAAAAAAAAGTGCTTAAAAACGTAACTAAAAATCCCTGAAAAAACCGCTTGAAAAATATTTAAAAAAACAAAAATGGAAAGGGGTCTATAAAATTCCTCCGCCCTCCACGAACGACTCAAATTTATTTTAATTGCAGCAATAGACAAGTTTTTAAGCTCGTATAGGTTAGGTTATACATTTAGAATCTAACATAAATATAAAAACGTTTTTGTATTGTATAACTTTTAACTACCTAACAATATGCAATAATGCTGTACAAATTAAGTAACAGCCTGTAATAGTAAACAATATAGTGACCCTGTGTACAAATTGAATACGTGGTCGGATGATGATTTAATTATATAGCTCGAATTCCTCGAGTTTTCGAAACTCGAGCCGTCACTGAATTAAACGCAACTCGAACGTAATAATATTTTAGATGGAAACCGATTATATTATTTTTACTGCGTCGTTGTTGGACGTATTATTACTATTTTGTTTTTCGTGTCAACAAGTCCGACGATTACATTTTCAAGTGCGCGAGAAATGTATTTTACTTCCATTTCTAAGTGTACATGTCATGTTATTATTATTTTTTCGAGAATAAGTCATACGCACGCGTCTTATAAAATACCGCTCGTTCCAGATAGTTCTGTAGCAAGAACGGTTTTAAACGCCAAGAAAGATTTCGTCTGTCTACAAACGTAATAATGGTTGTCGTTTAATTTTAACTATAACTACATACACGCACATTAACTCTAACATTTTACCGTCCTCGGGCCCGTCTCTACTGTATTTAATCAAATCAAACATTAAAGTAATATTTTTGCCGGGTTTTAGCCCCCTCCCTCCCCTTGCCATTCCTTAATTCTCCGGTCTAAATTGTCTAAACCGTCATAATCGGTTTAATCCGTAATTAGTGTTATAGCATATCACCATTAAAAGACGGGATTATTGTTATTTGAAAATCCAAAGTGTAAACTCAAATTTTAATGGATAACGAGTAGGAGTAAACGTTTAAAAATAGTGTTAAACGATTACACAATATATTGACGAGGATAGGGGGGGGGGAAATCGAAATCACTTAAAATCCTTCGACAAAATTGCTGGACCGTTATATAAAACAATCTCTTATCCGAGGACCGAAGTAAATATTTCACGTTATTCACATAATAATATTATAGACATCTATTGTTTACAACTATTGTTGTCGTCCATATACTCGTATAGTCAAATCGCGGGTACTTATAGCTAAAAAACATCATGATGTTTTTATCTTAATTACAATTATATTTTAAAAGAATGCATTTGATTAATATTGACACGAAAAATCACAAATATTTCACATATTTTACATATCTTTTGTATTTAAATTGGAATTGAGAATAAATAATTAATTAATATATGCAAATAGTAAATAATAATAATCAATCGAGTATACCCGTTTTGTTTATTATGATTTGCCTAACTCGCTGCAATATGCGTTTAGTTAGACGACCGACGGACATCATTTTCAGTTATAAAACGACCAATATAGACGTCGTTAATTAACAAACGTCCCGGGCGCATAGTAATATTGTATTCCAAATTAAATTCTTCGTCTCTATTCGTTTATTAGCCTATCATTTATGATCGGTTCGACTATAATACTACGTCTACGAAATAATAATATATATATCTAGGGCCGTATGAGCCGCATGAAAAACGAGAAAATGTACGGTAATAACGGTTGTGTTTTTCTTCGATTTTATTTTTTTTAATTGTAATTCGGTTAAAAATATTAATAGAGATCTGAAATTGTCACGGAATATTAATATTGGTCCTTTTTAGACGTCGAGAACATTCTAGTAATTTTGAGCTATTTATAGGCATTTTAAATGACCAATAAATCCGTGTTGGTTTTATGGTATAGATAAAATCGTTATGGCCTAGCTAAAATGCACCGGAATTCGACACGAGGTTCACCATGAGTTATATTTAATGGTAAAAACGAAAAACAGTTGAACATGATGCAATCGATCGTTTTTTTTTTTTTTTTTTATAATCGTATAAATCACGCACGGCATTTATTTTATTTTACTTCGTCTATCAATTCTATCGATTGTGCCAATCCGTCCCTGATGTATATATCGATACGGTCATGAACGTCTGATGAACGTCACAGGAAGAAATTCGGCTTTCACCCGCCGCCGGGCGTACACTATACTTATTTTAGCTCGGCAGCCGCCGAAAAAAAAAAAGCGTGTGTGCGTGTGTACCGTACACTGGTTTTTTTTTTCTTCTCTATACATTGTGCATGTATATAAATATAAAATATATGACTACGCACGCATAGGTCATCCGTCGGTTTTATAAATAGCTGACGGCGAGCGAGTGCGCCCGCGTGTCCCGTGCTCGGGACGATATGCTCGTATACGGCTTCCGGGACCTGCGCGCCAGGAACGGACGGCGGACGCGCGCGACATTATTATATTATTGTCCAAAGACTTTGAATAAATATTATAATATTTAGGGATATAACGTCCTACGAAACCCTAGACGATCCTATGTAGGAAACAGAAAAAAAAAAAAGCGCGCGTTAATACCCGAAAAATTAGAAATAACGCACCTATAAAACGCACTAAAATGTTGTTTGATTATTTCCAATAAGGTTGAAATAAATAATATTTAAGAATTTAAAAAAAAAAAAACGTTTTACAGAAAACTGAAGGAAATTATACGTTTTGACACGAAATGTTTAAGAGAATTAAACGTTTCGGTAAAAACAAAAATAAATCCTACCAATCGATCGGCCCTTTCCATGAGAATCGATAGTTAACTATGATATTTATTTTTTCAATTATTGCAAATAACACATTTTAAAAAGAAACGGTTATGATTTTGTTCTTCAAGAATCTTTACTCGCGGAGATACGCCGAACAAAAATAAACGTACCCGTTCATGACGAAAACTAACTATGAAAACGCCTCCTTCTAATCAAAGGTTAACCTTCCACCAAAACCTAATACTACAATAATGCCAAAACGTTTGTATGCATATATATATATATAAAAATATAAAGAAAAGCCCTGACTCACTGACTGACTCATCGATGCCCAGGCCAAACCCTTGGACCTATAAATCTGACATTTTGCACAAAGGTTCCCTTCACGGGGTAAACAAGAAACAAGGTCCGATTTTTTTGAAAACCCCACGAGGTAGGGAATAAAAAGAATTTATATTTTCGGTTTAATGTCGCCTTATTTTCGTAACTATAATTATTAGATATTTCAAATTTGACACTTAAGTAGGCAGCTATAACTAACTAATAACGATTTTCATGATTTTTCGGAATTAATGATTAATTAGGAGTAAAAATCGTCGCTTTAAAGTTATAAAGCTGAAATTACTCTTTCGTTACTATTGTTAGGTTTTAGGATTTTTCATTATTCACTCGGGGTGCTTCATATTTACGCGTCTTCGTGTATCTACCCTTCAGCAATCTCAAAATAATCAGTCATAACCCCACGTGAATGACAACCCAAGTGATTTCAACCATCAGTTTCCGGATTTTACAGTAGGCGGCGCGCGGAGTAATTAAATCAAAAACTAGTGAAAACGCAAACAAAGTTACGGGCAACAACTAGTAATATTATAATACTATAGTAGATACCTATAGTTCGTTAATCTAACGTTTCAGACCGCGTTTTTACGTTTTGTGACCCGTATAGAGAAGAAAAAAAATAGGCAGGACCCGGTAAGTATACTCGCGAAACAATAATCCGAGAAACATACCTTATTATTATTATACCTACCGCGCCTCGGCGCGTATATATACGAACACAATTTCCATTATGGCATTGTCGACATTGTAACCGCTATTATAATCCGAAAGCCGAAACCTGTTTCGGCCGAGGTGCCCATAATATTGCATTATATTATACGAACGATTATTATTATTATTATTATTATTATCGTCGTTAAAGGCGATTTCTTCGGCATTCCCGCGCGCCTCTAGCGGCCGGCCGTCGATCGTCTTCTTCCCGTCGTCGACCGAATACGGCGGCGCGCGCCGCGACCTGCCGTACTTTCGCCGCGTCGCGCGGCGGCGTGTTATTATCGTTCAGATACGCGCCAACGAAAACGAAAAGTCATTTCACATAATCGTAACGATATTGACGGGACAGTGTACCGCATTTACGGTATACCCGGTGTCCGGTAGCAATATGTGTATAGGCAACCACCGCAACTCTGTTTGTCGATTATAAACCTACGAAGATGATTTTACTTTAATTCGATCAGTACGTATGGCAAGTTGTAATTCGTTGAAAATACAAATATTTGTTTAGTACATTTTTTAAATGTCGAATACGCATATACGTAATTAATAATAATTATAAAATAAAAAAAATAAACAAATAAAAGAAAGCTAATAAAACCGACGCTAAAGTATCATAATAACCAATAATTCGTGGAAATTATAAGAAAGTGCGACAAACATTTGATGTTTGTATATGCTATATGATAAAGTATTAGGAAAAAATGATGCAAAGGTTTCATAGTTTATTAAAATAAACTTTTTGTGAAAGACTGACAAATAAAATCGAAACAATTACAAAAAAAAGTTTTATTATTTTATTTGAGCCGTTTTAATGTGTTTCCTTCAGAAAAACTATTTTTGAAATCATTAGTAGTTTATTAAATTACGTCATTTGCCCTGAGCATTTAAAAATTATTTTATAGGTAGATTTTACATACGACATGCAAATAGTGCTGCAGAGCGAGGGGACACTTCCCCTCGAAATCCTATTTATTCAGTTTTTTTTTTTTTTTATATAGTAATTTGTTGTGAGTACCAACGCGTTTTGTATCGAAAGAAGAAAATATACACTAATAATAATTAATTCAGTGTATTTCATCTGAAATAATTGTTTTCGGGATACATAATTTCAACGCACAGTGGCGTGTCCGGAAATTCACTTCAACTGGAGTAAATTATAATCGTAGAATAAATCGTTTTCCGTACCTAACCCGACCGCGAGGTTAATTTAAAAGCCGGATCATGAAAAAGCTCATTTTTAACGAATAAACGACTTTTCGTTGAAACTATAAACTATTTAGTAAAAATATACTATTTCGAGATCTCATACTAAATTAATACCTACTCATAGCCGATGTGGAGATACTCCCCCCCTTCTTCGCACATTACCAACACCGTATACGATTGGAGCTGTTTTATTTTAATAAATTTCGTGCTTATTCATGGCTATTTTATTAGATAGGTAGGTAAGCACTTATAGCGGTTGTGCTCGTGTAGGATATGAGGGCGCTAATCAGACGAACACAAACATAAATACATTAACATTATATTTTATGTAGGCTAAGACCGGATGTTAAATGGAGGTAGATTGGGTTTATTCTACTAGTGGAGGTTTTTTTTTCTTTTCAGTAAGGGGGAATTGGACACGCAACGGATATTCGCTATAAAAAAATGGCCCGGTCTACCGCTCGCGTTTTAGTTTTTTTAATATGTCTCGCGGCGTTGGCAATCTAATCGATTATTTTGGATTGTGATAAATAGTAATAATTTATACGCGAATACGAAATCGCACCGACGGCGGTCCAATATACTTGTTAACAATAATCGTAACGCAATAAACTGGTCGATAAAATTATACTATTGCACGCTTATATAATATTACTAGCGCATATTTTTATTATTATTATTATTATATACGTGTACGCGTCGTTTATGCGGTTCGGGTAGGCGGTTCTCCTATAATATACGAGTGGACAATCAAATATACAGTAAAAAGTATAATTTTGTCCCATAATCGTGTATATATACATATAGCTTTAGTCGTGGGGGCCAGAACAACAAAGGCAATAATCTGCGCCCACTACTAAATTATATAAGTTCCAATAATCGCCTATAATTTTCATGTTGGATATTGACGCAGAACTTGACGCCATCGGAATAGACGGGAGAATCGTTGACATTGTGAACAATATATGGACAAATGATTTGAACCGAAAATACGATTAAAATAAACTTTTTGTGAAAGACTGTAAAATCGAAAAAATTACAAAAAAAAGTTATATTATTTTATTTGAGCCGTTTAATGTGTTTCGTTCACAAAAACTATTTTTGAAATAATTTTTAGTTTATTAAATTACGTCATTTGCCCTGAGCATTTAAAAATTATTTTATTCAGCCTCCGCGGTTCAAAAATCGTTCCTGCTTTGGTTAGAATTAGATATATTTATAATCAGGTGGAGGGGTTATTTGAATCAATTTTCGTTCGTTAGGTTAAAGGTTAACCTACAATACGTATTTATTTAACACTGATTTTCTGGTATATTGAAATCTATATTGAATCTATATTGTATGTTGAACATCTATATTATAATATATTTGGCATATATACAAGTACCGCCTTTAAGAATATTTGTAATATTAAACTTAATAAATATATACAAATATTATTTTTTTTAAGCTCCTTAAAATTTCGGGAGGGCGGAGGGTTATAAACTTATATAAAATATATATATATCTTTGTACAAGTCACACCCCACACCTTTCTCTGTGATCTTTTACGCGGTTACATTTAGGCATAGAAATTTAACGTTGGGCGTTCATGAAACTATGATAGTTTTTTGCAGTCTTATATTATTTACGTAGGTTTTATCAGAACAATGTGTACTTGTGTATTACTCTCTGTTATAGTCCGGTGTACTTTTATATTTATTATATAACTTTACTATCGTCGTAAATAATCGATTATTAAAATATATTCCCGTTAGAATAGATAATCAATAATAATGTTCCAGAGAGAGGGAGAGAGGTATTATTTTAACTATCCTACACAATTACCTATATTTTATTTTTTATGAATTATATATACACACTATATATAATTATATGTACACATATGATTATACACATATACGTGCACACTATATGTACACGTATTACTCAATAATCATAGGCAATATTCAGAGAAGACGATGTCTTCTCTATTCAATGAGTATTTGTTCGAATATAACGATACGTTGATAATATGTTTTCGTTACGTTGTATTATTTTTTTTTTTATATATAATTATTAATTTTCTTACATTTTTAACAACACGCGGTGTTTATACTGTCTACTGTCATTATAATTGTGTGTACGATTCCATTATATATAAATAAACTGTACAGCATTGTTTTCTCTTAATAATAACATTTTTGATTGTGTTGCGGTCATCCGTTTTGATAATTCTCGTACAGTACGTTTTTATTTTCTCACGATTTTGATTTTTGAAAACGACACCGCCGACTCGACGTTTTCGGTTGAAATGAATAAAGAAAAGAAAAAAAAAAGAAAAGCAGATTGCCTATACCGCTTTCGCTGCGGCTGTACAAATACGAACAACCTTGAAAGTCCTTTATATCAAGCAGTAATCTATAATTACAAATTTATATATCCGGTAATATCGTATCGGAAAGTAAACCGACGGTATTGGCATGTACTAATTTATATTTTCTATAATTATTATTACAACGTATTATTTTCAGTCATTTTTTTTTTTATGTCGTGTAAAGTTTTTTTGTTAATAATAATTGAAGACCTCGAGTGCAACAACGCAGCCAGTTAAATTCATTTTTTTCTTTCTTTTTTTTTCAGAAAACCCGCTTAGTTTTTACGGTATAACAATTTAAAGGGGGAAAAAAATTTTTAAAATTCTCTATATTTGGGATACGACAATCGGATAAATTCGAGAAAAAAAATAATAAATTGATGCGTATGAACAATTTAAAAAAAAAACGGATTAGTATTGCTCCGAGGTCTTCGATTATTGTAATATCAAATATAATAATATTTGCCCATAGCTCATGTAAGACCATGTAATCTACACGAACGACTAATTCGCTATAATATCATGTTATTGAAGTATTATTGACGAGCGTTTTATGTTTTAAAAATAAATTACTGTCGTTACATATAATATAGATAAACGAAATATTCGTATGAGTTTAGTATATTTACCTACGTACTTAACACAATTTATGCCTGATTAATATTTTAGTACAATATAGATAATATATAAAAATATAAGGTATAGATTCTATACTATAGAAGGTACTTGTATAGTTCTGTTAGATTTATTATCGCGTATCTATATATATTATTTATAACTATTGAAAAATAATCTCGCATTTACATAGAAAAAAAAACTTCCACGTTTTTCGCTTAGGCGTATGTATACATAAGGGCTGTTTGGTTATATATATATTTTTTTTCCTATCAACTATTAGTTTTATATACCTAATTAAAATACTCAACAGTCTAATTTTGTAGTTTTTATAATACATTGGATGATCTATTTTTTTTTTTTTTATTTAAATATATTATAGTACTATAGGTACTCGAAATTCAACTAGGTATACATCAGTACACGTTGACGGTACATATATATAATTTTCAAAAAGTATTCTTATTGGCTAATTGCCTAAGATCTAGGACATGCTTCGGAAAGTATAATCTAGTTTTTTTTCCTCCGACTAATTGATTAAATACCGTTTAATCGGTTATTTTAATAACATGAAAATAATCGAATAGTTCTGTGCATACCTATAGGCACCTATAATACCTTTAATATGCACAGTGGTGCAATTATGTACTATGCATTCAAATATTATACGGTCTTGAAATTTTTAAAATAAGCAAAAACATGCAATCATTCTTCAAAAATATGTATTAAAAAAAAAAGCGTCTTACAAAATAAAATGTATGTATTATTTTTTTTATAAACATCTTACCGTTATTATCCGAAAGAATGTTTTCATGTCTTATACGATTGGAAACATATTTTAGAAATACGACGATTGATTTTATTTTAGACTTGATTAAACCGGATTGACATTGTTAGCTATTCACAGAGAAATGCAAATTAAACCTGGAGAGGTTTATTATATTGATATCATGTCATGGTTAGCTAAATATGGAGAAAATAAACGTATTATATCTATAGAAATTTAATTTTTTTTATTATATTTAAATATTCAATTCATTTTGATGCGTACATATGTATCGTAGGGGCTGATGATATAAATCCCCCCCTGATGGAAATTCCTGAGAACGCCACTGGTATTATTTATATACCTTAACTCGTTAAATGTGCGAAAGTATGGAAAATACGATTATAGTATTTGATTTATTAAACATCACAAAACAAATTGTCAACCAAATCCAAACAAAAAAAACATGCAAATGCGTTAAATTCACAGCCCTGTTAATAAGTTTATTGCACTGCTGAATTACCTATATAGAACTAATAATACACTGCATTCATTAGGTTTAATAATAAACTTTTTTTTAGTAATTTGGTACAGTGGCATAGCCGGGATTTCACAATGGAGGGAGCAAAAAAAAAAACCCCCCACCCAAAATTACATTTAAATGTTTATTTCTTGTATTACGTTTAAAAATAAATACTTACTTTACTTACTTAATCAATAAAATATGAAAATAAACCGCGCACAAAATAACATAAATATGAAACGGTTATAATACAAAAAAAATTAAAAACATACGGCCATTAGAGAGGACTGTGCTTTCCCGCCACTGTTTTAGTATATACGTATTTTTATTTAATTACGTTTATAATTACATTATTTTTTCTGCAACAATAATAAAACATCAATGTTTTGACAGTGAATAATTTTTACAAATAATTTACCCGAGTATTGTTGTTGTTATTTTTTAAGTTCTCAGTAACGTCTTTGAATGACTGGCGGTAAATTATTATTATAATCGCATGTTTAGTTTTCCTCTGTGAAAAAAAACTCGAGCAAACGTACGACGTTCGTAATAGTATACATTTACGAACGTATTATTATTATTATTTTTTTTTTTAATATCGTTTTTGCTAGACACACGGGTAATAGTATTCCTAATGTGTAATTTTCAAATATTCCGAATATTGTTTCAACGTATATTCCGTTTCGGAAGTATTTAATACTGTACGCACAATACTTTTGAAAAAATATTTGATCCATTAAAACAAACGACAAAACTTTTTGCCAGTCCCCGTTTTAGATTTTTTACATTCCCAGCGTTTTACCGTAATAATTGAACCTTAAAAAACCTTAAAAATACGAATTTCCCCCCCCCCGACGTTACTTTTAGAGACATTTTGCTGCATTTTACCAATATGATTTTTCTATAAAATTGTAAAAAAAAAAAACGGACAACAAACGACGACCGATTAATATTAATCAAATATAAATCGTATAAAATATATTATTATGTTACCTATATATATTATCTAGTTTTCGGACTTCACCATATATTTTTTTTTTCTTAGGATTGTATTCAGAATACGTTGAAAATACTATTGTTTTTAAGTATTCGAACAGGTATACTTTTTCAGAACTACTGTATTCATTGTATATATATTTGAATTGATATTACGTTCGATTCTGAACGTTTTTAATAAAATATTCTACCCGAGTTTGGTTTTCACGAACAAGATACAATATGTTCTTTGCCAAATTACTATTAAAATAGGTTATAATCAAAAATCGATCAAACGGCGGATCTGTTGGAAGTTTGGATACTATAAAATCGTATAGATCGAGTTGGATAATGGAGCATGTAAACCATACGATCGTCACTTTTACTAGTGACGCGACTAGGATTTTTTCGAGGAGGGTGTCTGCCTAACACAACCCCGCCACCGTTACTAATTTCTGAATACGCCCATCACGTAGTTAGAAATGTCATATAATTTATGTAATTGTCAAATGTTGAGCCATAACATATTTGTGTATATAAGCTTAAAAATATATATTAAATTCCTATAAATACGATTCGAGGGTGGTGTCCAGACACCCAAAACATCCGTCCTTGGTTGCACTACTAACGAGCATTAATATTTAACGAGCAGCAGTTATCAACATGTTAATATTATGTGTGCAAACATATTTATAATTCAATTGTTTTTCAATTATACGGTCGTCCTCGTATGACAATTTTTAGATACTACTTAAGCCTATGAGTAACCTTTGAAGTGTTGAAAACAACGGTTGTTAGTTAATACAGTTATAGAATAGCAATACATTCTAATTACTATAATCGAGTTCTATAATAGGTTTAGGAAATATTATATAATATTTTAATCGCTTGTCTAACAGGGCACGGAACCGCATCAGCCTTATTGTTTTACATTTTTGCCCTGACCCAGTGGCGGATATTTGGGGAGACTTTGGGGGCTTAATCCCCTTTCAGAACGTTATAAAGCCCTCCGGAAAGTTTTAATCTCTCTGCTATACTTATAACATACAATTGTAGAAAACCATCAAAACTTTTTAAACAAATTATTCAAACATTTTTTCATCATGTCAAGCCCCCCCTCCCACAGATGTGACTAAATATCCGTCTATACCCTGATCATAAAATAATAACGGGTCTTCGAATAATACATAAAAAGTCTCGAAATCATAATAGTTATTATAATATTAATGTGATGAAAAATCCTGTTAAAAAATCGATTCACGGGCAATTATACCTAATCGGTACTCTCGAAAATCGGTTTAAATAGATGTTCGAAATTTATATATTATAATAATTCTGAAACTGATTTCAAGCCCCGAGCCGAATGAAAATTAATATTGTTTTCAAAGTGAATTTCGACGGATTCGTCAAATATGAGAACATTAAGAAAGCGGGATAACAAAACAAACGTTTCTGTATACAATTTTACGTATTCGGTTTGATTTAATGCGTTACTCGTTACTTATTTAATTATTATAGCCATACTGTATGCGGGTATTTATTTTATTACTTTTTTTTCTTTCAAATTGCACCATTAGTCGATAATGGTTTTAGAAAAAAATAAATTTCTATATAAACCCGTTAGAAAAAAAAAAAAAAAAAAAAACGGTCTTTACTCTTTGTATATAATATACGAACGTTGAACAACTTGCCGTGAGGTTATTATTATATAATATATAATTTTAATTTTTTTTTTTTTACAATCTTTCCATTGATCCGGTTTAACGAATAGCAAGATTTTCGCGCACAAAATATTTCGCCTTGTCTTTACGTTTTAAATACCTACAGCCCGCGTCTTTAATATCCCGACGTTAATCTATTTACTCGACGAATCAAACATTTTAAAACACGCGGTTTATATATTATTGTATAATATGTTTTACACACTCATTAAAATTTAATGTTTTACAAAAGTTTTCTTTATTACATATATAAATATATACGTTTAAACGACTGTTCCTAGGCGTCGTCGTTATAATAATAATTAATGGTAATCAAGCGCGTATTTCATTTCGTATTATGTATTAAAGAGAAAAAAAAAAAAAAAAAAAAGAAATAAGAAAAATTTTTCGAAATTAATTAGTGTGGGATAAACATACCTTGGACCGGGCTCAAGAGCCGAGACTTTTTACGGTTTTACACATGTGCTGCGCGAAGTGTATGTATAAAATTATTATAATACGCGTACGTGAAAAATGGTTTTGACACGAGAAAAAATAACCGCGCGTATAGAAGCCTTGAACGTTTATAAACGATGTGTTGGTACTTAAAATATGCGCGATGTTTAACACGATGAGATTATTCCAACGAGAAAATAGAAATTCCGCACGTACAGGGTGATTTTTTTTTTTTATCCGTGGCCCTCGCGGTCGTCTACACACGAAGATTTCGAGTACAATTGATTTCCGTTGTTTTTTTTTTTATTCAATCGTTTAAATACATTATACATTACGTATATTATAGAACCGTTTAACGGTATGATAAAATAATAATTATATATATATATATATATTTATATTGCGATTTTTTTTTGCTTTTGAATTTACCTTTTTTCCTTACACCGTAAACACATATCAATAACACTTTCGATTTTCAAACAGAAACTCGAAAAGTGAATATTTTTCTGAAAAAATCCACACGCACAACGCCAATATAGGATCTTATATAGCAGTAAAAAATTGGAAAATATGTATTAAAAAAAAAAAAAAAAAATACCGTAGTTACAAATATTATGTAAATATATATATATATATATATATATATATTACAAAATGTAATGCACTCTGTATTAATTTAGATGAAAATAAAACCGTCAAAAAAATATCTCAGGTGAGCTCAGGTTATCTATTTCTATAAATTAGGATTTTTTAAATTTATTTATAAAACAATCACTTTTATATCAAATATGCGTTTATACGCAAAAAACGGTCAAATATGCAACGACGATTTTATAGTTTAACAAACTCGTGTTGCTACGAAACACAATTGTAAATTACTATTCATACTTGGCTATATTTTCGACGATTACATAAATATATGCAAACTCCTCGAAGTCCCTAGCCCTAGCTAGTTATGACTGTAGAACACGCATTTTGTATTTTTTCCTCCCCTTTTTTATATATTTAGTTTTCTGTCAATATACATTATGGATCGTACTATGATTAAAAGTCCTATACAAAATACAAAATTGTATTTTCGACCGTAATTACATACCCCATCTGTTGCGTATTTCAAAGGAAATTATACGTCGACAGGAAAAAAATTCATAACTCACATATTATTATTATCCGATATTAATATGTTACGCATATATTTGTATAGAAAAATATTATTTTTTCTACTTCTGGAGTGTAATCATCACAGATTTTGTTAATTTTTATTTAACCTATAGCTTTTGAAATAGGTCCCGTTACCGTATGGTAATGCTAGGTTAAGTTAGGTTAGGTTATATTATCGACTAGAACAATAATTATAGTCGATAAAATGTACTATTGTTAAATAGTACGGTATACAACTTTCATTAGCGGATATTTGACCACATTTTTGGAGGGGTTGCCATTGCTCCCCCCCCCAAAAAAAAAAAAGTTTTTTAATATTGTTCGATGCGAAGCGTATTTATGTACTGTACGTGTATACCTCCTATATTTGCACGCCGTTATTAAATATTAACTAATAGTATTTGTACGTAATAATACAATATAATGTTGTTATGTTTTGCTTTCAATATAGACAAATTTAAATAAAATTTAATCGCGGCCCGCCGGGTTTCGCTCGGTAACTCGCCGACTCGATCCGGCCTTGCGTGTACCCCGTAACAATGAGTTACTGCAGAGTTAACGTCACCCGGATAACCAGGCAGTGGCGTAGGAAGCTTCGCCGGCTCTCCTGGCAAACTTAGAAAAAGACGTCTTTTTACACTATTAAAAAATTTATGTGATATTTTTTTTTGAAAATACAATTTATATTTAATAGTTATTATTACAGTGAAAAGTTCAAACTAAAAAAATTCGCATTTCTTGCTTTAAATCTGGCGAATTCGTCAATAATTTCTCCATATGAAATGTTTCTAGCGAATCCGTGTGCTATGGATAAAATGCTATGCTTGTTCACGCTCCCTTGTCCAATCGTTGATGTTAAGTTATTTTTTTTATAGCGATTTAGCTCGATGATCATACGCGCGCACACACACCGTCACATACGTTCAAATACAAATTTAATCGTCATTTAAACTTGTCTGAAAATATGCGTTACGCGTTGACAACAACAATTGATGAAACAATTTTGAATTCCCTCGTGCTATTTTCATCGTAACATTCACATATAATGTGAACAATTGGACAAAATCACACATTTCAAAAATGCATAATGGAAAAATGTAGTTTTGGAGGCAGAATAAAAATATCACTTTTGAAGCGCGATTCCGCGCCCCTGTCGTAGGCACACAGTTCGCCGTGTCCTTGTCACGCCGCCGTACCCCAAAGGTACCCCGGGGCGCATATTATCGCGGTCGTAAACACGTATAGGATGCGTAAACCGTAATTATAATAATGCGTTAGGCACGGCGAGTGAATAACGACGGTCGCGACGGTCGTTGCAATAATATTGTCGCGCGATAAGTGGGGAACGCGGTCGTAAGCGGCAAAAAAAATAAGGAAAAACCGACGACGACAGGTAGCCGCCGGTATGCGGTGGAGAATTATTATAATAATAATAATAATAATAATAACAATAATATATTACATTACATTGGTACCGGGCGTTCGGTATAAATTTCGCGGGACGATTGCGGTGATGCGGACGGTGGCTATCTATGGCGGGTATACCGCGGTTACCGCGCGTACCGGGTAAACCTTCCTGTGTACGTAAAAGAAAAAAAAAACGCGCGTAGTTCGATATTATTATTGTTGTATATCGGTACGTATAGGTGTGTGTAATAATAATAATAATAATATACGCGATCCGCACGATCACCGCGGGTTCAATTGTGGCGGCGCGCATATTTTTTATTTTATTTTTATTATTTTCACGTTCGCCGTCCCCTCCGTCACCGCCGCCGCCCCCGGTTACTGGTTGCCCCCTTTCCCCACTGCTGCCGCCGCCACCACCGCCGCCGCCGCCGTCGTCAAATGATGTCACTTGATAACAATTTCCACTACTCCGCGCGTCGCGGTCCTCTCCAGTCACCACCGGTAACCCGTCCGAGCGATTGCTTACCGTAATAATAAAATTGTAGTAAACGCCGCCGCGAAAAAAACAGCGAAACAACAGTTTTTGCACAGACACGCGCCGTAACCGTAACCGTAATTATTTAGGTAATAACAATAATATATTTTTATTTGTCGTGAACTCTGTACCTCCGCCGCCGCCGGTTTAACGGCCGAATTCCGGGCGACGGGAGTATTGATTTTTTCTTTTCTTTTTTTTTTTTTATGTTTTCTACTCTGGCGAAAGGGTGTGGACGACGACCGTTTCGAACGGCTTCCCGTCATACACCGGTTCCGAGTTTTATTACCGGATCGGGTAACGTCCGCCTTGCCGGTCGTTTCTGTCTGTGTCTACTTTACCTAATTGTCGTTTTTCGCCAGTTATTTTAAAATTTTTTTTTTTTTAACGTCTCTTTATCTGTTTTGTCTGTTTAATTCAACATTTAGACGTCGTCGAAAAAGACCACTACCATGACGACGGCGCCGGCCAAGCTGTACGGCAAGAACTTGAGCGAGTACGACGACCTAGACGTCGACCAACTGCTGTCCCAGTTGTCGCCCGAAGAGATCAGCATTTTGGCCAAAGAAGTCGATCCCGACGTGAGTATAATAATTGTTATTCGTGCCCGTATAATTGTACTTACACTGATGTCAAAACGTTTAGCTGTTTGTTTGGATACGTCTTCTCTGTGCCACTCGTCACTAAGCGTTAGTGATGATAGTTTTTTAGACGACACCTGTGGTCAGTGACCATCAGTCAATATTGATTACATTTTCCATGCCAAATACAATATATTTATTAGCGAATTAGCATCCACTCTGTATTTTGTGTACTTATTTTGGATATTCCGATACAAATCTAAAATGTTTAATCCAAAGAGTAGTAGGTATTCGTGTAGATATTTTCAAATTCTATTATTGATATATATTTGATAATCTATTAGTTGGTTTAACTGTATATATCACTTCTCTTTAAAATTGCACAAATTTAGGCCATATAGGTACAACTTTTTTTACTTAAATGCTTGAATCAATCAAGATCTTTGTTTATATTTAAATTTAATTTTTGCAATTGTTTTTCTAGGACAATTTGTTACCACCTTCAGAGCGTTGCAGTTATGAATGTAACAAAGAAGCCACCGGACCATTAAATAGAAAAAAATTGATTGAACATATTAACAAACAAGCACTTGAGACGCCTGATCTACCAGAAGTAAAACCGTATGTTGCAGGAACTGTCCGAGGAAAAAAAGTAAGACTCAATATTTTATCTGGATTAGAAAATAATGTAAATTATTTACCTAAATTGTTTAAATATTGTAATTATTTTCTTATAATTGATTGTATTTTATACATTTTGCTTAGAAAATGTTAATATAAATTAAATGAATTATGTACTAATGCATCCCTAGATGTGTAAAATTATATATATTTATCTTTTTCTTTAACACTTTATACTTCAAAAGAATTCTTAAGTTCTATCAAAATAGAAATCAAGATTTTTTTTAAATGTGTTGAAACAAAAATAATGATTGCAGTCAAATATTGTTATTTGATTAGTAGTTTGATTATAGTATTATTATTTGATAAAAATAATAATAATCACCGTATTAATGGTCCAATGCTCATAATTTTTTTTTGTAATCACAATTAAATTGGCCATTTCAAAAATGGCATAAGTCGTTCAATTTAAATTTTACAGGGAGCATTATACTATAATGCATATTATAATCAAATTTGAAAAAAGTCAGTTTTGCCAAACCAGTGACTCACATTGTTGCCAAAATGACCAATTCAATTATTAATTTAAGTATAATTTGTGAGGAAAAATTGTGCAAATGGTCCTGAGTAATTGTTACACCTATACTCCCTTATAGAACTTGAGAATTTTAAATTTACACCATTCTGTTTTTCAACTGCATTATGAGAATCAATCATTCCATTTGAATATTTAAAAGAATGATACATACAATGATTGGATGAAAAAATAAATAATAATATTATTGGATGTCTATGTTTATCTAATTCAATGTGTTTAACGTAAATTATGTAACTCAACTTGGTTATATATAAAATAAAAATTATCAATTATTTCCTGTTTTAAATTTAAAGACAGATTTATTGTGATTAAACAGTAATATTAAACTTTTGCTAGTCTGTACATAGTTATAAATGTAAATAATATATGTTTTTGATAATTTGCCAAAAAAAATGATCCTTCAGCTTTTTATTGGTATTTCTGTTTATTTGAAAATATTGCGAAATTGTTGTGTAATATATACAAAATTAACTACCTTCAGCTTCACGCTAAGTTGACCTTAGGGAGTTTGTCTCTGTAGACTGGTACCTATTTTTAAACATTAACTCTACAATGGTTTTTTTTTACTAATTTTGTTACAGTGGATTGCACCTGAGACCAACGGTACAACTGAACACGAAGATAAAATCGCCATCGATATTGACGATGAATACGGTGATGCATTGAACGGTGCTTCGCAAGAAGAAATAATAGATTTAGCTGGTATATATTAGTTTTAATCTCTACAAATATTATTCATATAACCTAATGAATACATTTAAATTATAATTGTAGTGTAGTGCTATTTATTTTACTCCACAATTATGTCTGTAACATACATAAATTTTACACGAATGAACACACATATTCTATACAGATACACTTTTATTTATCTGATTCAAATTGTGTTTTAATTTAATAACATTTTTAATTTTAGCTATACTTGGATTTCATTCAATGATGAATCAAGACCAGTATCATGCTTCACTATTAAATAAAGGTCAACCAGTAGGCTTAGGATGGGATGGTGTCACTAAGGCTACACAGCCTAAGGTTTATCCTCCAGAGCCACCTAACCAAACGGATCCTGAAGACAGCATCAAACGAGTACGCGACGATGATCCTAAGCTACTTGATCTCAATTGGAACAACATTAAGGTAAACATATTACTGTTATATAAATGACTCAGTAATCTTTAGTTTCTATTGTCATGATCTACCAAGAAATAATTTTTTTTTTGCAGAATATATCTGATGAAAAATTTGAGAATCTGTTTATTGCTTTGGTTGAGAATACTCATTTAGAAACATTAAGTTTGGTGAACGTTGGACTAACGGATCGGTTGGCTGGTAAACTAGCTGAAGCGTTGGAAAAAAATTGCACGTTGCGCGTTTGCAAGTAAGATTATTAAGCATTAATATTAGATTAATTTTAATTTGTAACAATTACTAAAATACAAATGAATTTACTATACTGTTTAATGTTGTTTATAGTGTGGAAACCAACTTCATAACCCCCATAGGAATTGTTCATTTAGTTAAAAGCTTACTGATGCAAAGATCCCTAGAAGAGTTTCGTGCCACTAATCAGGTAAATTAAATTAATACATTTGAATCATTCAAAATAACATTTATTAGTTTTAATCGTACTTTAAATTTACAGAGATCCCAAGTATTGGGAAACAAAATTGAGATGGAAATTACCAAATTGATTGAACAAAACCCAACCATTCTTAGACTTGGTTTGCATTTGGAGTACAATGACGCTCGTCATCGTATTGCATCTCATTTACAGCATAATATTGATAGGAGTAAGTTTATTTTATGATTATATAAAATAAAAATATTATTTTTGTAATAATATAATTTTATTATTGTTTAGAATTAGTTAAATAACTTAATTTTAAGATATTTTTATTGATATTTAGGGTTGTTCAAAACTCAAAGGTCCAGTAATAATATGAATCACTAAATAATACCTATTTTACATTTGTTATTTATATTTAATTATATATTTTTCTCTGTTTACTATGAAGGAAATCATTAAAATTGTTCGTAATATAAAGTTTAATAATAACCATTAAAGTAATAAATTTTTAACGCTTATAATTTAATATCACAAATGAAAACGTTACAGTTTTCTTTAAATAATAAAATTTAATTTTGTTTTTTAGTACATAATTCGTATTAGTACTAAACATATTGTTTTCCGCTTAAATAATCAAAGTCAGTTTGAAATATCAATAAAATAATTTTAGGTAAATAATTTGACGTGCTGGATCTTTGAAATAATAATGTATAATTATTTTAGACTTAACTTAAAATTTAATTGTTATGTGCCTCATTCGTCCATTTCTAGCTAGGTATTAAGTCGCAGTAGTGCCTTATGTGTTGTTGACATCTTGTATCCAGGTATGATGTCCAATGATGTTTTATCAAGTTCCTTATTCCTTTGTTAATCTATGTGTTTAATTTTTATTATATTTGAGACCTAATTATTAATGTAACAGGCATGGTATCTATAAAAAATTATCAAAAAACAAAAAAAATTCCACTTTTAAGATCATTTAAAATATTTATTTCTATGTTTTATTTGTGATTTTGTTTATCAAATATTGCCAATCATCAGACACCCGTCTTGGCGTTCAAGCTAAATTCAAATTGGCTGAAACTAGACGGGATAATGAACAGAGTTTTGAAATTGTATCGGCTCAATAATAAGCATTTGTATGTTTCCAATATTGTTCAGTTTGCGTTTTAATAATGTATATATATATTTTTTTTTTTTTGGTTTTAGAATTTTGCCTATTCAATTTTAACCGTACATTTCATTTATATATTCCGTACATCCATTTAATAATTAATATAATCAGTATTTCTGTTTCATATCCTTTAAATACCGAGTGATATAATTCCTTAAAATACAGGTTTGGTTGTGAGAGTTTATGATACCTCTTAGAGAATTTAGTCCCACAATTTTGTTTTAATATTAAAATATTAAATTTTAACTCGTAAAAATGATATTTGCTCATATACATTAATACACATCTCAAAATTGTACTTAAGCATAAACAGCATTTTGATTACATTCTATAATATTCTTTACAAATGTTTTTTTTTTTTTTTTTTCAATCAATAACCATAGTTTAATAATTGTTATTTTTGTTTATTTTTCGACTTCAGTAAGAAAAGATACGCCGTTGAAAATGAAATTTAGGTTCTTTAGAAAAATACCCCAGAGAGCCCTCAAGAACTTGCTCAAATAAATAATCAGCGGATTACATTATTGAGGTCTTGACATTTTGTTGTTGTTGCTGTTGTTTAAATTTAGGAATAGCATGAAATTATTACCAGCTCTTAATTAGATTTATAACTTAATAATATAATGTATTATTTTTGCCAATCGCATTTAATATTTAATGAAATCGTGTTTCTCGTGTGTGAGTTAACACATTAACCTCTAATTAATATTTTACTAATCAAAAAAATGTATTAATTTTAGTTTTTCATAATTATTGTTAATGTCCAATACATAGATTGCATCTTAATGTGTGTATATTATAATAATACAAAAGTTTTTTATTGGGTCAATTGAATAAGTAATATTTATACAACTATTTTTGTCCAGTTTCAATCCAATTTTTTAGTTAGAGTAAAAATTGCAACAGTTCTGGATTTGTGTAATAATAAATTTAAATTTTGGATTCATATATTCTAATTGGTAATGATAATAGTATTTTATTCTACAAAATTATCTAAATTACATGGAATGGTTTTTTTTTATTATTTAAACATAAATTCAATTAATTTTAATTTCTTATTTTCACCTATTAATTTTTAAAGATATTTATATTTTAAGGATTATCTAAATATATTCATTTTATTTTGCTTAAATAGTTTTAAAAAAAAACTGTTGGATTTTTAGTTTAAATTAGTTGATGCGATCATAATAAATTAATAACAGGTTTGAAATAATTGAACTAATGCTTTTGTCATTTAGGGTGTCCTATGAAGATTTACCAATTGCAATAACTCCAGTGTTAATAGAGATATTTTTATTTTGTTTTGTATAATATTTTAATACACAAATAATTTTAAAAACAATAACTTTTAGATCATTGTAGTCCAATACAATAGTTATTTATTTTGGCCTCTAAAAAAATTAATGTTAAATTGGCCTGTAAACTCAATACAGTTAAACTACACTGTTCTCGATTATGATTAAAAATAATTTTACAGCAGTCAACTAAATATTCAGCACCTATAGTAAATAACTTAACAATTAAGTGTACTGAAATGATTTTAGATTATTGAAAAGTGGAGTGTTATGAGGTTGAAAAATTTCTTTCTCTATTTGCAATTAGTAAATTCTTTTGAGTTACTCTGTTATGTACATTACATACAGCTGAAACATATTAAATGAATTTGTTCAGCTGTTTATATTTAGAATAATTTATTAAAATAAGAGTGTTTGATACTAATAATGTTTAGCCATAAGATTATAAATAACACGCATGGTGTTTAATTAACAATGTTTTGTTTTTTTTATCATATTTACTTGAATTTTAGCATGAAGACTGAACGAAAGCATTGTGTTGACACTTAACATTGTGTTTTCATTCAGACTGTGTATTACCAAGAGCCACCGAACCTTTTGGTGATTGGTAATACAGCAAAATGTCTGTGTAAACCATAATCTGAATTTGGTCTTTTGGTGTTTTTTTTCTCTTTTGCAGTACGCCAGAGTCGTGTGGGCGCAAACTCCGCATAAATTACATATTTTGGCTACGTACACTATTTAGGTATATTTACCTTACATTAATAATATTGAAAAACAAATGAGAACTCTTTGTATATTATCTATGCTAGTGCTTATAAATAATGCTTTTATTCTGCTTCAATTGTGCATGTAGCAAAGAAATGTCGATACTTTACGTTTGTGTTTATTTTAAAATATTGGTAAAATTCCAAACTACTGATTGATTATTTATAACGATAATTATCGGAGTATTTATTACTTTTTATTTCTGTAGTTTTTAATAGCTTGTGAAATGTATTAATAACTCGAAAGTTTATATTTTTGTTTTAATATTGCATGTCCTTATATTGTCATGAAACACGATTTCAATTTTAATTTTCCTCTAAACCATTATGTAAATGCATATACTTTTTACTGATTGTGCTCGGAATACATTAAATATTACAAAACATTCACATAATGCACATTTTTTTGTCATGGTACATTCAATTTTAAATAATAAAACATATTATGATTGTGATGATTGGTTGATTATTATTATATCACTTTTATACAAAAATATTTTTTTAAAAAACTGTAAATTCAAGTTTTTAAAAGTGTTATATGATATTGACCAACAACAATTAGGAACTAAAACAACTTATTGAGTTTATCAAGAATAAAAGTTATTATTTTTTGGGAAAAATGTACTACAATTTTGAAGGAACTAACTATTAAATAATTTGTTTTATTTACTTGCTCCAATCTTTAGTCTACCCAAATAATCATAGAATTGTATTGTACGTCGTTATTGGTAAGTCCTTTAATGCTTTGATTTGTACATTTTAATGGTCTATATAATATAATAATAATATTATAATGCTTTTTAAAATCATGTATTCTGTAGAGTTGCTGCCGCTCAATGTTGCTGCTATTAAAATAAAAAAAAATGTAAACCTATGGTGATGGTCGAATTATTATCAATAAATATACAATTTATATGTCTTACATTCTAATCTTGTATTTTTTTATTTTTTGCAGGCCGCTTACGCAGAACTGGTCACTTTGCGCGTACGTTCACTGGCGGTTGGGTTGTACACAAGAAGGCTAAATAATTTCGAGATTGTGCCTAGACCTTGGTCCTAGACTCTTTTATTACATAAGTATTTGATTTTATATAGGTATTATATTATTATTTATATCATATATTGTTTTTTTTCTCTCCTCATTAATCGTACAAGCGATTTGTATATATATAATAGTTATGTTACAGTCTACCGCTGACTTTTTCACATGCATTTAGTTATTAGTGAGTGTGTGTGACAATTGTATTAATTTTGAGTTTAAACATGAAATTACGATAATAATTATATTTATTAATATAATTGAAGTTAAACAAATTTATTATATAAAAAAAAATTTTATCTTGTTAAATCGCACATTTTTTTTTTGTGTTAATTGTTTCATTGTTTTAAAAAATGATATATATTTTTTACTATTGAGTTGTTTATACAAATTTTAGTAGACTTAGCAAAACTAATTAAAACAAATAGCATAACCATTTTTTTTTTTTTTTTTTTTTTTTGATTTTGTATTGCTAAACAATTATTAGCGAGTTATTTTATTATAATAATTATTATTATATATATTTTTACACCGACATACTATTTCACTTTTAATTATATATCTAATATAAAATGCCTTTTAAATTGTAAACAATTTACATCAAATTTTGCCATACTATTTTTACAAACGATAATAATTACTCTGTAATAATGTTTTTATTGTATATAGCAATAGCAGCATTATAATACAGCGATCACTTATTATATTCACAAATTATGACATAAATATACAATATAACGTATAACGCAATACATTATTGTTTTTAATTACATAAATACACCTATTTCAAATGCACATGTTAAAAAAATTACCTAATACAGGAGAACAAGTTATAAAATTACACGTTAAAATAGCACAATAAAAATGCTCAAAATGTATGTAAATGTTAGTCTATGTTATGTCTTAGGCAGCCAAGACTGTTATGTTTTACAGAGCAATATCAACAAAAATAAACAGCGTACATATTGGAAAAGAGGTATTTTAGTACTTAACTAATATTTGGATTTGAACCGTTAATGATGTAGTGATCTAACTGCAGAGCACCTTTAATTTGAAAACAAATATAATCATTCACTTACCTCGACCCAGATATTGAATCTGTAAAAAAAAAAATACTTATTGTATAAATAGCAGCTAGCAGTTTAAAACGTTATCTGATTATTTGCATAATATTTACGACAGAAATATTATTTCTTAACTTCTATCTATTTCTCTAGCATACGGGTAGGTATGTACCGATTAATAAAATACTTAAGCGATTGCCCGTCGAAGCACTACAAATATTCAAGAGGAACTAGTTAATTGTCATAAAATCGTTGTCATAAATTGTATAACTAGCCGGATTAGATGCAAGACTGGATAAATACCAAGCAGGGGCCGGGCTGGTAATGGGAATTTTCCAGATGGCCTGGTTTAAAGCGTTAACATAATAATGATTCGCCGATTGACTTATGTCAATTAATTTAAAAGTTGACTTCTGATTCAACTTGAATCAACTGATTCTTTAACAAAATTTAACTCAAAAAATTAAATCATTTTTTTGTTGAATTTTATTTCAAAACAAATTTAATTCCTTGGAGCATTCTGATCAGTTCAATAAAATAGTGTTTGGAATACTGTGCCAGTACTAAAAGTTAAAATGAATTAACTATATTTTTCTATATAATACACCAAGATAAATTATCATTGTAAATTGTTTATCTGGTTTTGTAATTTCAAATTAAAATGTTCAAATATATTCCTTAAAATTAGGACATTTTAAAGAATTTTAAGAAATAACCATACTAAAATACCGTTTAAATATAATTCTTAACAAAAAGGCTTCCATGTAGTTATCGTTTAGAGGAAATTTCCATGTAAAAGCCTGACTTTTGTCCATTGTAATTGATCTGATCATCACCTTAAACACATGGAAGGGATGATGATATGATATCCAAACGTTTGGCGTTAAAACCACTCTACTATCATCAAATGCTACTAAGGTATACTCTATCCAAAAATCTGAAGTGGGGACTACTTTTAATAAGAAGTGCCCCTAACAGTCCTATATGTTTACTCGGTGGCGTATTTAACGGTCGTGTTTAGTCGGCAAATGCCGACGAGGCCCCTCTCCTAAAATGTACACACTGGTGCCCCATTTAAATTATATATATTGTTAATTTTCTACAATTTTTACCACGAAAAAAAAAGAAAAAAAAAGAAAACATTTTATATTGCAAACCGCAATGTCATTTACTGCAGTATATGTTACCGATACACTTTGTATGGATTTGACAACTTTATTCGAACCCCCGCCACTGTGTATAGATCCGGATTTAGGATTTTAAAATCCGAAATTATGCATTTTTATGAGCGAAACATCGTTTGCCGGGTCAGCTAGTAATATATTATATTTGACTTATTTTAAAGTTTACATTTTATTTTTGAGTTTCATTTTACCTGAACTCCCTGCGATTAGTAGAGTTTAGTGACGATTACTATTGGGAGGAGGGCTTTGCCTCCACGGCAATTTTTGGACTTTGGTTTTCTAGGACTCTAACTGTAGAATCCTAAGTCACGCCCGTGATTAGAGGTACACATTCGTATAGTTATGATAAAAAAAAAAAAAAAAAAAAATCTTTAATTTTCAAATGGTATTCAAAAATAATTCTAGTAAGAAATGAGAAAAAAAAAATCATATTTTTATTCATAAAAAATTAAAAATCTGCGCAAGTTCAAAATCAACGGCTACCGGTACCCGTGTATCCGTTTTTATAAAAACAAAAACCTATCGGAAAACAAGATGAGACAATATTTCAAAACACAATGGTATTGAAAAATAATACACTATTTTGCTGTAAAGTAAAAAAAAAAAAAAATATATCAAAAATCACGAGTCTAATGAAAATACTAAAAGTCGGAATGTTCAGAAGAGTAAATGTGACTATCTTCGAATTTTTCGAAAATAAATAGTTTTTATTTTTTTTTTGTAAATTTGCTACCAAAAGCGTATAAATATGAGAGTATGCATTTTCAGTCTAGTCGTAGTTAGAACAGGTCTCGGATATTGTGGTCACTGTGGTATTTGAAGTCGACGAATGGTTTTTAATTAGTAATTTTTTACGAAAGAGACCGTATAGTGCGAATGGTTCGATCCAAATATGACTAAAACACCTACCTCGATTCCGATACGTGTGCCGCCGGTGTTGTTTATTGTTCTGTAAAATAATTAAATCGCTAAAACTGCTACGATTTCGAACGTCGTTTTTTTTTTTTTTTTTTTTTTTTTTTTTAATTTGCTTCAGTTTATTGTTCGAAATAAAATAGATCGACTATACAAGTACGAATAACGTTGTTAATAAACATCATCCCTTAATATATATATATGGGCGCCCACAGAAATATTAGTCTAAGGGGTGCGCGTTTTATAATACATAAAATAAATAAACGACAATACATAAATTCATTATAGTTTGACTATTTTTTTTTTCTCGATTCCGGGTGTAGTGAAGAAGCTATTAATACTGATATTGGTATTAAGTGAGAAACGAGAGTTTTTGAAAGAGAAAAAAAACATAAATACATTTTCAGCTTGTCCGAGGATATCTGAGATTGACCTCGGCGGGAATAATATTAGTAGTATTCGAATTGCAAATTTCGTAAAGGACCCGTTTCGATTTTATTTTTTTTTCAAAAATGACTTTTCCAGTTTTTGCTCCCCCCCCCCATCCCTTTAGACCGATAATATCATGAGCTAGAAGTGCCCATAACATTCTGGCTTCGGGAAAAGCAATGAAAAACAATCGGATTCGCGAATTTGAAGTTTCCAAAAGTTTAACAGGTAATATCGGTTATTATTATAATTTTTTTTTTTTTTTTGTGTGTATTTCATGAAAAATGCCAATTTCCGGATACGTGCCCTTTTCGGTATTCGCAATTCGTTTCTCAATAAAATGAATAAAAAATATTACAACAACGGCATAGACATAATAATTATTCCGCGATTGTTCTATTATCGTTGGAGTTGTTCCGGTTTGCGGGACGTGACGGCCTGTTCGAGCGCCTCCAGCTCGGCGCAGGCCTGCAGTTCGTGCGCGGACGACGCGGACGTCTGCGCGGGCGGCGGCCGCGGCACGCAACCGAAGTTTTGGGGAGCCCCGCCGCCGCCCACGCCACCGCCGACGCCACCGCCGCCGCCGCCGCCGCCGCCGCCGCCGCCGCCGCCGCCGCCGCCGCCGCCGCCACCGCCACCACCGCCGGCCGCCGCCGCAGCAGCCGCCGCCGCGGCCGCGGCCGCCGGAAAGTAACAGTGCGGCGCGAACAGGGACGCGTAGTGCTGCACCGGTTGAAAGTAACCGTGCCGGTGGGCGATCTTCAGCTTGGACGCCAGTTGCTTCTTCCACTTTGTCCGCCTGTTCTGGAACCACGTCTTTATCTGCACCTCGGTCAGGTTCAGCGCCTTGGACAGTTCCATGCGCTTGCTCACGCTCAAGTATTTGTCCGTCTGCAAAACGGTCATTATAATATTATTCGTAAGGTTATAACAATCGGTTACGTTCGGTTTAGGTTACTACAAAATCACCGTGACCTGTGCAAACCGTACATTAAATTTTTCCCGACGAATTTCACTGTTATTTTATATTATACACCAGCGTTTCTCAGCCGGGAGTACGCGAAATAAAAAAAATTGGTAATGGCGGAAAATGTAAAATTCGAATTGGTAATTGAAATGGTTTCGTTATTTGTGAAATACTTAACAATTTAACTCGGGACAGCTATTGAAAAACACTTTCCTACACGTGGAAAATAAGACCTCACTGGACCGTGTTGCCGTTCAGTGAAAACCATTTCCAATCAGCAGCTCTAACCGTCCGAGAGGAAGAGAAATTAATTGAACCGAAAACGGATTTTCCACCTGACGCAGCATTTGAATAGAAATTGTATAATTGTAAGCAATGGTGGGATGTCAAAGGGAACGCGAAAGAATAAAAAAAAGGTTGAGAACCGCTCTTTTACACAATGGCCCGGACAATCGTTTTATAGTTTATTTTTTAAGCGTATTCCAATATATAGTTTCGAGTCGATTGAATTCCTTTAGAATCGCCAATGGGTCACCCCCCTAACAGAAGACCAGAAATAAAAATCTTCACATTTGGATGGGATATAAATACTATAAGCAATCCAGACTCTTACAGTTTAACCCAAAACGTATACAAGATCGGAAAAACGACGCACATTTATTTTTTAATAATTTATTTACATATTTTTTATTGGTACGAACACGCGGTCAAGCTTAATATTATATTATCCGAGTTTTAAAATGTGTCGTTTTTATGTTTTTTTTTTTTTTTTGTAGTAATTTTCCGGGGGGAGGGGATTGGTGGTTTGTCTACCCGTCTGTCCTCGAGTTCGTCGACTACGCTTAACGACACTTCAATAATATGTTCACCGTTCCTCATTACCCTAAGACGTCAAAATTAAATAGAAAACGTATAGTACGAGTGCATAAAAATAATTATACTAAAAAAAATGAAATTTCGAAAAATACGTCCCGGAAAATTGTATGTCCGGCAATAAATCCCCGTCCTATCTCCCCGCCCATCTAGTACTGGCTCTGCCCGCTAAATATCGCGGGGCGTGTGACGCGTCACGTTGTTAAAATTTAGATTTTTAATACGCATTGTTAATAATAGTAAAACACCGATTTAAAACACGACGATCGATCGGCGACAACAAATAATCACAGTGGAATTAAAGTGCGGATTTTTTGGATGCACATTCGCATTTTGGGTTTTACGCCATTAACGGAATTATCCAAGTTTTACGCTTCGCCGTCCTGCCGCTTACCGTTTCTTAATTGTGGTAACAACAATGAATAGAAAAAAATTTGAAAAAAAAAAAAACCTGAACATAAAAATAAAGTGATCATTTTCCCGCAAATAGATCTATAATTGAATCGTTATTAATACATTTTTTCATATATTTTTTACCATCACTGTTGTTGATGGTTGATCGAGAATAAAAAAAAAACTGTGTAAAATAAATTCTCGTCTATTCAAATCAGTTAAAAAGTTTTGCGGGGTGACTACAACCAAGAGACACGTGGCTTAAAAAACGTTCTGGGGCGGGGTAGGGACTCGGGCACCCCGTAGCCGTCCATCTACGAGTAGAACACGAGTGCTCGTCTATATAAAAAACTACCGATTGAATTTGTTTTATAATTTAAAATTTCAATTCCCCGACTCGTTTACTGACTTTAAATTCGGCTTCCAATCTTTCGAGTTGTTTCGCACTGTACGCTTGTCTGGGTTTTCGGTCCAATCCTGGTTTTCTGGATCTTCGGCCCACCGTTTTCGGAGCTATATAGCAATACAAACATTTTTATACAAAATATCGGTTTGTCAAATTATATATTTTTACGTAATATACAATCGATTGATTTTACTACCAAATGCAAGTTAAGTTTTTATTTAATATCGTTTGAAACATATAAATATATAAGTACTATTTCTGATACCGTTGGACTAATTATTAATTCTAGTAATATCCTATCATCCCTTAGTTTTTTTTTTTTTTTTTTTTAAAAATTCCGAGTGTGACAAAAAAGAAGCTATATTAACTATATTGGTTTTACTCCAATGCGTTTTTTTTTTTTCCTCGGAATACACTCTTTCACGGTTAGTAAAAATACCGCGACGTTTTTCACGCCCGTACCTTGAACGGTGCAGATTATTCGAACGGTTTTTCTAAACTGCCGAATTATTAATTTTTATTCTAAAAAAAAAAAAAAAATATACTAACAACAAATAATGACGATGATACACCACCAGTTTTATATTTGTTGATTTCCGGGTTATAATTGGGCTACGAGGGAAAATAAAACGCGACTAATAAAACCTGTTATGGGTTTACCAAGCTCGGTTCAGAATCGTTTTTTTTTTTTTTTTTTTAATTCAATATATCAACCAAATTATAATACCGTATCAAAATGTAATCGAAATATAATTGTTGATATTTTATTGATTATTGTTGTCTAAAATAATTTGTCGATTTTCGTTTTAAATTATACCTTTACGCATTATCTATGTATAGGCGATTTTAGCTCGAGTTCAATTCTCTTGCGTGACATTTGTCAACAGTATTATCCGTCAAATTCAGATGCGTAAATCGTCGTTATCCATTTATATTTCCGAATCGTTCCTACCCCCTTCATATTATCTTTTTTTTTTTTTTTAAATCATACCTTACCGAACGCTACTTTCTTGTCGGGTCAGGAACTGAACACTCCAGCATGTTCCCAATATTAGCCGGCGTTCCTCAAGGTGCAGTCTTATCACCGATTCTTTTTAATCTATACTCGGCGGACCAACCCGCCAATCCGTATACTCAAATAGCCGAATATGCAGACGACAAAGCAATATACGCCACTCGCACCGATCCTGACCTAGTTTCATTTACCCTCCAAAACCACATGAATGACCTAACGCACTGGTACTCTCTCTGGCGTGTCAAAATTAATGAAAACAAATCTGTACACGTTACCTTTGCTCCTAGTCATAGACAACCACCTCCGGTACATATAACCAGCAAGCCAATACCATTCTCCGACACAGCCAAATATCTAGGCCTAACCTTCGACAAACGCCTAACATGGGCTAAACATATTCACACAACAAAATTAAAATTAAATCAACGGCTTTACCTCTCTCAGACCTATTCTCGGCCAAATTCTCAAAACTATCCCTCAAAACCAAAATTCAAATATACGTACAATATTCTTCTTCTTAAGCCTAACTGGCTCTATGGAATTCAACTCTGGGGCTCAGCAAAAATTTCAAACACACAAAAAATACAAGTGTTTCAATCGAAAATCCTCTGACTTATAACCAATGCTCCTCCGTATATTTCAAATCACACTCTTCATAAGATCCAAAAAATCTTCACATCCCTAAAGTCGCTGATACAGCCAAGCAGTATCATTCAACATTTAAGTTTCGTCTCCAAAATCACACCAATCCCCATATCAAAAAGCTACTATCTACCTCCATCCCAGGAAATTCTTCCAGAAGACTCAAGCGACAATGGCCCCGTGACCTTATAAAGTAAACTACTATGAATACTTAATACCCAAGTAAATGTAAATTCACGCCGAAGTACCCTCACTGGATGGTTCCTTCCCTCAAGACACCCAAGCCATTGCATTTCATTTTTAAAATCATACATTATACTTATTGTACTTTTTTTTAGTATAGATTGTATAAAATAAATAAAAAAAAAATATTCCGAATACGTTATCATCTATAATACCTATAGGTATTTTTTTCTCCCAGATTAATCGAGATTTTCGAGGTTAAGGGATCGACGTTTCTTTCGACTGATTTCGAGGTGTCGCTGCGTTTTCAATTTACATTTTATTATTAACAATAATGAATACTTTTAAACAAAACACTAGAACAAAAAACCTACACGACCGCTTGTAAAATTGACGAATAACACGACCCGACACCGTTTTAAAATATAAAAATATTTTATTAGTATTTTTATTTTTATGTATATATATATATATTGTAAAAGGCCCGAAGAATGTAATAATGTATGCGATGTGACGTTTGTAACATTTTTTGAACATTTTTCGGAGGAGTTGCGATAACAATAATATTCTTCGAGCGTCCCGGGCGGAGACAGCTGAATAAAACTCCACGGAGTAGTTAAAAAACGCGTTGCAGAAAAACCATGGATGGAATGGATTGAAAGAAAATCATAATAATACAAAAAATTCATTCGTAAGTTCTATCCCGCAAGTTTCTGCGCGTTTTTCTACCCGTATTCGGTAGCTTCGAAAGTATTATTAATATTTAAAATAAATTTATAGCTATCAATTTTTTTTTTTTATATAGACTAAATTAGATTTTTGAAATGATTCTAAAATCCGTACCGCGAATCGAGAGGAAATCGTACGGAGATTTCCCTACGTAATATAATATCAATTTTTTTTAAACGAATCGATTTCGATTAGATATTTATTTCAGTAAATAATAATAATAATAATTACTGAAATAATATTTCGTACGGTTTTATCTGGATAAGGATTGTATCGTTTATTATCGGTGGTTTTATAACGTGTAACTTTTTATAACTGTTGTAACTTTTAAAGACAAGCGTAAGAAAGTTAATCCCAGACTCTTTCTGTTAAGGCCACTCCTTCGTTCCAACCTAACCATACCCATCAAAATCATTTTATATAAAACTCTTCTTCAACCAATATGGACATATGGTATCGTGATATGGGGCTCTATCAAGACCTCAAATAAAAGAACTATACAAGCATTTCAAAACATCTGTCAACGATTAATCACTGGTGCACCCGGGTTTGTTTCAAATGCGACCTTAAATTCCGACCTCGAATTACCTCCCATCAATGAAACTGCTGCTATCTACTACAAACGCTTCCACGCCAAACTCCAACATATTCCCAACCGACTAATCAACGAGTTAGCTTCAGTCTAACAGTTCCTGGTAACCCAAATAGACGCCTCAAAAGGAACTGGTGCCGTGATTTGAAAACTTAATAGCCAACAAACTAACAAATTATTAATAATATTATTATGAGGTATCACAAATGCGTGATTCCTCTTCCTCGTGTGTATGTAAATGTTAATTTTCTGTAAATTGTTACTATTATTACTTATTGTACACACTGTACGGATTGTAATTTTTCAAATAAAGTCAAATTTTAAAAAAAAAAAAATTAAAAAAACTAAAACTTTTTATATGTTTTAAACATTGAAAATAAGGCGTCCGTTGTTGACGTTTTTCAACAAAACGGTTCCGACGCGACATTAAGACTATATGTGTTTCACGGTGGGGGTATATAGTTTCATAAAGTTTTGTTCGTTGGAAAAAAAAACAAATAATAAAAAAAACGTAAAAACGTAAAAACGTACGTCTAGTGTGTGTGTGTGTGTGTCTCAAAAAAAATTCTGTACGCGAGCCGCGGTTCATCGAGTTTACAATTGCGGATGTGTGGGTCAATTCTAAAACATCAGACCCGGCATAAATTATACTCTACTTGTGAAAAGAAAAAAAAACCAGTAATATTAATTAGCAACTGCTATCGTTGGAAATTTACATTTGACTTCAGGGGGGTCAACAGCACAAACTCGCTGACGGTTTTTTTTTTTTTTTGTTTTTTATTCATACATTGTACCGCGAGCATAGGTAGGTATGTTTTATAATAATATTAACGAGCGCTATTCGTATAGGTACAACATTTTTAGAAAAAAATTTTAATATTAATCAATGGGTATCATTATGAGAGGTCGCGAACAATACACGAGGTACGCTAGATAATTAAAATATTATTGAAACGCACGGATACGAAATTATTCATAAATATGACTTCAAAAATGCCTTATTTAGGCCTTATTTAAATTTACAAATTTGGTTTTTTGTTATTATACTTATACAATGCTTTTGAAAAGAGGCTAAAACCGGTACCGAATAGAAAAACGTGCAGAAATTTACGGGATAGAATCTACAAAACTCGTTACCATTAAATTATTACGTTTTTATACTGTGCAGTTTTATTTGGATATTTCTGTGCGTGGAACTTTCGGACAATGTCGTTCACGTGATCCAAAAATGTACTTGTACGGACGTCATACACGCATGAAATAAAACACAAAATTGTATATATATATAAAAACTGTTGGCGTCGCGTTCTAGAACGGTAATAGGATCGGAAAAAAAGACGCGATTTTCGTCGTTCTAGCGGAAAGTCGGGGATGCCGGGTAATTTAGTTGGTGTCCCGATAGCCGATAAACGACGATAAATCATCGGAATACGATTTTTGAGTGGATCGTTTTGTGCACTGATTAAATCGAAAGTTCTGTTAATTCTGATTCGCGATAGAATTTTTTTGAAGAATTTTATCGTACATTTGAACTTTAAATACACAGAGAAACAAACAAAAAAAAAATGCTTCTAAACCTGAACTCAATAAAAGATCATTCGAGAATAATGCGTTTCAAGCTTAACGGAAACTGACTTTGTATACAATACACGCACAACACATTATATTTAATGTCTTCTTCTCTATCTTTTTGTTTACACTAAAATAATGATTTTTCACGAAACGAAATATATAGGGTTTTGTTATTTATTTTTTCTTATTTTGTGAACGTTTTGCGAGGAAAAGTGTAAATTATTAACACGGTCACAATAATGCGTTCAATTATAATACCTAACCTAACAATAGTTTTTGTTAATATTCGTTTACAGTTTACGCGTTTTAGTGCTTAAAAATATGATTACAAACATTTTTTAATTTACTCAGTTTTATGGAAATTCATACGGTGAAAACGATTTCTCAAAACGGACAACGTGTTTAATGTTTTTTTAAATTGTAAACTTCTATATGTAAATAAATAATTTTAAACGTATTTCGAACACGATCTCGTGTTTAGTGATAATTATGTTGATTCCCAATATTGAATACCGTTTAGAGGATATTATTATATTTCCAATGCGGACGAGTATAATTGAAAAAAAAAAAAAAAAATCAATCGAAACGATCAATGTACACTGCAAATAAAGCCAACTGTTTGCGATTATTTTTAAAATATAAATCAATGGATGTATAAACGATGTACACGGGTAAATTATTGAAATTTAAAATTTGCAATCTTTTATCTCTATTCAGATAATTTAGATTGTTAACTATCTTTTATCTGTATTCAGATAATTTAGATTGTTAACTATCTTTTATCTGTATTCAGATGAATTGTATTCAATAAAACGTGTTATCTTTATATATAGGTAAACTTCGAGTTATCATTGCGCAATGCCGGCGACGGTTTTTTGCGCCGTATACGAACGGATATTAATAATTCTATTTGCATATTTGTGGCGGCTTGGCTGGTGAGTGAAACTTTCGATGTCACGCAGATGGTAGTAATAATTTATCACGCGATAATATATTGCTACTCGTATACATATTCGTTCCGGCATCAATGCATTTGGATTTTTGGCGAAATAATAATAATAAAAACCGCGTTTTTTCCGCCCCCAATATTCCTCGCACCCGTAAATACGATGATCAATGTACAATATGGATACAATATAATTTGAAGTATATAAATAAATATATAGTATGATACACTTATCGCGAAACGAACAGATTACACTAAACGGATGCGACATATCGCATATAAATATAAACTTATATTATATTATTACCGCTATGGATAACTGAAAATCTATATAGCTAAAGACAAAAGAAAGAACATATAATTTATCCAGACGGGTACAGATGAAATATAGTTAACAATCTAAATTATCTAAATAAAGACAATAAGACTATTTATCCCGATAAATAAAAAAGATAACACTTTTAATAATTTATGCGTTTTTACATATATATATATATATTATTTACAAAATTAACTTTGTTAAAATTAATGAATCGTTTAAAAATAACATTTTAATCGTCTCCAATCGCTTAATTTCGTTTAAAAAAACGTTTACAGTAGGTATAATAATCGAACCGAATCCCTCAACACCAGCGTTGACTTATCTAGATATAAATATTTTTTTTTTTATATTTTATCTCATCTAGACGAAAAATGCTATATCTGTCCTAGGTCTTAGCTACAGGGGTGTACAGATTAAATATAGGTGCCGACACAAATAGTGTTTTGCCCGTGGTCGAACACGTTAAAAGATAACTGTATAAGTTTGAGGAAACAATTCCGAGTTGTTACTAGGCAAAACTAGAGGTGTAAATTATTATTCTAACCATTTAAATTCGAATCCACTTGCAATAGAATTTTCTCGATAACAGATTATAGATTAAAAAATCTATAGAGATAATGTTTTAACTTGTATCGAGACAGATTCTACATGACCGCTATACGTATCGTATCTGTGACGGTTTAAATATTTGTTTTATTTGCCCGTATCCAGACGATTTCGGAGCAATTGTCTAATATATCGTTATCTAGAAGTAAGTACTCGACTTAAAAAATAGCGGTGAGTTTTTTTTTTTTTTTTTTTGCACTTACCTTGGAGACCGAATAAATGGGACGGCGGTGTTTTGTTGGCCACCGCCGCGGCGGCCGCGGCCGCGAACCATCCGCCGTACAGCAGCGACGAGTACGGGAAGTTGTGGCCGTTCAGTTCCGTAATACTGTCTATACATATTTACACACGTGCAATAAAAAAACAATAATAAATAAATACATTTTCATTTAACGATTATGGGTGTAGAATTCATAGATTGCCCGGGAAATAGATATATCGACAGCCGCCGCTTTGAAATCTTTGATTCGGTGAAATAATTGTCGTATCGAGTCCAATACAAGAATAGATACCAATAATAGATTCCCCGTGCACAGTATTATGGGAAACGTGAAAACACGTGTTTTTGTTGTTATACTGCCCGTCAGACACAGACAGAGTAGTATTTTGCGTAGGAATGCCAATTGCAACAACGGCGAGTCGAAGCGCGCCGGAGAAGGAATTCCACGGTGTCCGCTCAAACCGTCAGACGTTTCCGGGGTTTCGGGGATCGACCGAAGTTCTAATCGTTTCGCGCACAGCTAAGTCAGTAACTCGTCGATATACCCACGGCGAATGCCTTTACTGTTGTTAGTTCCTAAATCCCATCCAGAACTCGAGATTGCCCAAAGATCAAAAGTCCAAAAGAAATTAGACGGCGTACAGCGCGAATCCGTCAAAATCGCGACAAAGTTAACTCACGAAACACTGGCGCCGAATTGCATAACGAGCGAAAGAACGAAAGAACGAAAAAATAAGTTTTTCGTGTTGAAGGTCCGGAATTAAATTTATACGGGAATTTGAACACCCTCTACCCCATTTCGGGCCTTGAAACCTATACGCGCCGGGACTTTTCGCGTCCTATAAAGGCATCACTCACCCGCTCCGCGTAACGGCAATTCGTTCCGGTGCGATTTCCCGGGGTCCGAGGTTTCCGGACCGCAGGTTTCGGTGGCCGTCGCGTCGGTAGCGCTGCCGGCACCGAACCGGCCCAGGATCCGGTCGATGGAGAACTTGTGGTGGGCCTTGGTGCACGGTTCGTTCACGCTGCCACTGCCACCGGACGATTCCGAGTGCCGGGACGGCGACGACTTGATCATCGGGCCCTCGTAACCGGTTACCGTGGCCGCGTACGGCACTTGTCCGTAGACGCCCCCGCCGGGTGACAGTGTGCCGTCCGAGTCTGAGGACGTGTCCATCCTACGCCGCCGCTAGCTGTGAAATTTCGAATTTCGATGATTATTCATTAGTTTTGTTTTCGTGTCCGAGTCCCGGCGCTCGGAATTAAAATAGGAAGATAGAACGATAAAAAAATAATCGTCATAACCACGATCAGGTTTAAACGGCCAAATATTGCAAATGAAGTAAAATGAAGTAAGTCTATGGTAAAAATAGTGCTCCAAGAGAACCTGAGAGGCGAAAGGCCTTTAGGCAGACCAAGACTAGACGTCGGGAATATATAAGCAGTAGAAAGGATTTTTCAATTATCGTGCAAGAAGAATAAGGAAACAGGGATCGGCAGAATGTAACAGAAAATAGGGAAATGTGTAAGATGGTCTTGATGGACGACAAAATAAAAAAAATTGGTGTGTTTGTACCGAAAAAAACTGTAATTTATTTTTATTTTTTTTTTTTTTTAGTTCCCCTTATTTAATTGTGCTTTTTGTAAAAGTACTTTTTTGCATAATTTTCACGGGAATTTTGGTCATTTTCTTATTAGCCAGGTTGCCTAGGCTTTAAGACATAATGCCGGATTCGTATTATAGGGTAATAATCCCCTCCTTTAAGCATATTTATGCTCCACCAGTGTTTTAAGTAGTAATTAAATATGAATTATTACACGTTTAAAATCGCTCGTAAATAATACAAGTTAAGTGTATCGTGTAAAATATAATTCGCCGGGTACTTAAAAATACGAAAAAAGAAATTAAATAGATTCGAACGGAATGTTATTTCGTTACACGCGCTTATTTAATTTCCCCTCGAAAATAATGTGAATATTTTAAACGATGTCGTAATACTATAGTAATTAATAATTCGATAATTTGTTCGCGATTTGACACATCAAATCGCCAAATGAAATGTACGCAATAAAAATGTCGACGGTTAAAAAACAATAATATTATACGATCGCATTTCGGTGTTACGGAATATCAATTTCGATTCTACGGACTTACCTGGATCAAAATAACTAACGAGTATCGACGACCAATAGGATTACGAAACGTTCATAATTTCGTTAAAGATTATATTCCGATTAGGTGTCAGGATTTTTTTTTGGTTTTTAAACGCGACGACGTCGATTTAAACGCGTTGTTTTTAGACGATAATGATATTATCGAACACTTATCGAACGTATCGAAATATTTCGCACGAGAGTTCTAATAAAATAGAGTAAAGGAAAAAATATTGAAAAAAAAAAAAAAAAAAAACCATACAAGTATAAAGTACTGTACAAGCGGACCGGGGCCGGCGAACGACGGCGAGGCGCGCGTACGGTACGTACGGAGCGTACCGGGAAAATGCGTTGCGGGTGAATGACGCGATAAACTGAACGGTTTTAAAGTTTATCCCTCGTTTATCCATTTTGGCCATTTTCCCGCCTACCCTTTATCGCGTGTCTTTCTCCATCCCGCCCCCTAACCCCCGACGGTCCGCGACCGACCCCACAGCTTCCGCTCGCACAGGTCTTTTTTTTTTCTCTCACTCTCTCTCCTATTTTTTTTTTTTCCTTTTTTTTACATCGCCTTGTGTAAAAGTTCTCAACGTCTTCGCTACGGCGACGGGCACTGACGCTGCGGCACGACGACGCCGACGACGACGACGCCGACAACGACGACGACGACGACGACGACGTCGCGATGGTCTCCCGGGCAACCGGCGGCGGCGGCGGCGGTGGTGGTTTTTAGACCGTTTTCGACAAATGGCCGTTTCCATTAAGGCGTACAATAATAATCAGTTATACACGACCAAAAAGCTCTCCGTCTCTTTTGTTGTCCCTCCTACTCTTATGTATACCCCCGCCCCGCCCCCGTCCACCGATCCCCCAAATCCCTTTGCCCGAAACACATATAATAATATTATACACAATCCATTTACTACCCGCCCGTGCCCCCGTGCACACGAAAACATCCCCCGACGAGCGCACGCACACGCGCGCGCACCGCGCTTATACCCCGCGACGCGCAGACGCGCTCGCGTTTCGAAGGGCCGCGGGTTTAACAATGTACGGAAAATGCTCTCAAAACGCCTATTTCCGGAAATATGGTATACCGTATACCGTGTTCACTACAACAACAACAATAATATAGGACGGGCATCGTGTACGGCGTGCTCGAAACGGTTACTAAATCTATACGAAATTATAATACAGGGCGGTAGGGGGGAGGGAAGGGGGCACTGAAACGGCCGATTTTAAGTATAGATTTGTTCGGTTGAGAGAAGAATTCTCATCAAATATTATTAGTTCAAAGACAACGCGCCGTTACTAGTAAACACGGAACAGTGGAATAGTAAACAACGTGCTCGTGCAATTAAATCGTTTTACAAACATAAATGACAGTTATGCGGCCACACAGCGTCCATTTCGTCTTTATTTTTTCCTTAAACGCCATGATTCGGTACCGAATGATAGCTAAGGCTGTTCAACTATGAAGAAACGTGATCATCAGCATTACAAAAGTAACCTGTACGGAAAAAAACCATTCGTGCACACCAAGACGTCACTGCTGTCAGAGCCGCTCTCTTAATGAGTCCAAGACGTTCCGCACGAAAACATGCGTTATTGTTAAATGTATTCAGTAGAAGCCTACGTAGGATTTTGCACAACTATCTAAACTTTCACCCATTAAAAAAGTATAGTCACAGAAAGCTCGAAATATCGATAAACTAAATAACTAAATTCGAGACGGAATCGCCAATACAACTTTGAAAGTGATACACCTTCGTCTGGTGGATAATTTACGAAGTAGGCTAGAAGAGTGCTTGAGAAAAGATGGCCACCATCTTAAAAACATAATATATTTTTAAATAAATAACTTGTCAGTTATGTACTTTGTTTTAATACATTTTTATTGTATAATTTAACTTTGAAATTCGGCCGTTTCAGTGTCCCGGCCTGTATTACACAATATGGACACTGAAACCGGGGATTCGACCCTTAATATTATTTTGCAGTTCTGGTTCTTAGAAAAATTCAAAATTTCAGTTCCGGGTTCTAAACAATTTCGAATTTTTCGTTGGTGCGGTGCACGTGATCCGCTCGTGATAACGCCCGCGGCGAGTATTCCGACGATAATATATATATATTTTTTTTTTTTTTTAAACGATTTTTAATATGCGTACCTATTTCGTTTACTATCAACGTGCCAACAAACAACCGTAACCACAGTTAAAAACCTAAAAATAAAGTTATTACTGGAACCATCTAATACGGACAGAGTATCTGTAGTGAGATAACAAGGCTGCACACAAGGTTAAAGGATTCCGAAGTACCGAGATAAGAATGGACGAGTCTAAACCGAGTGAGTACGGGGAAAGGTAGACGTGCGGGTATATTTTCTACACGAGTGGATAACGAAAAAAGACCGGAAATGTGAATGTGGTGATTACATCCAAACACTAATCCACAAGAACCAATATTAAAATCGAAATAAACCTTTGACTAAAAATAACATTTTCGGTTCCAGTCCCTGACGTGGACTTCAACCCAACTATCAGCGATGGGCATGTAACGTTGGTACATAACTGCATACAAGTTACATAAAAATAATTATATCGTCAGTCAGTATAAAATGCATTAAATTATACAAAATTTAAACCGACAAATTGTTGTTCAAACCAACCTTGCTGTATTCCAAGTTAATGTTTGAAATAATTCCGTTTTTATCATAAATGGAAATTATCTCGGTTATAGCCGTTTTTGCGCGTTCTTATCGATTTTAAATTATTCTATTGGATAATTATAGATTTGATTCGGGATGATAATTAATAAAACTATTTGAATAGTCGATTGAAATAATAATCGGAAATTTCCGAAATGCCGACTCAAGACGATTTTCGTAACTTAGGTCACATGTACCCTTTGATTACAAGTTATAAAACCAATTTTAACTAGCTACCCTTTTAAAGTTAATTGAAGATGCTGTAAGTGATTATAATCACTATACAAGTTACAAAAGTAACCAAGTTATGTAACTCTGATACATGTAACTGCATATTACTGTCCATAAATACCTATAACTACTCGAATCTATATCGTTTTTTCGCTAAATATTACGAAAAATATATAACGAAATTAAATAATTTACGACTATTCTTAATTTAGAATATAATCCGACAGCAGGCCCAAATTGGGCCACCGGTATATATTTAAGTTTTGGACTTATTTTTATAATTATTACAGTTTTAAATTTTAAGCGGAGCCGAGAAATGAAGTATTTTTGGTTAGGTGAGATTGGTTTTACAACGATGTGTTTTATTAAAATATCTTATCCAACACCAAATCGACCATGAGAATTTCAATATAATTCCAATACGACATAAATTTGTTAAAAATCATATTCGAGATAGAAAGAAAAGTAATAATTAATCGTAACGCATTGGTCGTTACAATATAAGCTCGGTAACGTAATAATAGGTACCCAAATTGTTAACGGACGGTGTCCAAAGCTTGATCCTCCGGGAGAATAGACCGATACGAAGATCAAAAACAGAGACGGATTGACAAAAACAAGAAGGAATAAGGACAAGAATACAGGGATAGGAAATAATAGTTGAATAGGCAGTTCAAGACTGAAGACAACAGTGACAAATTGAAGGAAATTTATTTTGCAGCGATGGGCCACAATGGCCTCTATAAAGTAAGGATCCCAGATTTATTTTTAATTTAATATTTTAATAAAGCGTTGTTTCTCAAAAGTCGAAATTAGTCTCAACATTTAAAAGTCCAACCGTATAAATATTTATTTTTACTTTTTATATGGTACTGGGTTTTTTTTTTTTTGTACTTGTATATTGAAACTAGTTACTAGTTGGATATTGGGGTCCGTGTTAAATGTTAATTTTACATATTACAAAATTAAATCTGTGCTGTTTCTTATACAAATGCACGGTAAACATTTGGTAACTAAAATCACATTTGGCCTCGATGTAACATTCATTTTTCACCTCACACTTCAAGTGATAAATTAATATACAATAATAAAATTAACACGAAATTCAATACTCGATAGAAATACAATTGAAATATATATTGAGGCGTTAGCATTAAACATTTAATGAACTTCTTTTAGGTCGCCAGATTCGTGTTTTCACTTCCAAAATAGAAGTTGATTTTGCTGAGTTATCGTCTGCATTCACACATCATCGAAACTTGCGTTAAACAATTTGTACAAATTATTAATATTAGTTATTTTTAATGACCTTTCATTTGTTTGTGTTGCTTTCTCTATGCTTATGGCCCGCTAGATTTTAAAGTTATATAAGTTTTATAAAATCGGTCCTCCGGTGATTTTGAGTGGGCCGTCCCTGTTATACGGGTCCATTGGGGTATATGGTATAAAAACCAAATAAATACGTTTATTAATATTTATCATTCGAATAAAAACATAATTGTGTCAACGTCGGTAAAAAGCGAAACGATTAAATTGTAATATTTCCGCGTATTATTAATTCAAATCATAACACTATGCGTATTTAATAAATACGAAACGAATTCATGTCGGGGACCTGCGATATAGTTGGAAAAAAAAAAAAAATCAAAATCAAAATGCTTTAACGCTTTAGGATATAAACTAACCTTATAAACTCCCGGGTACTAATAAATTATTATAACACGCACAATACGCGACGTCCGGAATCGCTCTGTATATATATATATATATATATATATAAGCACAGCGGGGTCATATTATATATAGGTGTATATACGGGTTTAAAGGGCCGGCGAGTGATGATGTTCCGGCGCGGAAAGGTGTTCGCACCACGCACATCCTATTTATACGTATATACACTTATAGGTAATACCCGCCCGGTCGCCGGCGCAGCGGCGGCTGGGGGCGGCGGGCCGTCATTGGCACTTAACAGGCGTTTTAAAAGACCGAGGCCCTCGGTCCATCACGCGGGAGCCGGGGACGGGGACGGGCGGAATCGTTTTCGCCATGGTTATTATTGCGGACAGAGGGACGGCGGCGCGGCGAGCGCGCGCGCGCGCGAACAGGTAAAAACAGGTGTTTACGACACGTTTGTTTTCCACGGGCCGGACGGCCGCGGGGCCTTTTGTTCGCCGCCGCAGCATCCGCCGCCGCCACCGCCGCCGCCGCCGCGTTGGGCGTGTCGCCCCGCGTTAGCCACGCTCCGCCCTCCGCCTCGCGCCGCGCGCCGAATCGCCCCGCGAGGGATGTAATAAAAATAATATAATACGGGAAGCTATACCGCACGTACGTATACGGCCGGACGGCGGACAAATGCTGCCGGACGAGGACGAGCGCCGCGGTGATATAACAGCGTACCTATTGTATACCTATGTACGTATAATACGTATAATGTGTACACAGTGGCGAAACTATAGTGGGAGGGACTGGGGGGATACCTCTGTTGGACTTTTTTCTTTTTCTCTCTCTCTCTCTCTAATATTATGGTCGGCCGAATCGACAGGAAAAGAAAAAAAAAAATCATATTTTATGCGTATAGCCACGGCGGAACAACGAAAATATTAAAGCAACATAAATGTTCCGTTATATCGTCTAACCGATGTTTGCGAGCGGTACCTACGACAATTACGCATTTTTATCTCTATTATACACAATTGTATTTATATAATACGCGTGTCAAAAGAAGTAATAAATTGACGAAATAAAATGGTCAATTTTTTTTCAAAAAAAAAAAAAAAAAGAAGAATTTGTATTTAATAACACTTTGTATCGACTGCTTTTTTGCTGTACGTTTATCCTTCAAAAAGTAATTTTACTCTTGTATTAATAATGACTTATGAACACTGAACAAATTGTACAATTAAAATATATACAATTTTAAAATTTGACGTATTTACTACGTACCTAGTAGATGTACGATTATTGTTATGTCAGTCGGCCAAATGCACTTAGTTGCCCCCCAAAACAAACAAAAATTATTTCGCTATTATACCGATATTACGCCGTATATCAAATAAGTATATTACACAAATTATTATGTACTTATATAATACATTAGCGATGTTAAAAATTGTTCGATTTTCGAATTGAAAATTACCAATAATCCAACCAAATTAAATACATAATACATATATATATATATACCTATATTACGACGATCAATAGTTCAGTTCGGAATTCTATCGAACCGGCGAAAATTATTTTGACGGTGAACATTTAATTTAAATATTTCGTGTGCGAACGCCGTCATCGGTGCCAGTGTAAACGAACGTTTTCCAATGTTGGAACAAGTGGCGACGGCCAGGATGAGAGGCGGCTCGAAATATTTTATTATTCGGAGACTCGTGTAGTATAAAACAATATCCAACCCGTCCCCTACAAGTATAATATAACACATAACTAAAAAAAAAAATTATTTTATAATACTATTTTTGTATATTAAACAATAAAAAATAAAACTAATATTCAAAAGTCAAAATAGATGCGCTTCAATTTTCAATAGTAGTTTAATTTTTTTAGAAAAACGTTTGAAAATTAAGACAAATTGTTCAAATAAAGTACCGTCGAGTGAAAATTCCACGTCACTTTAGTAGTGCGTGAAAAAATCGAACCATATTACTCCAGTGTTCCGGCTTGGTTAATATGGTATTAATTGGGCGAAAAAAAAATATATTTTTTATCTTACGGACGATGGTTACAGTTTATAATGTAAGAGTTATAGGATTACTTTACGTGTGCATTCTAAATTAAACGCGATTTAATCTGAAGACGTTTTCATGACGTTTGCAAATCATATATTAATACTTGATGCATTTATATTTTGCCACACGGAAACTACGGTCTCAAAAAATATCTGCATATTAAGTAGTAGTAGTGTACATTCCAGCAGTGGAGCCGGAACGATTTTCGAACCGTGAGGGCTGAACATATGGAAAATCGTTTTTAATGCTTACCGAAAATTACGTAATTTAATAATCTAAAAATGATTTTATACATTTTTTTATATCATTATTTGAATTATTTTCGATTTTCGTTTCAATATTCAACATGACAATGACGGGGGGACGACCGAAACCTGTATATTTTAACAATGGGAGCTTAGCCCCTAGGTCATTATTCCCGTGGGAGAGCGTTTGCCCCTGTTGCCCCTGTTGCCCCCGTTGTTCCGGCGCCCCATCATTCCAGGCGGGTCGTTCGTTTCTGGTTAGTAACCTAACTTTTATTCGCTAATCGATATTTGAAATAGAAAACCGCGAGGAGTCGAAATTGAAATAAACCGATATACGTCGGTCGAAAACACCTATTATTTTCATTTTAATCATATTCCAGAGACGTTTTTTCTCCCAAAACATTCTTCAAATGTCCGATATAAATATACTCACCGCTATATAATAAATTATTATACGTAATTTATTTCACAATAAAGAGCTAATAAATGAGCTCGCCGTTATTACAACACGCTAAATGTTGTTTAACAGAAACTAAAACAAAACTAGAGAAATCGAATGTTACACTCAGAGATTGCTCGTACGAAATATTAAAAATAAACTAGAAGAAGGGAGGGTCAGGAATAGATGTCGCTGGATCTAAACTTACGAGAGTACTGTCAAAAGGATCGCGGATATTCGAAATCGATAGTATAATCAACGGTGAGATAAGTGAATGTGACGAAGATGATGATGGATCAACTGTCAATTGAAGATTTATCGTATTTTAAATACGCCCCACGTATTGTACCACGTGTGTTGTCAAAAGAAGTTTTTTCCAAAATACAAAAGTACGCTTCGAGATAATAATCGCAGGAGTTTACAATTGGTAAACGCGAAATCAATTCGTATTGCACCGCCGTGCTGGGTGCTCGACACGTAATAAATAGATAATATTAGGTAATACGACACTTCAAACACACAGTCGTATTAAATCGTATAACGACGTTATTCCGATATTTATTTTTCCCCTTTGGACTTTTACAGTAAAAATCCGTCGTATACCGTTGTAATTTGTAATAAAACAATTATTGTGTTTGCATATATGAAACTGGCCGGGCCCGTTCGCGGTCGTGTTCCGGGGCCCCGTGCGAGTGCCGGATGCCGGGTGGCGGCGGCGGCGGGGGCGGCGGTTATATTAGTCAACGCGAACCGCGCAGGTGGAGCTCGACGTGTTTATTCACACCGGCCTGCCCCTAACGCGCGGGTCTCTCGAAAGGACGGCGGCGCGGCCGCGTGATTAATCACGACACGCATAATAATAGCCGTTGTTATATTTAACAACAACGACGACGACGACGACGACGACGGTGATGATGATGATGATGATGATGATAATAATAATAATAATAACACCGGTAATATCGCCGATGCGAGAGGGCACTTTAAAAGGCCCGCCGCTCTTATATTCCGTCTCTTCGCGCCGCCGGTGTAAACGGTGGTTAGGACGACGGTTGCGTGTTTGCTAATTCATTAGTACGCTCGTAACACACGGGGGAAAAAAAAAAAAAAAAAAAAAAAAAAAAAAAAACCACCACCACCACCACCGACCACCGGCCGTGCGGTTCTCTATTAAACGCGGTCGTAGCTGTAAAAAAAAAAAAAAAAAAACAAACTCACCGTCGTGTTTTAAGTGCACGTCGTCGGTATATATATATATATATATATATATATATATGAGTGTGTATGTGCTGGTTATATTTATGAGGGAGAAAACGCGCGTCGGTTTTTAAAACCTAATACTGTATTGAATATATAAAAATATAAATTACGTACTTTATAAAGAATTATCACCCGTAAACACCGACCAGATAAAAAATGCTGCTATACCAGTACCCCCCCCCACACACACACACACACAATTGATGTTGTTTTTCGATTAGAGGCTTTGGAGCAAGTGTTAAAATACAGAAAAAAACAACATTCGTATAGACCATAGTAAAACCAATAAATTTCCTCGTTCCGCTCAGAATCTAAAACAAATAAGTATAATTTTGATTTTTTTTTTTAGTGTTGTAATTTTGAATAAAAAATTGCGAGCGAAGCGATCAGATTTTATTTCACTCGTTTAATGCGTAATATTGTATTATGAAGTATCAAGTATGAAACTTCTAAAACAAAAACAAGTTCTAAATATGAAACTCGTAAATATTTTCCATCTTTCTTATATTATTTGTCCGTGACAAGTGGTTATCGGTTTCGTACCTACTTATCCAATCTCTTGTCGATATTTTCCCTAGATTTTTAGTGTAGCGATGAATCTATTAGTTTAACTAGGGTTTTTTTTTCGGAAAACAATTTTTCGGTTATTAAAAACGCTCCGATTTGTTCATACCGTACCTATAGATATGCGGATGTTCGCGGATGAAACTCGACTAATACTACACCGTTCTGAATCGTTTTTTATATTTCAATGGTTTACCGTTTCTTTCAGCGTATATATTTAATTATCCTATACCGAACTTACCATTTACTTACTTAGTGGCTGACATGGCGTCAATTATGCCCGGGTTTTTAAAAGACTTTTATTCGGAATTTCGGTTATAATATTGAACCACGTGCAATATTATGTCGTATTTATAGTTATTAATGTAATAAATTAATATTAAATGTAATTGACAAGAAATTGACTATAATAATATTATAGTATATGTTTTTATATTTATAAATTATAATTTATTATAATTTTTTTTTCATTTTCCTTTGGTACCTAGTGTGTTTCGGTACGTAACCTGTAACCTTATCAACATCTGTCCCTGACCTTTTTATATATAAGTATACATATACATAATTTCAACAACAATCAATTAATGCCGTGTGCGCTGGTGTCGGTGGTCTCATCAACTTGCCCATATTTTAAAAACTGTCAAAATCGATCAATCGTAATGTATTTATTCGATTGTAATAGTAATCAGATGCACCACCTTACCTAATTATAAACCATGTTATTTAGGCAGTATAGTTTTTTTTTATTTGTTCTGCCGTACACGTCGGTTGTTCCTCTCATGTTAAAGAGTAATTAATTTCGGATTTTATATCATTTTTTTTAAAACCATACAATATTGATTTGACCAATCAATCCGGTTCGCAATTATAATAATATGGACGACAAGGGAAACATTTTCGAGGTCGTCATCTCCGGCGTGGGTGGCAGATTTCCTAAGTCCGAAAATATGGAACATCTTAAGGCGAATTTGAATAACAAAGTTAATATGGTGACTGACAATGATTGTAGGTGGGACAAAGGTAAGTTTAGAGTAACAATGTTATTAGTGAAAAGGAACATTTTTAATTTATATCTAGTATTCAACGTAATATAAACTGAATTCGTATAGATCAATTGAAAAATAAATGGCATTTTATTATTTTTTTTTCTTCTCGAATATTAGTGAAATAAATAAGAGTTTTTATGTTAATTTTAATAATAAAATGATATAATCGATTTAAAAACTATAAAACCTACCAAATATAAAATAAATTATAATAAAAATATTATTATTTTTTTTTTCTTTCTATAATTTAAATTTGGAACGATTTAATATTTATAAATCTTAAAGCATTTTATTTTATCATATTAGAGTAACATTATTGTGTGTGTTTTTTATATATATATATTCTGAGCCTAGCGAGGAATGTACATAAATGATTTTACTATGAATGTTTTTTTATTATTTTTTTTCTGTCCGTTAACAACTTTTCTACCAGAAATATTGATCAAATCAAAAAAAACAACAAAGGAGCTTTCTGTAGAATTCTGAATCAAACCTAATCATTGGGGAAGTTATTTTATTGATTTTCCTTGTTTTCTTATTAATTGTTATTTTTGTTGTAATTCAGTTAAAAATAATCTTAGAGTTCTAAAACTTTCACCGAGTATATATAGCTATTATACATTTTCGAGTTTTTACATTTTTAATTTGGTTTTATGTAGATTAAATTTTTTTTGGATTTTCATAAATGTTCGAAAACTTGACGAAATTATGGTCATATAAAATTATCGAAAATCTGTAGTCAGAATTTTTTTTTTTATAATAGTTTAAATTCCGAATTTTGATGAACATTGTACACAATTTAAAAAAAATAATAATAAAAATGTATAAATCACGACATTTTGCGTACCTGCTATTTTCCGATTTATATGGATTCCCCATATATGTATTAGTTCCATGAAAATGCTCGAAAATTTCAGACGATAAAACACAAACAAGTGTTTTTTTATTGTGTAGTTACAAATTAATACGATTTTAAATTTTAATTTATCAAAACTTTTTCATCGAACATCATTCAGAATCGTTTTTCATTAGTAATGATTTAATGATTTATCTTTGCGTACAAATATAAATTAAATTTACCTCTATATCCTCCCCAAGATCCCTTCACATACAACAATGACCACCGCCCATGCGCAGTATCCTACCTTTTTCACTATTACATTTAGTTTCATAAAATTGATAACACTACGCTTGATTACTTAGTGTTTAGGCCGATTGAAACAAAAATGATCACCGACAAATTAACTCTAACTCATCTAAAATAATAATAATTATAAATAATAATAACTTAATGTCATTAGTTCATTACCAAACACTCACATCGTTACAGATGAATGGCCGGGAGTTCCAGCTGCAACTGGAAAAATCAGTGTAACGCAAAAATTAGATGATACATTTATGGGTATCAATTCACGAATAATAAAAACGATGGATCCTTTGACTAGAGTTTTATTAGAAAGAGCTTACGAAGCGATAATCGATGCAGGTATTTAAAGTTCATAACAAATATAAAATTCAATTTGTTTAAGGTATTAATCCCTTATTATTTATCTAATCCCCTGATGAGGACTGAATCCGAAACATTTCTACGGATCTCAAACATCTGTATATACTGCTTCGTGTGTTAGTGATAGCGAAGCAGTTGGGTGCGATGAAAAATTAACTACACCGTTTTGGCTTCTTGCACATGTCAGAGCACTTTTGGCTAATCGTGTTTCAAATATACTCAACTTACAAGGACCAAGTTACACAATCGATTCGTCCTGGATCGGCGGTATAGAGATTTTAAAACAAGCTGCTGAAAATGTGGCAAAAGGTAGAACTACAGCAGCATTAGTTGGCGTAACCAATATTATCTGGCATCCGGATATGGCAAAACATTGGATAGGACTAGAAAAACTCAGTCTTGACGGCATATGCAGATCATTCGATAACAATGGTTTAAGATACTATATAATTATTAATTTCTTCCCCTTTTAAATTTATAAAGAATTTATTATTTTTTAGCTAATGGATATGGTCGGAGTGAAGGAGTTGTTGTACTGCTCCTTCAAAGGTCTACTGAAGCATTACGTTCCTATGGCAGTGTTATACATGTTGACACTAGACTTTGTATGGACAAATCAGTAAATCTTATTCGGCCATCTGAGGACTCTTTCCGAGAATTCTTTAAATCGTTCTACGAAGATTGTAAAGTAGCCCCGGCGAGTATTTCTTATTTAGAAGCTGATGGATCTGCTTGCAAAGTATTTATATACATCCTTTTTAATATAATATTAAATTAATTATACAACTTAAATGATGTTTAGTATTACGAAGAAAAAGAGCTTAATGTGTCATCAGAATTTTTTTGTGGAAATCAAAGAACCTCGCCTTTACCGATTGGATCAATCAAAAGTAATTTAGGGCACACCGAAGGCGCATCAAGTTTGGTAGCTTTAGTAAAAGCATTAATAGCGTTAGATTCTGGTATAATTCCTCCCAATATCAACTTTCAATCACCAAATATGAAAATTGAAGCATTTAAAAATAAAACCATGAAGGTAAAATTATATTTACTTTAAAAATATAACAAATAAATAAACATTTAATCAATTTTTAATAGGTAGTTACTGAACCTACAAAGTTAGAGGGGCCTATTGTTGCAATAACTACTTTGGGAGTATCATCATCTATTGGTCACGTTTTACTTAAGCAAAATCCAAAAACTAAGGTATTATCTCAACTAGGCCCTAGTCAAAGATTAGTTATCCTGTCAGGCAGAACAGAAAAAGGAATTTCTGAATCGATAGACAAATTGAAAGCATTACCAAGAGATGACGAATATCTAGGACTTGTTCAAAATGCTTTTAGTGATAATATCGCTGGTCATCTTTACAGAGGTTTCACACTAGTCAACTCAGAAGCTCCTACAACATTTGGTTATCAAGTAAGTAATAAATTTAAAATTAAACGAGATTGCTTGAATGTTAAAATATATTTTATAAAACTCTTTAGGAAATGGGCGAAATAAATCGTCCTATATGGTTTGTTTTCGGTGGTATGGGATCACAATGGCCAGGTATGGCATCAGATCTAATGGAAATACCATGTTTTGCGGAAAGTGTTAAACGATGTGATGCATATATTCGACCTATTGGTTTCGACATCGTTGACATCCTCACAAATCCAAATCCCGAAATCCTTAAGAGTAAACCAGTAGTTTCATTTTTAGCAATAACTACTATACACGTAAGTAAAAGTAAACCTAATACTGACATATTATAATTGTTGATAATATATTTTGAATCTATGTGTATATTAAAAAAATAGTGTTAAAACTTGATTTAATTAATTTATACTCGACATCATTTGGTTTGTGGTTTATTTATGTTTTAAGATTGCATTTGTGGATTTATTGGCGAAAATTGGTATTCATCCGGATGGCATGTTTGGTCATTCTTTAGGCGAAAATGGATGCGCTTATGCTGATGGATGTTTTAGTACGTATGAAGCCCTTATGTCAGCTTATGCTAGAGGAAAAGTATCAGAATTAATAAAGCCAGAGAAAGGCGCAATGGCAGCGGTAGGTAAGTATGGTTTTATAAAGCAATATGTGTTCGAAGTAATTTTAAAAAATTGGATTTTTTAGGATTAAATTATAAAAATATAGTAGATTTACCATCTAGTATTGACATTGGATGTCACAATTCTGATGATAACATAACTATAAGTGGTCCAGAAAAAGACATAGAAAACTACTTAGAAATTCTGGAGAAAAGAAAAGTTTATGTTAGACGTGTAAATTCGAATGGTATTGCATACCATTCTAGGTTAGTCAGAAAACAAGCGGACTTCGTTCAGAAATTTATTGAAAAGGTAAATTTGTATTAACCGATATCATATTATGTATACACAGTGTCGAATTACAGTTTTATTTATTCTTAGGCTGTTCCAAATCCAAAGAAACGATCTAAAAAATGGGTATCAACTTCAACATCTGAAGAAAATTGGAATGGTGAATTAGCACAATGGAGCTCTGGTCAATATCATGCAAATAATTTTAAAAATACTGTTTATTTCGCTGAAACGTGTAAAAAAGTACCTAAAAATGTCATAGTCATAGAAATAGCTCCTCACGGTCTATTTCAAGGAATCTTAAGATCTAGCTTAGACAGTTCGTGCAAAATTGTTAGTCTTGCAAAACGAGGATGCAACAGTCCTCTAAAATATTTTCTAACTACACTCGGTCAACTCTATATCAGCGGTGTCCAATTAAATCTTAATGCTATTTATCCTCCACCAGAGTACCCTGTTTCAAGAGGTACTCCAAGTTTAGCCTCTCTTGTATCATGGAACCACGAAGAAACTTGGCCAATTAACACGCATTATGACACTGTGAGAATTTTTTTTCTTCAAATATGGTAAAGTGTTATTTATTTTGTGTGTACTTATCTATTCCTTTTTCAGTTTGATTTGGGCTATGTACAACTTAGTCTATGCGATAAGACTTCAAGACATCTTTTAGGACATAAAGTTCATGGAGTGACTGTAATACCTATGTCATTTTTCATCGTATGTTAAAAAAAAAATAAAAAGCCTATAAGTTATTTATTAAATTGATTTTATTGTCCTAGACCGAAGTGCTGCGATCGTTAGAAAGAAAACAATCGGCCTTCTCTGGAAAAGTATGTCAAACGGTGTTTGAAAATGTTTTTGTACATAAACCGTTAATGGTTTCAGCTAAAGGTATAGTATTAAATTATATAATCATTCAATTTGACAATAATGTAATAATTGATCGTGAAAATAATTTATATATTTTATGATTGTATAAGTGTATATATTTATATATTTTTATATTTAATCATATTATATAAGTCATAAGTTAATACCTAGTCAAATTGTTCGAATATTATTATAGTAATTTATAAAACCATAATAAATTATTTTAGAATCCAATAGTTTTTATACACAAATACATATCGGTTCTGGATCTTTTGAAGTTATTGAAACCCAAAGTGTATTGGTATCAGGAGTAATACACTTTGATGATACAAACCATCTTATTAGTCCAGAACCACCAACAGATTATGAAGTTAATATTGAAAATGATTGGATATCAAATAACGAAGTATACAGAACATTTTCTGAAAATAATATTAATTTTTCAAATCCTTATTATACAATTCAAAAGGTTCTTATTAATGAAATAGGTATTGTACAAAAACTGCATTTTACAGTACTTACAGATTCCATTATACTTGTGTTGCTACATTTTTTATACGTGTTTAGGTTTCATAGCAAATATAATATGGAAAAACGATCTTAATATCGATATTAATTCAATGATGCAATTAAAAATGTTTGCGGATCTCCAGTCACATCACGAGATACCTTTGCTTCCATCGTGGTTTAGGAGTTTAGTTATAGATAAAGAAAAAATGAAGAATATTTTTCAAGGATCGTTAGTCTTTATTACTTTTGATACACGAACTAACGTTATTAGAGGACCTGGAATAGAAATTGAAGTTTTAAGAACGTCCGTATTTCCAACAATTTGTCCACCACCTATAAACTTGAACATTCAAAAAGTTCAATTTGTAAATCAATCTAATCCCAAAACTAGCGTAATTTAAAAAATAATTCTAATAATAGTAATCCATTTCTATTATTATTAATATTATTGTTTTTAGAATTTTACTCAATTTGTAAGTCTATGCATGCAACTTATCAAAAACGCGTTAAAAACACAATCATCGCCATCAAAGTTAAAAATAAAATTGAAAATTAACAACGCTGTATTCGTCGAACCATTCCGAAAGCTTTTTGAAGTGCAGCCGTTTCTAAAGGTTAATTCATATTGGTTGTATATACTGATTTGTATAATACTAATAATGATTGCATTGTTTGATCATTAGGCAGATGTTGAGGAATGTTCAAATATCCAAATTACAGACCTAACATCAAATGATGTGCTACTATTGGTAACTGGAGATGTAAATGAGAAATTGAATAATGATATTAAAAAATGCCAAGGAAGGGTGTTCGTTTTAGTAAAAAATATGACGGTAGACGACCTCTACACCGTAGTTGTTCAACAAGAAATTAATGGCTTCATTTATCGATTGATAACACGAACAACGAAATTACCGAACAAAATTTTAGAGGTTACAACCAAGAATGGTTCGTGGAAAGATAACATAAAACAAGGACTTAGTTCGTTCACTAGTAAAGTGTCGCCAATTGTTTTAATCAAAACAGAAAGCCCTTTACAAGTCGTACGGGAAATTGACAATATAAAATCAATAATCAATTTTAGGTGAATATAAATTAATTTAAAATAGAAAATTATTATTATAAATTTAACTTTGCTTTCATTTTCAGATATGTCATATTTACCGAAGGTTCGCAGTTGTTTGATTTAACTAAAACATTTTTCAGAAAACAACTATTTAAAGGATTACAACAAAATATTTTGGTCAATAACATCTGGGGAAGTTATAACGTACTCCCTTGTATAGACCTATCTATAGAATCGAATGATAACGATTTACTACAATATTTTAATACAAAGAGGTTTGTAAAAAAATTACGATGACAGACGCATTAGAATGAAAAAAAAAAATAACCTATTGAAGAATATCTATAACCCAATACACATGGCTGGCGCCTTATTTTAAATAATAGTTTTTTGTTTTTTCAGTGATTTATGTATTAAGTTTATTGAATCTACAAAAGAAAATATAAAGGTAAAAAAACGTTTAATAAAATTTTAATAGATATACTTACTATATCATTATTGTATACCTAACTGTTATTAATGAAGGAAGAAGAAAAAGTGTGTACTCAATACTCAGGTGTAGACAATAAAGGAAAAAATGTAATGGGTATTTTGAAATACGAAACCAAAACTAAGAGATTCGAAATCGATAACATTTTTAAATGGTATGTAAATACCGAATGTACCTTGCAAGATGCGGCCAAACTACCATTAACTTACTCAATGGTAAAATTGTAATTTTCTTCGTTTTTAGCTAAATTATAATTCCGCAATAAAATGTTACAGGCGTATTATTGTTTGGTCATCATAGCCCGTATCAAATCTGGAAATTCGATTCTAATACATGATGGATGTTCACAAGAAAGTCAAGCGTTTATTAGAGTCGCTCTGGGATTTAATTGTAAGATCTACGTGACTACTTATAATAACGACCAATCTGACTTTCTAAAAAGTTTATTTCCAAAGGTAATTTAGTCACAGGATATGTCGCAATTTAACACTAAAAAAAACCTTGAAACTTTAAATAATAATTGTTTTATAAATTAATACTCAATCAAATATCAATATATATATTAAAAAAATATAAATATAAAAAAAAACAAATAGTAAATAATATAGAAAATAAAAAATGTAGTAAAACAACATAACAAAGCCTGGAGTATTATATAAATTGCATGTGAGTAAAAATATTTCGACAAATATTTTTTTTCTATTACGCTGTTATATTACCCGATGAAGAATTTTGAAATCGAAACCGGTCGTTCTTACGCGCAACATATATAATACTCCTGGCTTTCTTTTGTTCTTTTACTACATTTGTTTTTTTTATATTTAAAACGAATATATACTTTTATTTATATATACTCGTATATTTTATTTTTATTTAATATACATTTTGTTAAAAAAAAAATTAGTAAAGTATGAAGAATTTTAAATAATTAAAATCGATAGTTAAACAATGGCAACATACTCGAACTCAATAACAGCAAGTTTGAAATACAACTGATGTGTTTGACAAAAGGAAAAGGATGTCACATTATTATCAACTCTATACCGACGGAATACCTTTGGGCTTCACTTCGATGTATTAAAAAGTTTGGCATTTTTATACACATCGGTTCCCAAGATGTCAGTGTTCACACGCAAATCGGTAAGACTACCTAGTTATAATTAAAATATATTAAATTAAATTAGAATTATATTTATATTTGGAATTATTAATTTATTATATTATCGTAAATAGGGATGTACATGTTTTTGAAAAATATTGCGTTGTACGGTGTAAACAACTTTTTGCACGTGATTAATTCTTCTGTCGAAATTAAGAATCATATTTGGCAGCTTGTCGAAAATGGTATTAAAGAGAAAATAGTTAGTCCACTGTATGCCGAAACCCCAAAAACCGTTTCAACGTCTATTAAGTAAGATACACATTTTTAATAAATTTTTAAAAATTGTTTCGACAGTCTTCCAGCAAAAAATATTGTTTACATGTAAAAGGGTCTACAGTTCAGAAAAAGAGTTAATATCACTCGAAACGGATAGCCGTAAAAATCTTGGTTTTGTTAAAAAAGACAATTCATATGTAATTATTGGTTCTGCGACAAATTTATGGGTCAAAACAGTAAATTGGCTTCTCCAACAAGATGCGAAAAAGTTGATATTTATTATTAGTGGCACTAATTCGGTAATAAGGAGAAGCCAAACGACAATATATTCGTTAATTCAAAAATATTGCGACGTATCGTTCGTTATGACTTCGGCCGAAAGATTAAACACCGTTAAAGAGGGAGAATCATTATTACAGGAATTCGCATCATTTTCAAAAATCGATGCAATATTTTGCGTGGAAATGGTATGTTAAACGGATATACGAGAGTTTAAAAATAAAAATATATTTTAATTTACCTGTATATTTCCATTAGAGCGGTATGAAGTTAAAAAACATCGACGACGCTTGTAAAAACGTTTTACCACACTTGAAACATTTCGTGTGCATGCAAAGCGATGCGGATAGAATCTGCGAATCCAGGAACAACGCAAAAGCCAATTATGTTAACTTGCAGTGCGACAAGTCCATCCAAAAGCCAGAAATCATATTCAAGTATATGAAAAACTTGATACAGTCCGTAGAAGATTCAAAACCAATTTCGGTCGTCGTTAGCAAGTCGTCGATACCCGAGTGCGGTTAGTTTAAAAAAATATTGCTTGAAAAAAAAAAAAAAAAAAAAAAAAAACAAACAAACACAGACAATATTTTCAAATCGAATGTAATAATAATTTTCAGAAAAACTTAACTCTGAGTATTTGCCTACGACCGTCGACGAATTACTCGACCTCTATACGAACTTACCAGAGTTCCAGGAGTTCGAAGAGTGCGTATCCAAAGGTCTTCAGCATGAAGACAAGAACAGTCTACTGCCGGTGTTTATTCTTCCAGGATTGGGAATTTCGAGAATTATCCCTCTAATTAGCAAAATCATGCACCCGGTGTTCTGTGCTAGATTTCCGTTCCGCGTCGATTCCGTCGAAAACGCAGCACTCAGTTTACTATGGGTAAATAACTTAGACCCCGTTACGGTAACTATCTAAAACAACATATGCGTTTACAGCCAATGAAAAAAATTCAATCGGAAGGACCTTACACGATCGTCGGCGAAACTTGGGGTGGGACTATTGCAGTGGTTCTGGCGAAAATAATCGAAGGATTCGGTGACACTGTGAATCTTGTGTTATTGGACGGTTGCCCGTCCGACAATGAAAAACGTCTGACGCAATTGGACAACATTGAATTTGAATTACTGAACGAGAATTCCGGAAAAAAAGTATACTGTTTTTTTTTTTTTTTTTTTTAATTATACATCAAACCTATTCGCAATAAATGATATAATTCCGTAATAAACTATTTCGTCTCTGTGTGTGTGTGTGTGTGTGTATGTGTAATAAGTGTATAATGTTTTTAGGAAGAAATAAACCGGTCAATAAATATGCTCATGGACCAACTAAGCGCGTTAAAAGATCACATTCCTAATGATACACAATTAAAAGCCGACACGGTTATAGTTCGACCGGCTAATTCAGACATTTTGGATTCCTGTATACATTTTGGAAAAGTATGCTTAAAATTTAACCAATAGTTATAATAAAACTGCGTATAATATAATTGGTCTATATATAATTTGTTTATAACTATTAAAAAAAAAAAAAAAAATTATTATTTTTCCGTACAGAATCGTTGTATATATATATTTTTACTTTTTTTTTTTTATGTGATATTTTATCGAATATTCGTCAAAACCAATTTTTGTTTTTTTAGAATCATTGTGGAAAACTTACAGTGCACATCTCCAACAGTAAGACATCGTGCATGGAATTTATTAATAGTCTGGAAGTCGCTACTATTATTAATGAAAACGCATCGTATAAGTGGTAGTAAAATATAATTATATATTATTTATTTTTTTAATATTTTATACAATGTACATGAAAAATTATGGTTTTACAATTTACAAAGAACATAATTATGTACAAATCCTAAAATATTTTAAAATAATATTAAATTAAATTACAATGTATGACTTAATGTTATGAATATACAGTAGTAGTGTGGAGTGTTGTATATTTATTATTTCATCCAATAACGAACGATGGTACGTCTCTGAATTGGAACTCGTGAGGAATCCATGGTTCTTGTAACGCTTTGGTGAGCCATCCATCTAAGGGCGTCAAATGTTTCTTCACCCAGTCCACTTGAATTTTAGCTTTTTCCAACCCGGTTTTTATCATTTCATCCGTGGAAATAAAATGCCTTTTGTTCTTCTGATAAAACTCAATAGCCTATAAAATAATTATTGCGTAGTTATATATATAACCGTCAAAATTTAATTTAGATATAAATTAAGTGGTCTACTACTAACCACATTCAATCCGTCTTCTGTTCTAAAATTACCAAACGAGCTCTTAACGAAGTATTCCCATACGGTTTTCTCTAACCTATAAAAATAATGACATAAATAATCACAAAATCGGATTTCAAATAATACAAATACTTGTACAAATAAGTTAATGTAGTTTGGTATATATTTACTTAGTGCTTAGATATTCAAAGTTTTTCATCATGAATTTAAACATTGTATCGTGCCCTATGGGTACCGAACTCATGACTGTTAACATTGTCAACATATCTTCCTCCGAAAATTTATGATCAGTACTCATTAAGGTCAAATTCAACATTCTTTTACATATATATAAAAAAAAAAAATATTTTTATTTATTTTATTTAATTTGTATTAAATTGCTCGGCGATTCAATTTAAAACCCATATTACCTGACGAATTTCGTTTCGTTTTTAGGACAACCAGCCAATGATCTAAACACAAACAACCTTTCCGTCTGAGATTTATTCTTCGGATAATACATAATTCTGTGTAATCCGAATTCCCACTCGTCGAGTGTACCGTATCCAAGAAGAATGCATAAATAATTGTCTAAGAAACTGTAACAAAAGTTTCAAAATTAATATTTTTAATTGAGTTATTTATTCGTACGACTAATTGAAATAACGTACTATTTGTCTTCGTCTAAATTTGAAGAGTTAGTTCTCGATTGAAAGTCCCGGGCTTCATTCAAACATGCTGGATGTCCAGTTTCGCATAACAGTCGCTTATTTTCCACGCGGAAATGTCCCTTCCAGCTAGACTCGGTGTGTTCCGGCTGTTCGAGCGCGGCGTTCACTGATTTTAACATCTTTTTCAAATATATCTGTGTAAAAACGAAATGACGATAATACAACTTCGCATTAAATCGAACGATAAATTAAAATACTCACGTCGAATTTGGGTGCCACCGGAGTCCCTTGAAACTTAACACGCAACCTTTTGGCCAGTCCAAAGTACACTTTCCAAACGGCTGGCTCCGGTTCCTGTTCGATAAATTTGCTTACATTGAAAGCGTACGCGTAGCACAATCGACCGGACAAAGCTAATGACAACGAATCGTGCAATAACTGTTGACGGATGTTGACGGGTAGCCGGTTTCTAAAGGCATACTGAGCTATCAGTTCCCAATTTTTCAAGTCGTAGTTAACTATAAACGGTCCTGAAACATAATAATAATTTTACCAACCGTTACTATTATTATTGTTCAACCTAATTAATTATTTATAAACCAATAAACCGAGTGGTTCGTCGGACTATTCCGTTTTGAACTCTAAAACGAACTTACCTAAACTTCCTGGGTTCATAAGTACAAACTGATTATTCGTAAAATTAAATTCCTTCAGTTCGATTTCCTGACTCGATATCGGTTTCAGCCAACTTATATTTCTTACTGGCACGGTCAAATTACTTTGAGATACTAGGATATTGGGAATCCACCATAAATAATTGGTGGTGTTTTTCGCCGGAATCGACACATCGTCTTCGTCATCGTTCAATACGAATGGTTCCTACAATTGACATTATTACATTCATTGTACATTGTATTTTTAATAATGAATAAACTATTATAAATACCTGCATAACTTGAGCCGTTGTGTTAATATAATTTCTTCTAAACGTAACCACGGGTAGCCTGTCAAATAGCAACCATGGCTTAACAATCTGTTCAATTGACTTAGGACCTTTTCCCTAAAATATTAATTTTATACAATTTACTATCGAATTTTAAAATATGTAATTTGTTTGTGAATACATCATATTTAGCAGATATGAAGTCTATTTTTTGAGGAGAATTATGGAAATTTATATGATCATATTTAAGGATAATAATCCATATACAAGGGAAGGAAATTAGGAGACGATTGATTAAATACACCAGTAAATAAACATAATTTTAACATACTCCGAGCAATACGTTCAAGCGATAGGCTGCGTCCGAGATTTTATTCCAAAAGTCATTATCAGTGTAAGCATGATATTCCCTTAAGAAAAAAAAAAAACGACAATGTTAGTATGTTTTAAAAGTTAAATCTAAATTTACCTAACACCCAAAAAAAAAAAAAAAAATATACTAGAAAATAAAACGAAAAATGTGATTATTTATAAAAATCTATTTAATTCATTTTATTCTATTCACTCACTTGCTTGACATAAAATATTGGATTGTTTGTCGGAATGAGCGAGGTCCGAATATGTGTTCGAGCATTCCAAATACAAATCGAACTAAAAACGTTGTTTAATTAATCGTATTATATGACGTTTTAATTTGCCTAATTTAATGGCTACTCACGTTTCGTCGCGTTTAAATTTTCCATTTGTGACTTGATTTCTGAAAAACCCGGCCTATCGTAATCTAAATACATCCCATACATTTCACTCACATACGAATTGAACACCGGTTTCTCCAACTAAAAAACCCCATTTGAATTCAATATATTTTAATATACACGTTATAATGTTATAATGTTATAATTTTACCTGCCAAGCCACTTTATCAGCCAAGAATTTCGCCAACGCTTGTGTAATGATGGTCGGAACTATCGGCGTTGTGAGATGATTGGTCCATTGTAAGGACACGTGTTTAGCCAGATTATAAGCCACCCAATATTCGTCGCGTTTTTTGCAAAGGTCCACTTCTCTGAATATTTGTAAGCCCCAGGCATCGATTGGTTTATCGTCCGTGTAGCCGGGAAGCGCCACTAAATTTATTTCAGGCAGTGGAAACGGTATGGACATGTATTCTTCTAGACAATCCAAAACGACCGGAAGCATTCTTTGCGGCAGATGTAACAACCGTATGATATCTTCTTTGCCCCACGCGCCGACTTTAAATCTCCTATTTTTGTCTATGAATAAATTTGAACAATCATTATTGTGTTTCTACAACTCGTATGAGTTTTCGTGTCAAAACTCACCACCCCCTGACGGATGTTTAAAATCGGATTGTACCATTCCCAACGAATTAACAGACAATGGCGGCGATCTTGAAAAATGATCTCGTACCCACACGCCTTCCGAAGTGCTGTATATTGTTAGAAAATAGAAAGTAAATGTCCGTTTTTTTTTTTTTTAATCTAATATTATAATATAGGTAACGATAAACGTACACGTTCGTTGTATCGACCAACGGCATAGTTGTCAGAACGCGAAAATCTCCTTTGTGTGCTACCGATAACTCGATCCAGGTTTTTAACGTTGGATGGTTAAAACAGGGGAATACATTGTGCGCGCCTCCTCCTTTCATCAAATTCATAACTACGTACCACCTGTGAAAAATCGTCGTTAAAAATAATATCAGTTATCGCTGATAACCGATGCGGGTACAAAATTACAAAATGGAATTTAAAAGCAAAACAAAAAAAAAAAAAAAAAGAAGAAACGAACTTCTTTTGCTGCGAATGTCTCGAACTCAAATAGGTAGTTTGATAAAACGCGCTAGACGAATCGCTGCCCAGCGTCCCGTCGAACAATATTTCGATTTGGTACGTGACGTCTTTTATAAACGTTTGTTCGGTAGTTATTTGGAACTTGTGTACGTCTTTTTGTCTGTCCATTTGAGTGATGGTTACCGAACTGAAAATGATTTTTATAACGATGACTATGGATGATGATGATGATGATAATAATAATAATAATGATAAAAACGAAAATATATATTTTTATAATATTGCACGGTAAACGTGCGTAACGTGTGTTTACCGGTTTTCCGCCGTCAACTCTTCGGACGAGTACAGACCGGGCAAACGGGTGACTTTGACCTCGCGGTCGAGCAAGTTGAGCGACGAGTGCACATCCAGCGTGAAGGCATTGATCGGTTGACTATCATTATTAATGATGTCAATACGAACTTTGCCTTTAAACACGCCATCGCCGGGGTAAGGGTGCAAGTCCAATCGGTAACCGCGGGGTACAATAGCACTGTCCACAATGATCGACAACAAAACGTAACCGGCAAACAACCAACGATCCATAGCTAAATAAAATTCGGGTACGAACAACCGGAGAGAGAAAATAAACGAGAGAAAAAATCGACTTTGATTAATAATCGCAAGTGCACGGGAACACAAACGGCAAAACAGCGGTATGACTTATGTGGAGCTCCGCGGTCCGTATTTATACGATTTCTATGACGCCCGGTCGGGGACCGTCCCTGCATTAATTTTTTTTTCAGAGGGGAACACGTCGTATTGGACGCGCGCGTTTAATTTCCTACATCCTTATTAAGTCGTCGGGAATATTTAAACGGGATGTTCAATCTCCTGTACAGATACACGGGTACAATGGGTACGTCGGTGGTTTTATTGAATAACAACACGTTTAATACATGTTTTTTTTTTTTTTTTTTTTTAACTACCGAATCAATTGGGCACAGCCGGTTTCGAAACCGTCGTGCCCCGTCATCGTCATCGCCGTCGTTTTGCCGTAGATATATACAATAGTAACTGTGTGGAGCACAACAACAGCCGCAATCCGTATTAGTTTTCGTCTTCCTTGAAGGAAAAAAAAAAAAAAAAAAAAATGAAACGTTTTATATTGAACCAACACGTTTTTCAAATCTTATTTTATATATCTGGACGTAATTTTTTTATTTTTTATTTGTACTTGAGTTCCGCGCCATGTCGACATTTTCGAAATTCGTCATATTATTTCTTAGATTATAATACACTTAATGCGTCGGCCGTTATTCAAATAACGCAAAAATATAATTCTATAATAAAATATAAAACATACATTTTACGTACATAATACATAAAATGTATAAACGAGAGTTTGATTATGATGGATCTCTGAATATTCTGATTCAATTTTGTCTATTATGGCCGATATAAAAAAAAAAATCAATTAAAATTAATACTTTCTACCGTCTTAATATATAATTTTCATTTTTTGCCTAATAATTTTTTTTTTATCGTATCTGCTAAATAGTATTTGTCGTTTTCTTATTATTTCTTAAAAAAATATCGCTAATAACCCGTACACGTTTTTTTCGTGTTTAGAATTTATTTATATTGAAAGAAATACATTTTTAACAAAGTAGTTAAATATTTAAAATTTATGTCGATGTCTCAATATGAACATGAAAATTCGATTTATTACTTTTTTAAATTTTATCAAAATTCAAAATAATAAGTGTGTAAGTATATAGTGATATGTGTATAGTTTTTTTTTTTTTTTTATCTGAATAATATTATTTACAGTACTCGATCCATTTCAAAATTACATAGGTACGCTTGTTAATATTTTGAATATTAATATTTAAATATTTTAAATATAAATTGTTAAAACGCATTAATTTATTTACTGTTACGGTTATAGGCTAAAAATATTAGTACCCGAAGGTTTAAATTGTCTTTATGTCTATATATGATTTTCCATGATGTCCATTGTGAAAAATTAAAAAGAATACGTTGAAATATTTGTAAAAAAAAAGATTATGTACTCCACCCCACCTCATACTCACCAGTTCGAGCACAGTTAGTAAGTACCCATTAATACAAAAATAAATTGTAGCCTACCATTATACAGAATCTCATTACAAAAAATTGTATTTTTATTCAGTAATTTAGTTGAAATACTGAAAGCAACGATACATCATTGCAATCAAAAGACGATTCTAACCGGAGCTCAGTAAACTGGTAAGATCGTGTGTTTTCCTTTTAGTTAACCTAGAAATTACTAAAAATGAAACTTAGATTTATTGTCGTATGTTATCAGTTTTTTTCCTTTTTTTTTCAAACGTTTTATAAAGAGTTTTAGAAAAATGTCTAGAAAAATGTTAAAATAAAATAACACGGGCCGGAAATTCCGCATCTTTATGTAATGCATAAAAAATCGGATTTTCACTAATCGAAATATTGTTTTTTGAAAGAAAAAAGACATAACATTCACTCTACACATGCTATACGCTTGAAATCTAAAATATGTGATTAGAGTGTTAGATGATGCGGTTATTGGTACCCATTCAAATCAACTCTTTAATCCCTTCATTCCTCGTACGATTTGTACGCATTTTTATATTAGATTTTATTATTTGAATTTTCGTATACAAACGAATAATAGGCTACAACTAAAACTATTCGAGTTCAACGCGCGCATTACATAGATATATATATATATATATCAGGGGCGGCCAAACTTTTTTTGGTCACGATCTACTAAAAATATACTTCACCTTTGAGGATCGACTTTTATAGAAAATTATTTTATTATTGAATAACTGTAATTATTAAGAAACATACTTGCATAAAGTGCATATAAACATACAATAAGTATTATAAACTAATTACTAATTACTAAAAATAATATAATAATAAATAATAATTTCTAAAATCTAATTAGATAAGTTTAATTAACATATTATTTTGTTGATCTGGGCATTGTTGAAGTGTGACATTGCATGTCGTTGACCAATTCGTCGTAATCTGGCGAATAGTTGCTAACTGCTAATCGAAGACACTGCTCCAAATGGTCATTAAAGAGCGTAGATCGGAATTCTGTTTTTATCATTTTCATGTGAGAAAATGCTGTTTCGCAGAAATATGTAGATCCAAAATAACTATGTAACTGCAAAGCTACATTCCTCAAACCCGGATATTTTTCTTCACTCATTAAATTCCAAAAATTTGTTTCAGAACCTCGAGCTTTGAGGAATATATCTGATTTAATTTTTATAATTTCAGATTCAAATTTTGTAGAATCCATATCAAACAAATTGCTTATTTGTGTAGAAATATTTTCAATATTGTTTGTTTCGGAGAAAGGAAAAGACATAAATGTAATAATCGGCTCTAATTTTTGAATATCTTTAAATCGTCTCTCAAATTCATTGTACACTTTTTCAACCTCAGAGCAATATATTTCCACTGCCACTGTTCATTTTTGCTTTTCAAAAAAATCTTTTAAGTTTGGAAAATTATTCAAATTAGATTCATTTAATTGTGACTTGAGTAATATCAATTTTGATTTAAAACCATTTATAGAACTCATTAACTCAATTATTGTCCCATCTTTTCCTTGAAGTTCAACATTTAAAGTTTTTAAATGAGCCGTTATATCTGTTAAAAAAGCTAAGTTCTGAAGTCATGTATTGTTTGTTAAACAATCATAATTATCGCCTCTGGATTTTAAAAACTCTATTATTTCAGTAAGTAAACACTGAAACCTTTCTAGAAATTTACCACGGCTCAACCATCGAACATCCGTATGCAGTAATAAATCACAATGCTGAGAATCGTTTTCTTTTAATTGTAATTTAAAAAGTCGCCTTTGCAAGCTTCGTGAACGTATAGAATTGGCTATTTTAAAAGCAATGTCCATTATACTACTTGTATTCAATATTTTTCCACACAATGCTTGTTGATGAATCACACAATGGAACGTTATAGAATTTGGAAAATTATTATCATTCTTACACAAAGCAATAAAACCATTATTTTTACCTATCATAGCTGGAGCCCCATCAGTCGTAATACAAACTAATTTATACAAAGGTAAATTTGATTTATTGACAAAATTAATGAAAGCTTGATAAATATCCACACCTCGTGTCGTACTTTTCATAGGGATTATAGTTAATAATTATTCTTTTGAATTAAAATTTGAAAAAACTAGTCTTATAAATATACATAGTTGAGCGGTATCTGTTATGTCTGTTGATTCATCGAATTGAAGTGAAAAATAAACACATTCTTTGATGTCTTGTTTTAATATTTCAACTAAATTTTGTCCTATAGATTCTACTCTTCTAGTCACAGTTTTACGAGATAACTGTAAATCGTTTATAGCTGATAAAATTTCTGATTTATTTTTAAAGTTTTCAAATAAAGCATCTGCGCCTTCTAAAAAAACATTGTTTTACTATTTCACCGGTTTGAAATGATTTTTTATTCTCAGCTAAAACATGACTAATTCGAATTGAAGCAATTGTTGCTGCTTTAGATTTTAAAACTGGTTTAGTAAAAATCAATTGTTGTTTATCAATTTCAAGTTTTAATTTTTCTAATTGCTTTTTACGTACTTCAGTTTTAGGAGGGAAATCTATATCAAATTTTGAATGCGTAGTTCTAGAATGTCTTTCTAGATTACCTTTTTTTGTAGTGGATATTGTTATTTGACATATCAAACATATGCACTTGTCTTTCAACATTGTAAAAAAAAATCCATTTCCCATTCTTGATGAAAATGATAAGTTTTTTGTTTCTTATGTGCACTCATAGTTATAAATTTTAAATACAACAGACACCAACAGAACACAGTGAAATGAACATTCGTGGCCGATAAACATTTGACACACGAAATCAGATTAAAATTAAACAGATAAAACTTATCGACAATTCGATAACAATTCGTGCGCGTGTCCCTAAAAATAAATTCTAACATGATCGACTTAGAAATTGTCCGCGATCGACCGTTTGGCCGCCCCTGATATATATAATATGTGAAATGGTATTTTGTTGGTCACGGGTAATTTCCGTAACTACTGAATTGATCGACTTGCTTTTTAAAAAAAAAAAAAAATTATAGAGTACATAGTGGAGCGGGTTTCAAGCCTAATTCCGCTTTTGTAAAAGTTAATAAACGATCGAGTGATTTAATTTGTATAAATAATCGGCAAATGCGCTAGAATTTTAACGAATTATAACGAAACGAAATAGGCAAACCGCTGCTAAACACCAAACGGAAATATAAGAACGGCCTTGGACGGCACATGATTGAGGATAGTCTTTGAAAAAGTACCAGATTGAAGCTGAAATTTTAACTGGCCGTGCGAAAAGTGATATTTATCATATTTCTACATCATAAGACTATCCATTCGAATTCAAACGTCTTCAATTTTCCGTAAAATCTTTTTATTTGTTGCGATGACTATCGATAAAACACAAAATAGCCAAACATTTAATCAACGGGCATCGACAATTGCGATTCCCGCTTCCCTCGTAGTCAATTTTATGGGTCGCCTGTTCTCAGGTTAACTCGGAAAATAATATTATAGATTTGTTTTATATGTACTAAAAAGTATTAGAATTCATAAAACTACTATCAGTACCCGTGTTCGGGGCCGCTATAGGTGTTTAAGATTTTGAGCGAAGTGAGGAATGTAATGATTTTACAATAAGATGTGTATTTCTTTTCCGTCTAAACAACTTTTTCTGGTAGAAACCTTGATTCGATTTTCAAGTGGAACATCTTCTCTGAATGAATTTGGATCTAGTTGGTGCATGTTTTGATTTTCGGTGCAGTTTTCTTAATAATTGGGATAAAACGTAGGAAAAACTGGAAAATGTATGACGGTTTCTCTGTTTTCGATTTTAGTTTTTTGTTGTTATTAGGTTAAAATTAATAGAAGAGACCTAAAATTTACACAGAATATTAATATTAGTCCTTTCTAGACGTGTTCGACTCATTTTAGTTTTTATGTGGATAAATACACGCATAGAGAGGGCTTAATGATTTTGGCTTAAAAATTTATGTCCATCGCCGTTTCTGCCCGCGGTTGCCCTAATGTCTTATTCTAGCTTCAAGTGGAAATTCTCGAATATTTCAATAAAATCTCTCGATCAACTTGAATTTCAAATGTAAAATTACTACTAATATCTCTGTGTTGAATTTTTTGTCCACTTTAATTCAAAATTATTGAATTGTTCAATGAAATCTCTGTATAAGTTTAAATTTTAAAACATGCCCTAAAAGGTAACTCGGGCGATAAGAACGGTGGAAAATTGTTGAAGATGTCAAAGTCGATAATTTTAGTTCCCGCGTCTGGCCCGGTGAAAATTAATAAATTTAACATTATACCTACCACCCACTCGTTTTGCATTTATTGGCGCTAATTTACAGTGTTGGTTTCGAAGGACGGATCACTTAAAATGTATAACTTCTATTTAATATTGTGTGGATGACGCACACGTTAACTCGGTATTATTAAAATATACTCGTATATTCAAGTACTCCGTTTATTGAACGTAATAGATTATATTCAATTTATAAAGCACAATGACGAGTTGCAGTCTACGCATACGTATATATAAATTAAGTCGGTAGGTAGATATACCGGAGGTCATTCTATTCGGTCGTTTTGCAAATTGTGTCGTATATATATATTAAGCTTTTGTACATTTATTACTCCAATTGAGAAGTAGAGAATTGCCAACGCGAGCCAATTAATTGAACTTGAAACGATTTAATTCTCAAACGAGCTGCTGTCTGCCCTCGTACCCGTTAACAGTTATTAATGTTCTAGATAAATGCGCTAAGCCATTTTGATTGAATGTAACGACATTATTGTGTTTGGTGCGTTGACCGTCGACCGGAACTCCTATTAAAACTAACAATTTCCGTCGGTACCCCGTGATTGAGTTTAATTGTCTCGGCGCGCACGATTCGCGGATGACTGTACCTACACGTCATTTAATACGGGTGAAAAATGTTAAATACGTATTGCCAGAGTAAAAAAAAAAAAAAAATATCTAATAAAAATGTCGGGTCGTCAAAATCCTGGTTAAATCCTGGTCTGCAATGTCAAACCCGATGACGGTAAAATTTACCAAAATACATATAAAATAAATCTGACAGAATATATGTTATTTAATATCATTGATTAATTTCTTTTTTTTAGTTTATCACTCTTGGGTTATGACGTGTACTTTACCCCCCCCCCCCGTCTGTCTTATTATCATCGAGATTGCCATTAAAATATAAAGCACAATTTTATTTTTACAAAATTGGAGGAAATTCGAATAATCGCCACCAATCGGATGTTGAATTGATTCAATTGATAGCTTTGTATCTCATCTTGAACGACAAATGTGTTACTTTCAGAAAAATCTCCTAAGACAAAACATTCAGTTTCCAATAATAATTCTTTTTTCGTACTTAAATATAACGATTGTTGTTTTGCGATAAAATGATGTATTTTTAGTTTTATCAATTATAAATTTAAATATAAATTATAAATGTTCAAAAAACTCGTCGTATGATTTAGTTATAGCAATAAGATCCGTTCGATCTGTACTTACCGATTGTTTATAATTAACGCAATCAGTACATTGTATGTCATCATTTTTAAACATAATTCTAAGAAGTTCGAGACGTGGACATTTTTTACAAACATTTAGCATACAATTTTCATTAATAATATCACATGAAATCGTTTCTAAAAGATCAGGAAGTTTAATATTTAATTTTGATCCATCGAGCATAAGTTTTATATATTGGTGTGTAACACAAACACACACTAAATGGGGTACCCACTAGATCCTGCAAGAACACACCATTTAGATGTCAGCTCGGCAAATTTAGAAAATCCAACTTTTTCGTTCTAATATTCATTCTTATATTTTATATATAATTCTTTTAAGTTGCACAAAACTTCTGTTCTTATTTGTGCATTTTTTCACCCGATGAATTTCTTACCGTATACTCTACTATTTTCATCATTTTCATAAAAATGTAATATTCTACTAGTTATATCAACATTTAGTTTTCTGCAAATTTTGTGAGATGAAATATCTGGTAAAATACCATGAAGTTCTACTAGGTTTTTAACTTTTTTAACTAAATATTCTGATACGCCAAATTCTTTACAAGTTTTAAGAACTGTCCCCGATTTTGGTAACAAACTTAAAATTCTTATACGTTGATCCATTTCTCAAGGTTACTTTGAATTTTTAGTTTGAAACCTTTTAGTTTTAAATTTTCAATTAATATATTATATTCAGTTATAATAAATTGGTTAGATTGTTGAAGTTGTGTATTTGATGTACGAAATACATAAAATATACAATTATTTTTTTTTTTTGCAACAGAACTAACCTTTTCCCCTTTTTTTTCTATCGCACGTGATCTACGTTTTTTAGGAAACTTATTTATAGTTACTGGAGTTACAACATTACATACCTCGTTAATTGAATTAATATTTGATTGAACACACTCATATTCAGGTTCAACATCACTACTTGTCTCTTCATTTTCCTTAAATAATAACTGTATACAGGTTTTTTTATAATGCTCTCGGTATTATTTTAAAATTATTACATTTTTCAATCATTTCCAGTATAATTTCATTCAGACCCGTATTGACACGTTTGTTTGTGTTTTTTTTAATGGATCACATGTTTTACCAAATAAAAAATAATTATTGTCTAAACTAGTAGTTAGACAACTTCAACTAACCTAACCTAACCTAACCTTTTTTTTTATATTAACATCAAGACTTATCGAAATTAATTTTTGATTAATATTAGACAAATCAGAAATCAATCCTAAATGTTTGCTTACTTCTCCATAAATTGATTTAAAGCAATCTCCGTAAACAATCAAACCGATTCAAACACTCCATTTTAAACTATTAAATAATGATATTAAAATATACGTAATATGTTTGGAATAGATGCAAACACTACAAAATTGAAACCACCAATAACGAATAAACCAGTATATCTAATAAAATATAATCACTGTTTTACGATAATCTTATCGTAAGACATCTGGTTTGTTCGTTATTGGTGGTTTCAATTTTATAGTGTTTGCATCTATCCCAAACATATTACGTATATTTTATATCATAAATATACGATATAATATATTAGTCAATTAGGATAACATCGTTATCGATAAATTAAATATTGATTTTCGTTTCAAAATAATAAACAAATAAACTACAAATATAAATATTGTATTATATTCTATGTACAGGGAATAGGCTGGGAATACGTGTATTTTTGTAATTTTCAATTTTCAAAATTGAATAATTTAATTACAAATAATATCTCCAAAATGAAATTCATACATATTACGTATTTATACGTAACTTATATATTTTGTATGCATTTTAGATTTTTAAATTTGACCATACCGGAGTTATAAGGCTACGAACTTGCCGTTTAAGAGCTTTCGAGCCAATTTTATACTTGCATAGAATCCACGTTAATGTTTTTACTGTAACCAAATACGATATAATTAAAATTATTATTTAAAAACGAGTTTTATCTATTTTATGATAAAAAAAAAAAATAGTTCATGAAAAAGTTAAAAAGTTTGATATTTGTATCAAACTTTTGTGTGCTTTTTACTTCAAAATAAAACAATACTGTAAGGATAAAAAGTTTAGTACACTTTATATTTAATTGTTATCTGAAGGTTTTAAGTAGATTTTATAATTATTCTAAATGCTACAGCAACCTGAATATAGGATTATACTAAAGGGATTTATGTCTAAAAAACTTTTTATTGGTCTTTAAGTCCAATTAAAAAATAGTTTAAAAATTTTAAAAAATATATTTTTGAATTTTAGTTGACATGTTTAATTGGTATTAAAAATTATCCAGCACACTCATCATGTAAAATCAAATAGAATGACCTCCAGTTACAATTTTATTTTATTTAATAAGCGTTAAGAAGTTCAGATTTTGACGGAAATCATAAAATGTACTCAATTTTTTATTTTATTTTCCGATTATGTGGTTATAAATTGTCTGGTCCTTAAAAATACACAAATTCTAAAATTTGTATATTTTTGTTTAAAAACAACTTATGAGGAACCTTAGAACAAATTCTTAGCATTTCTACAAAGCTAAATAATATCAAGTATAAACAATCAACTTAGATAGGTAGGTATATAAATATTTTTGATTAAAATTGTAAAAATCATCTTCTTAAAATAGAAAATAAATTCATTAAAATGTACAAAAATGTGTGGTTTAATGGTACAGTAAATTATAAAAATATTAATACTCTTATAACTCATTTATTGAATGTAATACAATAACTAATTTTACTTTGTTATTAATCAAAGTGTTAAACCATAATTAACTTATGATCTTGAAAGCATAGTGGAAATTCACCATAATTTTAGAGGTGGCTGATGTTTTAAAATATTTGACTGTACATAAAAAAAACCATTCTCTACACTTGTAAAAATCATTTTACCATGAAAAACCTAAGTATGATTGTTTTAGACATCCTATATCATAGATAAACAATTAGGTATTTATATTATCTGAGTAACTTTAAGATTTTAGGGGATTTGGTTCCCCCAATTTCTGCTTATTTTGAAAGATCATTTAAATGTTTGAAAATCAATAAGTGTTAGAAAATCATCAGTATGAAAAATGAATAAGATTATGTTATTAAAAATAATTTACAATTATTAACAAATGACGAATCAAACATTATTAATCACCTTCAAGTCAAACTGCTGAACTATCATGGGTAATAATAACAAATAAATTACCGAACCAGTTTATGAAAACCGATAAATTATTTACAAAATCTACAACATTATTAGCAAATATATAAACTGAACCCTTTTTACAACCCTTATTATGGAGTTCATTGTTAAGCAGAAAGAATAACGCATATAATTTGTATAATATATCAAGAGAGTATAATACGTATTATATATTTATTACAATACATAACATATATCTATATATATATATCTATCTATTTATCACATATGATACTATATATTATAATATGGAAAATATGTAATCTAAATTTCAGTTAATTAATGTATACATATTAAAAAATAAAAAATAAAATATTATCATACTAACAATACATATATAGTAAGGCTAGGATCTATAGATTTACCTCCCCCTCACCTTTAGAGATTTATAAAATTTGTGAATGTATAAGAAATAAATATTCTTCTGTTAGCGGTTAAACTATGACAGCTGCTGAAAATGTAAAGTAGCATAGACAGTGAATATGAATAAGAAACAGAAGATAAGCTTCAGTAGCATTGTATGATGTGGAAAGAACTCTATCAATATGAATCCAAATCACATTTTTTTCTTTTCTTGCATATTTGACAATATTATTTTACATCATATAAATCGTAGCCCTGCTATTTAGTATTAAAATATATACTCTAAAACTCAGTCTATCAGTGGCAAGATTTTTAGTATACTATAAGTAAAACCTATAACTCTAGAACTCGCTGTCAATAATAACATTTTCCTTAATTGTAATATGTGAGTGTCTCGGAGATTTGGGCCAGGGTTTCATATCCGGTGTTGTTTTAAAATAATCAGCTACATTTGGGTATTTGCGGCCACCAAATGTATCAATGAGTGTAATATGTTCGATAACAATTTTAGCAAATTGCCAATTGTGTCCTTAAACAAAATAAACAAAAATATAACAAACTGTATGACAAAAAGTTTATTTTCAACAATACATAAAATATTATGCCATTAATAAGGTACCATAAATAATATTAATAATTTACCTGGAACGAAAATATGCCATTTGCGCATAACAGGATGTCTTGTCCACAAAGCTGCTTTGGCTTCTTCCCATTCGGGATCGCCTTTTTCTAACTAGTAACAGTAGAAAATAATAATATATAACTGGATAATTTAAGAATATAGAGAATATTATAAATATTTTATACCTTTACAAATTGTCCAGTTAAAGTTACTTGGGCGCAACGTGGGTCTTCGGGATCATATGTTTTTTTCTGACAATAATCTGTCTCTGCAAGGCTCATTACAAGAGAACAATGTTTTGTTTTCTGAAAAAAATAATATGATAAAAATCACATAAGTAACAGTATATTTTCCAATATTTAATTGTGGAGACACTTTATACACACCAATTACCATAATTTGCAAAAATTATATTATATTATTCTTATTTGTTGTTTTTAATAAGTTTAAACAAAAAAAATGTGATTTTAATATTGTATTAATATTTTATAACATTTACCACAACATCTTGAAATGATAAATCCATTGGCGAAGCCATTATGTAGGGTACACCGGTACTGTTATTGATTGTTCCGTCACTAACAGAGTACACTCTACCCATCGGAACACCAGCCATAAACGATTGATTTCCAACGTATGACAATGTTGTCCAATCTACAAATAAATAGAATAAAAGAATGTATTTTTTATGAAAAATATAATATAATAATGAATGGTGATTTTGACAAATGTTTAGTATGGTATCTTTCGGGTACAATAATTATTACACACCTATTACAATTACAACTATTCATTTAGTTATTACTCACTTGGTTACCTACATATATAAACATAAAACATGATTAAACAAATCTAGCATTTATAACCAATGTTAGTTTGTATAAAAGTAATTAAATAATAAAAAAAGAGTCTAGCGCTGATCTGACCTCGGTGACAATTAATTGAATAAATTGATACTCTGCTGTAAAAAATAAATGTGAATAGATGAAGAGATACTCTAGTATACATGTAGTACAAGTATTATAACATACAAGATTACAAATTAAGTAGTAATTAGGTTTAACAACTATTTTTATATAAGGCTTAAAAGATGGACTTTATTATTTAGTATTTATTGTGATAAATTCTGGTATATACGAAGCAAAAAAACTGTACGTCCGAACAATAATCATTGTACACGTTAAAACTTTTTATTAATGTTGAGTCCAGATAATTGTACGGTTTACATTCATCGCATTATCCTAAGTTTTTAATTCTTAATTCTACTAGCCTTTAACTAGACTTTTACAGTATTTATATAGAGTTTAATTATTTGGAATTAAGTTGATGTATTGTAATATGAAATAATTCACCCGAAGATTTGACAGATTAAATAATATTACAACGTTAATGGACAGTCACAATGTCGGTGTAACCTATTGTCGAACTAATTTAACATAGAAATCCAGATAAACTTAAAACAATAGTTTTCGCATTAGATTTATATCAAAACATGCTATATGACAATGTTATATTATGTTCTAATACCAATATTTGTATTCAAAGACAATCATAAAACTGCAACGTAATTGTTTTATAATACCTGCATGATGAACAATATATCTGGACATTAACGCGATGTCTTTAACTGGCGGCGGATCCAATACTAAGTGAAAGAACGAAACGCATTCCGCTCGGTCGTAAAATTGACAAACAAGCAAAACCAGAGAAATACATTTGACGAAAATCATTTTCAACGTTTTCCGCGAACACCGCGAATCGATTTTATATTACAATTGTCGTACGCCGGCCGTAGAACAATCCGATTTTTATTGAAACACAGAGGTATATATTATAATAGATGTAACTAGTGCTTTGTGACGCAAAACATAAGTTGCAAACCTCGAGAAATTAACACAAAAGAAGGGCATACGGTTCATATATTTTATGCGCACTTCGATTAATATTACTATTTTTATTTTTTTTTAATACTATGTCGGTAAGTTGTTGACATTACATTACACTTTGTGCAATTCGCCCGGTAACGATAATATTATTTTGTTTGTTGTTCCCACTGGAACTCGGCGTTGTTCATATATAACGTCTATTACCAATGGTGTTGTCGTTTATCACAAATACAAAACAGCTGAGATTTACTCTCAGACCATAGATATCGGCTTGTTCAAAAACATAATTCTGTTATCACTCCGAGAGTTAAACCATCCAAATTTCATGTCCGTCTTTCGTCTGTTTTTCATTATATTCTTTTTTTCTAATTTTTAGTTAATAATATTCAATAGTTATAACAATACAAGTCTAATACAAAAATAATGATTTAGGTGCCTGGAATCAATTTCAATATAACTGTTAAATCATGTTTAGACGAGCTTTTGGATCGGTTATTTCGGGTTAGTAATTCAATCTTTAAAATTAAATTTGAAAAATGTATTTTTGGTCAACATTTGTTTCCTTATTTCGTAAAGATGACTTCTTACCTAACACAATACCGTATTGACGTATAACAACTTTAATCTACAATACATTTTATGTAAATAGATTTATTAGTAATGTTATAAATTATAATTAACTATCGTCTTGTATAATTATACATCATTATAATATCTTGTCTTAAGTTATCTAAAGGGTTTTGTTTTTTGTTTGAAATATATTCATATAATCATATTAAAATATTTGAACTATTAAACTATTAATTCGTTATTGGATATCAACATTTAATGTTAAATTGTTGCACTCTTATTTTGTAGTTAAATTATCAGTAGTTGAATGATATTAATAATATCAATTAAAATATTGTTTTTTCTAACTATTACTGTTTTATATTTTCAGGTGGTGTTCGCCTTATTCGATCACCAACGGAAAATGTTCCAATCAAAACTACACATGTACACTCGTGTTCGTTATTAAATAAAAACTTTAACCAATTTGAAACAAGTAAATTCTATTCAACAGTTCTATCCTCCAATTGGAAATCAGTCGAAAACATTTTGAACAGGAATACGTCTATAACTCCTAACATTATGTTAGTATATTTATTTATCATGGTTAAAACAAAATGATTACAAGAAATTATTGATTTACCAAATAATATTCTTGAAAGTATTTATTTAGTTTTGGGCTACCACACACGTCATACCGTTCTATACTCTTCAAAGTATCAAAAAGTATTTAAAATATTATTAATTAATATACCTTATTACAGATGTAATGTTCAACCAGTCAGAAATCTAACAAAATTTTCTTTGAAGAAGGGAAAAAGGAAAACGGTGAAAACTGTTGTTGATCGATTTTTTCGTTTAGGATGGTAATTATTTTTTATATAAATTATTCTATTTTTGATAGTTTTTAATAAATTGTACATATTATTATGAATTTTTTTTTTTTATATTTATTATAATTATAAAATGTTTCAGCACACCTAGTGCTATTACAACTTTTTAATTTTTACAATTTTATTTGTTACAAATTTAAATGATTATAAATTTATTAATGACATAATTATTAATAGTGAGAGTGATATAATAATGTGTTACATATATGAATATAATAATAACGATGAGGTCTAGTATATTAATAATGATCTTGATTTTCTGATGATGAGTCTTCTGTGTCTGTTAAAAGAATGTCCTGGGGAAGTCGAGGCCGCAGTCGTCTATTGAGTGTTTTTTTTTCCTATATTGTAATGACGAGCACTGTCCAAGTTTTTAGTTTGGCGTGGAAATTTTTAAATTGGGTTTTAATCCATGTATTTATCAGGGGTTTTTTCATGTCATTATGGATCTGGCGATTTCTCATGAACCACGGTGCTTTGAGACATATCCTTAAGAATTTATTTTGTAAGATTTGTATTTTATTTATTTTAGTTATAGAGGCAGCGGACCATACAGGACAGGCATAAGTTATCAGTGGTCTGATTATTGCGGTGTAGAGAAGGAGAGAAGATTTCATTTAGAGAGTTGATTTGTAGTTCACTAGGGGGTAGAGAATTCTAATCCTGGCATATCCCTGAGTAAGTTTTTTGTTTATGTGGATATTCCATGTCAGCTTTTCATCGAGAAAAACTCCAAGGTATTTTACTGAGTCATCTTTTTTGTTCCATTTTATGATCTGGTTGTTTATGCTTATATTTATTGGATCGTTATATCTTTTTAATGTGAATATTTTAGTCGGATTTAGTTTCAGCTTCAATTTTTTGAACCAGGAAGTAATTTCGTTTAATGAAGATTGTAGTTTTTCGATTGATAAGTTTAATACGCTATCTTGCGTGAGTATTGTTGTGTCGTCCGCAAACATTGCCAGTTAAGAGTTAGGGGGATTGGGGATGTCATGGCAGTAAATGTTCAATAGTGTTGGCCCCAATACTGATCCTTGTGGGACTCCAGATTTGATTTTGTGTTGTAGAGATAAGCCTGTGTCTATTCTTACTTGGAATGTTCTGTCTGTTATGAAAGATGTGATGGTTTTTAGCAGGTACATGGGAAGATTCAGTTTTATTTCAAGCCCATGATGCCTTATCAAAGGCTTGTGTTAAATCGAGAAAAACTGCTGTAGTATATTTTTTGTTTTCGATACCATGCACAATTATTTCTGATATACGTTGGATCTGGTGGCATGTGGAGTGCTGTGTTTTGAAGCTAAACTGGTATTTTGGAATTATGTGTAAGAATGATTTTATCCTATTCAGTAAAATCCTTTCGTATAGCTTTGATAGGGTTGGTAATAGGCTTATTGGTCTGTAGCTTGTGGGAGAGTTTGCTTGTTTTCCAGGTTTGTGGATTGGGACTATTATGGCATGTTTCCATGTAAGGGGAAAGGTACCTATACGCATGGTTGAATTAAATAGAGAGGCTAGGTATGTTAATACTTTTGAAGTAAGGTTTTTTAAAATTTTGTTTGTTATTAAGTCATGGCCGGGACTTTTCTTGCTTGCTAATTTTGATATGATTAATTGTATTTCCTTGGGGGATGTTGGCGTGATAATGGTGTTATGCTCGTAATTAATTTTGTTTGATATTTCTTCTGAGTGTTCGTTTTGTTGATGAGTGTCATCTTCCGTGGTGAAGCATGATTCAAAGTAGTCTGCAAAGGCTTCAGACTTTTTGCATTTGTGTCATAATTGGCTGGTCCGTATTTCAGAGGGGGTATAACGTTATGTTGTTTAAGTAAACGTTTGGGGGCTAGCCAGAGACTTGAGTCTTTAGGGTTTATTTTTTTAAGATATGCACTGTATGAGTTGTATCTAAGGTTATCCAATTCCCATTTAACTCTTCTGATGAGTTGGTTGAGTCTTCATTTGACGGCAAGGTTTCTAATATTCTACCAAATTCTTCTCGCTTTGTGTTTTTGTTTTATTAAACTTTGAATCAAGGTTGGAAGAGAATCTGATGGTGAGTGATTGATGGTTTTGTTATTTTTGGTTATTGCTTGGTTTATTGAATTTTTTATTGTGTTCGTTAAGTATTCTATACTAGTGTTAATGTCTTCTGGATTTTTATATTGTCTGGTACAGCTTAGGTTTATGTTTAGTTTATCTCTGAACGTTTGCCAATTTATTGGAGCAGTTATTAGTTTTGGGGTGCACTGGTTCATTATTAAAGGTTCGTTAAGAGTGGTGATGACTGGAACATGATCAGAGTCGAGCTCGTTTATGACTTGATGGTGAAGAGTGGTGGGCAGATTTGATATTAGTGCAATATCAAGTATGTCTGGAATTCTTCCAGATCGTTGGAAGGTTGGTTTAGATGGTGGGGATATTAGTATCCTGAGTTTGGATGTGATTTGAAGAAGTTTGGTTCCCTTTGGGTTTGTTTTTAAACATCCCCATATTTGGTTTTTGGAGTTTAGGTCTCCTAGGAGTATCGTTGGGTGGTTATTAAATATTTTTGATATGTCTTCTTTTTGGATTTTTTTGTTAGGTGGATTGTAGGCCGAGATGATTTTTATTTGATGTTTGTTTGTTGTAATAGTTACTAAGATGGCTTCTAAGTTGATCATATTGGGAGTAATTGATTGGTAATGCTTTATATTTTTTTTGATTAAGATGGCCACTCCTCCGGATGAATGTATGGCGTCTCTGTCTTTTCTATAGATGTTATAACCATTTAACTTAAAAGTTACGTGATTTTTTAGGTGGGTTTCTTTAATACAGGCAATGTCTATTTTATGTCTTGTTAAATTATGAATTTAAAATGTATACCTACGTATTTTCCAACTGTTTGTATTATCCTATTAAATTAATAATAATATTTTAACTTCACTAAAATAATGCAAGTCATTTAATTTTTGTTATTTATGTTTGTATATTAGGGGTATTTGGATCCGTACAAAAAGTGGACGTAATAAAAAAATGTGGAAAAAACCTGCCCCTAGAAAACGTAGATTGCGGCAACATGTGTTTTGTAATGCCAAACAGTGTTCGCTTTTAGATAAAATGACTACTAAATATTGGAAGAAAAGAAGGTATTATCCAGATGATCCATATGAACCATATCACAGTCGGGAAGAATTTCCTTATACCAGAAAAACACCATTACCTTAGTGTAAAAAAACATCTAATATATTAAAAAAGTGTTTGTTTAAATATAGAATAAAAAAATATATAAATATAATAATGTATTTTTGACAACACTAATATTAACAAATTAATATTCTAAATCCTAATAATAACAAAGGAACATTTATGTTTCGTGATATCAACAATAGTTACTTTACTTTTAAAAATCTACATAAGATGATAAATTATTTGACACTTTTATAAGTATTTCTGGTATTGTTAAAAAAACCAATAAACCTATGATTGCGAGTAATCCGCTACTAAACGCCAAAACATCTCTGTAGTAGTGCGAACATAGTTCTATATTTGTGCATTTCCTAAAAAAAGAAAAAAGGTATATGAGTATGGTGTTAATTATATTTTTTTTTTTGTTATAAAATATAATGTTTTAAATAAATTACATGAATTCTATTACAATGATTGCTATTCCGTTGATTAATTTGTCAGAAAATGTAACCGAACTATAAATAAAAGCTCCGCAATCTGTATCATTTCCAATTAGGTTCGCTGTAACACTCAAGCTCAACACTGAAGTTATTGCACTTCCTGAACCTAGAAAATATAAATAGTTACAATAAAATATAAAAATGTAATAATAATTCTCCAATTACTAAAGATCTTGTAAACAAAAATTGTATGAATAGTTCTGGCTACTAATTTGGCTACTTAAAATTGCCTATCTAAGCGACATTTTTACAAATATCAATGAGCTTAATTTCACTTAATTTTTGTCATTTTTTTGTTGCAAATAGTCCTTATATAAAATGTCGCATTAAAATTATTGAAACGAAGTAGGGGTTTTATGACAAAAGTGGATATAAATAAAGGTTCCACGGAAAATTAAAACATTAAGAAACGCTGTTATAGACTTTGTTGTCGCTGGACGCTTTTATCAAAGTAGTTGACAATAATATATTTGTTCGTTCATCAACCAATCGAAGTGTTTATAACAGTTAATATTCTTACTTATTTGTATCTTATGATTTATTCCAAAACTGTATACAGGCAAATCGCTGTAAATTATAATAATTAAATTTATTACCAAAGCACACTGCGGCCAAGAACAAATAGTGGTACGTCAGTTCGTTGTCGGGGTTGAAAAATACAAGACACGATCCGCATATTGATACTGCGCTGCCCAATGCAAATAACACCTAAAAACGAAACAAAATACTTTTCAAACACAATTATTATTGTAGTAGGTAGTACAATAATTAAATTAAATTTTAATAAATATATTTTGATGTCGGTAAACATAAACGTCTCCAGTATGTAATTTAGTTTAAAGAACCGTAAATGTCCAATAGGCGCTTCTGCGGCTAATCAAGTATCATGTGAAAACATTTTATCGTTTTTAAAACGATTTTAAATTAGTTTTTAATGCTTTCATAACAAAATCGCTGGTATTGTTATTGAAAGTTTTGCCCTAAACGTTTATTAGTGTTAATATTTACCAATATTTCTTAAGTTAATTTATACCTAATGTTTTCTATTAAGTTTTTGTTTATTATAGGTGTTTTAAAAACACAACTATTTAAATTGAAACGATATTACGTCATACCGTTGCATAATAAAATTAGAGTACTGTGTGCTCATAATAATTGTGCGGTAATTTTCGATAGGTACTTACAGTGGCATATTTTGTGAAGGTGTCCTCCGTGTCTGGACACCCCCAAACATAAAAAAAAAAAATTATAAATTTACTAAAGTTCTTTTTTTTTTACTAATATTAAATGTTAATAATATAAGAAGGTAATTTTGAAAATAAATTTTAGTATTCAGTATAAAATAATAATAACCTTCAACTTATGTATTTATACTAAATACCAGAGTTTCAAATGTAAAATTACTTGTCAAGAGTTGACGTAGTAACTTGGAGAAAAAAAATAAGTAAATTCAATGTATTTGTTTTATTAGTAAATAATTCTAAAACCGGGCTTCATCAAATTTTGGAACCTCCATCCCGAAAAAATCATAGAAAATATGCCGCTGGGTACATATACGGTAGCGGAGCTTGTGCAAGATGTCGTATCGCTATAATTGAACGACTAAAACCGCTTGTGAAATATTTAATAATATTATATTTCATGTACGGAATACTTTCACTAGTGGATAACGACGGGGTAAGGCTGAAAGATAAACGGGAAAAGATATTTGGGTTTTTATACCGTGTGTGGCGCTTTTGTTGTCGTAGGAATGCGGAAAGGAAGTGGACGCGCAGAGAAAATTAAAAAAAAAAAAAAAATGACGGCCTGCCGTCATCTTACATACTCGATTACACTTACTTTACCCGATTTGAAATACGGTTTAACGTGCTGAACAGTCATCGAGGTGACCAGGGACGACACGTACGCCACTAACGGTACGCTGGCGATCGTGCCCGACTCGCCGATCGCCGACTCGTTGATGAACAAAGGTATGTAGACCAGCGCTATGTTTATGAGCAGTTTGCAGGCCGTAAACACCACGGCCACCTGGTACAAATGGACGCTCCTGCAGAATTTGCGGATTTTGTCGAAACACAATGCGCGGTTCCGCGTCGGTTTCCTGTTGACGTTTCGCCGCGGACGTTCCAGTAGCCCGTGGAAAACCAACACGGAAAACATTCCCACCGCCGCGGCTATCAGCGCTAAAATCTGCGACGCGACATTGTAATACATTATAACACGTCCGTATAAATAATAAAAGCCGAAAACACCTCCGGCTCGTCGTCAGGGCCACGTCATTACCATTTGCGGGGCTCGTGGCAGAGACGACAATTGCTGGGCCTAAAATTGCACATCAAGCGCGTGTCTTCAGCATGTCTAATGGTGCCGAAATAATTAGTGGGAGTGCCCCTGTTCCCAAAGCCGTATCTAAGGGGGAGAAGGTGTTCGGACCCCCTCCGAAATGTCTTAAATATTTAAACAAATATTATTTATTTTTACACCAAACTAAATATTTTGTTAGTTTATTACCGTTTAAATTAACTATTTATTGTTTTATATCATAACAAATGTCAAAACTTATATTCGGTATTCACTAAAATTACAATATAAATGTTTTGGATCCCCCCACCCGGAAAAACAGGACTTTCCTGTTCCCAATTATAGTTAAACGCATTAACGTTCCAGAAAATAGGAATCCAGAAATGACCAGAATGTAAAAATTCTAGTTTATGTTTAAAATATTTAAACAGAAAGTATAAATCCAGAAAGTAGTATCCCGCTGCAAGTGATGATTGATATCACTTTCTAGAAAACTTTTTTCTGCGATTAAACTCTGGTTATTTTATTTTCGATTGAATATTATCTGACATGTTTACGTTCCGGCTATTTTATTTTACAGACTCCTACTTTCTGGATTTTTAACGATCTGGCCAATTATTTTCTGGAAAATTAAAGGGTCTAAAAAACTAAGTATAATTATATATGTGAGTAGGATATTCCCCCTATCTAAATAATAATAAAAACAAAAAAAAAACAAACACTGACTTGAAATTTGCCCGCGTCGTTAGGACCGATGAGACTGCCGGCGCTGTTGTTCCGTACACCCCTGAACACAAACCAAGCGATAATGAACATTAAAATATTCGTGGACACCGTGAACGCGTATCTATAAAAATTACGCTGGCTTTTTAGTCGTGATATATTTATGACGATATTGTGACAATAAAAAAATAAAAAAACCCCGATTGAAATTAAACGGGCACGTAAATATAATACGTTATTGTTTTTCGTATTTATATTGATGAGCACACCTTATCGACGTTAGCCTGCCTCTCTCCAACGAGACGGCCGTCAGTTCGGGTATCAACGACAGGTGAGAGATTTGAACGAGGGCCCACGCTATTTGGAACGTCAATATGGAACCGGCATAAATCACGGCCGTCGCGGTCGCGGATTGATTCCAGACGTTGTAAATTACCGGGAAACTAACGACTTCCATCGCGGTGCCTGTGGAAAATACCGTCGACTCTTATTGTACAATGACGCTACAATAATACAGGGTGCGTCAGAAAAACCTCCCAGATTTGTGAAACTTATAAATACCAAACCAAGTCAAATATCTAAAAAGAATGTTTTATTTATAAATTGTACATATAATGGCATTTTTTTTAAAAACTATTTTTAAAAATGATATCACTTAAGTGGCGGCCCTCGTTTTCAATACATTGGTTAAGCCTTTTTCGGTAGTTATCTATGACTCTACGGGTCATTTCGGGCGGGATGGCAGCGACTTCCTGAGTTATTATTAGCACCTCCTACAAGGCTTCCACAGTTTGGGGACGATGTTGGTACACTTGGCTATTGAGATAGCCCAAAAGGAAAAAATCGCATGGGCTCAAATCTGGTGAACGCGGTGGCCACCCAATGTCACCACGTAAAGAGACAATATGCTCGGGAAACATTTCTCGTAAAATGCTGAGTGACCGATGAGCTGTGTGTGGTCCATCTTGTTGAAACCACACATTATCTTGTCCATACTCATTAAAAAAACCGTTCATTTTCGGTCGAAGAAAGTTTTCAAGCATCACACAATAACGATTAGAGGTAACCGTTGCCGTAACGCTGTCTTCTACAAAGAATTACACACTTTCCAACCCTGTTACGGTCTTAGGTCGACCGGTGGGCTTTGTTTTTAGTGCTGAACCTGTTTGTCTAAAATTTGAAACCCAATTTTGAATAGTTTTGCAGTCGGGGACAGGATCATGTCGACCAAGCGTCAACCGAACACGAAACGTACGATGTTCTCCTGACCAAGTACTAATAATGATATGTCATTATTTATGAATAAAGCTTTCTTTCGAAGTAAACTCCATTAGCTTATCTCAATCCGAACCCAGATTACAACCTTATCAAACTAGTGAGTTATTTCTGACGCACCCTGGTAAACTACAAACCCTAAACGGAGTATTAAAAAAAAAAAAATACTCAAAATTACCAACCTCCCTCCCCCCCCGTCATTTAACGTTTTCTAGGGCTAAGCATTTCCATATAGGAAAACGTTTCCTAAGACTATATGAATACCTATTTTATACTGTACCTAATAGCATCCAGTTTTTTTTATTTCCGTATTTGTCGACTAGAACTCCAACGAAAGGTGTTGATATCGCGTCAACGGTTTGTCCTGTAACATACACAATATATTATTATTAATTATAGCTATTCTAATACAGTATAAGCCTTGCTGTTTCCTGAGTTTCTAAAGCTAAATAATAGGTGGGTAATTCGCTGCAATTTGTCTCGAATTTAATACACCCGCCTAAATTGTTACGTATTCTCGGGGCCAATAAAAAATACCGATCGGAAATATTCTAAGGTTTTTACCGATATTCGCGTCAGGTGACGATCGACTTTTAAGGGGTTCTGTATAGACAATTTCGACGAACAGTTTACATTTTCAAAGACACGGCAGTGTCGTTACGACAAAGTTGCGTGGCCCGGGAATTTCCAATGCGTGGAGATCTATTAGTAAATAATACTAAATTTTTTCTAAACGCTAACACGACAATGGGAATTTATTTAAAATATGTTTGATGGAAAGGAGATTTGTTTATTTATTCGGTGAAGTTTTTTTCCCCCTTTATGTTGATAAATCAAATGTTCGGGTTCACTTTACCGTTACGAGTTGGGAATAGAGACGAAGAAAAATAAAATAAGTTATCCCTCCCGCGGTCCAGAAAACACTATTATGGAGCTTTTCTCGGTTTCTCTCTTCCAAACCCTAAATACCTAACGTAACTCGCACAATATATATATGTGTGTGTGTAATACTAGCCGAAGAACAACAAGAATCCGGCTGCGGTAGGAGCCATGCCGACGACGTCCTGCATGAAGACCATCGTGTACGAGAACCATACGGACGCGGTAAAATCGTTGAAAACGTGCCCGAGCCCGTAAGTGATCGCCTGCGCCGCGTCGACGGGCCGTCTGTCGCTACGCTGGCCGTCGTCTGCGTCATCGTCGTCGCCGCCGTCGTAATCGTCGCTCGGCAACCGTTCGTATTGGCCGCCGCCGCCGCCGCCGACGACGACGTTTTCCGGCCGCCAGTGATGTTGCGCCAGTGTGTCGGAGGCCGGCGGGACGATCATTTTTGCCGGTAAAACGGACGGTTGACGGAGTACAAAAACCGCGTCCGTTATATTATTATTACTCGCGGCGGCTGGGTTGTCATTATTGTTTTAAATATCTCGCGTGTCGACCGGACGTCGGATACGGAGCGAAGTAGATAGAAGTAAAAAAAAAAATTAAAAAAAGAAGAAGAGAAGAAGAAGAAAATATAAAAACGATCGCGTTCTGAAAGCGAGCACCCCGCTCGGCCGACACTGTTACACTAACGTATAGGCCATTAGGTTTATTACCGCGCCCGGACGGGTTTCTTCTCGAAGCCCGAGCAGTTTTTGTCGTGGCGGCAGAACCGTTGTGTAACTCTATACTCGCGTCGGCCCGGTCGACAACGGTAACGGAGAACTCCGGGGCAAAATATTACACGAATAATAGTAATAATTATTATATTTTCGCGTTTCCTATAATAATATAAAAAATACCGGTGGGGCGCGTACGTCACGACGCGCGACGATTTGTTTAATTATAATAATAATAATAATGGCGATACCGGCCACCGCCGGTCTATCGTTTTTCATTTATATAATATATTATATTTATTTACGCGTTACTCGTAATGATCGTCACGTAATGACGACTCCCCCGGCGCGGCCGGACCGTGTCCCTCCCACGTGTTAGAAGAACGAGTGGAAGGGAACGTGTTCCACTTTCACGAGTCTTTCGAGTACCTACAATACTTGTTGTGGGTTTTTTTTTTTTTTTTCTCAATATTTATTTAATAAAATTATATACACTACCGTCGAAAGTTTGCGGACAGGGATCCATCATACACTTCGTTTTACAATATAATATATCGGTGCTGCGCAACACGAACGATAGTTATGTCGATCCCATAGTCTTATTTTAACCAAATTTTCATCAAAATTAAATTCAGAACTTTCCCATTGGTCACCGATGAATACCACCTGTTAAACGAAGCGCGCGCTCACACAGTTTATTTCGGTAGAATGTTTAGTCCACGACTTCACTGAAAGTCTTATCGTGTGTTCTACAGATGTCGTTAAGTATTTCAATATGTATTGTGAAACTGTATTCTGGACAGCCCCCTCGAGCCGTAATTATAGACATTTTATATATATATTAAACTTATTATATACAAAAATAATCAATATTTGACAATTACATAAATTATATGAGGTTTATATCTATACACCAGAGGCATATTCAGAAATAAGTAGCAGGAGAGGGGTGTGTTAGGTGGACATCCCCCTCAAAAAAATCCTAGTTGTGCAACTAGGTACCACTGCTATATATACAACACCTTATTGACACCTGTGTACTCTTCAACATTAAAGAAAACACAGAATAAATTTGGCGGGTTAAACATTGGAAGACAATGTGGAATAGTATCATGTGCTGAGGATATTATTATCATTTTATTTTATAGTCGGATAATAAAATTTGATACCAAAGAACTAATAGAAAACAGTACTGATATTGGAGACTGTGAATAAAGGAATGAGTGACCTCTAGATAATTACAGAGAATACCTATATAGGTAGTACAGTAGATGTAAGTTATAAATTTTAAAGAGTATAATTAATATATATATATATATATATATATATATATATATATATATATATATATATATATATATATATGGTCAATTATCTGGGCATTTAGATGAATAACACAAATAACAACTGTGGGGTAAATAAAAATAAGAACGACTGTGGCGAATAAGTGGATTAGTGAATATCTTGAAATCAAAAACCATATAATACAAGATAGTCAACATATGTGAGACATGGCCGACAAACAATGAAGATGAAGAAAAAATATCAGTCCTTGTAAGAAGAATTCTAAGGAGCATATACAGACCAAAAATAATAATATCACTCAATAATATGAAATAAGAAATAATATGGAATTATGACAGATATTCAAAGAGCCTGGTACACAATCAATATTATTATATAGATCAATAAAAATTAAAAATTAAAATAAAATATACCAAAATGTATAATTAAAAATTCAAGTTAATGCTTACATTTAATTATTTTTTAATATTTACATACTTCGTTATAGTTTAATCAATACCTTATACATTATTATATTATGTGTACTATTTGTATACAGGCAAAACAAATTTAATCAAATTCAAATTTTTAATTTTCTTCGCTAAGGCCATATTTCATTTTTACTTTTTCTAATTCTGCTTTCTTCTTGTCAGTATCCAATTTTTTGAATGCTTTGGTTGACTAAAGATTACAAAAATGATTGTATTTATAATAATGATATTCTTTTCTTTCAATTAATATGTAATAAAAATAAGTTTAATTGATACCTGATAGTATAAAACCACTAAGTATCGATTGCACACATTGAATCCAGACAAGTGATCGCAAGCATTCTTTGCATCAAAAATATCTTCATAAACAACAAATGCTGTTCCTCTTGTATCAGGAGTGTTCCCTCTATAAAAATAAAATAAAATAATATTTAACATTAAATTAGTTTTAAACAAATTAGGAAAAATGTTGCTTTCCCAGTTATAAACTATAGACAAATCATTTATTCAAATTTCTCAAGTAAAAATGTTTTTTAGTGAACAAATTGTATTGTAATTTAATTATTAACATATTTCGGTTTATAACAAATTGAAGTCAGTTGTTTTATAATAATATAGTAGAATACAATTTATAAGATTAAGAATAAATAGATACATACACTCTTATTTGACGAATGGCACCATATTTTCCAAAAATATCATACATTTCTTCAGCTGTTATTTTGTACGGTAAGTTTCTAATGTAAAGAACTCTATTTATTTCTGGAGGCAGTCGTACCTGATATTAATTAAAAATAAATAAAAATCTTGTACACTAAAATTTAAAACATCTAAACATTTTACTCACGTTGGTTTTCCTTTGCATACTAGCGAGAGCCATATTGTATATTTGTGTTGAATCAAACTAATAAAAAAAAATTAATAAAAAAAAAAAAAAGGAGGTAAAATATGCCGTAAATAACGACTAACGATGAAATAGGGACCAAGTTACAAAGTTACAACTAACAACAGTGTTTTAAAACGAGTTTTAAAGTAAACAAAATTAATTACAAATTAGTGATAATATAAAATGTTGATACCGTCAGCAGTGTAGCCAACGAAACAATAACAAAGTCGTACAATTACGATTATTTAATATGGTAACTTTTTATTTTATTAATAAAAATCACTGCCAACCTAGCAGTAGTAACATACTATAACAGGGGTGGCCACTAACCTTAACTTTGAGAGCCGCAAATTTATAAAGCTAATTTGAGGTGAGCTACATTGTATAGCGATGTTTTTGAAATGAAGACACATTGAAAAATGAACTCAAATGAAGGAACGTTTATTTTTTACATTACATAAAACATTATTATTATTGACATAGTTATTAACATTATTATTGATTTATTTATGAGAAGTGCTTTTTCGACTGTTCATTTTTTCTGTGAGGTTTGTGAAATCTGATTGATAATTTGTAAGCGCAGTTCGCACAAGTTCACTTAAATGTTCATCAGTTAGTTCAGATCGATATTTAGATTTAATGAATTTAAGCGTTGAGTACAATGATTCACACGCATACGTAGTGCCAAAGATTGAAATAAGTTTCATAGCACACATTTTTGTTTGTGGGTATTTTTCTTCCGGGACATTTTTCCAAAATTCTATGGTTGAATCGCCACTTCGTTTAAGTCCTTTTAGTCCTTCGTCCTCTTGCAGTTCTAGTAACTCCAACTCTATAGCTGCTGTATCCTTTGTTATTGATGATGAAATAGGACAGCCATCGCTCACAACATCAACAGCAAAAGGATTTTCCAGGAATGAAAATGAAGGTTTAAGTGATCTTAAATCATTAAATCTGCGATTGATTTCTTCAGCAAGGCCTGACATCTTATTCATACATTCTTCAGTTTCCACCGGAATGTCGGTATAGCTTTCACTAATTTTCTTCAAACATTTGAAGTGAGCAAATGTTTTTGTCTGAAGGTCTTTTGTAAAAAGCTTTAATTTATTATGAAAGCTAAATACAGTCTGGGCCAAATCAGAAATAAGTTTTTCCTTTAAAAGCTCGATTCTCCTCTTCATATTTACGCTTCTTAGATAACATCGTAACTGTTCGGACACTAGGCTACAACAGCACACAGAAAAACATTAACGCGGCAACGCGATAACAGAAATCGTCGCCGGAAATTATCGTCGTCGTCTGACGCGGTCGTCATACACCGTGACTATTTTTGGCTACACATACTAAAAGCACCATCGCCGTGCCAATCTATACCAAATAACGACTGTAATGATAACGAAATCGACGGCAATAAAAATGCTATCTAACGTTTCTAACGATATTAATAAATTTTATATTAATTAAGTTTAGTCAAAAAGTTGTAATAGCACTAGGTGTGCTGAAACATTTTATAATTATAATAAATAAAAAAAAAAAAAAAGTTTAGCCTAAATTTAGTTCAAGAGCCGCATGTGGCTCGCGAGCCTCGTTGTGGCCACCCCTGTACTATAAAAATACGAACAAAAACCAGAAAGTAATTCATATTATTTTATTTCATATTCGTAAAATTTGATAATTCGCTACGTCCACGCTTATGTCCAACGTGTTTTAATATAATTGCATCAATAAATACGAATTATACTCGTAATATTTACAAACGTTCCAATCGTTGTTGAGGAACGTGTATAATTTTTTATGTTCCGGCGAAAAACTTTGTAAAGGAATGTGAAAAATATTAAATTTGTTACAAAAATATAAAATAATTACATAGAGAAACAAATTACAAACACGATCAGGCAAAAAAATGTGGAACGCTTCACGATTTTGCGTGTCATCCTTGCGCAGGGGCCATGCTAATCTTCTCTGTATCGTTCCAATTTTAGTATATGTACTGCCGAAGCAAGTACGAAAGTAATGTGTCGAAGATCCGGTATATATACCGCGCGATGTGCAAAAAATGAACACAAGCGAGAGTTACGTTCGACGTGTACGCCGTGTAGTGGACAATGGTATACCATTATCTAGAAAAATGCAAAACGCCACTAGATGGCGCTGATGGTAGACGTGACCGCATAGACCCTGTGCTATGGAGTAATTTTTTTTTTTTTTATGCCCCGGGGCTTTATTATGTAAACGACCTGATGGTCTTTATCAATATGTTTAACAGGATATATCTTACATACTAGATGTTAATATATACATTACACATTGATGAAGTCTCACTTCCAATGAAGTGGCTCCTGTACTTAGTTTAAACACTTAAACTAAGTCGTATGGTTTCAGACGCTTAAGCCGTCTAATGTCTTTGGAGTCGTCTAACAGTTGGATGACCATTGGATTAATATGGTGATCTAATCTCATCTCGTGTTTGCGAGTAAACATGAGGATTTCTTCTGCTATTGTAGGCAGTATCAGATCACGGTGAATGGCATCGTTTCTTTCAACCCGGTAGGCTGCAATGATGGTCTGAAGAGCGATGTTTTGGCAGCGTTGTATAATATCAATGTTAGACTTACTGGCACAACCCCACAGTTAAATGCTATAGGTCCAAATTGGTTTTATAATAGCTACATATAGTAAACGTTTGTTTTCTATAGTTAACTCAGGGTGGGATCTAACTAACCAATAGAGCTTCCGCATTTTTCCTTTAATCTGTATTTTTTTCTGACGGACATGATGTTTCCAGTTTAAACGAGAGTCAAGATGCATTCCAAGATATTTTGCTGAATCTTTTTGTGGGATTAAAGTTTGATTAAAAAAAATTTGTATGTTTTTAGTTTTACGTAACGTATAATTGACGTTTACCTATTTATCGCCATTTATCTTAATTTCCCAACGTCTCGTCCAGACAAAAATGTTGTCAATTGATGCTTGTAAGTGATCAGTTGCAGTTAACTGATTATTACTTGTCGACAAAATTGCCGTATCATCGGCAAACATAGCTATCGTTATGTTGTCATTGTTGCCATTGTTTGGTATATCAGCTGTGTAAAGTAGGTAAAGGATAGGTCCTAAGACATTACCTTGTGGTACTCCAGCTGACATATTTTTCCATTCGGTCCATGGAATAATGATAATAATACTTTATACGCGACGACTACGAAATCGATTCGTTTTTTTTTTCTTTTTATTTATAACAAATCGTATTTTACCTGTGGAATTTTTCGATAAATTCAAAGTTTTTTTTGGATTGTTTTCATCCAACACACTGGTTTTGCACTTTTATTGTGCGATTGGTCTTATAATATGTTTTTAATCGTGCAGCTACAAAATTCAGTGGCGGCAAATTGCACCGTGATGGTTTTCCTTTTACAAATTTATATAATTTTGGAGACATTGTATGAGACAAACCTTGACAATCTATAATCATTTTCAAAACATGTCTATTGTCCATCTGGTGTCTGAAATAAAATTATAGAGATAAATTACACACCTTTACCGTTGAATCCGCATAATCGTAATAATAAAATATAAAGATAACCAATATTATGAACTGATGATATATATAAGCCGTATAACACAAGAAAACAATTATGGGTTTTAATTTTATCGTAAGCAATTTCATGATTTCATCTTAGTAGGTAAGTAGTTTATCTGTATTAATTCAACCGTTTCAATTTGGAGGCCTTTGCTTTTCGTTGGACATACAATTGAATTGGATGCGTTCTGTTTAGTGTTTGGTATTTAATTTTAGGTTTTTTTTTTTTTAACATGAGTGACGGCTGTAAATGCTCAAGTGGAAATCAATTGCAGATGAAAAAAAAAAAAGCAAAATTAAATTATACAAAAAAACGAACAAAATTGATTCTTTTTTATTTTGTGTTTTAATAAAGTGATAGTGCAAATATATATACCTAAAAAAGTTCGAATTGCCGATTGTCCAAATGTTATTGGAAATAGTACTAGTGATACTTCTACGTTCACAAAAATAATTAGAATTAACAGGCAATTTATCAAAAATATGGACGAAACAAAGCACACGGACACCCACGTTGTTAGTTTATTTGATAATGATTCTACAACAAATCGCTTGCTTTTAAATGATATAAAACAGAATATGTATTATGATTTGTTGTTAACGAAAATATAATTTAGTGATGAAACACGATGTTTTATAAAAAAAAAAAAAATATATAATTTATCGAAAACTATTGACTGGAGAAAAACAGCTTAAAATATGTTTAATATATCGCTCTGTAAAAATGCATTGTTTTGTATTACCTGTAGACTGTTTGGGGGCTCTACCAAACTAAAAGTAAAAGGGTTAACAGATTGGAGAAATGTTAATAAACTTTTAAAACAACACCAAGGTACTGACGAACACACAAATTGCCAAATTGTATTGTTACGTAAAAGTAATAATATTGGTCGAATTGATATGTGTAAACAAATTAACGAAGAAAATGATTATTGGAAAAACATTTTTTTTTTTTTTTTATAGGCACACATACATGTATTAATACTGTATTTATAGTTTGTAATAATTGAGAAAAGTATCTATGACAAGTACCATTTACAAATGTAGTTCTTATAGTTTGGATATTCCTTTATAATTTCGATGGATTCCAAAAATAATAAAAGTTCTAATGGAAACTCTGAAATAAAATAATTTATTTATTTAAAAAGGCGGCAAATTTTGTTTGTGCTTACAGCGGCACAATAGTTAAATCCGGCACTGACCTATCTATAATATTGCTATAGTTATTTTGGTTTTATTATACTAATTGTATACCTACAATATTATAATATACGTATTAATAAAAACAAATCGTTGTCGAAAGCTAATCCGGTGTATATTAATTTAAATAATAAAATTCTATACGAAGCATTTTAACATGGACGATTTGGAAAGTTCGCACGATACGATGACCGCTGCAGTTTACCCGGGGTAAATATTAAATTACAGCCGCCCCGATTTATTTATTTTTTATATTTTGTGTGTAAAAAACTCGTAGGGTGCCGCCGGGTGGTATAAATAATTAAATAAAATTGCATGCGAATAATTTATTTTACTGTTTGGAATATTATTATCGGCAGAAACGAACAGAATAATAATCAAATAGAAATAGCGTGGAAAAATATTTTCGCTACTCTGGAAAAGAAGATGTCGGAGAGCGACGACGACGACAACGCCGCGACGAATGAAAATAATAAGGGAAATAACGACGACCCAATAGAATCGCCCGAAATCGAATCGGTACCGTCGCCGACGCATACAAATTTAGTCGAGGATTCGGCCAGTACGATAACCAAAAGTTTGTCCGCGGAACAAATGATGGAGAGAAAAAACGATTTGTTTAAAGAACTGTCGATGATAGAAGACACGATGCTAAATTATTTCAAAACCCTCCAGAGAAACATCGGAGCGGCATCGTCGTCGGCGCTCTTGGAACGGCCCGAGACACACTCGAAACCCGTCATTAATGATAATGGTAAACGATACGATTTAAAACGTAATGGCGTGAGTATAACAAATCGGCCCCGGTGCGTATGTTCCTATCCGGTTTAAACGTAGAAGGATAAAATTAGATATACGAATGCCATCGATTCAATGGCGTTTCAATGTCTAATTTAATTGTATTATAAAAGTTTCACTCTTCGAGCTTCGAAATTGGCGTTTTGGCAATGTTGTCAATAAGCTGCCGGAGGTTGTTTATTATCAGTTCTGCTCCTTTAGTTTTCTTTAACTTTCAACATAATAAAAAGCCCTTTTTATTTTGTTACGCCGTTTTAAATCGAGAAAAAAGCCCCTCCCCATTCGGACATCAGGGCCCCGACGCAGCCACCCGTGTCCGGCGTCCCGTTGTTTATACGCCACCGGCTACGATATTGTACAAATATTATTTTTTTTTTTAAATTTAGGCAGCAATGTTGACGCAACTTTTGCGGCGTTTGCGTGCAATACTGAAGAAACCGCATTCGGAGGAGATCGCGAATGCGGTGACTGCAGCTGGTACAATTCGCCCGATAACGACGGGATCGCAACCCGGCCGTCGTCCAACCACGGCGAAAATGACGAGGTAAAATATTGGAACGACGAAAGTTATTGGGAGTCGTTAGGCAACTCTGGGCATTCCGGCACCAGTGGCATTTCGACGTATAAAACCGGTAATGTCTTTTTCTTGTTTTTTTTTTTTTTTAATAATAATATAATACGAATATTTCATTTCATTACCGACGAAACCGTTAACATGTATTTTAGCTAATACCAAAACTAACTTCGTATATTTATGAAATGTTTAATATGTAGATTGCTATTTGAACATCGCATGTGTGCGGGTGATATTTCACCCCCGGCAATAAGGGTGACGAAAACTATCTGTAATGTACCTACCGTTTTAAGAACTGTATTTGTTTCTTAAATTGTCGAAAAATCTTAAAAAAGTTAATACTTTCCGAGATAATGACTGTCTAAATATAATTATCTATGACGAAATTATATTGTTTCTGATGGGATGTGTTTTAATACTTAAATACTAACCTAACCCAACGATAAATATACCGTAATGATAGCGTAATAATATATAAGAGACGTTAAAAAAAAAAAAAAAAAAAAAAAAAAAATTAAACTGATCTTACAAACATAAAATCCGAGAGGATTAACAACTCTCCGGTATGGTCTAGTGGCTAGGATACCTGGCTCTCACCCAGGAGGCTCGGGTTCGATTCCCGGTACCGGAATATAATCTTTTTATATTCGAATACGTGTAAAAAAAATTCAAGTCATTTTTTTTTTTTTTATTTATCATCGCCGCAGGGACGAGATATTTGGACCGTCGACGAAATGCGATTATCGAAAAAGCATCCGAAAGAGATGACGGCCAACGTCAAATGAACGACTTACGGTACTATTCCGTCGACGAGGAACATGAGTCAATGGTCGAAGCGTCGCGCTACGAAAAACGTTGGAGACCGTCAGACAATTCGCGAGAACAAGAACGGGTTAGGGCGACCCGAAAAACCAGTAAACGCATTATTATAAACATTAACGACAAATAATTGATTGGACAAGTAATTTAGCAGAACCGTATTTTAGCCGACAAGTATATTTTATAGCAGTTGATTTAGACATATTGCGTGTTAAATTTGATATCGTCAGCACGTTATCAGGCAGCCACGATTATACTATCACAATCGTGTTGAAAAAAAAAAAAAAAAAAGAGGAAAATTTAATACTTATACACCAAGGATGGGCTACTGGTGGGCCGCGTACCTTTTTCTATCTGGTCCGTGATACACTTTCAAATTACAAATATTACGATTTTTCACAATTTTAAGAAATCAATACATTTTCCGTGTCGCGAAGTTATAAAAATAGAGACAGTTGGACGGAATAATTGTAGAATTCGAAAGACGATTTTGAGAAAATGAACTCGTACGTCCTCAAATGAATTTGTTTAATAATCCTATGGCAGTTGAAATTGAAAACCAAGAAATGTTTCGATTAGAATTCTACGAGTTTCAAACAGATCCATTTTTACCTACAAAGAGATTGACGTGTACTTTATTTTTATTTATTTAATTATATATTTAATGACCTTTTTTTTCTTTTCTTTTCTTCTGTTTTTGCTTTGATAGATATGCTTTGTGAATCCACATTAAACAAGCTGTACAAATTATACAAAATAAATTATAAATAGTTATTTTTAACGAACTTTTTGTTTTCTTTGCTCTCTATGCTCTGGCCCGCTAGGTTTTAATGTTCTACAAATTGGCCCTCCAGTAACTTAGGGAATTGCCCGTCCCCGCTATACACAAAATCATTTACTAACATACATTAAAATGTTGAATGTATTGGATTCAACATATGTGAAAATATGTGGTAAACCACTTGCGGTTATGAGTTGAAAATACGCGCAGATCATTAAGAAAATTGTAAATATATATATTACGTCGATTTTTTAACCGTGTATTTCGAACGGTATGAACCGCGGTTACCGGTTTGTTACCAACCGTCCGTCCATAATCACTATCATACTATTTCAGTCTTGTCAACTGCTAAATGCTAAAATACACGGTTCGGCCCAAAATTATTGAAAGCTAATATATAGCGCCTCCGTGTACATAGGGATTGCCTACTTATACATTTTATATTTCCTTTTCCGACATTAAAATTTGTTGTCGCAAAATGTATATAAAGTCATCGCCGGGTAAGGTGGGCGTGTTTTTGTGTAGTCGTGCGCCTTGTATTATAACGAATATTTTCGAAAACGGAGACTAATGAGAATATTATAAATTATCATCGCAGGGACGGGGTATCTAGAGGCGGGCAACAGTCACAGCAGTAACGTTGCGATGATCGACAATAATAACGAAGACGGCGACCGCTGGTACTGTCCGTTCGACGACGACGGCGGCCAAGATTTCGAAGATGAAAAATTAAAAAAACCATAAGAAACACGTCGGTGGCTGTAGGCAAATTTGTATTGGTATAGAATTATAGATATATATACAAACGAGTTATGTTCAAAAGGTAAACGTAAACTGCCGCTGAAATTTTATACGAATATGTTTTTAAATTTCACTGTCCAGTAGCTATACTGGCTATAGCGGTTACTTTTTCTTGTGTAGAATAAAAATACAATTTGTCCGTGTTTATCTGTTTAGACTATGAATTCTATACTATTATTGTATAACGAAACGTTCGTGACAATATATTTTTACCTTTTACGATCGCATCATCCTACGAGTCGGGAGTTTTTCGTGTAAAGCGGATTTTCAAAAAAAAAAAAAAAATGAGTCGCTTGAGTTCATGATATCCAATAGAAATTTGTAACTATCCGGTATGGTCTAGTGGCTAGGATACCTGGCTCTCACCCAGGAGGCTCGGGTTCGATTCCCGGTACCGGAAATAATTTTTATCTTGCACATAGGTTATTACATTATGTCGGACGGAAACGGAATTATGGATACTGTGTTAATGTGCACGCGCTTATTACACTCGTGCAGGTTAGGCTTTTTTTTTTTTTTTTTTTGCAGTTTTTTTCCGTCGGTGAAAAACAAACGGAAAACCGCTATTAATTATTAGTTTTTATACGCAACAAATACGATTTGTCATTCTCTCGTCGTAGAAACGAATTCGGCGGATAAACGAAATAGCGTTAGTTACGGCGTGCGCTCGGTTATCTCCATCGTCCGGTTTACCGTCGCTAACTTCAACCGATTACAATACGGGAAAAAAAAAAATAACATTACAATTTTGTGTACTTACTGCACCACACTGCGGCACACAACAATTCACTGTTTACTGCCGACATTCGATGGTTTTATTGTTATGATACCGCTGGATTTCGACTGTCATCGAACCGTATAAAATCCCGAATATAGTTGTGTGTTATCGATTTGGCGTTTCGTACCTCGTGCCGCCGTTACCTATTTTGTTGGCGTTTTTGTTATTTTCGAACAAACCGTCACAATGTCGGATTCCGCAGGATGGTGTTTAATCGAAAGCGATCCCGGAGTATTCACCGGACTGATTCGCGAACTCGGTAAGTTAAATTATTATTATGTGTTTCGCATATTATCCGCCGTCGAACGATTTATCGGTATTTATTAATCCCCGTGTCCGTTACAGGGGTGTCCGGCGCTCAAGTCGAAGAACTCTGGTCGTTGGATATGAGTTTGTTCAACTCGATCAAGTAAGCTCGCGGAGTGTAATATTTTTCATCCGGCTTGCCCGCCTATAATATTCATCGAATTTTTTATTATTATTATATAGGCCAGTACACGGTTTAATATTTCTCTTCCGATGGATTGGACAAGACCAACCCGAGGGACCGATCGTCAAAGATTCAAGAATTGAAAAAATATTTTTCGCCCAACAGGTTAGTAGTGTTATTTTCAATTATATGTTCACATTTCACCATTTAACCAATACCTAACCTATTATTTTCTTTGTATCGTGTCATTTTAAAAGAGCGTAGGTATTACTATATGTCATGAGTCACCAACTAATTTCTATGCGTGTCCGTTTTGAAACTTACCAAACTTTCTGCGGTCCAAAACACTTTCAATGACCTTTTCACAGGTTAACAATTAATAATAAATGTACATTTTATTTATATTAAATTATTTTCATTAGTATACCAAATTACAATCGCAAAAACCTATTAGAGAAGAAAATTTTAAGCATGTTTCATGACAGAGATACATGTGTATACCGGACCCACAATAACAAAATATTTTTATTCATCATTATATTATAAAAATGTAATAACTATATTATATATTTTATAATTATGCTAAGGTTCGTAAAAAATGCGTTTGCGTCCAGTGACCCCTGATATATATTAGAATCAAATCTAACCTTGTTAGTCCGAAGTGTGTCCTGTCCAGGATTTTTGTTATATATTATTAAAATATATATGTGTTTTAACAATGTAAGTCAATTTAAGGTATTATTAAAGGGTCACAAGAAATAATTGCTTTAATTAATAAACTATTAGCACACATAACAGCACATGAATCGATAGTATTAACGTATTTATAAAATAAATAATATAATGTATTCTTTGTTTGTTTTATATTTAGGTTATTAATAATGCTTGTGCGACACAGGCTATTTTAAGTGTATTGTTCAACACCCGTCATTCGGATATTGATCTTGGCAATACATTAACCGAATTTAAAGATTTCTCTCAAAAGTTTGATGCAAACATGAAAGGTTTGGCTTTGAGTAATTCACAAAAGATACGTGCTGTTCACAATTCTTTTGGAAGGTATACCAATTGTGAATTATTATTATTTTTTTTTTTTATAAAATGTTATATTAATTTAATTTAGAAGCAATTCAATCTTTGAATTTGATGATGGTGGTAAGCAAAAATCAAAAGAAGATGAAGCTTATCATTTTGTCGCAATTGTGCCTATTGATGGACGCCTTTACGAATTGGATGGTTTGAAAGAAGGTCCTATTGACTTGGGAACAATAAAACCTAATACTGATTGGATTGAAACAGCAAAACCATTTATTGAAAAAAGAATACACAAGTAAGAATACATTAAAAAAAAAATGTATCAATACTTTTTATTTATTTTATTGTTTGCAGGTATAAAGAAGGAGAAGTTCATTTTAATTTAATGGCTGTAGTGTCTGACAGAAAACAAATCTTGCAACAACAACTATCAGATTTACTTATAGAAGAAAATATAGTATGATTAATACTATAATGTGAAATAACTGATTTTACATTTTTTTTTTTTCTCTTATAGAGTGATGCAACTAGAATGAATGAAGAAAGCAGAATTCGTTTGAAAATTTCTAATGAGGAAGACAAAATGAGAAGATATAGAATTGAGAATGCTCGACGTAAGCATAACTATTTGCCTCTGATTGTGGAAATATTGAAACTGTTGGCTAAAGATGGCAAGTTAGTACCATTGTATGAACGGGCCAAAGCAAAGACTTTAGAAAAACAAAAACAAAAAATTATGTAATTTAAAATGACTTATTACATTATATAAATTACTTTCCCATATTATCTCGTTATTAGAATAAAAAAAAGTTCTATATGGTTTCTTCATGATTAAGACCAATTCTTAAAATTAAACGGTGATTCATGATGTATTTATAATTTTTTTTTTAAATATAATTATTTTACTTATGGTAATACTCATTCATTTTAACATAATTGTCAATTTTAAGATAAATTTCAAATACACAAAACCAATAAATCTTTATAGTAAATACATTTATTTTAATAACTTTGTCATTTTAAAATCACTTTATGAACAATTTTCAAAAGTAAACTATAATATTTGGACCACATAAATTACATTGTTTGTTTAACAACAAATATTTAGTTTACTTTTTAAATTTTTTATTATTATTTCTACCACTTTTTTGTTTCATATTCCTTTTAAGTCCGATTTTTTCATTTTGTGCTTGATCATGCAGTCTGTTAAAGAAATCCTTAGACGTTTTCATACTTCTGTCATCCACAGACTTCAACTAAAACCAATGTGTTAACATAATTAAAAATAGAATACAAAATATTATTTTAATTGACAATTTATCCGTACCTCTTTTATTTGATGACCACTACTTGTTAATCGTTTTAATTCAATTAAAGCATTTTCTTTATTTTGCTTAGGTTTTATTCCCCGTTTTTCCATCTCTTTGAGGTTTGATTCCTTGGCTATTCTTTTTTTGTGTTGGAAATGTTTCTTCTTTCGACGTTCACGTTTTTTATCTGTATTAGTACGTTCTTCTTTGCCTAGAACTGCCGCTTTGGATTTCCCTATATATTTATGTGTAATGCAAATAGGTTTAATCATGATACCAAAACAAAAAAATCTTATATTAATTAATTAATTAAAAATAATATACAAACGTTGTATTTCTTCAGGCGCTAATAAAGATGCTTCGGTTGTAGCAGTTGGAGCTACCTCTTCCATTGATATAGCTGGTAAATTGTTAATAATTTTCAAATCAGGAATTGCCTTTAAAAAAAAATTAAAGTAATTTCATAAGATTAATATCATATGTTTATAAAAAGATTGTCTAATAGAATTAATAGAATTGGCTATGTAATAAAATAACATAAATATATACCTGTTTAGGAGTATAATGATAATTAGTAAGTGCATCTAATTGTCTAAATAAACCTTTAATCATTAAATCAATTTCTTTATGCTCTTTTGGTACTTCTTCAGGTTTACTACTGAATTCCGGATCAGCTGCTTCTCTTTGTTTGACAAATTCCTGTAAACAATTTACATTATATTTAATAAACTAATATCAAACAATTATTACTTAACAATATTATACTTTTTCATAAATTTGAGATAAGCTTTCTTTGCTCTTTTCTTGGTTTAACACCAACTGTTTTTTGAATTCTTGAGGTGTGTTAGTTAATTTTATTTTTCGCTCTACGTCATCCCAAGCTTTGTCCTTGATTCTTTGTAGAATAATGTCTTCCAATTTAACTGTTGTTTCCTCAGTTATTATTGGGGCTAAATATTAAATTAACAAATTTAAAATGTTTTTAACATTCAATTTTTGATTAAAGAAAATACTCTATTGTATATTTTACCTGGACGAGTACAAACATCAAATTCTACAGCCTCTTCTAACAAAGAATTCTGAGGACGTTCTTTAGCTGTAACTTCACCCTTTAAAGGCCAAGGTTTACTCTCAGACACCGCTTCTCCTTCCAGTTTAGCAATACGTTGATTAAGTCTTTCTGATCTTTTTTCTAGAGTAGACATTGGTTCGTTCTTTTCATTAGGTTCAATCGTATTTTTTTCCTCTTCATCATTGTCTTTAACCATTTCAAATCTTACACTTTTCTTTGAATTTTTGGGTTTTTTCCCAGTTACTTGTGTGTTATTCTCAAAGAATTCTTGATACATAGGACCAAAATTCTCATCTTCCTATTAATTAAGTAAATAAATATTAAATAAATAAATATTGGTTATTATTATATCACTAACATTCCTAACTATATTACACAGGAAATATAATTTATTACTTCAGTAACCATTTAACAACAATAATATAAGTTCACCTATTACACATAATTTAGAAATATTAATAATTTATTTGTTTTACTTCATTGTCAAATGGCTGATCTTGAAACATGTCGATATCATTTTCTGGAGATATTGGTTCATCTTTAGTAGTTTCTTTTTTTTCTTCTGATAGAAGAAAATTTTCCATTTCCGCCAAATTGAAAAATTCATCATCAACTAAGGATTTTTTAAATGCTAACAGATAACCAAAAAGAATAATACATAAGTATTAGTTGAAAAACAATATTTATCTATAGGTAAGTATAATATGAAAGACTTCATTCTGCACAAGTAAATTTAAAAACACTATTAAATATTCAATTTTTTAAATTTAAATAATTTATAATGTTTGTCATTGGTTACTTGATATTGATTACTTAATTAGGTTAAACTATTTTTACAAACAAATCAAACTAGATTGTAATCATTTCTTTTTTTATATATATTGATCGGTAAAGTGAAATATTTGTTATAATTATAAATATTTTATGATATATCAACAGCCAACAAATTAAAACTTAATATAGAATTAGGCAAAAAAACAAATGATACTAATAGGGGGATTGGATTTTAATATTAAATTTTACAAAATAGGATTGTGTTAATTTAATACTTTGTTTAAAATGTTTTGACTCTTTGTTCCCAAATTCTTCTTCGTCATCTATTTCATCTTCATCATCTGTTTCATCTTCATCATATATTTTATTTTTGTTGTCTATTTCATTTTCATCATCTATTTCATCTTCATCGTCATCATCGCCTATTTCCAAATCTTCAGAGTCTAGTAATAAAAACAATAATTAATTATTAAATGCCAGAATAATAATAGTAATAAAATAAAACAAATTATATAAAATTGTATTTTTTTAGTTGTATACTGAACAATAAATTATAATTAATAAATATTCTAATCATTACCTTTAGATTCATTAAAATCCAGTTGAGCTTTTTTTTTATTTAATACTGAAACATAAATTAAATATTAAATAATAAATACAATGCAAATCCATTTGTTATAAATTAAGTGAAAATATGAACAAAGTGTTAGGTACATTTTATCTTTATTTACCACAAAATACAATTTTTTTAACACATTTAATATAATCATTATTTGGTATGTAAAACATAAATATTATTATTAAGTAATATGTATTTTTTTTTTTTTTTAGTAAATTATAGTTTTCAAAAGTTGGTAATTCAATTTTTAATTAAAAAAAAATGTTTCTACTTATTATGATGGTTATGAACATTTTAAATAATTATTACAATAATTGAAGTAGAAATAGAACATATTTGTAACTTAATATAACAAAAATGTATCAGCTCAAATCAAAGTAGATTTAATTTTTCTTTTTATAGATTAAGTCATATAAAAAATATGGACAGTTTGTTATTGAAATGAGATGTATTTAAAGAATTAAAAAAAAGGAATCCCAATAATTGAAATAAACTTACCATCAGACTTTTTGAGTAAAATCAAATCACTTTTTGACAATTTCTGAATAGTATTTGATAATAGTTTTAACCGTGCCGAGTTTTGTAGTTCTAATTCTTGCCATATTTGTTCTTCGTCAAAATCGTTGATAATTAGTTCTGGAAGAGCGTCGTCCTCAGTGGTGTTCGTTTTGTTTTCGACATTTTTTGTAGTATCATACAGTTTTTTCAATAAATCTGTTGCTTCTTTAGCACGATCGTTTTGTATGCTAAAATAAAATACGGATAATAATTTAATACGATTATCATCAAATTACATATTGTGTCAGACTTACTTTAGATAGTCTAACGGTTTCACAGTTAATTTTTCAAATTTCGCAACGAAGTCCATATTTTTGAGTTGGGTATTTTTGTATTGTATACTAGAGATAATCTTGTGTTAATATAAGACTAAAAATCACAAGCCTACCATTGCAAATATTAAATTACTAGTAATTTTATTTGTTTAACTAACACCATGGCAAAATAGATGGGTTTAATGTAAAATATATATTAATGTTTATAAAATAAATAAATAATTATTAATGATTATTTTAGCGTCAAATCAAAATTTGTATAAGAACTAAACCATGTGACTTTAATCAATGATAACAATTATTTCTTATCACGGATATAAAATAAAATATTTTGTATTATTATCAAAAAAAATAACAAGAAAAAATACGTTTTTTAAACTAATTCCATTATTTCTGATGACAATAATAATATCGAAACTGGTATTCTGGCGCAAAAAGTTTAACATAACATTCATATTACTGAAATATTATTATTAGGAGTGTTATCGCTGCACCTGACAATTTTTATTTTGAATTTAGTGAAGCGGTGAATATTTATTTAAAATAAATATTGAGTTTAAAATTAATCAAATGAAAAAGTTATTGAAGTTAAAAGAATCTAGTGCTTCACCTAATGATGTAAATTGGTAACATTACTTCGGTACAGTAAAGTAGAATAAGGTGATTTATTTTTTATTCGTTTTTATTAGTATTCATACTGAAATAAGTGAATGTATAAGATGTGTAAAATATAGGTCTGGTCCACAGACATAGAATATTACACTGGTATACGCTTGATTTGTTGCTGTTTTACCTACATTATTTGGTTATATTTAGCTTTAATAAAAGTTATTTAATATTTGTCTACTGAAAAGGTTACAAATTACAATTTACATTGCATTAGGTAGGTAGGTATATAAGATAATAAGGGATACTTGGAGGGAAACTGTTTTCACAGTTATAGTTTGTAGTTCAGTACCTATAGGCTATAGGCATTTTATAATTTCAATAATACGTTTTTATTTAATTTGGTATAGATAAATGAATTTGGCAATATTACTGTGGAAAAGTAATTTACCGATAATTTACTCAGGTAAATAATTTAAGCTGGGTGTTACCACTAAGATAACTAATCATAAGATTCACTGTCACTTATCTGATCTATTAATGTATAAACTGTATAGATTGGTAGATATTCTTTTTTTACTTAAATATAATTTAAAAAAAATAGTAATCTAAAAATAAATTACTTGTAATTTTACATCACTAGCTTCACCAGACACAAAATCCTGAGCGCGCAACACCTTTGACATCATCTCATCATTAATTTGTCGAGCATAGTTGTACAATACTATACATATATATATATAAAAAATTGGATACATTTTTTTAACAATTATATTACATTATGATGTTAAGATAGAATTTGTTTAATGTTCATATTGTGTAATATATTCAAAAAAATTACAATTATTATGTATGATGCTACTTTACTTTATATGTATATGACTTAGTATTTGAAATAGTGGTTACTGATCTTTCTTGAAGAAAAATGATTTGGGTCATATTACTTAAAAAAATGTGTATTTTAATGACTTTTATCATAATCAGTTAAAACCTCAATTTCAGATGAGGCGAGGGTTGCGTTAACCATCTGTCAAGGTTTCTTGAACATTTGTATTACCTAGATATACGAGGTGATATCACATTGTACAATTAACATGCTTCTCTATTATTTACGATAATCATAGATTTAATCTATGTTGTAATACATATTACATTAGACACAAAACTAAAATTTGTAAAAAACATAATACAAATAATATAGATTTTTAATTTTTCAACATCAAAGTAAATAATACAATACAGATATAATTTTGGAAAAATTCCAATCAATAATTTAATAATGTGTAAAAATAATTTAATTAAAGTATAATTATAAAGTATCTGTCCATTACTGGGAGTTGTTATTTAACAGATTAATAATTCAGTACATTTTTACATAATACATTTTGCTATGACAAACAAATTGTAAATATTTTCAAATAAACTACAGTAATAATACAAATTACAGTATAATATTTAGGTGCTAAGTTTTCATAGAAGTTATTGAGTGACTAGTAAAATTGGTTACAATACAAATACAACACAAACAAATTTGACCGGTGACTAACTCCTAAGAACTTATGTATTAACATATTTTATTTAAATAATACAAGATAGGTAAAACTAAATATTCTAGATATAAATTAAAAACATTGCAAGCAGTAAATTTCCGACAATATAGTTAAATTTCCTGTCAACCTATTTTGTATTATAAAAACATTCTTGGTAAAACAATAAAAACAGAGTACTATAATATTACACAATACATATTCAAAATTCAATCTTTTAATCTTCGACGGGGGGGGGGGGGGGGTCTTAAAAGCTAAAACAATACCCCTTTCTTTTGCAACAAAAAACTAATATTTATACTAAAACCTTATCAAATTTGCTCTTATTCCCCAGATCATTTAGTCCAGAGGGAGCCGCTATTAGTACAAAAAAGTAATGAAAAATATATATATATATATATATAACAAATATAATGCTGAGCAATAGTGGTCTAGTTTACACCGGGAGTACAAAGTTAGTAAGCCTCAAATGTTTGATACAAACAAGTTTGTTTAGTGCATGTCGAGTTTAGTCTGATAGGCCATGCCCAAGCTCATCAGACTATGTTGATATGCTCCTGTTTTACAAAAAAAAAAACTTGATATGTTTCAAATGCTTGGTAGGGTGTAAACTAGGCCAGTGAGAATTATTAGGGAATATTCAACAATAATATTATTAATTATTTCATAACAGATGTTTTTTTTAAGTATCTAATTAAAAATTATCAGTCTATAAGATATCATATATATATATATTAAATTCAAATTTAATCTAATTTAAACAATATATGACTTAGAATATTTAATTTAAATACAAATTATATTACTTCATAGATAATGAAATTAATAATATATTATCATTAATTATTTATGAAGTTAAAGGGTGTAGTCATATTGATATACTGGACTTCGTATTGGGCTTTGTATTGGACTTGGTATTGCAATGGTATATGGGCATGCACTTACAAGCATGGAGTAAGGTAAAGTATCAGAAGACTCTATTGATTCACGTTTGTTTCTGATCTTTAACATTTCTTCTTTAAGCTTATTTAATATGGCATAATTAGGTTGATTTACTGCTGCTTTACTTTGGAGCTGAGTGATTTCTTGCTCTTCTTGTTTCTTTTCTTTAGCATTTTTAATGCTCCGGTTACCGTATAGCCGCAACAATGAACCCCAATTGTTTATGTGTGGATGCAATTGACCCAGTATTACTTGAGAAGCTTTTTGTTTACCGTCTCTTTTATTTTTACAAGCGACAGAAGCAGTATGTTTACCAACAGTCATTGTACATTGATTTAACATTCTACGGCGATTGTTTAATTTATAATCAATATGTACTTCACATTCTCCGAAATTCCTTTGCAAACACACTAATAGCATGGCGTATGGACTAGGTTCTGTGGTTTTGGCACAAAATTCAGTAATTCTAGGATCGGTGACTTTAATTTGATCAAATATTACTGGATCGCGATTGTTTCGTTGATCTGTATCTATTTTGTTTTTCATTTCTGGTATTAGAATATCTAATGTCGCTTGGGCAGCATTCAGTTTGGCTTGTTTTTTACTATTACCATAACCAACCCCATATTGAACATCGTTAAGAACAACAATTGCAGAATATGGTGTTTCTGAATTTGGAAGTTCTTTAAATTCATACCATGGTTGGGTTTTCAACGCCTGTTGTAAATATTCATGTAAAATACTCACATAACTTTTACCATTTGGATTCATTATCCATTCTCGACGACGGGTACATCTTTTATCATGGTCCTCGGATTGAACTGGAAATGATATTAATTTAGTACTATTTGGAAGTGAAGGTCTTTCTTTTGTATTTTTTTGAGTAAACAAGTTTCCTGAACTCAAATCTTGCTTAGGAGTTTTTTCAATAGGAACTATTGGGTCTTGAAGTCTAAAATTAAAATATTTAATTTAAATTAATTATACAAATAAATACAATTGTATAAATGAAAAAAATGTTAATACTCACTGAAATAATGCTTTGCAATATTGCCGTAATTCTTCATGTGTTAAAGATTCTTTAATAATATTTTCCTGAGCTGTCTCCACTTTGGCATTTGGTATAATCATATCACCTAGTTTACTTAATTGAAAATCAGGTTCATTTTTTTGCTTTTCTTTAGTTTCAAGACCTTTTCTGTATTGCAAACAAGTAATTGCAGACAATGGTGCCAAGTGCGATTTAGGGTCACCGGGTCCCAAAAAATATGGTCTTGATAAAGTCACAACTCTAGTTTTCTTGTGTAAATATATGGGCATACCACTCTTATGAGTAGCTTGAATCCAATTTTCAGGCAAAATATCAAAATGATTTATACATACTTCTTCTAACACGGTTTTTTCATATTCTTTAAAGTCGTCTTTAGTGACGATTGTCTTTTTATTAATATTCGGATTAATAGTTTTCTCTTGATACGATTTATCTAGTAGTTCATAAACTTCATCGTTATCAATACTATTAATGTAATCATATAATTGGCTATTACTTACAATATCATTGCTTTTGGCTTTGTTAGATTCTTCAGTTCTTTTATTTGAGTTTGTTATACAATTCAAATCATCATTTCTTTCATTTCTATTCTTTTCTAGTTTAAATTCATTATCTGAAATTGACATATTATTATCACTTTCATTAACATTAGAAACATTATCATAATTTGACTCTTCGGTTTTAATAATTATGTTTTTATTTGAATTTTCATTATTGATATCAATGTAATTATTAGTTTTATACATTTTATTATCATTCAGACTACTATTTTTAACTGAATTCCAACTCGGTTCATCTGAAGGTTCCGTTTTGAATATCTTCTTATTATCATATAGAGGATCCACTTTGAATAACTTTCTATTATCATATAAAGGATCCTTTATGGGTAATTTTCTATTTTCATGTGGAGGATCATTTTTGTATAATTTTCTATTTTCATGTGGAGGATCATTTTTGTATAATTTTTTATTTTCATATGGAGGATCATTTCTGTATAATTTTTTATTTTCATGTGGAGGATCATTTCTGTATAATTTTTTATTTTCATATGGAGGATCCATTTTGAATAACTTTCTATTATCAAATAAAGGATCCTTTTTGTAAAATTTTCTATTGTCATGTGGAGGATCAATTTTGTATGATTTTCTTGTTTCATATGGAGGATCATTTTTATATAATTTTCTTGTTTCATATGGAGGATCATTTTTATATAATTTTCTTGTTTCATATGGAGGATCAATTTTGTATGGTTTTCTTGTTTCATATGGAGGATCATTTTTGTATGATTTTCTTGTTTCATGTGGAGGATCATTTTTGTATAATTTTCTGTTTTCATATAGAGGTTCCTTTTCCTTTTTGAATACCTTTCTTGTTTCATATGGAGGATCATATCTGTATAATTTTTTATTTTCATATGAAGGTTCTTTTTTGAATACCTGTCTATGATCATATAGAGATTCATCTCTGGATCTCTTACGTTTCTCTCTGCATCTTTTTCTGTCTGAATGTTCTAAATATTGATCAACAGGTTTTAATTTGTGATTAACACCTCCACTTCTATCTTTGTAAGGATCAAATCTGTCAGCCCACATGTTTAAAATTAAAATCTGAAACAATAATTAACAAAACAAATTAAAAGTTTACCGTGTAATATAGTTTTAAACATACTTAGCCTTTATTTTGTTTGGTATAACAATACAAAAAGAGGGCCAATTCAATTTTTGAAAAAATTGATTATTTTAAATACAATAATTAACTTTTAATTAAAACACTTAAATTCATGTCACGTCTATTTATTTTTCATCAGTTTGATTATCCAACCTCCCTCGATCCCAATTAATGCAGATAAATGATAATCTACAACTGTACTAATTATTAATTACTACAAAGATAAAACACTTTAGAAGAATAAAATACTACTGACATTATAGTTTTTTAATTGTATAGGGGTACTTTTACAGGATTTTTGAACAATAATATGAAGAGAACTTTTATCAATTACCTTCTGGTAGTTGATAAATAGATGTTACTAGATTTTATAGGTGCAATTATTAAATAAACAGGTTGCACAATAAATAAGATCTGAATAATATGTTTATATTGGAGACTAAAAATGTACTGGGTAGGTATTTATAGTACAATTCTATTAGGAACAACCTAAATGAAAAATTGAAAAACAAAGTAGGCAAATCTACCCTATTCCGTTTGCTTAGGTACTAAAAATTCCCACAACACGTACTGTGGTCTGTGAGGAAACTATCGGATTATATCAATAACATAACCAATTATTGATGGTTTATTAAAAAAAAAAAAAAATTGCGGCTTTAGCTAGTAAATAATTTATTGTGATTCGTTAATTTTCAATACTCACATTGTTTTGTACAATAATGAAAACGGATGCCGCCGGATGTATTAACAGTGTTATTATTATTATTATTATTATTATTTAAAATGGCGTTAAAAAAAAAAAAAAAAAGACAAATCTATTATGTTGAACTTCAGGGGGGGGGGGAAAGCGAAACATACGGGCAGCGGCAATCGATAAAAAAAACGTTTTCCAGCAATTAAATTATTAATTAATAGTTGTTGTAAATCGTATTGTTTACCAAAATACCCGAGTTATAGGTAAAATATAGATAATATTGATAGTGGACAATGTTTACATTATTTTCTTATCAATATAGCTATGCGCAGAACACAGTTATAAGTAGTCATAATCGTCACAAAACGAGCGTCTAGAGACAGCGCCTTTTATCACAATTCACTATCAGAGAAATTACTTAATCAAGTTGATTAATATATAGTTTTGTTATTTACAGTTTCAGTATATTTGTAGATATATGTATATAATTTCGTATTATTAATGTAAAAATCAATTTGAATGATATGATTCTGTGAAAAGTCAATTTATGTGATAGTGCGATTGTGATAAAAAAAAAAGAGCTGATAAAAGGCGCTGTCTCTAGACGCGTGTATCGTGCGGGCGCGGAAGACGTTCTATGTTTTATCACGTTCGCGTCTAAATAGTCTAATTTTTAATGGTTTAATTGCACTGATTTCGGGCAGGGTACAGTTTAAAATAGGGTTGATAATGTGCACGTATTAAATGTAACCGCTGTCGTAATTTTGGAAAATTTTAATACAAAAATAACACCGCGGGCCCGTCCCGCCGTGTCAAAATTCTAATATTAAATTATCTAAAAACCATAAATCAGGCGGGAAATTAAAAAAAACGTTCAACGTCACTTCACGTTACCGTTTTGATGTTTCATTATATTTTGTCAATTGACAATAGTTACGAAATCGGTGTAGTAACCTTACAAAGTCAAAATGAACAAAAATTAAAAAAGATAATAGTAAATATTACGTTATTATGAACATGTACACGTAATACGTAGATTATTATTATACAATTATATAGTATCTGAAATAAAAACGTCTAGATTTTCTATTTGCAACATAATATCTGACTTATCAATTGAAAGTAGAGCCTAAACTAGACAAACGAGTTTGTGGCATTGCGATAAGTTTTGATTACTTTTAATTTTGAAAAGATTCGGCGTGCGGTGGCTACTGTTACACACGTAATGATAAAAAAAAAAAAGCGAGCCGTACGGAAGTCAGGAAAATTCTACGCTATTATTAATTCATTTTCGACAATAATACATTCCGCCAAATCATAAACTGAATTGAATTTTGAAATTTGATCGCCAAAAGAAGATATAAGTTGAATAATCTGGCGGACAAAGTCTGTTGACAAATCATTATTGTAACGATTCGCCTAGCCGAATATTAAATAAAGTAAACCGAGTGCTATTAAACAATAAAAAAAAATCGTTCGCGTGAAACTGCTTACAGGACTAACGGATATAAAACGCGCCCGCCTTTTAATAGTGTTTAAAAGATTTTCAAGCTTTTCGCAAACATTTTGTAATTTCTTTTATAATTTTAACGGGATCAGTAATTACAATGTTCAAATCGTTTGCGGGCGCAACGCGTAATTCGTTTAATACGTGTGCCTGTAGCCATCAAATAAATGCCACTAATGTTGGCAGCTCCCCCTCTTAACTCGTCGGCATCCAATCCCTCTTGACTTTTTAAGATCAATTTTATTTGTTTGGAAGGTGTTCTACGCAAGAAGTTATTGTTCCATTTCACTACCCCCGCCGTTTGTGCCCATCCATAACTCAAGAATCCAATGAAAACTTCCCTGAACAAGTATATCGACTGGTTTAATTTCTTTATCGTACTTAACGTTAACATAACGAAAAACTTGCTGACTTTGCTGATCAACTTTGGCAATGTCCTAGAGTGAACTCAGAAACACAACTAAAAAAATAGCGGGTTTTCTAATTTCTTGTAAATGATTACATTTGACTTTTTCGCCTAGACTAGATTTAATTATTTCGTTCTGTATAAGATGGACTTAATTACAACATTTGGGTATCCGAAACAATTCTTAAAGTACAGGGTCATATTTACGTAATAATCCAACAATTACCTTTGGTTTTCGTCGTTCCGGATTCTTTACGACCAAGAAATGGAATACTGCTAGTCGCCAAAATAAATGCGCTGTCAGTAATTCGATCCAACACCAGTTTCCAATCAATTTCTCCATGTCCGATTTGTTTTTCGCGATATTGAAATAAAGAAAAAAAACATACATGCGGCATTATAGTGCGACGCAGAATTATCGTGTCTTCTGCTTACCCCTCCTCTTCTCGCTGTATGGTTGCAATCATCAAACCCAAAACTCTGAACTCGTTTTTTAGATCATTTAATATTTTCATCTCCAAATAACCAACACGGTTGACAGTAACGATTTTGGAACTATGATTAATAATATAACCGCAATCGTAAAATATGCAATCCTGCGTTTGATACATTGCAGTAAAATTACTATAGTCAAAACATCGGCCGTTGGCATTTCGACGAGTAGATTCGGTTTTGGATTGGTGCAAATAAATGCCAATTGTTTTTTTATTCTAATTTATCGTGTTCGGCGATTTCGGTGTCGTCGTTTGTCGATTTTTTCACCAAACGAGAATTTCCCATCGGTAATTTCAGTTCGAGTTATATATATATATATATATATATATATATATATATATATATATAAAATAAATAAATAACTATCTACTTTTTGATGTTTGCCGTCATTTCGTAAATTTTGTTCTTGTACCGCCACTCGACATTTTTTTTAATTAATATAAATCGTATACACTGCCGTGACTTTACTGACGAAAACGGAGAAAAAAAAAAAAAAAAACCAAAAACAAAAATATATTAAATAAAAACAGAACACGCACCGACGTAAACACCGACACGTGCAAAACAAACGACAGTACAACACTAACTAATCAATTTCGTGTTTAAATTTTGCCGATGCACCGTAAACCTACGTATAACAATAAATTTTAGACCTTTCTTATCTCGGGAAAAACCAGTCGTTATTAAAAATTATTAGATACTTCGCTGTTTATATTGTGTTATCGACAAAAGGATGCCTGATAGCGGGAAAAAGTTTGTTGTTTTCAGTAATTTTACAGAACGCAATTGATTTAAATCCAACGGTTTTCCCGCTAATTACGCCGTTTTGACGGTACCGCCCTTTTGTTGTACAAAATGTAAACTATTCCTATTACAAATATATATATATATATACGTAATAAATATCTGAAAAAAAAACAGAAAAAAAAAAAAAAACCAACTAGCATTTAAAACGTCGGGGCCCGTTACCGAGGCTGTACCCTCTAATTTACGCCACTGAACGTAACGCTCAAAACGCGTATAATAAATACGTTTTCGAAATTCATTGTTGAAAAATTAACAATTCAAAAATAATTCATGTTTCAGATATTATGTTACAGATTCGTAATTTTTCTATTTAGCACGAAAACGAATACACTAGACCAGGGGGTGTCCAACCCACGCCTCCCCCTCCCCAAATCAACTGATTTTTTGATAATTCGTTTTGAGCGCATTCGATTTTTCGAAAATCGTAGAATTTGATACGTCACCAACTTATGCTCGAAGTTATCGAACTTACACCAAACAACCAACTCAAAAGCTGTCAAAAGCAGGGAAACCGCGGTGCAAACATTTTATGCCATGTTGCCGAGTCATCTTTTCCAAATCTCAAAAAATGTGCACGTGAAATGATTTTAATATGTAGCTCTACTACAACTTACTTATGTGAGCAAACTTTTTCAAAAATAAAATAAGTCAAACCAAACTATAGAACCAACTTAAATGACGAACATTTACGAGCGACACTGCCTAGTCGGAACAACTAAGTCTGATCCAAACTACCACGAATTATTAAAAGACGAGCAATTCTAAACTTTGCATTGAGTAACAATAACAGGAAAAAAATAAAAAAAATTGGAGACCCCTGCAACTATACTATTAAATATAGAAGTAGGTAATAATATATTCTTATTTTTCATGTATAATTTAATGTTATATAAATATCACGAGAGCAATGATTTATAAATAAATCCGCGATAAGATAACGTAAGCACCGTAATTGTCTGTTTATAATTTTCGTTCCCTTATTGTATTGTTAGTTGAAATTATAAATGTATTTTCTGTTTATTTGTATACAGTGTGAAGAGTATATAATTATGTGTTATGTACAACCACGGGTTTTTTACTAAAACAGTTCCCCGTAGCAAGACACACATGCGCGAACAGAACAAGTTTTCGTCCGAGCGATTGGGCACTCTCAACTTGAACAGAGTATAGTGTACCAAGTAAAGTCGTTCGACGAAACGCATAAATATTGTATAAGGCTGGGCGCACACCTAAAGAGCAAAACTGATCCGAGCTGCGCGGAACATTTTGTTCCAAACGGCTCGGAACAAATTCCATTCACACTGACAAAACAGAACAGAACAAGACGCAATAATTCTGGATTAATTTTTGTTATTAAACACCAGTCGTCAAGATGAGTTCTGACGAAGACGACGTCATTGTGCCGCTTATGTGGCAATTTTTATTAAATAGCGAAAGCAGTAAAAAAAAAAAAACGCAAAATTTGGATTCATGAAATAAACAAAAATCGGTTAGAAAATAATACGATTTTTTGGCCGAATTACGTGAAGACGAGTTTAAATTCAAAAATTTCACTCGCAATAATCATTGATAGATTTTCTTAAAAATACTACTTTTATTAATTTCTCTGGATCGCATGCCATTTTAAATTAATATGATATAATTTTTGTATTAAAATAAGGTGTTCGGCAATGTACTAGTCGTAAAATAAACAAGTGACTTTGGTTTTCGTATTTTGCTCGGAGCAAAAATGGAACCGGACCGATCAAGACCGAACACGTTTTGTTTTGTCTTGTCGTGTGTTGATATTGACTTGATTAGTGTGCGCGCGTCAATCACTTTACACATGTTCTAATGATGTCCAAACAGCTCCGAGCTGATCCGAGCTGCTCGGAACAGTTTAGCTCTTTAGGTGTGCGCCCAGCCTAAATTGTATCCAATTTTAAACGACGCATATTTTGGACGATCCCTATACGCGAGGTTGACAATTTGGCGTAAAACATTACGTTTCCAAAAGTGACACGTGTAGATAAATAATTTTATTTTATTATATCTACGCGTGGGGTTACCGTATACGTCCGGACAATCCGCATTTCAAATATCTGTCCGGATTTGAGTAACGTTCGGATTTTACCATGGTAAACGTACAACATGGAAAAATAAAAATTATATCCAAACAAATATTTAATTGTAAATATATTGAAAATAATTGTATAATTAACTACTAACTGTCAGAGTGCCTTCACACTGGATCGTTTCTTTACACTAGTGATGGTAAACTGCTATTTTTTTTTTAACATCTGCTAATGCTATTGCTATTTTAAAATAGCAGTGATAAATAGCAGCTATTGCTATTTTGTAAAAACAGCTGATAGCATAATGCTCATCATTAATTTTAAGTTATTAGCAGGTAATGTTTATAGCAAATCACAATAACACTGTAGAAATCATTATTTTCATTAGGAGCTCAAGGCCTTGACGGCGAGCAGTATGATGTATAATCTATTCAACTGGCCTTTGATATGCAACGATTCTAATTATAACATTACATTACAATTATCATACTTTAAAAAAACTGTCGTTAGTGTTTAAAGTGCTTTATTAGTAAAAAAAAAAATGTATCTTACTACAGTACAAAGTATTTTATGTTGAACTGAAAATGTATTTTGGATGGGTGGTGAATGTACAGATTAATATATAGTAAATAAAACACTACTAAACAGACCAAAACAATTTTATTTTTTAATTATAAATTGTTATTATTATACATTATTACATTGCATATTGTTTAAACTTTTATGGCATTATGGGGAGATGATATTTATACACCTGTCCTCTTTCCAACAGTGCCTATTGTTCTAAATGTGCATGTTCAGACAAGACTAATTCAAGCTATATTTAGTATGTTTCATAATTATATGTATAAATGAAAAATATAAAATTAATGAATAAAATTCTATTTCTAGACTGATATTAACATGTTAAGTTAACCTAACTAACTCTTATGCCTATAACATAATGCAAATATTAAAACTAAGCACATTCTTCTTCTACATATCATAGAGTATAGCTAATACATTTTATTGTTTGTTTTTATTTATTTAAAAATGAATCGTAAGACAAGTGATATTTGGTCTCATTTCACTGTAATTGACAATACTACATTTGCAAAATGTAATATTTGTAAAAAAAAGTATTCATTTAAAACAATTGTCACAAATTTAAAAACTCATTATTCGACTTTTCATTGGATACAAATAAATACAGCAAAACAGGTATGTTTATGTTGAAATTTTAAATTGAATAAATTAGGTATACTTGATAAATAGATCTTAAAAAAAATAATATTTTTCTGTAGACTAATTATATTAATGAGGACATAATGTAAAGTTACACCGTCATTCATGACATAAAATCGTTTATTGCTTACACTCATTGTTCAAGATGTAACAGATTGTGGAAATACATTTTTGAAGTTATAACAAAAAAAAAAAAACCTATATGCAAATAAAAAGTCATGCGGGGATATCTTCGTGTTCACTCTGTCTAAACGTGTAACATGTAATAACATTTTTGTTCATATTTTTTCCTGCGGGAACGACACGATAATCGATTATGGTTGTTGCCAAAAAATAAAAGATTATTAAATGTAGTCCTATTAAATTATTATTCGTATGTCAATTCGTTCGCGTTTAATGTCCATTGGAATACGACTCGTATAATTCACTGGACAGGTTTCTTTACTGTTTTATGCGTGGAGAGGTAATCGTTTTTGTTTCTCTTGTGGTTATGATGTGCTTGAACCATTAGTATTGTACTACGTCTTTGTAAAATGCCCGTGAAAATTACCGCATTTGAAAAATACGGAAAGAAAAAAAAAATAAACGATGTAGAACGTGCCGAACCCATCCCCGGACCCGGCACAAACCGAGTATAAAGTTTTGATGTATCAACGGAATTAACAATATTGTTTATGTTCAATTTTACCCCCCCGAAACGGAATTTTGATGTCCGGATTCGGTCTAAATTTTAGACCAAAACATTAGATTCATTAGACAATCGCAGACTGTAAAAACATTACGGTAACCCCCTATCTATGCGTGAAACATCTAAATTTTGTCCGGGGCTTCTGGGTTTAGTTGCGGCCACGAAACGGATAAGATATCGGGCGTAGCGTGTTGTATATAACGTGTGCGAATACACACGACCGGACCCGACACCGTTTGGGTTAAGACGTACGGTGAGAAACAAATGAAAAATTCAAAAAAAAAAAACTGCAAAAAAATGTGGAACGCTTCACGATTTTGCGTGTCATCCTTGCGCAGGGGCCATGCTAATCTTCTCTGTATCGTTCCAATTTTAGTATATGTACTGCCGAAGCAAGTACGAAAGTAATGTGTCGAAGATCCGGTATATATACCGCGCGATGTGCAAAAAATGAACACAAGCGAGAGTTACGTTCGACGTGTACGCCGTACAGCGGACAATGGTAAACAATTATCTGGAACGCGCAGACGCCGGCCAGATAGCGCGGCGGCGTGGATTAATAACAACGAAGCGACGAATGTCCGCGACGCGGGTGTTTTGCGCCGTAATTCCACCATTCGCATCTGTCGACCGACCGTCCGACATTTCACCGTACACAAAAAGTTCTTAGGTTTCCACTATCTAATATTATAAAAATTCATGAAAAAAAAAAAAAAAAAAAATCAGTTTAATACTGAACGATTTGGGTTTTTTTTCTTGGAATTTTCGTCAAGTACCTATCTCTCAAATTCGCGTTTGGATATTGTTGTGATTCATCCGCCAAACCAAAACGCGACTCAACAAAAATATTATCACATTAGTGATAATGATAAAAACAATGATTCGCCTAACAAGTTACCGCGGTAACCACTGTGGTATAAAGACGCCGTAAGCCAAAGAGATATATCTGCTTTCTTGGAACGGGGCACCTTCCGTTATGAGTATAGCTATTCGTTCTTTATTATCTATGATTGTCAATCAATCATTAATCCTACATATACTTATCTTATCAACACTATTCGTTTATTATAAATTAAAAAGCTGCAATTTTTCTAGAATATTCATGAATCTCCGTTTCGGTGATAACGTTATCAATTTTTGTGTGTGTGACATTTTGTATATAAACTCTATGTGTTGTTTGTTGTATGGTAATAGTTCAATTTTGGAAAAACGTTATTTTGAATTATTTGAAGGCATTTATTTAATGAGTTATTATATGCGATGCCACAGGGTCGTCGCAAATTACCTTTCAGCGGTAAACAAAAAAAACTACAAATACAAGAAAAAAGAAAAAGGAAACAAGTAAACGCTGCGTCAGGTATGCTGTTCTAACCACGTTTGATATCTTTTTTTTTATTAAAAAAAAAAAAATTATTTAAATTTTATTTGATTTTTCTTTTTATCAAGGATCCGAATATGGTTATGATAGAGCCGAAGGAAATATTACTAAACCGTCCAAAGAATATTTGCCAAACTTTGACATACATAGTATTAACCAACAGCCGTTACATTGTGGTGGCCGGTCAAATCCCAACCAGTGCGTATTGCAAATTATAATATTTCTTAATTTAATTTTATATTTCTTTGAATATATACATTTATTTATACATTGGTTTTAATCAAATTGAAACCATAAGACATTTCCAAATCGATTCATAATTATCTTTGGGTTAGGTATGTGCTACAATTTCGTCGAGAAACTGAAGATGAAATGAAACAAAGAAAGGAAGATGCAAGGAAAGAAATTATACCAGTTTCTGAACAAAAACTTGAATTTAACCCTACTTCTTATTTTTGTGGTGACGAGCTTTGTTTTCCAACAAGACCTAAATGGAATTCAGCCATGACTAGAGAACAGCTAGATAGTCGTGAATATGGTTATTTTAAAGATTATTTATTGACACTAAAGAAACGAAATGACTTTGATCAATTAAGTTATTTTGAGTTAAACTTGGAAACTTGGCGGCAGATGTGGCGTGTCATGGAAATGTCTGATATTCTTGTATGGATAGCTGATGCTCGTTATCCTGTTAGTTGGTTACAATTCCTATTTGTTAATTATTTTTTAACTTTGTGATTTTATTTAATCATCCATTTATTTTAGGCTGTCCCAACATACTTGTTTACATATGTATTAAAGGTGTTAAAGAAGAGTTTGATTATTATATTAAATAAAGTGGATCTTGTACCATCAGCTATTGCTTTGGCTTGGAAGTACAATATATTACAGACACATAATTTAGATGATGCCGATAAAGCTAAAGTTCACGTGTTGTTCTTTACTTCTTACATAAATAGTTCAGAATTTAAAGAAGGTAATGCATGGTATTAATTATTGGTAAAATGTTAAATGTAATCAGTTTCTGTTACATTGTTGTAGCAATATTGTTTTTAGGCATAATAAATAACAATGTTACTAGTGTTGTATGCATTCGACGGTCAAAAAATCTATTTACTAAAAATTGGAAGTATAAAAATAATTTATTATTATAAATACACAAGTATCAGTGGTTACAATCCACATTTGTAGTTCAACTATAATATCAAATAAAAAAAATTGGTAGAACATGTATTTCGGTAGATTGCATAGAACACTAGTACAGTAATACTACAGTTTATGTTTTTAATTGATATATTTATTAGGTATTCAGAATAAAAAACCAAGAAGTAAATTAAAGATGGCTGCAGAAGCTGCTGAAAGTTTGTTAAAAGAATGTAGATGTATAATTGAAAAATATAAAGCAAAAAGTATGTTATAAAAAAACAAAAATCTTTCCAAATTGTTATTAAAATGTTTTTTTTTTTTTTTTTTAAATTGCAGTTGATTTACAAAGTTGGGAAAATAAAATTGCTGAAGAAAAAGAACTAGTATATGATAATGAAGAAGATGTTGAAATAAAAGAAAAAATTATTGTGAGTTTTTTTCTCGAATCTAGATACAATACAATATTAATTTACAAATATTTTAGGTTTAAAAAGTATTACAATTTTATAAATTAGTAATTATGTTTATAACATTTTGTACTAAATTGAATTATAGGAGAAAAAAAAAAAATGAAATTTAATATGTGTAACAAAATTGGATGAATATTCTTATTTTCTAGGCTGTTCCAGATACAAGTTATGAACATTGTGATTTGTTTCAAAATAATTACCTAACAATTGGTTTACTAGGACAGCCTAATGCAGGGAAATCATCTGTTTTAAATGCTTTGATGGGCAAAAAGGTGATAAACTTAAAACATAATTTAATGATTTATTTTTTTAAAAATTATTATTATTGTAGTAGTTAATTTATAACAATAATTATTATCATTTTTTTTAAGGTTGTGAGTGTTTCTCGAACTCCTGGACATACAAAACATTTTCAAACAATATTTTTAACTCCCAATGTTCGTTTGTGCGATTGCCCTGGATTAGTTTTTCCATCAAAATTGCCAAAGCCATTACAAGTATACATTTAATATCATACAAATATAGTATCATTACTCATATATTTTGTACTAAATATTATTTAGGTTTTAATGGGTTGTTATCCTATAGCACAACTTCGTGAGCCATACTCGTCTATTAAATTTATGGCCGAAAGATTAAATCTAGTAAAACTACTGAACCTACAACATCCAGAGCCTGGTGAAAATCAATGGTCCGCTATAGACATTTGTGACAGTATGTAAACTAGTGGTTTTGATTTAAAACTTGAATTAATACGTATGTGAACACGTGAATGTAACAAAATAAAACACTTGATTAATATAGGTGAATTAATAAATGTTAAAACTTGTGAACGCGTATTGAAATCATATTCACGTGAATAAGTTTAATTGCTATCAACTGAAAATTTATATCAAAAATAGTTATTAATTTTACCAAAAGAAATTATTGTTAGCTAATGATTTCTAGAAGGTGGCCATATATTGCATTACAAAATTCTGTTTTAAGTCTGCCGTATTTTATTTGAAGCTTTAATTATAATTTAGTGATTACCTTTATTATGTTTTATTTCATTTTTATCAGACTTTATTATGTTATACCACAATAGTTATTGCAAAAGATTTGATATTATGTGTCAGGTATACATTAATATAATAATTGACAGATACACGTGAATATTATAAATTCACAGACAGTTTTAAGCAACGGATCTTATAAACGAACCGTAATTTAATGTGAATAAGTAAAAGCGTGTACATGTGAAATAAAGAGCCCTAATGTAAACGATAAACTTAAAAATTATAAATAAAATACTTTATTCACTATATGTTTATTGTTATTTTTCTTATGATTTAGGTTGGGCAATTAAACGTGGTTTTATTACTGCTAGAGCAGGACGACCTGATACATATCGCGGTGCTAATAATTTACTCCGTATGGCGCTTGATGGGAAAATTTGTTTAGTTTTGAGACCTGTTGGTTTTACTGACAATAAAAGTATGAATTCTTATTTTAGATGGAATTAATTTTTAATTAAATTTGATGTTTGACAAAATAAATTAAATAATAATAATAACTTGTATGTCTTCAAATTTTTTATTGCATTTAATTTTTGGTTTTTAGAAAACTGGTTGTCTTCTCCACTGTTAAAAGATGTATGGAAAATTAAAGGCATTGTAGATGAACCTGACATATATGAGCACAATTATATAGAATTCGCATCAGACAATGAACAGGAACAAATAAAACACACCGTATATTCTCACAGTGGCTGTAGTGGAAAAAAGGACAATGAAGCTCAATCAAGTGATAGCGATAGTTCAGAAGTGTGTGGAGGCATTGCATCTAATAAGTTTGCTGCCCTGGATATATCAGATTGAAACTCAATTAGTATTCGCTTAAAATCTTTTTAATTCATTTGTTTTAGTTATTAAGAAATGTTATTCTATTCATTTGAAAAAAACATATTATAATGTCATACTTACCTAATATTAATATTTGTATTTATTAATTCCCCTTCACATGTATCGATGATGAAAATCAGTAAATTTTGGATTAGTAGAATAACATAATATTTACATATCAATAACACTATAGTGTATAAACATTATTAATCAAATATGTACGTAGGTATATAGGCTATGTGTGAATTTGATTACTGTCCAGATATGATGTGTATCTTTATTTCTATCCAAGTGTTGTGAATTAATAAATAATATATGAAATAATTTTAACAAAATATAAAACAGTTTTTAATAGAATTATTCTTTATTACTAATTAAATACAGTTTTATCAATAATTTACAGTTTGTATTTTTAAAGACTCGGACCAAGGGTATTAAGTTTTTATGATTTATTATTATGGTATTGTAATTAACCCTTAAGCAGTCGCGTACCTTTTTTAATGTTCTTAGTCGCACGCTATACCCCAATTCTAAAAACATTTAAAGTATTTATAAAAACTTAATTTTTTGAAAATTCAGACATAATGAGGTACCATATTATATGCAAATATGGGTACACATTTAATAATACAAAATAATTTAAAAACAAATCCAATAATGTTCGCGTTCTTACAGTAGTTAATTAAATACAGTTTTATTTTGTGCAGGGGTAAACTAGATCCCCGTGTGACTGCTTAAGGGTCAAAGTATTGTTTAAAGCCCTATTACATTCAGTTATTATTAATTACACATATCCAGGAATAAAAATATATTAACGATTACGATTAATAGTATTATAAAAATGATGAGAATTACAAAAAATGAGTATTGTAAATATTATTAATTGAGTTGGTGTATAGGTTAGCCAGAGGGAAATCATTGATGATTATCGTGTGCGCGCTGATTTAACCTCTGGGCTTAGCTACATGTTAGACTTCATATTATAAAATATGCCCCTGGTTGCTACTTATTTACAACGTAAAGAAATTTGTACTAATAATTACAAGATAGAATACAATAGTAGGTTTAGCTATAGTATTTAATTTGCATAATACTATTTTCAAAACTGTTTAAATCAATGTTTTAATTCTATAATAAACATTAATAAAAGGTACTTAATGGGTTTTTGCCTTTTTTTCTTTTTTGTGTTTCTTGTGTTTCTTATGTTTCTTTTTTTTTCGTTCCTTGTCCTCGTTCTCCGACGAATCATTATCGGACGACTTGTGCTTACGCTTCTTCGATTTTTTTTTCTTCTTCTTTTTCATGGTTGTCGTTTGTTTCAATTTCAAAGCCAATTCGGTCTCACGGAGTTGCACCAACGGTGTTACGTACTCCTCTTCCGATTCACTACTTGTGCTACTCACATCCAAAACAATGTCTTTATTGGGATCGATTTTAATGAAATTGCGACACTGGAACGTCAAGTGACCGGAGTAGCCACATTTTTTACACGCCGGTCTAGTCGTGGTCTCCTTGGCGAAACCCGAAAATTTGGTCTCCATTTGGGATTCGACGACGTCCGAAATCGTTAACCCATAAAACGGCGGCGGTGTTATAAATTCAAAACTCGAAATTATCTAAATATATCCACAGCGATGTTTTAGTTGGAAAACCAAACGGGTAATTACGTTGTATTACGTTATTAGATTCACAATAGAGATTTAAAGCAACTTCGTTTGAAAATTGGCATTGTTTGGAAATCGTTATCAATAGCTGTTATCGTGTAGTTTTTATCACAATATGTAAATAATTCGTGTCCTTATCACCTTTTATCGGTCATATGTTTCTTTTTTACAATCCCACTATCAAGCAAATAAACTATAAATTTTGTCTTTCGGTCCAGACATTTTGTCCTTATAATTTCGAACCATGGCCTTAACTATGTTAAAGTTGAAGACTTCTGTCGGATTAACGAAACGCGTTTTGCCAACTATTATACAAGCGGCCAAGCATTCGTGGGAACCGAAAGAAGTGGAAACGCACACAGGTCAAGTGAGTTGTTTGTCAATGGCATTGACAATGAATTTGTCTATAATTGCCTATATCATGTTGTATTACTCTTATTTTACCCTGTTATAGAAATGGGAAGAAAACGATTATCGTTTAGCGCGTTATATTGATAAGGAGAAGCAAGTGAACCCATCGTTCGCTATCAATTTGATCAACGAAATACCACCAGAAGCTTGTACATCACGAGTCATATGCTGTGACGGTGGTGGTGGACCACTAGGCCATCCGAAAGTCTATATAAACTTGGTAAATAGTCTTGGTAGACTTGGTAAATGTTTTTCTATAATATCCGATTAAAATATATATGTTCAGTTCCTTTCTCTACCATATTTGCTCTATTATTTCAAAGTGCTTTACTTAATTTTCATTGGTTTAAAAATTAGACTCATAATGAATGGTGTAAATCAATATTTGGATTTAAGTACATTTTATTCAATTTTTAATTATGATATTAGATATCTGTAAAAAAAAAAAAAAAATTTAATAGAAAATGTAGGATATTTGTTTACCCTATCTATTTATTTCAGTACAAATAATTAATGGAACAATATATATATATATATATATATATATATATATATATATATATATATATATATATATATATATATATGTTGCAAATTAAAATACAGGTTTATTATACACAAGTTTCAATAGAAATATATAAAATAAACAACAAGGGGTTTTTTTAAAAAAAATTAAAGGTACACTTTATTTTTAATTCAATGTTGCATTGTTCTATTAAGTAATTGAAAAGAAATAAAAGTTATATTTATACAATAATTTAAATTTTGTTGTAAATGACAGAATGAGAAACTTTACTATTCTCGACACTTATAAAAATATAATATAGCTGTAATTTAGACGAGGATCGTTTATTTTAGAAACACATTTACTATATAACTGGGTACCTATTAAAAAAATTATTATACAAATATTTGAAGCACCTGAAACAATTTTGTTCATTTTTGTTGATTTATTATTAAATAAAATTGTAATAAAAAAAACAACTTATTTAACATTTTCACTGAAAATTGTGTTGTTTGACAAGCAAATTTGATGAGACTATTATTTTGTTTACTGAAGTATGGTGTGCATTTAACAATATTTTAATAAATTCATAAAAACCATATTTAAATTATGAATTTAAATGTTTTGAATGTTGTATTTATTAAATTGATATTGTTTTTAAATTATTTTTAGGACAAACCAGGGAATCACTCTTGTGGTTATTGTGGCTTACAATTTTACAAGAAGGATTGCCATCACTGATATTCATTAACAGATATAAAGTTTGTTATTGGAAGCTGTGTTTATATTAGAAATAAATTACATTGTTTATAAAACCTAGAATGTATTGATTAAAATATTATTTATATCTAATCAATGTTTATATATTATTATTAATCTTAATAAATGTTTACTTAGAAGAATACAGACAGCAGAGATATAATTTTTAAAATGATGTATTACTTAATTGTTTCACTTTGGCAAAATTCCATATTACACTTATGTATTCCATTTGGAAATCCAACTAAAATTCTAAATTCAAAAATCAAAAATAAACAGTACAGTATAGAAAATATTATTAGATTAAGTCAGTTCAGTTCAAAACAATAAATTGTAATTTTTGTATACATGGTAAAACATAATAATGCTATAGTATTTAATTATAGTAAGTTGGTTCTTTTATTATCTTACTGTTAGTAATTCAATTTCAATGAATAAAAAATATTTTAATGTCTGACAAATAATGTATACAATACTATATTACAGTATTGATTAAATATTTAATCAACGGTTACGATAAACATATGTATAATTGTAAAGTATGAATTTTAAACAATTGACTTTGATAAGTTTAAGGATAAATAATCTGGTTAAAAATAAGATGAAATTGTATTTTCGCGAGGAGGTAATTTATTAAAACACTTTTTTTTTTTTTTTTTGTAATTCAGTAAAAATAATCGTAGAGATCTGTAATTTCAACGAATTAGTGTTTAAATTAAATTGAACGCGCGTCACAGTTTTATCAACGACCGCATTAGGTTAACAGACACATAGTGTAACAATACTATAAAATAGATTAATGTATTGATTTTTTTTTCCTTTTCTGTCCGTTGACAAACGATTTACCGACGTTATATATATATATATATTATAATTATTAGGGAAACTGTTCACTGCGTTTGTCGTTTTTATATAGTGTTGAAAAAAAAAAAAAAAAAAAATTCTATTCAACACCGCCGTTTCTCGACGCAACACGTTTCCTTTATTTACTCGACGGATTGTTATATTCTATACACGTGTTCCGCAAGTACCTACGTGTATATATATATATGATTAAAATAACGAATAAAAATTACGTCTAATCGTGTCTAAAGCTAATTGATGGAGGTGGGGTTGGGGGTAGGTGTAACGATTATACTATTTGTAAACAGTACTTAAGTTGTATTATATCGTATAATAGGGAGCCGGGAATAACAGGCGAGGGATAAATGAAACGTACACGTTAAAAAGTTCACATATGGCGTATGATAATGTCCGAGTGTTGCCATCGCAACAATAGGATTAAAACTAATGCGCTTCTCGCCCATTAATGTATTGCGATGGCCGTGCGCAATATATTTTTATCGGGCCCGCAAGAACACCACGGTTTACCGACAACACTTAAATATTGTATGCCGGCAACTACCGAACACGTATTTCGCGAATAAAACTTAATGTATTTTTGTTTTTTTTTTTTGTCGTCCGGATTCACTCGGTTTTCGCCACTGTATAATTAAGTTTTTACAACAAACTGTCGCATTTCTCGGTTTCGTATACTTTTTTTTTTTTTTACTATTTATGCCGAGAAGTGTAGAAAAAAATAAAAAAAAATTTGAGTACGGCGACCAGACGATATCCGTAACCGACCGGTATATGCGTTCTTTTTCGTATAGTTATTATTATTATTATTAAATAGTATCCGGTATTTTATTTTTTGTCGGTTTTGAACACGCGTAGACGAGCGGTTTTTCAAGAATACGAAATACAATGTTTTTCTAGTTTTTACTATAATTTTGTTTGAGTACCATTTGAAAATCGAAGATTTTTATTTTTTTTTTTTTTACCATAACTATAGTAATATAATGCACTTTTTCTAGCTATGTATGCACGTGTGCGGTGGCGTAACTAATAGGGTTTATTTTTTTTTTTATCTTTTTTATGTAAAAGACTAAAAGTAATGTACGTAATACGGAAAAATGGTATCAAGAGCCTAGTCGGTACGTGCCAATGCCGGTCGACAGACGTCTGTGCCTAGCAACAAGTGTTATATGACTGTACGGCCATCCGAACGCGATTTATCGCCGTCAACTTCTTGTTTCCTGGTACGCAATTTTTGATTATTCCTTAAAATTAAGCTCTGTTTTAGTTTTATAAATCTTTAAAATGCAGGAATTTGTATAAATGGCCGTAACTCTGTTGCTTTTCAACGTACCCGGGTGGGATTTTTACAGGTGTATGTAGGACTGTTTGGGGGGGACACTTCATATTAAAAGTAACCCGCCTCCTCAGATTTTCGGATCGGAGATATCGTGGTGGGATACGGTGATAGACGAAAGACGTACAAGTCGTCCCGGTAGTTGGATACCATAAAATCCCTTTCAATGGATTTTGTCCCCCGTATTTATTGATCCGATCGATTGTACGGGATTTTATGGTATAGAACTATGGGAGGCACTCGTACGGGGATCCAATTTGTCCAAGCCAAATTTTTTGGCGTTAAAACCATTTTGCTATCACCAAATCCCGTCGAGATAAAATGATCCAAATATCTGACGGGTTTGCGGGAAAGGGGGGTACTTTTCATATGAAATGCCCTTAACAGTCCCATATATACTAGTGAAATGCCCACCCGGGTACGTTAAAAAACAACCGAGTTACGGACATTAAAACGAATTCCTTAAAATGTTTTAATTTTAAGGAATATTCGAAAATTGCGCACCAATGGGGGGGGGGGACCAGAAGCTGACGTCGATGAATTGTGTTCCGGATGAGCCTGTTTCCAGGCAGACGGCGGTCGGCCTAAAATTTATCGTCTTCAGCTTCTGGTCTCCTAGCAGAACCGTGCGCTATGACCCCCGCGGGGGGGCGTCAAAAGCAATTTTATAACGCACACTGTAATATTATTACTTTAAATGCACCATTCTGAATTTGCATTTTAAAAATGACTAATAATTCATTAGTATACATAGAATTTTCCGGTTAAACACTAATATACGACGACATACAAGCCGGTATTATATATAAATGTAATTGAGACAAGTCTATTTTTTTCTTTTGCAAAAAAAAAGGAAGGTTTTCAAAAGAGTAAACTAATCTATTATATTCGGATGGGAGTGGGGGGGCGTGAATAGAGAAAGGTAATTTTTGGGCTAAAGGAGGCCCCATTAAATACTGCTCTACTCGTATACGGTAGTTGAACTGGGACGCGAGTACACATAATATAATATATTATTATTATTATAACGTGCATATTTATAGCCATTATTGGCCGCTTTCCAATGACCCGAGGCCATTTTGAATATTTAACCCATTACACTCCCGTTAGATATAGGTAGATATTTTAAATGGGCACCTAATGTTTTCGGGTATGTACACGGCTATTGAATAATGTATATATTTTGACCGCAAACGCCCGACACGATTGTCCGTCTCATCAATAATAATAATTGCGCTTATTAGTACCGATACGTACACGTTCGTCTAGACCGAATTATAATATCCCAAGGACCCTGCACCCCCCCCAAAGTTAGTTTGCTAAACAGGTTAACAACGATAGTCACACCAGGGCCGGAATAAATACAAGAATATTTAAAGTTTTTAAAAATAAAATAAAATAGTTTCAAATTTAATCTATTTTTCGCGTTTAGCAATTTCTATTTCTAGCTATGTATAATATCCCGGTGATAATGTTCAGGTTTCCATTTAGCCGGTTCCTTTCAATTTATAGTTTGATAGTCTATATGAAAGTCGTTTCTTTAACGATGGGTAGTTTACTGTCTATTAGTAGACATATTACGAACAGACAGTTTTCCTACACCTAAATTGACTTGTTGCTACAGGGACGTAAGCATATCGAACTACGTGTTATCAAAATGTTTTTTTATCAGTGACCATTATTATTTTCATCTATTATGTGGTCGTTATCACGGACGTAGTTATTAAGACTTAATATGCTTAATAAATGTACAAAATTAAGTTAAATTGTTCTAAAATTGAAAAAAGTTTTCCAAACTCGAATAACTTATTCCGCTGCAGTGATAACGAAAAAATCAAACTAAAATTGTACAGTGTTCTTCTTTTTTTTATGGTGAAAATTTTGTTCTTTAATTAAATTTGTAGCTCGAATAGTTAGTTTCTCGGTAAATATTTTCGTTTATTTCACGATTATACAAGAGATGACAATGATACGATTATACAATGACACGCGGCTATTGATAAATGTATTTAAAATTGAATTCTAATATTTTCGAGTTGATAAATTTTCATTTTTTCGAAAATGTCGAGAAATTGCCTATCCGCAACCCCTTAAATACAGTAGGCGCACGTCCTCTTATAGGGTATTTGTGGTTTTAATAAAAAATAAAAATAAACATAGTGATATAATATAGATACGCACATCAATTGAACTCCAAATGAAAAAATTGTTTCCCATATAATTTATCCATTTTTTTTTTTTTTTTTGTTAACCTTTAGCATAAATTACATAATACACCTACGTACCTATTATAATATCGTTCATAAATTATTATACCTACTCGAGTACTTGATTTCTCGATGTACTTATACGTTATTCTATAATAACTAATTAATTTATATTTATTAGTTATTAATTATTATTAAATAGTAGGTGCGCTTGATTGTTTGCAATGGTATACTTTGTAGAATGGCGTAATTTATGGATATTTCGCGGGAATTAAATTCTTATTGACTTATTAGTCGGCGTCTGTAACTATACATGAATTACGATTAAGAACGATAATAATTTATAGTTTCAATACGAAATTAAATCGAATATTAATAATATTAATAACATTATAGAATAATATTCAGCGGCGTAAATATCCCGTTTCATTTGCATCTGCAGTTGAATGCGATTGTTATAGAGATTTTTCCACCGTTATTAATGTTATCATCGCAATTATGTTTAGTATATTATCCATACGATAATATTCGATGCGAATGAAAGTCGCTGCTGGTAGGTGGTAGTCGATCGCAAACAATAATGTTCGTTAAACGACTTCAGGCGAAGACGCACAACATCACGTTTCAGTAAAATTAAAATTTTTTAAATTATTAAAAAACCAAAAAAAAAAAAAAAAAACCACGAAAAGCTCGTTACATCAGTACCCTATTACCCCCCGTGACGTACACGTACGCATATTAGAATGTTCTACACACATTATATAAAAAAAGTGGTCGTGTATATCCATCGAGAATATTGTGTGGTAGGTACTATAGGTTATTAGGCTATGCCTGCCTACATACTCAATTTGATTAGTTTCCGTTCACCCCGGGGTCGTATTTCGATATTTTATAACGTTATTGCCGCGTCGTAATAATTTTTAATAATATTTAATAATATACGTAATGTTTACGACTTATACAAGCAGCTGATATAGGTTTCGATCACCGCCGGAGAATTTGCATTAGAATATTAAAAAAAAAAGAGAGAGAGGAAATGTCTACCGGCAGAGCGGATTATTCGCGCAATATATTATTACGGCAATGTCATACTAATTTACTAGAACTCGATCCGAAGACGCGCAGGAGAATTATTTTTCGGGGTAATAAACTTGGACAAACACTTACTCTGGTGATTACTCTGGAGACTCGTATAAGTGCAGCGGCATTTTGATATACCTATTATGTTATTATATACACTGTATATTATATTTTTACTCTGATATATATATTCAGGCGCGTGTACGGACACATGTTTAGCGGGTGAAAGATTGGCGGTAAGGTTACAATTTCCATACCGACGCCTATGATAAGGCGCGTAGCCCTAGGATTTTGATTAAAATGGGGGCGGTCTATATTGTATATTTAAATACAACTTGTGGTGGTGTCACATATCCTTATCATTTAATAAATTCTAGAATTTTCGAGACGGTCCGCGGACGTCGTTTACCGACTACAAAAAAAAAAAAAAATGTCCCAACAGCATCTGGTGCATTCACGGCGGGTTACCAACCATCGCGGTATACGGTATAGAAGACGGACAAAATAACCATTATCGAGTGTTTGATATTGTAATATATATATATAATATGAATACCTTTAATTTTCACGAATAAACAATAATATCAAATATGAAATCGAATCGTCCGACTGAACGTTTTATAAATAATCCCGAAACATTATTTAGCATATACCTCCCCTAATATATTTCCGATTTAAATGCCTCTAGTTACGCGTTTGTCTATGTGGGCTGGTTAGGTCTAGGGGGGGCTCCCAAGCCCCTAAACCCCTAGACAATTTCCTTAAATTATAATAACTTATTAACTTATTATAACTACGTTATAACTGCAGATTTGTTTATTTCATCCGTTATATATTATTACGGGACACGATAAAAAAAAAAAAAAAAAAAAAATCCCACGCGATTCACCGAATGTGCATGAACACGCAGCGTGTATAATATTAATTCGCCGGCATGCAAAATAGTAAAGTCTCTGTTTTGTCGGCCATTGTATAATATTATCCCGGGAACACGAATTTGAGGTAATTATCACTGTATTCTCGACTACTGCTATTACTTATATATAAAACTTTGATCAACTTATCGCCGCCTCGGGACGTTCCAAACACGCGCGGAAACTTCTTACCTCACTGTTGGCTCATTCATACTAATTAACTATTGCGTCTCTCCCGTTCGCCCGTTTCCACTGTTGGTTTTGATATTATTTGTATTATATATTATATAGGCACGTGGGTACGCCTCGAAGATATAATGTTTCCCGTTCGTTATTTAATTGTCGGCGTTTTCGTGCTGGGCGAATAATATTATATCGGAATATTATACATGTATACGTTCGAGGGGAAACTCCGCCGTATACGGGCAAATAAATGCATTTTATATGTATATGTTACAGTTATAATCCGAAATCCGTCAAAACTAGTTTTAAAAATCAGATCTCGTGTAGTACTAAATGCTAATGGATTGTTTATCGCACCGAAACAATTATTAACAATGTTGGACTATCACCCGTTCTAAACATCAATAAATTCCTATAGTTATCCTAAAACGTACTTATTTATACACTACCCTAGTTTAAACCAACGATATAAATATTACTTCGGAAAATCAATTTTCACTAGATAGAGTTCTAGTTTTTACCAAAATATATCATACACAACTAGTTAATTCAAACTGAAAAAAAAAAAAAACAATTTGAAACTGGTTTAAACGGATTTCGGGTTTTATCAGTAACATATATATATATATATCTCGGAGGTGGCCAAACTGTGGCTCGTGTCATACTGTAAGACACAAAACATATTTTTTACTAATATAAAAATACGTCTATTGTATTTAAATGTAAAGGAATATCAACGTAATCGTTGCGTGTTAATTTTTTTGTAAGTTTCTTGAAGTCTGGATTACATGTGTTGTTAGGGCAGCAGTCTTCAACGATTCTGTGAGATTATGGTCCGTTTAATATTGTGTACGATGTTCCGATTTTATTATTTTCATTGTCACCGAGTATAAAGACTCGCAAGGATATGCTGTGGCCTAAGATTAATATTAATTTTTGAGTGCAAAGTGTAATTTGATTTATTCGTGGTTATTTTATAGCATTTATAGCAGGCGAGTGTTTACGATAGTTGAGAACCTTTTTTTTTTTTTCCACTCTTGGGGCCTTCTTAAGTATTTTTAATTTTATTGTGCGGGTCTCGAGTCTGTTCTCGTTGGCCACCCCTGGTATATATATATATATATATATCGACCGAAACGGCATGTATGACTAATATTATTTTAGGATAATATTAGTCGTAATAATATATATTCGCGTTGAATTATTTAAAATGTCCTAAAATCCGATGACGATAATGCATGTGCCTGGCAACTTGTGGTGTTTGCGGTGGCTTCCGGCGTTGCACTGAAAGTCCTTCTAATATTACAGTAATAATAATCATAATAATTATTATTACAATGATCCTTTCAAAGGGTATATGGGTGTCGTTAAATATTTAAACCTTTAATGCACGTTGTTTTACCCCTCAAGCAATATATATATATATATATATATATACTCCCGTGGCGGGAATGATGTCTGTTTTCACATTCCGCAGACTACTCGACTATCCCTATCCCTCACAATAATTTCGGAAGGTAGGTATAAATAAACTGATACGTATATATATATATATATATATATAGAGGCACTGTCGAAAAACAAAAAGCATAATAAATAATTCTCTTTCGGTTACGCAGTCATGAATATTGCGCGATAAGTTTAAATGGGAAAATGCAAATTTAATTTTAATTCAAATATATACGAACGCGGTGTGACATTTTTTGATTGATCCGATGAACGTAATATGCGGGGGTTACCATTAAACACGCATTATATATGAAAAGAAAAAAAAAAAAAAATGAAATAATAATATTAACGATAATACGAATTCGACGGTGACGGTATATAGATAAAAATAATATTATTAACAAGTACCCTTGGCTTTCATTGTGACTATACGCGATATTCAGTGACGTCATTGATTCTGTTTAAATATGGTGGTGGGGGGTGGGGACGCAGAAAGATTGCAGAAAATCTCTCAATCTAAAATAGTATTAAAAGTGGGCGTAGTTTCATAATATCTGACGTAGGTACTATACAATAAAAAAATAATACTTACATGTATAAAATACCTAATATTATTATTATTATGAAAGTTTTAGTCAAAAGACTAAGAGTTAGTTAAGTAAGTTATTTGTTTCATGTCACCATATATATGCACGTTTGTATTATACAAGAGACTTTTATATCAAGAATAAACAATTATAAAATATAAATAAACGAATGCCGAAAAAAATCTAAGGGAAAAAAAGACCAAACCAATTGTTTTAATATATTTGCATTTGAATTATTGTAAATTTTGAAAAGCACTCATCTCTAAAAATTACAATTTTTCAGGAAACACAACAAACTGATTTTCTGTTGAACCATTTGACATTTTAAAATTCAATTCAGAATGCCAGGTGATTTTCGATGCACTTTGCATTGTTTTCTAAAACTTGCTGCGAAATGTTCGTATTGTTATAAATTCGTTTCGTGTATCAACTTTTAAATGAGAATAGAATAAAGAATTGTATTTCAAATTTTTAAATTTTTTAGAGTATTTTAGGATTTTTATGACATTTTAAACGTTTTAGAATCTAAAATTTAAATTTGAAATTTAATTTTAATATTTGTACTTGCTTACAAGATTTGTATGTAACAAAATATTAATTGCTCGTATTATAGGATACAATTAATGTAGAAACACAAACAACAGAAAAAATTTCCCAGATGTTGACGATAGATAACATAAAAATAGTACTTTTGAAAGCGTCATTGCGAATCCAAATATTCAAAACAATGGCACCAGATGGCACCTAACCTAACCTAACTACCTCGTCAACCTGTATTAACCTAATTATTGAGCATTTGGTTAAAGGCGCCCACGTACTATTGTGAACATTTTGAACTTGTAATATAATTATTATTACTGAGTTAGACGAAGAATATGGTGCAGTTTTTAAAGCTCAGAGTATATTTTTTATAGTAAATTTTAAACGTAAATTAATGCAGGTATATGCATTAAGACAAATTTTAGTACTTTCGAAACATATATTCAACTACTCAACTAGAATCTTCCGGAATGCCTTTGATTGATTCCATTAACATTATTGAAAATATTAATGCCGAAAGCCGAAAAAAGCAACAAATCGAATCGGAAAACCGTTTACAAGAAATTTATTATGGTTTTAAATAAAAATAAAGGATCTAATATACCGTTAGATATTTTGAACGGACAAGAAATCATAACAAATGAAATCCCGAATGATCTTGCGTTCTTTTTTTATGCGTCCATCACATCAGTAAACGCCGAAAGAAGTTTTCTGTCTACAAAAACTTACTGTTGGATAATAGCGGACGATAATTTTATATTTGAAAATCTGGCGGTCGGGAGTGTAGCTCTCGTGGCCCAGTGTAAAAAAAATATTCAAATTGTACGGGTAAACGTACGATCCAGACCTATTAAATATAATAATTTAAAAATCATACGGAAACCATTATTTTTTTTTTTTTTGCCATCTTCAGCTAAAACCGTATCGAAGGCATCAATAATATAACATATGGGTATAACTTTTATTCGTTTTCGTCGAAAATTTATTATTTTTTTTTCCCCGTCGGTCTTTTGTCATTGCCGGACTTGATTCACAATCAGTTTATGTGTATTTGAAACCGGGGTGGAGAGCGTCCGACTTCGGTAAACCGTGTTCGGACGGTGGTTTTTTTTTTTTTTTTTTTGCGTACCGCGGGCACGGGATAGTTTTCGAACCGCCTTTGAATTTCCGACATAATTATACGCATAATCGTACTTATACATACGAGGTACGTATAAGGTAAGTCACGGTAAACGTACACGCGCGCAAATGCATAAACACGCAGACAAACAGACACCGCGCGCACACGTACGTATAAACCGACGAAATGTACACTGACAGTTGAACGTGGCTTCCGGCGAACTACATCGTAATAATATATATATATATATATATAATGAAGTTATACACATATATTAATTAATTCCGTGATTTAATCCGAGGAGGTCCTGCGTTAGACACATCAAAAGACTCGCGTGCACACGGGAGTTAAAGCGTATCGGTCTCGGCGTGTGTTCAACGATTTTTTTAAAACAACAAGTATTACGCCTACCCTGCCGTCCCACACGCCCGCCCGCGGCCTTCCCGGGCGGTCCTAAACACAAAAAAAAAGAAAAAAAACATAATTTTCTTTTACGCGTTTGTACATTCGGACCCCTTGTGCAGTCTGTTTGGCGGGTACGTACACACATACGCATTATACACCTACCCGAAAGTTTTCGAATTCGATATTTTTCACTTTGTAATCTCCCCGTGTGTGTCATATTTATATATATATGAAGTATTTATATTGCATTTCTAACATAATAATTCGGGACGACGCTGTCACTCGCTCGCGCGCCCGCCCGTTTTATCTCGGAGGGTCGGACGCGTCTCAAAGAGAGAGAGAGAGCAATTTTTTTTTTTGGTAAAGGGATTTGCTCGAGTGAGAAAACATATATTGTATATGAGAAAACCATCGCGGACGCGAGGCGTATATATTATAGATGGCTAAAGTGGAAAGATGACAAAAAAAGAAGAAGGAGGAGAAGAAGAAGAAATGGTGACAATATAATATTTATAGGCGGACCCGTCGTGTACGGGTTATTAAATATTGGATGAATTTTTTTTTTGTTTGTCCTTGATGAAATCGACGACACGGGCGTTTGTGCTAGGCGATTATTTTTACATGTATCACTTTAAAACTCGACCGGCGCGCGTTATCCCCTTTGACGCGATATTTCAATACGTGAACGGTGTCTTTTGTACTCGGAACGATAGAGTGTATAATAATATATGTAGATATACGACAAAAAGTCGGATATATCATCGTGTAATAATAATAATAATAATATTTATACGTATACACATAGGTCGGGCGCGTGTACTATTTGTCGGAAAAATCATATTTTCCCCGAGGGCATTTTAAATATTTTATACATTTCGTCCCTAGATAATATTATTATGTTACTAGTATACGAATAGCTCTAACAATATTCTCTACGTATATTCCTGTATATTTCGACGTTTAATATCCGCGCCGCCGTAGAGACGTATACCGTATTATACGATATGCTAATAATATTAGATACATTGAGCCGGTACAGGGTTTTCAATATAATTTTATTATAATATCGTTACCTGTGTGTACCGATTTATACAATACGACTAGCCGTATTACCCGCGGTAACCCGTCGTTTTCGAGTGCTCTGTTACTTTGACTTTTATGGCCGACAACTTATTAATTAAAAAAAATAAAAAACTAATTACAATTTAAAACTTCTGTTTCCACGACTGTAAATTAAAAGTGGCAAAAGCCATCCGTGTTCAACATTTCAAGTACCCCACGCCTACGGAAAGTCACTTTCTATAGACCAGCACACATACAGACTTTGTTTTATCAGTATAGACCAGTGTTTCCCAACCTTTTTACCACCTTCGGACCACTTCTGCAATATTTTATAGGTCGCGGACCGCCTGGATTTTACGAAAACTAGGAATACATTTTTTTTTGCTCATTAACAAGAATACACAAAATTTATCGAAAATGTTAATTTTTATTATTTTACTTTACATTTTATTACTATACTTCAATTTATTACTCTGACACCTACACACTTATAAAAGTAGAAAATACTTATCGGTCTACAGCAGCAACACCGATAAGATAACCGTATAAATATTGTACGGTTCCTCAATTTTTTCCCGTAATTTTTTTCGCTATTTAAAAAAAAAAAAAAAAAATTATAATTAACTTGTAATAGAAATCGAAGAAAAAAATCTACGGGTACCGCCGCGGACCACCTATGACTGGCCCGCGGACCACCGGTTGTGAAACACCGGTACAGACAGTTCGAGGCACACGGTACGCATTTATGGCATTCCCGCCGGTATTTGTAATGTTTTACCGCCCGGGTGTTATAGATATTAGTATTTACGCGAAGTAAAACCAACATATTGGTTTACGAATCGAAGCGAGTATTTTTTATTATTTTTTTTTTTTTTTTTTAACCATGTAAAAAAATGTTTAATTTAACCGACCGATCGAATTAATAAACGCACGCGAAATCTGTTCGCACACGCGCGTATTGTATACAACCGTTTATAAATAATTCACTTAAAACTCTTCTCCGACCGTAGTCGTCCCGCGGTATTCCGTCTTCTCGTATTCCCGACGGTTTTCGGCGTACAATATACGTTATATTATTATAGCGTACACGCCCCACGCCGCTATATGCTCTCCGGGGATAATCGTCCCGGCAAAAGATTAAACGGTAGTCGTCGCGCGGACGTATTATAGGTACGCGCCACCGGAAGGGCAGAACCATTTCTATAATCGAAACGAAATCGATCAATTACAACTGGGAAATAATTAAATTGCACCGCGTTTACCGAGGGTCCGGCGAGCCCGTCGTCGGGACGCGATCCGCGGCGTTTTGTCGTTCCGCGATTTGCCATTCCTATTTTCGACGTGGGCACGCCCCTTGCCCCCCCCCGTGTTTTTACAAAGGAACGAAAAAAAAAAAACCACAAAATCGTCTCGGGCGTTGTTTTAGTAGGTACGAAAAAGATGAAGAAGAACAAAAAAAACTACATTAATAAATTAGAATCGTTTACTTTTAATTAGAAAAGCATTGAATAACATTTTCTTTTTTTTACTATACAAAAGACAATCTGAATTCCGAAGCGAATTTTACGAGAAAAAATGAACTGTGGGTGCCGATATGACATCCTCCTAGATCCACTACAACACCAGTAACCACGCGACCAGGATTAAATTTTCGAATGTACGAACTTCAAAAGTTTATCTCGACTCATATTATTTCTTTAGGTACCCTTCAAGGTAAATTAAATAACACCGATTATCTGTAAAATGTTTAAATGCACTTTTGTTCGAGGAAAACAAGAAAACCAAATAACAGAAATCGTTAATTATTTACAATACAAGACAAATTCTCATTATTTTGCCTATATCAGTAGAATAACACGGCGTTACGAGATAACGTCTAAAATAATTTCAATTCGACTTAGATCATATTGTAATACCGCCAATACAAATCATCCATCTATGTGCATTAAGTAAAATACGTATAAAAATAAATAAATTTCATGAGGGTGGGGGGCAGGGTATAACCACCCCCTGGATTGCGCCACTGTACGCCACTAACGTTTGCCGGTGTGTCGCTCGGCGGTGACCTATACGCGGGTACGGCAACGACACGACTGCCGGGGTCGTCGGGGTCACGTCCTCCAGTCTTCGCAAACTACACTCGAGGGACAGGACCTCCCCTCCGGCGGCTTCGTCATCGGGCGTTGTGGCGGATACACCGCGTACTCCTAGGGGAAACGAATTCGCTTTCACCTCCTGCCGTGCCGCAAAAACGCGTATAATACCACACGATTGTTGTGTATAGGTATAGGTATCAGCAGCGCCATTTGGATGGTGAGGGGGTGGAGTGGGAGGGTATAGAAATTCGCCCCAGTCTAACTTTTAGTCTTGTCCCGGGACCTCATTGTGCAGGTTGATCTCCGGTTTTTGATGGGTTTTTTTTTGGGGGGGGGGAAATAAAAATGTCAAAATATCGAGAGAAAAAAAAAAAAAAACATATTCGTTTGACATTTATTCCTATAATGTTTATTATATCCTCACAGGACACAGATAAAATGCTAAAATCAATAATATATTTTCATGTTCTATAGTTCCATCGAAATATTGTTTTTCCTTAAATATTTAACGTTTCGTAATTTTCCATAAAATACTGAAAGAAAAAAAAAAAACAAACAAATAAAAACGTAATACAATTTATAGCGATTTAAGAGTATTAAATCAATGTTTATAGTGGAAAAGTACTAAAAACATAAGTATAATTTCACGGGATATTCCAGGAACGTCAGTGTACGAACGTTTTGTAAAGCTGAACAAGCATCAGGCAAAGGCTGTGTCCACATTCAGCGGAAAAACTTTTACACGACGAAATTTGAATATTACTTATTTTAATTTGTACGCACCTGTTAGATGTTTGGTATTTGCACTGTCGACGAAGCTAGCAAAATGCGAAATTATTGATATTTTAGTAATTATAATTGAATATTTCGTATTATGATACCAAATTTGGTATCTTAATTAAAACGAACGATTCGATTAGAGTTGAACGTTTATCGAAATTATGAATTTAATTATCGTTGCATACACTTTGAAACAGTTCGAACGGGTTCGTATGGATTCGTTCGTACCCGAGGTCTGTATCGTGAGACTAGAAAATTTGACGACTTATACCAGATGTTATACTACAGACTTCTAAACGTTTTTTAATAAGAAGTATAACAATAAGCGTAAGTACCTCTACTCTGTACGTATCATTATCGTCATTATCATTACTATTATTTACTACCGAAAATGCGTTTTGTTTTACGGGCCCCGGCCATCGTCAGCGACCCACCTCTCCCAAAGCGAATAGTCGAAAAACGTTTATTAAAATATATTACACATCTCGTGTAATATAATAAATAATATCGTCGATGTTATATATATATATATATATATTACACACAATAATGGACGCGTGTATACGCGATATTCGACGGCGGTGCATTTTCCCTGCAATTATTATCGCTACGACAATATAATAATAATAATAATAATAATAATAATAATAATAATAATAGTAATAATAGTAATATTATTGTGACTCACGTTGTTGTGTACGATATATACAGAGGAAAAAAAAAAATAAAAATAAAAATCGCCACCGAACGGTTTTCCACTATACGGTCGAACGCGGCGGCATAATGAATGCGCACGCTGTATATATATATATATATATAAATACACGTGTACACGTGCCACCCTCGGTCAAACGCCCTGTATATAAGTCTCGCAACCCCCTGTACGCACATGTGTATAGGGTTTAACAATAATCCCTGTTGCTGTTCCGGACGCCGTCGTCGACGCGTAGGCCGCGCAAGCTTTTTCCCGTACGGTTCGACGACGACGACGACGACGACGACGCCGTTTTTCCTCCCGGCGCCCGCTCGCTCCTCGCAGACATGTCGCACTCTGTATATTATGCCGCGTATACCTATTGGTTTTTACGACCTATTCTCCGGGATAAGCACTTTTATGCTCCTTGGCCGTTTAATCACGTTCGCCTGGACGCACACGACCGACGAGGGTTTAAATTTTCGAGAAAAAAAAAAAATAATAATAATAACAAACATGTATGTATATACGAGCATATATATATATATATATATATCAAATCACAACTGCGCTTTATTATACACCTGTATCATACGTAATGTGTTCACCACGAACGATGATATTCAACGTCGACTCGCGTAGCCAGGATTTTCCAAAGGGGGAGGATATTTTAATTTAATTTTCAAATACGACTTGTGTGTGTGTGTGTGTACGTGTGTGTGGGGGGGGGGGTGCTTTACACAATACACATCCACATCGTGAAAGTCAAACCGTCACATTAATAAATCATGAATAATAATTGTAATATTTATATCAGTCTAATGCGGCGATTTTATTTCGCCATATCTTCAACAATTTTTTCAATATAGATACTTGCGGATGTCACGGTGAATGAAAATTGAAAATGAATGATAATCCGTCGAGTCGATATTCATCACTTGTACTTCCCAGATATGTTTTCGAGCGTCTGAGCGTTGAAAATAATCTCTCACTGGTTGCGGTTGTAACCCGGTAGTGAAGCTAAAATAATAAAGAAGTCTGTATATTGTAGGATATATTTGTTCATTGTATTCAACCATAACGTTTTTATTTGTATGGGTTTTGTTTTAATTTTATCTTGCCACCAAGTAAATTCACTCAAAGCCGAATAGTCATCAGCTTCAATATCAACATTAGTATGTTTTCAAAAGTGCTGCGAAACATTTATGTGCCATTATTATTTCTATATTTTATTACGCAAAGAAAATTGCTCAGAATCGATTTGTGTGCTAAAAATCTGTCGTTCGATTGTTGATGAAAACTATCCAAAAAAGGAATGTATAATGAAACTCTATAGTATGACTCGGGCGAGTCTGTTCTATCATAATTGTTCTAAGCTCTTGTTTTTTAGTTATTTCTCAAAAGGTCGTGAATCCGAAATGCGTGTAATAAAATTACTATTTGCGGACCTAATAGTTTTCTACGATTCGCTGGGCGAAAGTCATTACGAAATATAATATATTATACGCGGTAAAAAATAAACCGTAATTCCGTTGAACTTATAAAACTACAAATCGAGCTCGAATTTTTGCAATTTTTCGTACTGGCATATATATATACCCGTTTGAACGCGGATTCATTTTTTATTCACATAAAAAAAAAAGTATCAAGGGGTGGGAATTGTTGGGAATTTCAAGTAAAATACCGCCGGCCGGTATACATAGGTTATAATTTCAAAATTAATGTTCGAGTCGGCGCGGGTTTACCTTATCCGATTGACCCGGAATCCCTCGTAATTCATATGTTTTTGTTTTATGTACACATACCGATTAAAGGGGTGAGACTAAAAATATTTTGAAATTTAACATATTTTAAGGGCAATCCTACTGCAGTTGATATAAAAAAATATTAAAGGAACCACTATTAATTATCTCAGGCTCGACCTGCAGATATTGGAGTCTGCGCACGCCAATGAGCATATCTTATATATATATATAGGTTTACTCTAAATCTACCGACGCGCATTCTGTTTTTGTAATGCGCCGTAGTTAGGTGTTGCTCGAATTACTCAACGGGGCGAAATTGCTTTATTTCCTTATTACATTTAAAAATATATACTACTACTAACACATGGGCTGAAATGTCCCGGTCCTAACAAAGACAACACGGTTGTTTCATTAAAAATTGACTTTATTCATCAACATAATCAAGCTCCATCAAGAGCAACACAATCATTCCAATGCCGCTCTAACATTTCAATACCATTCTTGTAGAATGATTTATCGTTTGCTTTAAAATAGGCCTCAGTTTCAATTGATAACCTCTTCATTCGAGCGGAATTTCTTACCGGCGAACATTGAACGGATTGTCATGAAATGTTAACAGCTGTCTTTTGCAGGTTAGTGCCAACTAAAAATGAGGCGAATTCAAAAAAAAAAAAAAAACACTAGCGCCATGGACGTGTTAGGCCCGGGACATTTCAGCCCATGTGTTACTATTATTATTGTTATTATTATTATTAGTCAATGGAATACACGAAAACAAACCACCGTACACCGTTATGTAATCATATACACGTACACGAGAAACGATTGTGATAAAAAAAAAAAAAAAAAAAAAAGAATATGTCGGTCCAGTTGGCGTCGCGAACATACGTATTACAAAACCGTACAAGCGAAGTATTAGAAAACGACCCGATACGAGCACCTCCTATCCACACATTGCTGGGGCTAAGCGATTGCATTAGGGGGAGACGCCGCCGTACACCACGCCACTGCATGGCCTCCGCGAACCTCACCCCCCCCCTCATCGCCCGAATCGAAATAGTGTTTCGTTATTATAACAATATATATATATATATATATATATATAATTGCAGTGCGTCCGCGCGTTTCGCCGAGCCTTGGAATTCTACTACCGTGCCCGATGAAATTAAAATAGTTTACCTCTCGCCGAGAGGGCCGGTTATTATGCGCACGCTGTACAATATATTATTATTATTATTATTATTATCGTACATACCTCATGCTCTCGATTTTTAATCATTTCACGGATGCTTTTTTTTAAAACCGTCCGACCTCTAGGCCCGCGCCCTGTTTTCGGTTACACGGGATTAGAGTAACCAATTTTAATTATTTTACATACACACCCCGTCGCGCCGAGCTGATGTGCCGCACGTAATATATTTATTGATATTTTACGTTTTATATTGTAATCATTTCAGCGGACATTATTACTAATATTAATATTTAATTGTATTTTCGCCAGTGGCGGCCGTCCTAAAAATTATCGCTGTAACGAAATATGTAAAGTAACCCCCCTTGTAACTTGGAAAATTAAAAAAAAAAAAAAAAATACCCCCATCATTTTGAACATTTTACTACGTAGAAATGCCAGGTCTTTCGATAATTATTAACGGATTCACAACAACAACAAATATAACAAAAACCGTTATTGCGTTAATATTTCTGTTTTTCCCACTGTCAAGTAAACTACAAGGAATTATACAGAAATCACCCCTAATGTCAAGATGATCGGAGCAAGATTTCTGGTAAAAAAAAAAAAAAAAATAGTAAAACCAATTCATTGGCCTCGCTAATACGTTCAAAATTTAAAAATGAAAAAAAAAAAAAAAAATGTAAATATTCATAGTATATTTTAAAATGTATTTTACTATGTATGCGGAATATACGGGTATATAATACAATTTAATATCGTACAATTGGTTTTATTTTTTCAATGGCTTGGGAGCATAATAGTCGAAATAAATTAGTGGGTACCTTATAATACCTGTACGGAAATCGATGTGCATTCACAGTTTGTTCAGTGAATCGAATTTAGTTTATCTGAAATTTAATCTATAAATGCGTCGTAAATATAGTTAAAGGTCAAAAAGTCAAAAAGAGATAAATTCACAATTTATAATGGACTTGCGCGTGTGTCATTTAATGGCGTTTTACTAAAATTTTAATACACCAAATTAAAACGTTTGCTGATTTGAAAAATGTCATGTTTTTATAACCATTGTGTAAACCGTACTTTGACATCTGCGAGCGATAATAACAAATTTGGCAAATCGAGTACAGATATATAAAATATTGAGTTTTAATACTATTAGGTACTATTATATACCTATTCTTATTTTAGCATAATATTTTTGGTAACGTCGTAAATTGAATAGTTTATATCAAAAATAACAATAAAATTATTTGAATAAAAAATCACCCTTATTTTTTTTTATCACCTATTACACAATTCGTATTACAACGTAAATTGTTTATATCGTATATTTTTTTATTATATCTGTACATTTTTTTTTTTTACTTCAAAATACTACTTCTATATAAGGTATTGATTTACAAGTCAGCGTGTTTATATTTTACGCGTCGGTGTTTTTGTCACTCAGTCTATTTTTTTCAGTTTTATTTTATTATAAATGTTACTCAAATAAAATTGTCGATAGACTGTAGATATTTCAGTATTGATGCTTTACTTTTTTTTACAAAACTCGTTATGATTATCAGATGACAATACGATTCCAATTGAATTGTTCAAAATATCTGAAATAATAGCGTCCGAATCGTATATTTTTCAACGAATTGTGACATTATTGAAGATTTCATAACGGTTGGGAAATTATAGACTAAAAGAAGATTGTTAAAATAATAATTATTATTAAGATAAAAAATAGAGGTTTTTTTTTTTTTTCAAATTACTATTGTATTTATTTTATTTTAAATCATTATCGATTATTCAAATTATATTTCTGTTCACGATTCAGCGTAACAGAACTTAATTTATCATTGGTATCTATTTGAATTCTAAAACCGATTGTTTACACTAATAATTTATTGTTATCGAAGAATTCGAATCGTGTAGAATTTAAAAAAAAATATTAAGTATTTGGTAGAAACAATAAAAATATCGTCTTTTGATTAATATATGATAATAAGGTATATTAATATATATTATCCATACTTACTTGATTTTGAAGAGATTTTAAAATTCTATTGTTAAAGTTTTATTTTTCACATTATTTGTGACATATGCGAGCACCTGCACAAATCTATCAAAATCTATAAAACACGTGACACTTTTTGTCTTATACTGTTAGTTTCCGAAAGTTTTAGACGTTGTTAGGAAGTTTTAATAAACGCTTACTCGTAAAACTCTACTACGGGGTTTAAATTTCCATATTGCTTTAAATTCCATATGGCTTTTAAAAAACGCTTCTCGGAAATTCGAGGTCTAGTACTGCCAATCACCTGGACCACAGGCATTTTTGAAATTGGTTTTTTTTTTCAACAGTTAATCGTTGCTCGACGACGGTCGTGTGCGGTCGAATGAATAAACATGTAGGCAAAGAAACAATATAAATACTCGAAGAAGTAATCGTCCATTCCGATATGCACAGGTATTTTATATATTTTTTTTCCCTCTTTTTTTTGTAGACAAAGTATTATACGTACCTAATGAATTTATTAATGACGAACCACACACGTAGCAGTATTGGCGACAACGATTGTAAAAAAAAAAAAATTTCTCGCATACTTTCAAAATGAGATGTAAACACGTTCTATAGAAACCGCATGGGTATTCTTATTTCTTAATACATTCCCCCTCCCCTTATTCTTTACAACCCAAAGGAATTTCTTATTCATTTTAATTTAAAAAAAATAAAAAAAAACTCTTTATAGAACTCTTTTATACGTATATATTGTTATAAATATTCTAAATTTTTAATAAAATAAATAAGCGTTCATAATAAAAGGCTTTCCATGGTTTGAATAGTTAGGAAAAAAACAAAAATTATTATGTTCGCAAAGGAAGATTATCTTGGTTACCTTTTTCGAATGAACTTTTCTTCTTTCCGTAGGTATGAAAATCATAAATACATAGGTACGTAGATAAATATACGAGAGCAAAAATTTTATCCTGAAAGAATCAATCATATTATATATATTTATCTATTTTATTTTATTAACTGCATGTATTCATTTAAAATTTGCTAAATGTTTTTAAAAATAATTAACCATTTGTATAAAGATATTTTTTTTTAGTTTTGTAAATACAATTATAGTATGTCCACGTACGTATTAGTCAATAATAAGTCTACAATCGATTGCTTAGTATTTAAATTACCAATTTTAATTTTTACCATATGTGACATTATGTTTTTATAATATGTAAAAAATCGTTAGTAGCGTGTTATTCGTAAATTCCCTCGAATATTAAATTATAATTAAATACTAAATATAATAATATATTTTTTAATGAAATGACAACCACGAGAGTTACACAATTACGATAGAAAGAACGTGCTATTATTTTAATAAAAAAATTTGTTTTACGAACCGGGATTTCGGGAGTAAATGCCAAATACGAGGTAGCTATATTTGAAACAGAGCGGTGGGAAAATTCCCGATTTGTCGGAAAACGATAATCCGGAACATTTTTTTGTAAAAATCATTTATTACGTATTTTTTTTTTTAGAAAATACAAAAAAAAAAAAACATATAGTAGATTTTGAAAAATCAAAAACTTGAAATTGGAATTTTCGTATTTTGATGTGCGAAATCCGTATTTTCGGATTTTAAACTCCCAAATCCGGATTATTCAGATTTTCGGATTATCCGGATTCGTGCCACATCACTAATACCTACACGTTTATATTATAATACGACGATATACTACGACGTATATTAAGGGCAAACGATTGTAAATACGAACTTAAAAAAAAAAAACCCAAAATGTCCGTACGTGTATAAACGAATAATTATCACTCTGAACAATATGGACGGTAGGTAACCTATCTAAATATTAAACGCAATATATAATTTCGGTTTTGTAATATTTAATCGCAGACCGTTCCCAGACTTATTACTGAAAAGCGCCCGTAAGTATATATACCTCGAGTACATAATAATATCATAATGTATAATTTGAGTGTAGACGTTTTCTGGTTCGGCAAGGATTTAATCGAATTTGATTATTTAACGCGCGGAATATTATATTTCGCAGTGTATAGTACACTGAGGGGGCGGTATCCCGTCCGCGGACATAATGCGACATAATGTCGCGGCAAACGAACGCCATACCGGCCGCTATAACCCTTCGCGGTGTGGCCGCACGACGTGCAGCCGATAAATAATTTCGGATGTATAAAATTTAAAAAAAAAAAAAAAAATAATAAAAAATAAATAATAATTCAAACCCTATAATAGCGGGCGGGCGGTTGGAGGAGGACAGTACTGGTAAACAAATAAGACGTGCACACTGTATAGCCGACGGAGGAACGAAACTTTCCCTCAGGAGTGTTTTAAGCAGGTGACTTATGACGAGGAAGAGAAGCGATTTTCGTTATAGGTTGTCAAATAGAAAAACAGTTGCAACTAGACGATTTACGAAGATTATGGCCAATTTCTCGATATATTTCCTAGTGAAAGTTCATAATTTTGTTGTCAGTGCGTTTACTCAACCGAATAATTAAGCATAGGAAAATGTACCTTGTTCGTAATTAAATAAATATAAAAATGACACAAAGTCGTTGGCCCGGATTATAACCTTTTTTTTTTTTTTTTTTTTTTATATTTATATATATTATCGTTAACCACGCTACTATACAGGGTGATTTTTACCCCCGTAATGCACCTACCTTCATCCATTATGTCGATAAGTACACTAACCTTTTTTAGGAACACGTATTCGGTATATTGTACGTAGACGCGCAGTTACACATTGCCTTTTGTTTCTTTCAACCCTCATGCTTGATATAGTGAAATTACTATAGGCGCCAACTGTTGATGTTTAAGTATAGCAACCCTCGTTTATTGTTTAACTCGCATCCGAAAAGTATTTTTATATTATTTATGCAGAACGACCGAAATAAAAACCCGAATTTTCTTAATAAATCGATGCTATATAAAAAAAAAAAACCTATCGGATTTTTGATACTTTACAGTTGCAGTGTCATAAATTGTTTGAGCGTTTTTGAAATTCCAAATTATTCGAACCTCATTAAGCCAAATAAAAAATGTCGGCATATTTTGAACATTTTACCACGTTTAGACAGTGCCAATATAAGTATTCGATAGAAACTTGTCCACGATTATTTTTAACGGAATTATAAAAGTAGACAAGCGACCGACAACGTATTGTTTTATACATTTGAATGTTATAGTGTGCAAAGTTTCATCGGAGTAGTATAGCGGACATTCGGACAGATTTGCACAAAGTTGAACGAAAAAAAAAAATATATATATAAATCGCGTTTCCCCGTGTTTTCATACCCGTGACAATCAAATCAAACTAATAATAACTGTTATTTTTTATCGGTGTTACCAAGGTAGAAAAAAAAAAAAAAATTCAATTTTCGTCTTGAAAATACTAAAAACCCACAATGTTTTATTGTGAACCGTCCACGTTCACAATAAAATACTGCCTACGTTACTTGGGAATAGTGTATATAGCTTTCTATCAGTGAAAATTTCTAACGGATTATCAGAATCGGATCAGCGGTTCCGTTACAGATGATTACCTCCCTACACACTCGCACACGACTTTTGTAATATTTCAGTATCGGATGTTGTTTATTTTTTTTTTTTTATCAATGGTCGCAGCCGCTTTATCTCGGGAATCTTACGAGAGTATACGAGGTGTGACAATAAAATAACGAGACTTTCTAAATATAACCTAAACTATTAACGTTATCTATAAAACGATTATTGAAATATGATTAGAAAACACTTATCTAAAAGTACTATGAACACTGATGGTATCGATTCATTTTCTTATACGTTAGTAGCCTTGTTATTAGTGCGAGTTCGACTATACTGCCGAAAAATGTTAGATATAAAAATCGAACAACATGTGTTAACATTAAATTTCTTGTTAAATTAAAAAAAACTGCCGCGGAATCGTTTCGTATGTTATGTGAAGTTTATGGTGAAGAATGTTTATCAAGAGCTCGTGTTTTTGAATGGCACAAACGGTTTTGTAGTGGAAGGGAGGACGTCGAAGACGATGATCGTTCTGGACGTCCTACCACGTCTTCAACAAACGAAAACGTTGAAAAAATCGACAAAATTAATTAATCAATATTATTATAAAGAGGTATTAATTAAATTAAGAGAACGTGTCAGAAAGAAGCGACCAGATCTATGGAAAAATGGCTGGGTTCTTCACCAAGACAATGCTCCAGCTCACAGTGCATTTTCAATTCAACGTTTTTTAACTGAAAAAAAATGTCTGTACTTCAACATCCCCCGTACTCGCCAGACCTTGCTCCTTGTGACTTCTTCTTATTTCCTTCTTATTTTTTTTCTCATTTTCAAACAGTTGACGACGTAAAAATGAAAACGGCAGAACTTCTAAAAGGGCTGAATGAAAGCAATTGGCAACACTGTTTTCAAGAATGGCAGCGGCGTATGCAACAGTGTATTGATGCTGAGGGAAGGTACTTTGAAGGTGATAATCATTAAATTATAACATTTTTAAAATAAACAACTTTTATTCAAAAAGTCTCGTTATTTTATTGTCACACCTCGTAGTTTGGCCGTCGCAGAATTCGCGCCGAACTTCGCCCGGAACAGTCTCCCCGTGTCGATTCTTTCGCCCCGTTTCCGTACACCGATGCCATCCGACATCAGTATATATAATTATATATTAATAATTCTCGTTTGGTCTTACTGGCGCCGCGCGTTCGCAAAAGAACTCCCCCGGCGTTCCTCCGGGGCGCGGCGCGTTCGGGCACCTGTGCCCCGCGAGTTTTTGACAACCGTCGAGCGCGTCACGCGGGCCAAACGCATCAATCAAAATTTTAACGTTTTCCACCGCCCGTCGCCGTTACCGTTTTTACGCGTTTCACTCGGCTTGATATTACACCCGCACCACACATTCGTACAATATATTATAATATGACGGGACCGTTCGGATTGCCATTAAAGTTATAATCCCCGAAATGCGGCCGGACTTACGCGCGCCCATAGGCTTTCCCGGATCCCCGCCGGGATATAATAATATCTTCCATGAGTCACTTGTATAATACATATATAGTTTGTGTTTTTATTTTTTTTTTTTTTTATTCCACTGCTGCTTCCAAACGCGCGATTATGATTATGTATTATTAATATATAATATATATATATATTTTGTACTGTAGTCGTCGGCGTCGTAAATAACAATATTAACCTCTTCCGTATTTTTAATGGGTTTGCGTATAGGTGTAATTTCCGTGAAAATTACAATATTTATCAAATCCCAAAAAAAAATATTCATTTTCACTTTCGAATATATTTGTAATAAGCGGGTATATTAGTAGTATTATCTATAGTATTTGTCGACGCTGAGCGAGTTAATGCATTTTTTTTCGATTAAATTAAACATTTTAATCATGATTAGAATTAGGTTAACAAACACCATTAGCATAACTTGATTTTATAAATTAAGTTAATTTCAAAAAAAAACAAATATACGTTGAGTAGGTATTAAAATACCTTACGAATGTGGCCACATATATACGACCTATGTATATATTTTAAAACCTGTAGGGTTGTGGCATTTGTAGTGCTCTATTCATAATTCAGACTCGGGGATCACTTATATTTAAGTTTGAGTGTAAAATTGCTTACTGTGTTGATTATACCATTAATAAGAAGTGTAAAATACAACATATTTTTCTGGATAATATGATAATTTAAAATTAACCTAATTGCGAATATAAAAAAAAAAAGAAAAAATAACTTAACTTTTAACTTGTTAACTCGTTAATACCCGGCCTTGGTATTTATTATTGTACGTATATATTATTATAATCGTGAAATAAACAATACATTTTACCGAGTTAACCGTTTCACCAGGGTAAAAACTATTCGGGCTATAAATCTGCGTATCTCATAAACTATACGCAAAAATCGTCGTAAAAATCAGCGTTTCTATAATATACATGAGACAGCGAGTCTCCCCGAGGGATTCGTATATACTTATTTTTCTTCTACATTTTCAATCTAACGATTGGTTTGCAGAAATTGCCATCATGGTTCACTGTCGTTGGCCTTCACCTCTTCGTTTTCTGGTATGAATCACACTATCCCAATCTTCCATTATCCGGTCCGTGTACTCGTATTGTAACCATGGTCTATTTCTGCGGGGTTTTTTCATTTCCTGTCATTTCTTCCAAGACCTGCTCTAATAACACTCCGTATCTGAGAATATAACCTATATCCTCATTAATTTCGCCTTTTTACAATATTTTTCCACAACGATCTTCACTGATGGACACTATCGGTCCAACTGACATTTTATAACCTTCTGTAGTACGTGGACCAGTATCGCGCTTTGAATACCTCTATTCTGTAGCAATAGTCCACGTTTCACATCCGTATAGCATAATGAGCTACAGATGTACGTTTTTAGTACATTGTATATTATAGTAGCGTTTTTCAACCTTTTTTCATTCACTACTTTAAGTACTCTACGTACTGTCAATTCATTAATCTTCACATAAAACAGTCAATAGATGAATGCAAAATGATCATACAGTGTTTCAAAAAACTTCTAGTTGGTCGTTCTCAATACACGACTTCCAAAACTCTATTTTGTCAGTTACTTGGAATATTTTCATTGCACTGTTCTGAAGGGTTAAATTTAGATGGTTTAATTTCAAAAAAAAAAAAAAAACAACGGACAAGTATGGGGGTTTTTCGAAGCCATTCGTGGGCGTTAAATTTTGATGAAAGCCGAAACGGTTGGTCTTCAAAGAACATTTATACACGTACACCGTACATATATTATGAAAAACCGACATTTATTTTTATGGCCGAAATGATTATGTATTTTAGAAATAATAAACCATTTGAAATACAAAGAAATTTTACTTCTTTCCGGCATTACAATTTTTATTTTTTTTATTTTTCGCGAACCCCCGGGTCCAGTATAATCCTGTATTATTGAACGCGATTAGAAATAATAATGGCCGTTCGTGGCGCGCGTGTGTAGTTATAGGTGTACGAAGTAAAATACTCCGGGGCAAGAGAGTGTTTTCGGCCCTTAACATTCGCCAGTAAATAATATAACGGTCGATTCGCGCCGGAGACACGGAATAATTATATTTTATGTCCTCGAAACGCATAATAATTATTACGCGAGTACATGTATATATATATATATATATATATAGGTATAGGTACGTCGCCGTCGTCGTAATAATGTTGTCGGTATATTATTATATACGGCGGAGCGCGTTAGTCTACCGATGTTTTTCAGTTTCTATAATTTTACGATTTACGACGAGTGTATTATAATTTAATGACGATAACGTCCTTATCTCTTAGAATATAAAATTATACTTGCCGCGACCCCTAAACTGCTATGTTACGGCGATCAAACGCAACATCGTATTAATTCTGCAGACGGACCGCGGAGCGTATAGCAATACATAAATCAAATAAGGATATTATCCTATAATATATATATATATATATATATATATATATATATATATATATATATATATATATAAAAAGAGAACTAAAGAACGCCGTTTGGAATATTTTTTTATGAGGAATTTGAATAATTAACGCGATTGTTTTTGTATACCGTGCCGTCCGGACGGTTATAATTCTTTGGTATGCCAACCATTCGTTTGTTGTGTACGTACGCCAATAACGAAACAGTCGATATAACGATATTATTCCGGCGGAATATTCATTAAAATCGCATTAATCCGATCGGCAAACCCTAATAACCAGCCGGCAACACAAACCCAAGTATTTTGTTCGTCAATAATTTTATTCGGAATGTGTCGGCCGTTTTCGTAATTTCGATTCCCCGACGTGTATGGAAGAAATGTATCTATCCGTCAGAGTCGTATTTTTAGTTTTTTTTTACGCCGGTCCTCCGTCCTAACAAAATAAACCAGTTTTAATCACATAAAACCCGAATAAATACTAAAAAATACCCACAGAATTTAGAATGTCTATAGACAACTTGAAAATCGCCAGAATATTTAGAAAATCTATCCGCCGTTTTACATTAACTGCGAACATTTCAAAAGTCTTTACGATTATTTTCAACAGTGTTACAACAATAAGGAAAGATTCGAAACTATTATTATTTGTCCGTTTAAATTTCACCATTTTCCAGCGTTTTCCCGCTGCCCCCAAATTATTAAGAAAACTACAACGAAAATCAAAATATGACCCACCCAATGGCACCGACGAGATCTGAAATGTAACAAGCGTCATAGTAAAACCAATAAAATATCTCACTGTGCTCAGTATCTGTACTATACGGTTTCCGGAATATTTTGTGCGATTTTCATTTCGACAACATAATAATAATAATAATAATAATAATAATAATATTATTACGATGCACGCATTGTGTTCGGTATTCTCGTATTTTATAAAGGCCGTGTATGGCCATCATCAAACACACAATATGGAGCTATATAGTTCAATTCGTTCGGAGGGATTTTGCAGCGAACTGGCCCCGCCGAATAGCTGTCGGCCGTCCGCAAAAAGTATTAGTATTATATATAAGTTCCCGCCGTCATATATTGCCGAGTTATCGGTCATGACGTGATATTATTTTTAAAAAAAACCTAAAAATATCGTATTATTTTTTCGTCTTTGTCGATCTGTATGACCCGACGATGATGATGATGATGATTTTTTTTTTTTTTTTTTTTAAATCGAAACCGATCGTATCGGCTCACAACTGATCTGCCCAAATCGTTTGGGCGGGACGTTTTTATTTCATCGTCTTACAGTCCTGACTTGGAACCAAGTGATATCCACATATTCTCCAAAGTATAATATGCCTTGGCCGCACAACGTTTCACAACCGACGAAGATGTATCGAACGATCCGGCGACTACGTCGAAAAATAGTTAGATTTGTAATATATTTTGTAAAAAAAAAAAAAAAAATAATAAATAAAAACTCGATTTAAAAAAAAAAAAAAAAAAACAGGCATTACTTTCTAAATAACCCTCGTACACAACCGTATTATACGTATTATACTAAAGGTCCGAAATATAACATAAAGGTAAATGATCATGATAAGAGTTTTGGATAAGAAAAAAAATCTACGCTGTCAGAAGTTATTGGCCGCGAAAAGTAAAAAGGTAATAAAATATTTTTAACGTAACCGTTCCTGGTGATTATTCGTCAACGTTATGTAAACTTTTACGTTTCGCGGCTATAATAACTTTTTCAATATCGGTTTTTTTCTTTCTTATAAACTAATACAGTGCTTTATTCGTTCGTCATATTGTCCATATTGTATTATTTTATTTCTATCAAGCAAAACGATATCGATATACGAGTCATGTCCACCGCAAATCGTATAACGTTTATATTATAGTTGTGTATAATAAATAATAATAATGAAAAACACTATATCGAATCAAAGAAAACAAGTAATAGTCAACAGCCGCGATACGACGTTTACCAATTAAGTATAGTTTTTTTGTTCAGCGGCGGCCGTATTTATGGGTTTCCGACGTGCAATTTTTTAGCATACAATACGTACGCCCGCCTAAAAATACGACAACCAGGATCGCGTTTAATTACAAAGGTAATTTTATATATTTGCCAAACTGTTTCGGCGGTATTGCGCGCGCGAACATTAATAACAAAACGTCAGACATTCGTTATACGCCCGGGTTCATTGGTTATTTAATCGTTTCAAAATTTTTATGCCGTCTCTATAGTAAGTTTAATTACGCTGTGAATCATTCGGACAAGATTTTTCGGTCCTCTCATTAGTCATTTGCAGACGTTCGGGTAATTTAAACGACATTAATAACTCTGGCTGATTGAGTATAGGTATACTCGCGTTATTCATTTAGCGTTTCATTTTTTTTTTTCCCTGTCAAAATTCTCATTACAATAATTGTTTTCGTTTCCCGAAAAACGTTCACTTACTTACTACAATAATAACAATTGATAATTTTACAATTTATTCCATTTCGCTACAGTACAAACAGCCCGCAGAGAAACATTAGAAATAAATCAGCGCCATTAAACAAATGCGATTTTATTCAGATTCCTCTTATTTTATTACAAAGATTACTATTATTATTCATTTTTAAATAACTCAAACATTTTTCATTTACTTGTAGCGTATTTTTTCCTCGTTCTTACTTCATCCGCATTCGGTATAAAAAAAAAAAAAAAAAAAAAAAAAAAAAAAAATCCATTCCACTGCACTGGTTATATTAATGCCATTCGTAAAATAAGTTGAGAAAAAACCTCCATTACGGTTTTTTTTCTTATTGTCTTTTTCGCGCTTCTACATAGTCTGAACAGGAAGTTTTTCGACTGATAGGTGATTTATAATCACGTTGCTTACCCGGTTACTCGCCATAAACCTCTTGCGGAGAGAGTTCCGATCGGAAAAGCTGGGAGAATTTTATGTTTTACGGACAAAGAGAAATAGTTGGTTTTCTTTTTTTTTTTTTTTTTTTACGGAAATTGTGGGTTTTTCGAATATTTTTGGCAACTTAACAACGGATCGATAGAGCCGACGAGATATAATAACTTGTCGTGTGAGTATTGTTGTTTGTTTAAAAAAAAAAAAAAAACCAGTATAGTAACGATAAAACATTTAACTATACGATTTTGTAAGTAATAGTATAAAAATATTGTCAATATAATTTCGTACTAAAAAAAAATCATTCGAGACAATATTTTTTTAATTTGTATTATAATGTACGTAATGCGTGTATGGGTATATTTACGTTCGAGTAATATTTTAATTTTAAAATAATATTTACATTAGATAGATAGTACCTCTAAATATTCCATTTTATTTTTTCAGAATAAACATCACAACGGTATTTTCAAAATCGATAAACATTAGACGATAATTACATAATTTATTTACAACATATTATTAAACTTGTATGCGCGATTTAAATATATGGTTATATATGAACAAATTACAATTAAAATTCGTTTAAATTGTAAGTGTCTTTTTCATCGTCGTTTTCGTAGACGATCGAAAACATTTTTTAAATTTGAAAAAAAAAACGATAGTAGATCGAGTACGGTTAAATGGAATCGAACTAATTCCCTACTACTTATTATTATACGAGTTTGTTTTTATTTAGTAGAATTTATTCGTATTGGGGATTTGTGTTCGGTCAATTTTTGGCCATCAGCAATGTAAATACACAGTTTGATAATATCGGTATGAAAAAGTTTTTAAATAAATTTCACGAATGCGTCTACTTAACATAATTGACTGGCGTCTATTTTATCGCTCTTAACTTTAAACCACAAATTTCTCGGATGCTTTTCCGTACTATTGAAATCCGAGTTCTTTAAGTATTCAAGGCATTCCTTCTGAAAATATAAGACCGAAATCAACAGTGAATATATTTTAATTATTCGTTCAGACTTAAATTTTTTTATTTTATTTTAAACGATTGATTGAAAAATGTGTTTGAGTTATTTTACTAATTAATGAAACTGTCAGTCCCTATTAATCGTTTGATGTTCTTCGTGTTGTAAAATTTACTTTTGAATTTTCCGGGAAATGGAAACGAGTAAAAATATTATTTTAAATTATAAAATATAATATTTAGATATTGTATAGTCTTAAAATAACATTGTATTTGTATGATTGTGTACATTTTTAATTTGTATCATTATTCACCTACAGTAAATTATTATTGCTATTTATAAGTTGGAATTTAAAGTTTTTAACAGAAAATTAATTACAGGGAAAAGAGAGAGAGAGAGAGAGAGAGAGAGAGAGAGAGAGAGAGAGAGAGAGTTGGAGATATTTTTATCTTTTTGGTACTAATACAATAAAATGTCCATAATTATAAATTTATGTTTGTAGTAATAATATTTTGAGTATGTTAATTTTGAACGATTTTACAATGACTAAATAGGAAATTAGGTATTTTCTTCAATCAAATTTAATTGAATACGAAATGCATTGCTACTCTTATCTTTAAGTAATAAACATTTAAATTACATTCTCATGTAATTATTCGCATGTAGATGTTTGATAAAAATAACCGGCCTCCGGTGGTTCTTCCCCCGCGATTACAGAAGAGCAAAAATCCACGGAAGAAAAGCCGAAAAACATTTTCTCTCTCCGACCTATCCGACGTGGTTTTGTGTATATCACATCGATTGAGTTCTGACACGAACGAGCGAACGATGGAGGTGGTCGAAGCCAAAAACATCCCAAAAACAATATTATCAAATTAATTTATATAATTTATCTCGAATCTGTGGAAAATCACAATTAAATATCGAAATTATCGCATTTTTTTAATATTAATTAAAGATCAATGCATTTAAGTGAAACACGACTGTGCGAAGTGTTGTACAAATCGTAAGTCTTCTTTTCTAGGTAAGCACTTGGTATTAAATTTCTCATAATCTCTACACTCAAGTAACCAATTAAATAACGACCTTTACAACTGATGGTTTTATTGCCTACGAAATAATCGTGTATTGCATTCCAAGCCGAATACTCGGTTTTATAGACCAAACATCTACAGGACGGCCACCAATCATAGAGGAATGCTAATAATTGGCAATCAGCAATTATTCTATAAGAAAAAGAGAAAAGGAAAACATTTATTTTATGTCTTGAGCCCGCGTTATTTGTGTAGTCGCGAGGAAAATACTACGCACCTAGGTACCTAATAAGATTTACTGTTTTCAAATTTAAATGGCAATTATAAAATGCATAAATAAAACGATAATGACGCACCTATACCCGAGCGTAAACAAAACGGATGTTTTTTAATTTATGATATTAATTTCTTGATACAAAACATCATAAATTAAAAACCACATTTTAAGGTAGGAGGTAGATTGATTTTTAACGTATAAAGATAAAAAAAAAAAAAAAAAAAAAAAATGATAGTATACGTTAATCAGGACACGTAACTCTGCTGATTCATAAATCATTAAGGCATTTTATACACCAGCGGTTCCCAAACTTTTTCGTCGCGCGGCGCCCTTTTGGAACTGAGGTTATCTGACGGCGATAAAACTGACGAATAATTTGGAAATATTTATTTTATAATAATAATCAAATATATCTTAAATCAGAGTTATTTGGTCGATGGCGTGGCGCCCCTGTAAAGACATCAGGGCAATCCGCTGCTCTAAACAATATTCGATTTCAGGTGCGGTCTTGATACTGAACAAACGGAGCAAACGTCGGCAAAGATATTTAACTGTGTAACGTTTGCTTTTCGCCGTTTGAAAATCGCTCACGTATCCAATTATGGGCGGGACTTGTGCGGGGTTCCGAGCCTATTTTTTTTTTTTTTTGACGTTAAAACCACTCTGCTATCACAAAATCCCGCCGATATATAGTTAATCCAAAAATGGCGTTACTTGTAATATGTAGTGCCCGTAACAGTCCTATATATATATATATATAAATACACTAGTGAAGATCATACCCGCGTATGATAAACAACAACCGAGTCACGGCCGTTTATTAAAATTCCTTAAAATGTTTTTGTTTCAAAAGAATATTCGAGAATTTAATCACCAGGAGACCAGAAGCTGACGTCGATAATTTGAACTCGGGATGACACCCGTTACTATGCAGTCAGCGGTCGGCCGGCGGAACAGGCAAATCATACCCCCAGATTAACTATAGCCCCCAGGTATGCTAGAATATATATATATATATATATATATACCCCCTATATGTCGTATGCCGGAGGTATAATTATACTAAGATAATCATACTGGGCAGAACCAAAATTCTAGGATTTATATACACCCTAAGTTCATAATAGGAAAATCATATCTCCCAGGGAGGTTTGAAATTTCTAATCCTTTAAGCAGGGCGCTATGACGCACACTTTGGGAACGGTTAAAATAAACGGTTTCCAATTTCGTATGGAAAATAATTTTTTTTTTTTATAATAGTACGACAGAGTTGGTTTTACTAAATTAGAAAAACAGAAACTTTTGATACAGTTAACTCTATGGCGGTCTTTTCAGTATTAACATCAGTGATTTGTAAACTAGATTTATTAGGATAAAAATTAACTCCATTAATAATTGTTTTGTACAATTAGTAATATCGAATAGAATATGTTTCTTATAAATCCAATTCAGTTTAATTGTAGATTTTGAGCGCAGTGGAAATTTGTTTTTTGTTTTTTATGTATCTGGTTTTACTATGGTGCGTGTGCTTTTTTTCTGTCTGTTAATAACTTTTTAATAGAAATCTTGAAAGGTATCTACAGGGATTGTTTCTCTTGTAGTAATTTGTTTTTAGTTGGTGCAATGAAGTTATTTGTTTTACTTTCTTTGTAGTTTTGATTATAATAAGGAAAACCGAGAATAATCATTTATGTGTGCAAATTAAATTTTCGAATACATACATTTTATTTTCTATATACTTGTAAACGTATGAAAATTATTATAATTTTTATAATTTTAGGTACTTAATGTAGTGTTTACTATGGCGTGTACTTTTCTCCCTAAAAATCTTGCTCCGAATAACTTTAGGGGTGGATTTTGGTAGCAAATTTTGTTTAGTTGATGTTTTGAGGGTGTATTTTTTTCATTTTCCTTGTTCTTAACTTATCAGTGGGGGAAAGTCGGAAAACGGGATTATATACGGCAGTAACGGTTTCTATTATTTTTGATTTGGGTGTAATTCAGTAAAAAGTAGTCGTAGAAAACTAAAGCTTTCACTGAATACTTATATAAGCACTTTCTAGAAGTGGTGGACATTTTTCAAAATGTTCTGTCGTTCGTGTGTTATGCGGATGGACATTTCCGTAATTTATTTTTTATCAGCGTTTTAAATTTATGTTAAAATCCGTTAAGAACACAGACAACTGTAGTTTATTTTTTACTAACTACAAACAGTACAATTTCCAATGTATGTTTATCAAAACATGATTAACCGAACTTTGCGTGCAGATATAATTTCAATTACCCTACATTTTCCGACTTTCAATCTACACCAGTGGCCCACAAAATATGCCGTTAAAAAAAAAAAAAAAAAAATGCCAGAAATCGTGTACGTCTATAGAAATCGTTTAACTGTAGGTTTATATTATATTGTATTTTTTGGTGCGTACGTGATTATCGGTATTTACAACGGTACACGTTACGGCGGTGAAAAGTAAAAATGATATAAAATCGAGTCTTATTTTATAAAGTTCGGTGGGTACGGTGCGATGGCGTGCGATTATTCGTACTCGAGCGGTTTTATCAACGCGACACTCGAATATCATCAGCCGAAACGTCACGCTAAGGATTATTTATAGCGCGTAAAAAAAACAAATCGGAGATTTTCGTTTTCGTTTTTATAGTACTGTAAAAAAGTGAAAGAACATTTATTCTGTTCGCTGATGAATACCGCTCGACGTTTTCTTTCTCTGCCCTCACCCTCACACACACACATACACACGCCCAACCCCGGCCACCGTTCCCCTCCGCGCACACATTTATCCCAAAGTCATTTGACTTATTGATAGTCCGCGTGTAGTTGTTCGTTTCCGCGGAACATTTATTTCGCACAAATGTCCAGTCTCCCCGGAGACTCGAGTCAAAGAATGCCAATGTAATGTTTACATACAGCGCGCGGAAAAAAAAAGAAAAAAAAAAAGAGCAATAGAGCAGAGGAGACGACGGAAAATTCCGAAAACCGTTGCTTTGCCTCGCCGTCGTCGTCGGTCTCTAGTTTCTCTCCTCGCTCTCTCTCTCTCTCTCTCTCTATCGTTCACCCTTTCCCTTACTCACCCTGTATACACAGACCTCAACGCCCCTTTGTTCCAATTACAACACCATTAATCACTAGAACCTTGCCGTTCGACGCGCTTGATAAATCAAATCAGATTTAATAACGGGCCAGCCGTTAGGTCCGTTTTTGTTTGCGCACTCAAAAACGTGATTCAATTACCAAAGAGACCATCGTGTCGTCGTCGTCGTCGTCGCCGTATGATAATAATATATAGTCTCGTTTACGAGGTATCTAGGTATATATATATACAGAGTGATTATTTTATCACTGTATGGCGATTATCCCGGGAAATCTGTACGTATGCATTTAGTCAAAAAAAAAAAAAAAAACCATTGTATTCGAGGAAAAAATATACTCTTTTGGTAAATTTAGTTATTCAAATGTATTTATTGTTAATTAGTATATTCGGTTAATATGAGCTTTGAGCTTCTCGCTACATTGTCGATCATGTCGTCTGTATCAATATTGAAAAGCAGTTTTTTTTTGACGGACATTAACATGAACGCTTCAAGTTGGGATTCAGATAGTTTGATCTTTGACCTGTGCTTAATATACTTAAAATATCATGATAATGTATTTTATTTGTACGAAGAGTTTTCGAGTAAATTTAATTTTTCATTTCGTCCGTAACGATATTTCGTCGTTTACGGTATTTTCAAAATGTTACCCGTGTCTGTATGCACTACGGCAGTGACCTATTTACAACTTCTAAGTATATATATATAAAAAAAAAAAGAAAAAAAAGTAAATAATAAGTTGCTGTTGAAACTGGTAATGTTGCAAGAATTCGTAAGAGCTTAAATATGTTCGGGTAGAGTTCATTAAATATCATAAGAGGGGAATTTTTAGGTTTTACGGGAAGCGCAATTATTATTTTTCGGATCCAAAGTTTTTACTTCGAAATTAAAACGCTTTTATTCTGAACCAATAAATTTATTTCATAACGTTTATTTAATTAATACAAATCTTCAGTTTTTGAAGTAGTCTCTGAGAATAATGTTTGTAATCCAGAGAGCGTTGTTTTGTGTCGTTAACAAATCGGTAGTTTATTTCAGATATAAAAGAATCCAAAAAAAAGTGTAAAAATTGAAATTCTGGAATATTCTGGTGAGTTTGAATTCATTTTTTTCCTTTAGCGTTTTGTAATTATTGGTAGAACAATTTGAACGTCTAACTGTTTTGCTAATCTAGACGCGTCTTCGGAAAATTGTATTAAAATTATTTTCAGCCATAATTTGAAGATTTTCTATTATTTTATAAGAATTAAAAAAAAAAAAATGAAGGCTTGGGGGGGGAGAGGAAACCCTGTACGCACCTGAACGACGGTATATATTATATATTATACCATATCGTAATATAGAATCGCGAACGTTTGGTTTTTAAACTATAGGGTTTTCGTGAAAAACATCAGGTTCGATAATGTTAGGAAAAAAAAAAAAAACAACCCACAAATCGAATCTTCCCCGAAATAATCGCTGGTCGTAACAATCGTTAAAACGGCCGTGCGAGTGAGAGTACCAATACCCACTGGGTGGCGCGAACCGAATTTTTTTCGCAATAATATAATTGAGAGTTTAAATATCTACGGCGGAATTTATTTACAACCGTAGCGGCGATGCGGATAAAGTCGAAATAAAATAAAAATAAAAGCCAAGGGTGTGTGGATCGTAAATTCATTAAAACCCCTTGGCCATTTTCGTGTACGTATATATATTGTATACAATGTCTTTGCACCCTTTTTTTTAATTACTTCCCAAGCGCGCCGAGCAATAAACTTTTGCCTTCTATGTTCGGGGGAAAAAAGAAAAAAAACAAAAACACTGTCCTTTTGTTCCCTCTCATTCTCTCCTCTGTATTTCTCTCGGTCGGTCCCCCGGGAATGACCTTTTTTTTTTTTTTCTATATATAAATTAGGTTTACCTGCAAAATGTTTAAATTGATTTTCGACCGTTGGCGTATATGAATAATACCGGTGATATTTTAATAAATGCGTATTATTAATTAACATTTTCGGGTCGTTTTGCTGAAAAAAATTATACGACATTAAATTAATTCGGAATCGTCAGTTTACACTTTTAACGAATATTAAGTATACAACTTCGTCGCATCACGCGCCGTTAAAACGTATAGATTACAATATAGAGAGAGTTTATTATTATTATTATTATTTATCAAAACGGTTCAAATTATTTTCCGCGCAAAGTATGAACGACGTACGGAAAACGTCTTAAGTTTTTGAACTTGATGGTTTCTAATTAAATGCTCATACATATAATATACGTATATTAGCGCTAGTTAATTAATTTCCTGGAAAATGTTTCAATTCGGTATACGTTCACGACAAAGTGAACTTCAATTTTATATAAAAGTCAAGCGATCGGAGTACTTATTATTGATGATGTGCTATTATACACATTATTATTCCAATGAAGTGAGTATATCTATTTACTTTAAATTCGGTTTAGAGCGCGATCGAGTTGTTAGTTGTTACAACACTACGGGGTTTATTTATTTTAACGAAAAAAAAAAAAAAAAAACACTTATTGAAGCGGTAATAGTAATGTGCGCGAAAAGTTTTATTCGGTAAGTTGTCGATAGGAAATTCGACTCGAGTATAAATAAATTATACCCGAGATTAATTTGTGAAATTTTTTGGGTTCACGGGGATTGGTAAAAAAAAAAAAAAAAAATTCGAGTAGATTTATAATCTGTATAATAGGTACTCGGAATAAAATTAACGGATTTATGTTTAATATTATTTTATCTATTCGATATTTGTTATACTCTGTTTATTGGTGGGGCCCAGATTTAATGATTGAACACAAATATATTTAACCGTACGTATTGTAGGAGTGAATATGTCTAAAAATTTCCATAGAAATTGAAAAAAAGAAAGTTGTAGAAACTACAAAACCACGAGATGTGATCGATTTGTATTCATTTTTTTTATGTAATTAATATTTTTCAAAATTTTAAACAAATATATAAATGAAAAGTAAAAATTATTGTACATTTTAGATTACTGTGTCAATGATTTTTTTTTTCATGTTGAAATAAATTTTTCTAGAACAAGGGTTTTTTTTTTAGAAATATATTATTTTTAAATTCTCCAATTTTTCCATTCCCCTTCTCCCCTTTGAGACTGGTGGTGAAAAACAGTTTTATTCTTGAAATTTTCTGGAATTTTGTTCCCCAAGTGTATATATACGCTTAGTAGTAATCACTAACCGTGTAATTTGATAAGGATTTTCTTTGACCGTACGCTTCAAAGAGATATATATTAATTTTCATATAACAAAATGCCGCAAACATGGTCTTTTATGAGCTTCGTCCTGAAATATCTAATCTCAAATTACGTATATATATATATATATATATTATATAAACTTCGTATCTATATATAATGTAATGATATTTTACCAGCTCGACCCGGTTATTGAATATCAATATTAACACACGACGTTTAGCGGTGTAAAAACCATAAAAATAAACGCTTATTTCATTAAAACTAATTAAATATTCAAGAATCGTTATTTTTGTCCGTACGGTTTTCTAGTGGGTACACAATATACACACACATATGCATATAATATACAGTATATTTTTTATTGCCGGTAATTATAGACATCATACGCGTAGATAAAAATTGACGACGGTAAAAATACATCGTTTCGACAGTGGACAATTTGTGATACGTTCGGCCGCAATATGCTGCTGAATATCCAAACGGTCTTCGTTCAGAAAAAGAATTTATAATACTCGATTAGTAATAAAAAGGAGGGACCGTAACGTAACGTATTCATTTTTTATTCTTATCTATACTGCATCGTTTAATTAAATGTCACCAAACATCGCTGCATCATCATTAACATAGAAAAGGGGGGGGAAAACAATTATTTTCATATTTGTAGTTAATAACATTTTTTTTTTTTTAATCGTACAATGTCCTGTGAATTGTCGTTTGACCGGGTGTTGCAAAAATACGAATAAACGAAAAGTGGCCGCTGGGTGCAAACCTTGTACGTTATAAACATTTTTTTCTTCAAAATAATATTGAATGTATAAAAATCTAATAGATACGAAAAAATCGAATTTTGAATCCGGATTGTCCGTATATATCGCTAATTCCATTTCTACACAGATATACACAATATATACGAAATATAATAATATAAAATATATGAAAAAAAAAAAAATACAGAAATCACCCCATATGAGTTGTAATTTATAATAATAATAATGATATTAGAAAAAAAATATCCTCGTAACCGGCGGATTCGCGGTATATACGTGTATACGCGCGAATATAATAAGCGATTTTCGGTGTATTTCGGGCACGCTCGCCACAGCTCACCGTGCATCGGGATATCGTGTATTTTGCATTAGCGGCCGGGGTATAGACAGAAGTGCGCGGTGTACCCGTATATGACTACGGGATATATACGTATACATATACATGTATGCATGCATGTATGTATGTATGTATGTATGTATATAGTATGACATATTGTGTGCCAAAAGCGTGTGTCATTAATGGTTTATAAAGTGAAAACGCTTGTTCGGCGGTCTAGTTGTGTGATAACGTTTCGGCGCTGTTATTCGACGTCGGCGGCCGCGGCGGTGGCGGTCGAAATTCGCCGCGGCCGGGAGCGGCGGAGACGCCTTCGGCGCCGGAAACCCCGACCCACATATCCCGTATTGTACACGGGTATAATAATAATAATAATAATAATATAGCCGGTTTTAATTGAAACCGCCACGTATTGTTATTTTTATTATTATTATTATAATACTACGAGGTATGACAATAAAATAACGAGACTTTTTGAATAAAAGTTGTTTATTTTAAAAATGTTATAATTTAATGATTATCACCTTCAAAGTACCTTCCCTCAGCATCAATACACTGTTGCATACGCCGCTGCCATTCTTGAAAACAGTGTTGCCAATTGCTTTCATTCAGCCCTTTTAGAAGTTCTGCCGTTTTCATTTTTACGTCATCAACTGTTTGAAAATGGGAAAAGAAATAAGAAGGAAATAAGAAGAAGTCATAAGGAGCAAGGTCTGGCCAGTACGGGGGATGTTGAAGTACAGAAATTTTTTTTTCAGTTAAAAAACGTTGAATTGAAAATGCACTGTGAGCTGGAGCATTGTCTTGGTGAAGAACCCAGCCATTTTTCCATAGATCTGGTCGCTTCTTTCTGACACGTTCTCTTAATTTAATTAATACCTCTTTATAATAATATTGATTAATTAATTTTGTCGATTTTTTCAACGTTTTCGTTTGTTGAAGACGTGGTAGGACGTCCAGAACGATCATCGTCTTCGACGTCCTCCCTTCCACTACAAAACCGTTTGTGCCATTCAAAAACACGAGCTCTTGATAAACATTCTTCACCATAAACTTCACATAACATACGAAACGATTCCACGGCAGTTTTTTGTAATTTAACAAGAAATTTAATGTTAACACATGTTGTTCGATTTTTATATCTAACATTTTTCGGCAGTATAGTCGAACTCGCACTAATAACAAGGCTACTAACGTATAAGAAAATGAATCGATGCCATCAGTGTTCATAGTACTTTTAGATAAGTGTTTTCTAATCATATTTCAATAATCGTTTTATAGATAACGTTAATAGTTTAGGTTATATTTAGAAAGTCTCGTTATTTTATTGTGATACCTCGTATATTATTTATGCGTATAATAGCGTACGTGTTCCGGACAATCCAACGTTGTTTTATACGATTTTTTTGCTATTTTCAAATTCAAATTCAATCAAGGTTCTATGACTACACGAGTTTTCTTCTCTTTTTTTTTTTTTTTTTTTTTGTCACCTTACGGTACATTGACGACGTTTCGTATAAATACCCAATGTCGATACTAATCTAGTGATAAATCTATATATCCTGACGGGAAAAAAAGCCCCCAATGATAAAATATATAGGTTTACGTAATCCACCGTTATTCGTATGTTAGATATCGAAGCGAAACTCGAAAAAATCGAATAGAGGAAAATCGTTGATATATAGACAAATGATTCAATGGCCTCTGCAGAAGAAATTATGTTTTACATTTCGATGACCTTTCAAGGAGAAGTGGTAGGCCACGACCGTGTTTTTTACGTTATTTATCAACGTAACGTAGCTATACGCCTGACAAAAATGTCGGTACTTACTAAGTAGTCCGATTTTAAACAACAAAAATACTTTTCATCGGTTGGAGCTTTTTTCAATTTTATCAAATTATTTACGTTTAATAGAACGTTTGAAATTATTTTTAGATTTATCGATTTTCAATGGTAAATAATTAAATAAGAAATATACTTCGACCAATGCAGTGTAAACTTATTTATAAACTCATAGATCTTAACATTTTTAAAATTGAACCACAATAAGTACCGCAATTTTTGCCAGGCGTCATTAGGTCTTTTTGACGAAAATTACATGGAGTTTACAGGTGTCCTAAAAAAAAAAATATTATTAAAATAAACTTTTTGTGAAAGACTGACAAATAAAATTGGAACGGTAATAAAAAAGTAGCATTATTTTATTAGAGCTGTTTTTATATATTTAATTTAATATATGTATTTATTTCAGTTATTCATTAAAGAAGAAGAAGAAAAAAAAGCATTTCTGAAATAATTTTTAGATTATTAAATTACGTCAATTTGCTCATAAGTTTACAAATTATTTTGTACTGTCCCCACGGTTTAAAAATTTTTCCGGCGCCACTGCAGTTCACTGTATCCATAAGAATAATTATCTAGACGATTTCGGAGCAAATTATCTTTTATCCTTATACATTTTACTTGTCTTCCTGTTCAAGCTTTAAGCGTCTCGAGCAGCTCAACACTGCGCACAATATTTTCAATTATTCAATACAAAAAATCCATATGTTTTGTTTTGTATAATTATGTATGGTATGCGTTTTTATTTGTGAATTAAAATCCATTGAAGTATTCGTAGAACGTAGGTATACGCTCTTATTTGAACTGATTGTGATACTGTGGATTAAAAAAAAAAAAAAGTGTATAATTTGATTAATTTTACAGTATAAAGATTTTTACTCATAAAAAAAAAAAAAAAAAGAACAGAAATAGATCTATTGACTGAAAACGGGGTAATTTCAAGGCACTAATTATCGCACAGAACCGTGGGATTCAATAATTATATATACACTATAGAGATTGTCGAGTCTTTGATGGCTGTGTTATTTTCATTTTAATAAAAAGGAAACAAATAAATTGAAGGATATAGCGAGATAAAAACAGCGGTTTTTTTTTTTTCATGTAGTAGTTTATTATAAATAAAAAATATTATTTTTTTTTCTCGAATATTCATTTTAACGAACCAGTCGACAAAAATATAATGAATAGGTTATTTTTGACGATCAGCGTGTACGTTATCATCAGCTTTTCGCGGTTTACTCGTAACAGGTATTATATACGGACAGGGGCGACCGCAGGGGTGTTTGGGGGTTCATCCCCCCAAAAGTTTTCGGGAAAAATTTAAAAAATAAATTATCTGTCCTACACATTAATATATTATGTACTCGTATAAATACGAGTACCCTAAAGAGTAATAAAATATCAAATTTATGAATATATTAGATTTTTTTGCACCCCCCCCCCCTTCGAAATGTTTTCCTGCATTCGCCCCTGACACAGGTATATAGGTGGTACTTGTAGACCTTCCTGGCAGTAACGGTGGGGGGGGGGTAAATATTTAAAATCCGCCATTACGTGGTAAATTAAAAACACTATATTCGGCTCAAATGTATAGACTAGCTACACTATTACGAACAACGTTTTTTTGTTTTTCGTTGCTTTTAATACATCTGTTACGACTGTAACAAGTACGAATGTGCGTCATTCGTCCGACGAAGCAGAGGAACGAGAATGTACTGAACCCGCCGCGTGTGTGCACAAGCACAGATACATTTTAATGGATTGAGGCGATTTATTGAAAACCGACAAGAGGCCAGTGATGAACTTTTTCAGCTTTAAATGAAATTGAACGATTATAATACAACAGATAATAATACTTTTTTTTTTTATAAATTCGATGATATGAAAAATAATCTGTATTGAAAAAAATCATAAATAATTATACTGTGCATGTAAATATTATAATAATTATTGTACTGTTTTAAATAAAACATTTTAACATTTAATTTTTTTAGTTTTTTTTTTTTTTTTTTTTTTATAGCTAATTTAAATTCTTGGATAACTTGAACTTTTTTGCCGGTCCCTTTAACTTCGAGTTGACCAAGTCCGACTGTATTAAAACTACATGAGGTTTGCTTTTATTACGTTTAATATTCTATACCGTGTTCGTGGGACTGGCCAATCTTGCCAATCATATTATATTAGATCATGTCGCGTCGATTAGTGACGTCCGTATACGTTTCCTACGGTCTATTCTATTTTTTAACTATAGGTTTAAACTTAGAACCGTGTCTTTCGACGTATAAAATGTCTACTATACATTTATTAAGGGAGCAAAAATCCGCAGGGGGCAGCTGAATACTCTGTCCCCCCCCGCTTACGATTTCGGGTAAAGTTTGCGAATAGAGATAAACCGCCGTGTATCGAAAATATAACAAATTTTGATCTTATAAAATCGTAAACCGATATTGTTGTCAGTTTATGGAAATATTGCCGTTGTACAAAATATTATGCGTTTCGCAATATATTTTGTGCGCGGGTATTCTGTTGTGCGCGCGTAATCCAATGGATAATAATTGCAGTTTCGGAAGATTTATACGTTCGCATAGTCCAGACTTTCTATATTTATTTGTTTAGAATTGACGGGCGAATATTCTTTAGTACAAGTTAAAAACTAACGAGTGTTAACAAAAAAAAAAAAAAAAAAAACGGTAACAGTACTGTTGGCTTAAAAATATTAGTTACGGTCGTATTAAGTTCGAGAAATTATCGGAGTGACCGTGCGCGAGTTGACCACGGGCGTGCGCAGACTTCGATTTCAGATCAAACCTGACGGATAACATTCGACATTTTTTGTAATTTATCAACAGTAGATTTCAATTTCATAATTTCCGTTCTCCCCCATTATAATCAGTGTGTGTACATAGAAAAAAAAAATAAAATAAACTACACATAATTTTAGGTCAATCGCATAAGGAACTTGAAGTTTGAACTTATTACGTTTTTCAACATTTATACCGACCACCGCCGATACTTTACTATTATTTTTAGATCGCTATGTTTTGTTTTTTTCCACTCAGAAAACACATTTTCGGTTAGTAAATATGCTCCGATATTTCACGCGATACTTTAAAATATGTGAATTTTTCGACCGATGTTACTCAATTAGCAAAAAAAAAAGAAAACCGACAAAAATATTGTCGGCTTCGGCCGTTCGCCTAATAATCGATATTTATTAAACATTACTGTTTACAATAAAATGAGACCGATTTCCCTAATAAACCTAATGTTATTATAGATAATTACTTCGTCATTACTTCGGATACAACAATACAAGATATACAACAATTAATTTCGCGGGATTGGCTCGAGATTTAATACCACTAAAGGGAAGTTGTATACGGATCTAATGTTTCCCGATTAAACCTGATCCGGGAACCGCAATTATTGAAAATACAAGTTTAGTCGAATTCCACAGGTCGCGCCCGATAATCACGCCCGACAGACACGCCTCCGAGTTGGACTATGCCTTTCATTTTTAATTTTGTTTCTTTCTTCTGTAACCCGAGTGTGCCATTCGACTCGAACAGGCAACACGGTTTGGCCTTACCCGGGGAACTTTGACTCCGGGTAGGAGGGGGGGGGCGAAAAGGGCGGGAACCGGAAAACCGTACGTAAAACGACGACGACGACGACGTTTGACGGGCGATTCGTTATTTCCTGTGCCGACGTGTCCGTGTATTATTATTAGTATAACGTGATACGCTAAAATGTACGCATAAATCACGTACGCATATAGTAATAATAATAATAATAATAAAAAAAATATTATACGCAGAGTATTATGTCGTATTATCGTTGTTTGTTATTATTATTATTATTATTATTTTTTTTTTATTGTATACGCGCAGTCACGGCGATTTTAATCAAACACGCCCCGACGAAAACGCGGGACGATGACGTGTCGTCATCGTCCCCGTCGCCTTTTCCCGGGGCTACGCCGAGGCTACCCGGCCGCCGCCGCCGGGACGACGTGGGCGAACGGCGGCGCGGGCGTGTTTTCGGCGACCACCGTACCGGTTCGGCCCCGCCGCCCGCCCGCGAGCGCGTCGTATTCGAAATACTCCGCACCCGGAATCCGAAAACGGTTTTTATTCCCGCCCGTATTGTACGTATTATTATTGTTATTATATACGTCGCGATTACCCCCGGCGCGCTGTGCAAACATCGCCCTATCGAGATATTTTAATATAAATAACGCAATTAATTTAAAAACGCCCATGTGTGTGTGTGTACGTGTGTGTGTGTACGTGTGTGTGTGTACGTGTTGTATTATACATCACGAGCCCCGAACATTGCGCCGCGGACCCTCGACCGCCGCCGCCGCCGTCGTAATAATAACGCGCCATTAATCTCTGGACACATGTTCTTCCGTACCGCTAACAAAACTTTTGCGGCCCGCCGCCGACGTCCGTCTCTACCCCTCGTACCGTTGCGACCCCCTATATACAGGGTGATCGACTCTGTATTCGTTTTTTTTTTTTTCGTTTTGCTATTGTTTCCCTCGACGATTTTGAGAAACGAGCGCGTCTCGCAATGTTTTTTTTACCCACTATTCCTATAGGTGTATTAATTCGAATAACCGCACGCAGCGGCCGTATGTTTAAATACTAACAAACGGTAGCGAAAGATAATATAATATTATGTACGGGGTGATCGACCGAATTTTCCTTTTCGTTCTCCCCGACAATTCGAATAAACTAGCGGCTCTATGACCGGTATTAAATATTCGTAGTCGTCATTATTTTTGAAGGGCGGCAACGCCGCGTGATTTTTTACTTACCGATTGCGACCTCCGTGTTAAAAATCCCGTAAACACATCAAATACGTTCCGGCGTTATTAAAATTGTTTATTTTCGATTCGACCCGTCGACGAGATATTCCACTGTGTTCGGTCGGTCGTTTTGCGGTTCGGCCGAGTGTAGTGGGACCCACTACTATTGAAACCCCGCGCCGCCGCACAAACGATCATCTAACAACACTCTCCCCATATCTGCAAAACGACAAACTTGATTTAAACACCGAAATGTATTTTACATCGATACATCGTCTATTTATGGAATTTTTGATAAATCGAAAATAATGGTGACAAAAAATATAGACGGGGCGTGTCGTTTTAGTCATTTTAGTTTATCAAAAAAAAAAAAAAAAAGAAAAAAAGTTTATACTTTCTGAGATAACGAATGTCTTGTACCAGTGAACAGTCTAACCAGAATGTAACCATACGACCAAATGATAAATATATTCGATTTTGCGCGGTAATCGCGGTATCGTGTTGGTGTTTTTCCAAACCACATTTCGGCAAGTCAATCAGAAGAGATCCGTCACCCACACGGCGATCATAACAAATAATCGTTTAAACTAGTCTAAACTGATATATATATATATATATATATATTTGAAATGATTAGTCGTTCGTCCTCGTCACTCGTTCATATTGATTTAATCAGTTATTCTACGGAACAATGGACTCGTTTAGAAACTATAATTATAAAAAATTGTTCGAATAGTTATGTATATAGTTGATATAATAATTCCCAATTGTCAAAATGGAGCGGACTCGAGAGGATTTTTGTAACGCGGGCCACGGCGTGTTTTTTTTTAACAAATTGTAATAAACAAATCGGTTAAATTATTTAAAAGTTAATTGAACATGTCGATACTGAATTATTATTATAGATTATAATCTATATATATATATATATATATATAAATCAATTGCCTCATGTATGTAAGATCATCACTTGTGAACGGCTCGACCGATTTCGCTGAATTGTTTGTTATTGTGTTCATAACTGTCAGGACTAGGTTTGAATGATAACCCACCGGAAAAGTCGGAAATTTAAATGGTATTTTTTAATTATGCTTTTCAATGCCTATAAATAAGGCACAGGGTCATACAGGTTTAGACTTAACCGTCCAATGTTTTTCCCATATTCAATTGTACGTGGCTCTGTCACACGTCTCATGCAAACAATATCTATTTGTGCTGGTTCCAGGAATATTTAACGCGTAAGGCCAATTGAAACTTAAAATTTAAAATTAAGCAAAATTTAAAAGTAATATGGAATTCAAAAAAAAAAAAAAAAAAATTAATTAGATTTAGACAGAAAAAAAATTTAAAAATAGCAAACATCATAATAAAACCAATACTTTAAAAAGATGATGTACGAGACAGCTAAACGATTCAGGATAACCATCAAACTTGACTCGAGCAAAGCTGGGAGACGGCAGCTAGTAATATATGATAGTCAAATACCACTCATTCGCTCACTGATCAACGCCCCGACTAATCCGCTGGACCTTTTTGACAATTTGATGGTATATATCTCTTGTGGTGTATGGGCGAGACAAGAAAGTATTTTTGGAAATCTATCCTCCAAAGGAGTGCTGGAAATAACATTTCCGGGTTACCTTGGTGACACGGATGGAAAAAAACAAACCGTTGTTATTATTATTCGATTGGTTTGTCGTGGGCAAGAAAGCCCTCTTTTAAAAGCGATTAGCGAGAAGAAAGAATAGGACCGATAAAGTCGGGCGAGGGGTAGGGGTTAAATCCACGGACAACTCCGTGCGGGACAGCTAGTTTTATAGAAAATATTAAAAAAAAAAGAAGATTATTAAGAAAACAACAGCGAAAATCGTAAAAAAACAATCTCCCCCCCATCTAATTGCACAGAAAATCGGAGCGAGATTTTCGATGTCAATCATCCACGGGGGGGCGGGGGGGGGGCGGGGGAGGAGTATGCACATCACAGTAAAACCAATACATTCACGTTTTGAATCTAAACCGAGCCGGGTGTATCGTTTTTTAAAATTATTATTATTGTTATTAGAGTCGACCGTTTTTCTCGTCGTCGTTTTCCGATTCCGTGACTATGTACACGATTGTAATAATATAGCGATATTATATGTTATACGGTGGCGGGGGGGGAGGGGACCGGATAAGGTGGGTACGGTAATAAAAAAAAAAAATAAATATAAAAATAACACGTCGGAAGGGCGTGGGGTGTGGTGGTAATACCGAAAGAAAACCCCGCACGGGTCTTCGGCCCCCGAAATGCACTTTGGGCGCGTTTCGACGACTATTATCGTTATTATACCGTACGGTCCGCGGAGCCGTGTCGCGCGCGTGTGCTCCGAACTGCAGCTGCCGCCTTTTTTTTTTTTTTCGTTTTTTCGTTTTTTTTTTTTTAGGCGTTTCCATGGCGACGGGGCAGCGGCGGCGGCGGGCGCTTCTGGTCAGTTTTACGGAGTAAAAAAAAAAAAAAAAGACGGTTTGGAAAATATTACGCCGGGACGGCCGCCGCCGCCGGTGCGAGCACGTGGATGGGTTTTACGGACGGCCCGTAAAACGACTTTACTACACCTACACACAGGATAAATATACAGTACGCTCTTGTTTAAAAAATTATAATTTTAAATAATATCGAAATCTAAATAATTGTCCGATTTAGCACTACGGGGACATTACGCATACAACGCTCGTCCAGAGTAAAAATTCTGGGATAGCAAAAAAAAAATAAAAAAAAAAAAAATGTATTTACAAACAATTTGCATTCTGTTTATTTTTTCTTGAGTGAACGAATTTGTCGCTCGGTAATACCATCCGTAATCCTATATAAACTTGACACTGAACTCTATTCAAAAACAGCCAATTTCATGCCATTACAATATTGTCAATATTTAAACTAGCATTTTTATTTATAAAAATTTAAATAAAAACTTCTCATTTTGTGTAGAACTTCACGGTTGGGCGAGTATTATTTTATACTTGGCGAATTGCACAAAAAAATGATTCAAAGTAACCAAATATCCGACCTTGTTATTTGCAATTTGGCTTAATTTATTTCAATTCCATTTCAAAGTTAGTTCTATCGTTCTAAAATATAGCATCAAAGAAGCATTTTTAAATTTTACAAAAACAACTCGCAGAGGAAAAAAAATAACAATCACCGTAGCAGAATATATTATTTTGTATACACCATCGACAATCAAATATTGTTTTGACCGTGGTATTTTTTAATCCATACTATCAGCGACAACTTACTAACACTGTAAAAGCGAATCGTATTCGTTTTCGTCATAATAAATATCGAACATAATCAATACATTTTCAAAATTCAAGTATTTTTTTTTTCTTAGAGTAGCAAAAGTAGGCGCCCTTAGCGCGTCATCCAGACAATTCACGCGGATAGATTATATTGTACACGGCCGTCTCGTCTATCCATCATATTACTATTATAATATTATACCTGTATTATTATTATTATTATGTTTTCCGTCGGAGAGAAAGTAGGGGGAAAAAAAAAAAAAATCAAATCGAATGTCTGTATCCGGTTTTTAATAATAAGTAATATAATATGTTTTATTTTACCGACAGTTTCCGCGTGTTATATTATAGGTGCTCGTATAATATAATATAACCTCTGCGCTCACACAAACTATTCGCGCGTGAAATTAAGAACCCCCGACGTACAATACTGGGGGCATGTTATTACGTGCGGATATCGCCCCGCAGCGTTTTATACAGGCGACTGAGGCAACGCAATATTTATATCGTTTTTTATTTATATATATACGTACATAAAAAACGCGCCGGTATATATTATTATATTGGGACACACCGCCTAACCTCTGGGTTTTCGACTGGTTTTTGAAAAATACGTTTTACGACGCGAACGGGACGCATAGAGGCATACGCGGGTGATTGGCCCACCGTTGGTGGTTCTAACTGTAGACCGCCGCGGCAGGGGAAAGCCGACAATCACAAATTGGAACAAGTCACTTAGAGTCATTGCAGGTAAATACAAACAACGACAGTTACAATCGTTTTATTCCTGACCGATAAAGCCCGATAACCGCCGAGAGCTTCCTTCCACCTTGTCCGCGATCCTCGTCCACCTATCCGCAGCCACCTGCCCATTGTTTAATCATGACTAGGTACGACGGTATTTCGACGTGTGTATTAGGCGTACGTGTAAATTAAAACATTGGAAATATTGACATTTCACGGAAAGAGAACTCGGCTGCCAGTGATTTGCATCGCCGGATTTCTGCGCCAGAGTTATATGTAACTACTGATGGTAGCCAACTGCCAGTGGCGACCGTGACACCTTCGTATCACAATGCCGCCATCGTACCTAGTCGTTTAGCCTTGTATTTAATCATAAAATTCGTCTAATACTCGTATAATTGCCGTACTTATACCCGTACCGATTCTGGTCCCGTCACACCTTATTCACCGCCCGATATGCAGTAACTAGTTAAAAAGTTTCAAGTTAAATTATAAGTTAGCTTAGTTAGCTATAAGTTACAACAACTAGTTGTCATCTCGGTCTACGCGTATCGCGTACGTGACGTTTTATCCCGATAATTCTGCCAATTTTTAAATCATAATTTTATAATATATTATAGTCAATGTTAATAATGCGAAAACTGGTTGTCGTCATAATATCATGGAATAAAAACATAAATTTAATTCCATGATATTAACGAAATGCGCACTGTCGAGAATCGTAAATAATGACAACATATTATTTAGCCGTGTCGTGTACTACACTTACACAGGTCTAGGTCTATACAAATAAAACTTAAGTACTGTCATCTTCGTAGGCTGTATTAATGTAAACTTTTACCTCTATCGGGGTATTGTAGGCTGTATTTCACCTATTGTACCAAAATAAGAAAATCCAAACGTTTTAGCATTCGAACATGTGCAGTTTTACACACTGGGATTCATATTATATTATTACATTTTAAATTCAGTTTATTTTTATAATTCCAGAAAAAAGAAAACCTTATGTGTATAATATTATATATAAAAACTCATTTTAAACTACGATTAAACGATTAAATTGTAAGCGGAAAGGACACGGAAATTAGCGTTTTCTAAACTTTTAAATTGAGTTCTTTTCCCGAACATTATTGTCGAAACACCTTTTTTAATGTAAGTGCAGGTCGAGACCGTTGCTTGTTTTTAACCCAAGTGACATTTGATTAAAATAAGTGCAATTCAACTATACCTGATGCGAAACGGCCAATAATTCGTTAAACTTTGTTAATATCATAGGTAGGCGTATAACAATAGAAATTTCATTTTTTATACATTTAGACCGAAATAGTTAATATATTTAGAATTATTTTATAATTAATGCTATTAATTGCTTACATACATTATTTAAAAAAAACGTTTTTCTAATGCACATTAAACGGTAATACGAAATATTTCAGCTGAATAAACTTCGATTTAAATAGGTTTTATTTTAGGAAGATAGGGGGTAGGTATACCGGAATTCACGGTTTTAGTCAATTTTCAACATTTTAACAATTTATTGCGGTGCGCAATAGAACATAGATTTTCTTTAATGGAAATATCTATTTTATGCACCAGATTAGAACAGTTCAAATGTTTTTTTTTTCGAGCAATTTAAAATATTACAATTTTGCTTCGATCTCTAAAACTGCTTAAAAAAAATACAAATTTTCAAAAAATTTAAAATGCTTATTAGCGTTTTAAAATAATTTTTTCCCCAGTAGTCAAATGTCTTCATTCGCAAGGGTTTAAATTTTGAAATTACCCAGAGATAGGTATTTTGTTACCTCATATTTTCTTGAAAAAAAAGCGCCATTTAAATTCAAGTCCATCAGGCTGAAATATTTCGTGTTACCGTAAAATACACTCGCATATATTTATGTATAATAAAAAAAAAAAAAAAATGCAAGCGAAATGCAAAAACGTCCATCCAGTTTACGTTGATTTCTGACGTATCTAATCGAAAACGTTCGACGTAAATAATTCACAACAAACAACATTTAAAATTGAATAATATATAGTCAATGCATCCGTTTTATTTATTACGGCAGTGTAAATTTTACTGTATAGTATAATAAATACAATTAAAATTAAATGTACGATAAAAGCGATAAAATCAAATAGTAGGTACAATTCAAAGTAATTATTTTTAAGAATAGAGGGGAAAAAACTACGGTCGACTACATTTTCTTGACTGACTGTTTGGCGGTACTAAATAACATTGGTCAGAGGTTTTAACTTAATGAAGTTATCAAAGTCTGCAGTAGTTTCTATTACTACTATTACTTTACCTACAGACAAAGTTGAATTAAAACTATGAACTTTTTTTATTGTCTATTATGAGTTCGCGGAATTGAAAATCCTAAAAATTACCTTTGTAGTTTTTTTCATTATCTTTTATACTCTTCCAAAAAGAAAACCAATATTGCGATTAAAAACAAAAAAAAAAAAAAAATCCAATACAAATATAAATCTCCAACGAAATATACATTTGACGATGTACTCGGGTACTTATTTTATTGTGCGTATTTATAATAAAATATCTTCCAATCTGGTAAATTAATTTTGCAACATAAATACATAAAACGAACGAATCAATAATATGACTAATCGAAACCGCGTTCTGTCAGTAGTCCGTGTTTCTATACATATTATTTACTATATAGCGAGGTATGTTTTCTTTTATAAATAATGTATACGGTTAGTCCTCACGATGATTTACCAATGTAAACTGCAGTTAATGGAATTTCCATTACTACCGTAATATATTTAAATAAATCAGTAACTACTACTGACAAATGGTACGGATATTAATATTACAATACGAATGAATTCAACCTCAAATAATTTACTATGACACAAAAGAAAAACAACAATTATAGGTAATAATAATAAAAAAAAAAAAAATAACACCGATTATATATAATCGAGCTTCCTTACTTGTAATTTGAAATCTAAAATCCAATGTAATAACCAAGTTCCTATCGATATTAGACCTAAACATTTACTCAAATGTTTAAACCATTATTGCTCGAATTTTTTCATTTTTTCCCCTGCTATTTTCGAGTCAATGAACCGAGAAATACGAAAAATGACCCATCTTATAAGTAGGTACTTACCGTCTCTAATGTGTTCAATATATTATATATCTATGTATAAAAAGTCGGCGTTTGAAACTTGTTGAGCAGTACTCCGAAAGATGTTTTACCTAATATTGCAAATGCGACCGTATAAAGCCGGACTCACACGGAAAATTATTCGGCGTTTATCAAACTTTAAAAATTTGTTTGAAAAAAAGATTCAAACTATCAAATATTATATCGAAACGACCATGATTTAGAACTCGGTAAAGTGATCGGTCGAATTCAGTATTGAATATAAAGTAAATTTGTCTGAATTATAAAGAAAACGACAAGGAATGCTCCGATTACACAACATTTGTTACGAAAAAGCCCTTTGCTTATCGGTTTTTGATTTGGGCGCGAATTCTGATAGATAAGTTTACAGACTGAAAACATAATTGTTGTGGGATTCTTATTTTAATATTTTATTCGCTTGTTTGAAATTATTGAGATTATTATTACGCCGAGTAATAATGCCACAAATAACATCTAATCTAAATTTTGAAAAATTGAATGTAAATCATATGTCGCTGCACATATATTATATCATATTAGTTACGTTATCAACAAACAAATAGCTTTTAGTGATATTCAAATATTATTATATTGGTGAGTTTTTAATCGATTTGAAAACGATTTAGCGTACGATATGAAGTATTGGTTTCTATTACAGCAATATAATTTTTTAAATAAACAGTCAACGTTATTTAAATTGATTTTGAATAATTTCGTATTTAGATTTTCCATATTATCGGCGCAAATAAATAAATATAAATGTTTTGACTATGCACTGTATGACTGTGAATTTAATACACTAAATGCCAAAAAATGCATTTAATTTATATTTTGAATACAACGAATCTCAACATTCGCATGGATAAAAATAATTACATTTAATGAAGTTTACTCAAGTAATGAACTACGAATAGCAATTATACAAATTTTGATCGAGTTTGAACTGACTTTCTACTCTGATTCGTAGTTGTATTCGTTTGAAACATTATATATATATATACGCTAGAAGTATAAAATCAATTTATATACTTTAGTGCATTTTGTACAGCATTGTTAGAGACTTTAAACGCCTTTGTAAGGTTTTATAGTGCATTAAATACATAACCCTACACATAATACAATATTTTAGTGGCACCAGCCCTTATTTTTCAAAGTAAAAACTTGGTAAAATGTGACTGATAACAATTTTTTTTTTTTTATTATAGATATTTTTCTTGTTTAAAAATTCAAATAATTTTCAATTGTTATGTTTCTCAAATCCACATAGCACATTTCCATCAATTTTTGACTGTACTCTCACTTTGTGTCGGGGTTCGGTATATATAAAAAAAAAAATAGGAGCTGCCGGCGCTCGAATTCAATTACTGAAGTACACGACGTGTGTTTTCCGCGGACGTAACGCGGAAACTTCTTGTTCGGAGTTTTTTTTTTTTTTTTTTTTTTTCGCAATCGAGTGTATAACCGACGCACCACTCAAAGGGTTGAATGGAAACAAAAAGGATCGTTTGGAATCGCGGTGAAAAAAAAAAATAAAATAAAACTGAAATACAGAAAAAAAAAAAAAAAAAAACAATATAGGATGCACATGCGTTAGCGATGTTTTTGTAGCTTTACTCGTATAGCTGTGATGGGAGGGGAGGAGGGGAAACACTCATTTTATTAATTGAAAGTCGTGTACACGGAACAAATTTATTTCCTTTACGACGATGGCGAGCTCTGCTGCTGCTGCATCGGGCCGGGGAGACGGGCTTTCACGGACAATAAAACTTTGGAGAAAGTACTTCATTACTTGTCACCGCCGCCGTTTCAGGGGTTGGGTGTGGGAGAGATGGAGTATAAGAGAGGCGACGAGAAGGTGATTTTTTTTCTATTTTTTTTTTTTCCATTTTATTCTTTTCTTTTAACGCGGTCGTTATATCCCGGAACGACTCGCGAGAATGATAATGGATTGTCTATATACGTGAGTAAGTATATACTTTACCCCCCCCCCCTCGGTGTTATTATTATTATTGTCTTGCGATTTTAATTGATATTCGATTGTTTGCCACGCGTTTATATATAAACTTTATGGAGTGCATCCCGGCATAAAAAAAAAAAAAAAAAAAAACCACCGTTACAGGTCTCTTTCATCAACAACAGAAATGACGCGTCGTTACCTACAATAAAATATCGTCGTTTATTTTAAATGGTTTTTTTTTTTTTCCCCGGACCTGCAAAAAATTCAAATTGTTTTTCTCCTTTTACTCTCAAATCGAATAAACATTTACACGCGCAAATTGAATTTTCGAAAAATATATTTTACTTAAACGTTTATTTTCCATATAAATACTAATAAAACGGACGGTAATTATTACCTATTATATTATACATTTAGATTCCGAGCGTGGTCTTTTTCCTTAGTTATTGACAATTTTATCGATCCGATCAACTTTAGGAGAGGTTTTTTGTAGCGCGTTCTAGTTGGCGGTAAATTTCGTAAATATTACATATTTGAGGGCATTTAATATATACAAAATGACCGGTTTATGCCTGTTATTCAGTAAAAAATCCCCTAGAAACCTAAAATTGTCACAGAATACATATATTAACAGTAATTATTGACGTGGTAAACTTGGCCACTGTTGTAAGGCGGAAATTCGGAAAGCAAATTGATGAATTTTCATTAACCGTAAAAGTGTTCTTAGAGAGAAAAAAAAAACTACTTTTTGGTAAAACTAATATACTTTATACACCCACCTAGATATATATAACTTCCTCACTACACTCAGAATCTGTAATGATTACTTATAGTAATAATAATTGTTTGCGAGAGACGTAATTTATATTTTTCGTTCCGGAAGTCTATTTTCAATTCCGCTTCTGTACCATTCGCATTATTATGACTCTTTTCGTATGCATGAATACAAGTCGTAAAAAGTTTAAAAAAAAAAAAAAAAAAGGGCAATATTTGTTCCATTTTGATCTGGTGCGTTTTCTACAGTTATACGACATGTACCGAGTATATAGGAAAACACAAATAAGTACACACTATCGTATAATGCTCCGTGTATATACGTACATACGGTTTAATAAAAGTTTAAAACATTTTAGATTATAAAATAGAGTACATGAATAAGGATTTTTCATATGCGCGTAAATGGCGATAAGTTTTGAAACTCGTCTGCACGCGACGACGGTATATTTTATATTCATCGGCTAAATTTGAAAGGAAAAAAAAAAAATGTATAAACTGCGGCGGCGGTGGCAGCGAGTGCGTGTAATAAATCGGATTGAGATTATAATGCTCTAAAAAGTACGAAAAAACCGTTTTCGTAAAATGTATTTCTTCGAATTGCCTTGAAACCCTTAAACGATGTTCTATTAAGTCGATACGTATAGTAAAATACTGCTCGTGGATAACACATAGCGTGTCCACGCTACAGTAGCGATTTCAAATGCCTACAAATAGCTAAAAAAAAAAAAAAAAAAAACCGCAAGAATGTTTTGTGAACATTTTTTCACGTTTAAGAAAGGCTAGAAAAGGCCTGTGAACAATTCTTGTCTTTATGGTTATTTTTCACCGAGTTACGACAAAACAAAAATAACCAGTATTAATGAAAATTAATTTTTTCCTACGTTTTTACGTTTTTAAATTCAAAGATTTAATCTAAATTCAATTGTTTATCTACACGGTCGAAACTGTGTAGTTATAGATGCAAATTTTGTGGGGAGAAATAGAAGCTAACATGCGGATATTATTACTTTGATTGTATTTGATTGAAAATGTCATTTTTAAATTTAGATATTTATAACGACGGCATAACGGATCACGATGTTCTGATCGTGGGTGGTGCATTTTTTTACCACTCGCCCCCATCGTTCCGGGCGTCACTGTATAAAAACTCTAATAATATTATTCGGTAATTTTAAAGAAAAAGTTTTTTTTTTTTATTATTCTTATTATAATATATACAAAAAAAAAAAAAAAAAAAACCCGTTTACTTATTATTCGATTATTCGAGCGAAATTTTACCGGACCAGACGCGGATCGCGCGCCCGTTCGCCCGCCCGCCAGCCCGCCGCCCTTAGCGGTGTCCGCCCCTGATTGGATACGGTGTCCGCCACTGATTGGATACGAGATACGAGCGGTGCGCGTGCGCCGTATTATGTCCCGTTACGCGTATTAAATATCCGCGTATATATGGCGATTGGGTGGCGGCGGTGGGGTGAGGTACCGGATATCGTCCGGCGAAACGGGAACCGGGGGCGGCGGCGTATAGATTTTATAGAGAAACGCGATTCGACCGAGTAATAGAGTTTAGCGTTTTATTATTTTTATTTTCCGGTCAATATTTCCGTATATACGCACGACGACGTGTAAATGTATGAATGAATAATAATAATAAACGTACATATACGGCGAAACGATTTTCTCGCTCTGTCTCGCGCGCGCGCCGTTGGTCGGTACCGTAATATAGAGGCCGGGGGGGGGAGGAGGCAGTTACTCGTCGCGTAGTCGGACCGGCCTCCGCCGCCGGAAACCGGAAATCAAGTTGTTTGGAAGCGGATTAGAAACCCGCGAGGCCGGACGGGAACGGAAATAAAGTAAAGTGTGTGTGTGTGTGTGTAGTGTGTGTAGTGTGTGCAGTGTAGGTGGTGTGACGGTAGGAGGGAGTGTTAATCCGTCCCCTCGTCCGCTCGACGTGGCACCGGGCTCCGGGCAGCGATACGCATCTTCGTTTAAGTTGTTTGAATAATGGATTGAAACGGCGCGTAGCGGCAATGGTCACGGCGACGGCGGCGGCGGCGGCGACGACGACGACGACGACGAGAGTATGGCGGGAAACGCGCGGAAACGGGCGGTAAAGGGCGGTAAAGGGTTTACGTGTACGTACAAGTACGGCGGCAGTAACAGTAACAGCCAGTGCCGGCGGCGGTCGAGTCGCGGGGGGAGGTTCGATTTCCGGATTGGAAAAGCCCGCCGCGATAATTTTCCTTTCGGGGGGGGGGGGGTGGTGGTGGAGTGTGGGATCCGTATATATTATACACGTCTCCGTATATAACCGGGTTTCGTGTTCCCGCGGGAAACGCTCTGCACCGGACGCCGGACGCCGGTGTAAGGTGTACAGGCGTCCGTATTTACAGGTACGCCTACAATAGTTTTTTTTATTATGAAAAAAAAAAGTAATAAAGAAATGAAAAAGAAAAACCGTCAGTCCACGGGTTGGGTAGGGGGCGGGGTGGGCGAAATAACGTTTCTCGGTTCAATCGACTTAAACGAAAAAGTATTAAACTATCGTTATTATAATACACTAATAATATTATATTAAAGAAGTTTTTAGCGACGGTATTAGGCCCGGCGGTTTATTGTCGATACCGTTATATAGTTTTCGATATACTTTTTCACATTGTATATATGTATATATATTTTTTTTTTTATTATTATTTTTTTTTTTTTTTACCGTCGGACAATCGCCCGATGTTACCAAACTTAACGGTATAGCAATTTTTTACGCGGCAACGCGGTATAAAATCAATTATTAATTTACACATACAATACGGTCCCGTTGTTTTGCATAACGTCCGTCGTTTATTGTCGTCGGCGGTTTTATTAAGGTATATTCAGTAATGTTTAAGTTACAGGACAGTTTACACTCGTCCGTAACATTCTTTTACGATTTCTTTATGTACCCTTTATGGTAGCTACCGTTAGTTTTACCAAGATGTGAGCTTTTCGCTTTTTCTCTCTGGGAAAACACTTTTTACGGTTGGTAAAAACGGTCCAAGTCGTTCGTCCGGTGGCTCTTTTCGCCGCTCCTTAAAAATTGTCTACAACAAGTTTAGATAGGAAACAATGTTAATCATGTTTATTAGTGGGTAAACTCTCGTTATATCAAATCTCAAATTAAGTTCGAGATAGCAAAACATTTGGAGTTTTTTTTTTTTTTTTTAATTCGTCAGTAACATTTTATTTATTTGTTTGGCCCCTATCGTCAACGATGTTTTCCTGTATAAGGAATCTAAACGGAACGCGGCGATGTTTCTATAGCTTGATTTAGCTCGTTGAATTATGAAACTGCAGTGATCTCATATTTTTTTTTTTTTTTTTTTAATGTAGGTTCCTTAATCTCGCCGCTGTGATAGTTACAAGGGGGATTTCAATGCAGTTCGGAATAGCGACGTTCGACATAATTAAGAATCAACCGTATCCATACCGTTTGTGTCTGTAGGTTATCGATATAAATTCGACTAAAAAAAAATTGTCGCTATTGGCACTTTCTACCCTCCCCTCTCACCCCCCACCCCTTCCTGACCATTTTCCCCAAATACGTTTTGCCCTGTGCCCGTTGTTATTGTGCCAGCACCAGCACCAACGCCAATATAAACGGAAGTTCACTACTATTGTGACGCCCCGGCGCCACCGCCGATGCCATTACGCACGAAATCCACTCGAACGACTAGAGCCCCGGTCTCAACAACGACTAAATGCGCGCCACGATCGCCGCCGGGCTAATTGAAATCGAATCGCGTCACGTACAGACACGTCGTTGTACAATATTATACTATAAGATATAGAGTATTAATATCCGGCGCGATCGACAGGCAAAAAAAAAAAAAAAAATACAAATATTGCGCGTTACATGTTAAGTCAATTATAAAACGCGCCGAAATGTGGAAAATCTAAACCGGGACAGGACCAAACTCGGCAAACGCGACATTTTGGAAAATATTCATAGACGTCACTATGACGTCACGCGTTTGGCCCGCATCGATCAACGTACCTATATTTATCGGTTTATCACTCTGAAAAAGACATATATGCCCAGATGCGATGCATCGTGATTACCTACTAAACTGATAAACAAGTTAACGGTAACGAATCTGATGAACGCGTGTCGTCATAGTGTATATATTTTTATTTTTCAAGTTTTGTCTCTTCAATTGTTGCTAGAGCCGTCCAGTCGCACTGAGAATTTCAATTGGTGGATATGCGCCCACAGGAGATGAGACACAAGTGCCCTTTTTTTTTGGTCGTATTTATTTGTTTCCCCTGAAATTTCAACGTTGGACGCCCGTGTCTACGAGTAGAAACTATAGTGGGTATAAATATAGTTATATAACTATATGTTGAGAGAACTGTGAACATGAGTATAATCAAGAATGTGTAGTTGAGAGGTGAAATGTAAACGAAAGAGAAAAACGTGTTAATTTGTGAATCGTATATACTCAGGGTGCTAAAAGACGAACACCGAATGCATAATTATTGTAAAATCTCATCAATCGGTGGCGGCGTTCCCTGGGTTAGGTTGGGCTAACAGAAATCAGTTTTAAACAATAATAATAATTTAAAATCAATAAATCGTTTTTTAAATGTGTAATCGAGGGTGAACAGAATAAAAAAAAATTTAATTTTCGTATTCAAAATCGAAAATTTAAGTGCAAGTAAGCTTCTTAGGCCTTTGAGGTGTTCTATAATCGGTCATAAATGTGTCTCATAATATTTGTTACACAGATTTTAAGTTAAACAACATGTTCGGCTGCTTAAATTCCATCATGGAAATTATTAATGTATATATTTTTTTTAAATTTTATTCTTGTATATTATATTTGGAAATTAATTTCGATTTTTGAACGCTCGTCAACGATGCAGGTACATCGTAATTGTACGCATAATTGTTCGTGTTTATAGCGTAGGTAATGTGTTTTCATTGCGTAAAAAAAAAAAATTAAAAAAAATTAAACATATGTTGAAAAACACAATATAATTCCGTCCCGGGGGGAGTGTGGTTTATTACGTTTCATACGTCGAAACACAATCAATAACGGGACAAAAACTCGGTTGGCAGTAAGTCTTTATTACGATAAAAATTTGAGTTTCCGATATAATAGCGCTTTTGTTATTTTTATTTGTTAAAATAATGTTTCCAGGAGAGAAAAAAAAAACAAATAAAAAATTTGAGTAACATTGTTTTTTCTTCGGTTTTCTATTTCCCAAGGTATTTTATTATTATTATTATTTTTTTTAAATATACAGAGTTAACGAACGTACGGACGTAGAATCTCGAGAAATAATATTATCGCTAGTTTGTTACAAATTCGAACGTTTCGGTTGTTAAATATATTTAGTACGGACAATGGCGCAACCAAGGTCGCCCCCCCCCGGATGTTTTGTGTGTCTGGACACCCTCCTCGAACCGTATTTATGGAAATTCAATAGTTTCTTTTTTAAGCTTATTATATACAAAAATAATAATGGCTATCGACACTCGACAATTACATGAATTATATGCGATTTGTATCCAACTGCACACTGGTGCGGCGGACACCAGTTGCGTATTCCAAAATAAGTAACTGGGGACCCCCCCCCCCCCGGTTGTGTTAGGCGGAACTTCCCTCGAAATAATCCTAGTTGCGCCACTGAGTACGGGCTAGGTTTATAAAACAATTTACCTTTTATCAATTTTTTTTTATTTTTTTTTTTTTTATATTTTTCTATAACGAGTAGACTACCTACTATCTATATGCGTACATACATATATATATATATATATATATATATATATATATATATATATATTCTGTAAGACACTTTATCGGGCTTATTAACTCGGTTGTATTTTCAATAATATAGTTTGTACCTAATACATACTACTATATAATGGTATGCGCACATACTCCATTATTGGATATTTTCTTTGACGTTGAGCAATTGCGATTTAGAAAAAAAAAAAAAAAAAAAAAAAACTATTACCTTGAATAAATCATATAAGTTGTAGCGTAGTACCTACACGCACAATACATATTATATTATATTTTTTTTTTTTTTTTTATCGATTCGAGTTTTGATTCACGCCCGAACGCATCTCATATCCTTTCGAGTGCACCTGGTATTATACATTTACACGAGCGGTACGAACAAGCGTTTTATTTATTTATTTATTTATTTTTCACCAAATCCAAATGCAAAGCGATGAAACAATATCGACGGAGGAAAAAAAAAAATAAAAAAAATATCGTCATTATTCATTTTTTTTTCTATATACCTACCGTGTCTATAGGTTAGATAACTTCAAAGGAGGTAAGTATATGCGTGCCTATTATTACGTATTATTATTTATTCAATTGTTATTAATTGTTACGCTGCCGTCGTTCTATCGGTTTTCTCGTAAAATATTTCATTTATACGCGTACTCGGAGCCGAGTATAATATTATTTTCGACAATTCGTTTTATTCAACAATCGGTTAACTCGGCGTATGAATTTCACAATTTTCATTTTCAATCCAATATGTCAATATTGTTTTATAAGCGTAGATGTAAATTTAAAATTGTTTTAGTCGCTACATGCATATGATAACTCGTCAATTACATATTTTTTTTTTTTAGTATTTAGTGAAAACATTCAACAACAACTGAATATCTGTAAGTTAATTATATACATTTATTTTTTATATCTCTCAGTATTATTGCAAACTAAAAAAAATAATGCCAAATCCAATTACTGTACCTAACTTGGCATTTTAATTGGAAATGTATATATATATGTAAAATTGTGAAATGTATTTAACGTTTATAATTAAAAAAAAAAAAAAAAACAAAAACAAATAATGATTCGTTAGTTTTCAGTTGTTATTTTACTATAAAATTTCAAAAAAAAAAAAAAAAAAAAACCGTCATAATTAAATGTTGTATTGTTAAATAATTTTTATTAACAATTTAAAAAAAAAAAAAATAATAAATGTCTTAATAAACAGAATTATTTTGGGTACACAATAAAAAAAAATTGTAGATAATATTATCTATATAACATAAATATTGCTCCCGTTATGAAACGGTTATTTCGGTTGGTCTATAGTTTTTTAAACACTTGTTTTATGCTTTATTTACTTATTTTTTGTATTATTCATAAATCGAGTGCTTTTTAAAAATGTATTTGACAGATTTCCATTTGGCAACGTCAATAGTAGAGTTTGTATTTTATGAGTTTTATTTTTTCTTTTAAGTAAATATTCTTTGTATTTTTTTTTTTCCAGAATCCGTATTTGCATTATAAACATCGCGTTTAGGAATATTAAAAAGGCGATTATACGATTATTATTATTATTATTTTTTTTTAAATATTTGGTACCGCCCGTCTATTATAGTACGGTTAACTTAAGTACAAACAAATTCAACGAAACATTAATACGCGTTGACAAAAAAAAAAATAAAAAAAAACTATTTATTTTATTAAGTTATGACCATTTCAATCATATCCACGTGAATCAAAAATTACAAAAAAAAAAAAAGTAAAATAGTTTTATTCTATAGTATAATTATGATTTTTGTTAGTAATTAAAAAAAAAAAAAATAAAAACCTATTTTACATTAAACGTTAAGGAGCATAGTAGATTTGTATTTTTTATATTTTTTTTTTTGTTAAATGTCGATGAATATCAAATAAGTAAAAAAAAAAAAAAAAAATAATAATAATAATAAATAAGCATATTTAATTATTATATAGTATACACTCGTACTGTGTATTATTTATAAGCGTATATATTTTCAATAGAGTATATACAGTGACGATGCGATGCCGGTAAATAAGTTTACTTTATACCCCCTCGGACTTTTTACCCGTGTCTTTTTTTTATTCGAAAAATACAAACGCTATAAATAATACGATTTTGTTTTTAATATTTAACTCGACATTTTCGTACAAACATATTTCCGCTCCGTAATGCGAAAATAAAAATAGAGATTGAATTTAAAAATTAAATATTTGTCGTGTATCCCTATACTACGCTACATGCCGGCTATAATGAAATTATATTTTTTTATCGAACAGAGCGCCCCACGCGAGTAGTAAGTTATTAATTCGTGTCGGATTTTCCACAAAATTTTGCGTTTTGAATGTTTCTGAAACGTGTTCGGGTCGAAACTCGTTAATAAAATATACGCATATCTACGTAAAATAGAAAATATATTATCGACTCTCCTCCAGACATTTGTGATTTTTACGGGTCCGTAAAACAATTTTATTTTTTGCGAAACTTGCCTTATCCCGTATTTCTTACGAGTATTTCGAATTTCAAAAATCTCACTCTGAGCGAACACGCACACCTCTGTCAACATTTTACAGTAGACCCGTGTATGATGCATTACACTTCACTATATTCTATACGATTTATTTGCATAACACTCTTATACGTAAGTCGTTGAAATTTCTGTTTTTCTCGCTCTCTTTATTTATTTATTTTTTTTTTTTACTTCTTCTTTAATGTATGTAATGTAATAATAATAATAATGTAATTCTCAAGAACGACCGGGTCTAGAAACATGTAATTTAAAATAAAAAAATACGATAATTGCACTTTTTTTTTTTTTTGATTTTCATTTTTGGTTACCGGCAAGTTCTGCGGACTATTTAACTCGATTGTTATATCCCCATGATGGTGGCGGGCCATCTCTATAACGCTCGAAAAGTCGCAACAAGAGTAAATTGATCGAATTAATATTGTGAATTTTGATTTCCAAATTGTGTGCCGGTTCGAAGGCATCCTAGTTAGTATTTGAAAAAATTAAAGAATAATACAATTTTTTATCGAAGGTCAAAATTGATAATGTCTTTTTATATTTTACTCGTTATTATTTGGTATATTATTGTAGTATTTTTTTGGTATTATGGTTTTGTTGAGCGCGTGCCCGACCCGGAAACTATATAAGTGCACTATTGTTAAACTCAGTGGCGTAACTTGGTAAAAAACTAAAGGGGTGGGCAAAGTAATTTATTCAGCAAAATCAAAACCGTGAGACGTGGTGTAAATATATATATATATGTATTCTATGTATACAAAATAATCAAAGACTAATTTAAATGTCTTGATAACTTATTAAACAAAACTTAAAATTAAACGAAAGAATACATCAGTATTTTAATGTTAGATTTCTTAATTTTGTAACCCGTATAATGCGATAACGTTAACATATACGTCAACATATTACAAACCACAGGAGAAACGTAAATATATATAAACTTTTATGAAATAATTTCAGGAAAAACATTTGTATTTTATGAACATTTATTTTTTTTATTTTTTTATTATTAATTAGAAATAAACAATCTATAAAAATAATGTACAATAAGCTTATGCGCTAAGAGAAGACAGAACGTGAAAAATTGAATAAGAAGCCGCCCCTTAACTGGCAACACTTAACATGAATTATTAATATTAGTTATATTTTTTTTTTGATTGTTACTGATTGGAATTCGATATATATATATATATGTATATTTTAAATTGAAACTTTGTCACGACACCATTTCCTTTTTAGCCTGTGCCTAGGATTTCCTGGGAGAGTTAGAGAGGAGAGGTTTTCAATTAGTGGATTTTTGGTGGGATAGAAGTCGCATACGGAAGCGCACATAAACGAATTGTGCTTCTTCATTGATGGGCCGGCCACGTATGGAGGTCAAATAGCCTAATGAAAGCGGTATTGAAATGGAAACCCCTTTGGGAAAAGACCACTGGGCAGACCAAAACAAAGATGGATAGACAAAGTAAAAAAAAAAGACTTTGGAAGAATTTGGAACACAAGGTATGGAAGTAGTAGCTCAGCATAGAGACAGGTGGAAGTAAATTTGTGTTGCGGTTATGGGCCTCAATGGCCTTTAAAAACCGGAGTAGAGAGATTGTTTGTCTCTTATCGTTTTGCTCCGGGCATGGATCCATTACATATCCGTCCTACTCTATAACCGTACCCGCTTAATATACACGCGCGCTGTATACCCGCCCGGGCTTAAAGTCGTAAACTCCGCAGCGGAATAAAAACTTCAACCGGATTAAATCGTATATACGTACAATATACCCGCCCGGTCTCGTCGTAGGTATGGCCTCTATAATATCCCGGAAACTATAGAGTATATATATATATATATACTCGTATAAATAAAACGATTAGACTATATTGTATTAAAACGTTTCAATATTTATGAATTGACGGAGAAATTTCGTCTCGCACAACTTATACAGTTGTTGCGCGGTGTGTTATTATTTATTAACACACGGACCGTTTTGTGAGTTCATCCGCATTACGGCTCTATTATATATATATATATATAAATAATATACGTATTGCAGGTAATAAACAAAAACGATCCTTATTGTTTAAAATGCAAATACTATAGTGTATGCGCATGGTATAACCGATAATTGTCGACTAAACTGAATTTGTCGAAATTAATATTATCGCTAAAACTAACGGATACGAACAAAATCACGACCATACGGGTCGTATAAATTACAATTACAAACCCGATGGTGCGTCTGAGCTTATAATTGAAATTTTTTGTTTAGAATTTAAAACGAAAAGTTCAATTACAGTCGATTTCAAGTTAACTTCACGACAAATTCAAATATGTTTTCACAAGGTTTTTTGTGCCGATAACTAGGAGGATAGTCAAAATATTGATATTTTTAGATAAAAAAAAAAAAAAAAAAAAATAATCCCAAGTTTTAATCGACTAAATCTGGTAGCCGTGTAATATTTGCGCCACGCAGAAAAAATATTATTTTGTGGTGATAATAATATTATTGAAAATATTTCTATCTGCGAGTCGTCTCCTTGTATGCACCTTTGTTTCAATATCATTACGTAATTCATAGCATAAACAATAATACTTCATGGGTCAATCAATACGATTTGTCTTGTTGGTACCTTGGTCTATGGCTACCAAATATCATATGTATTATTATGCGACCCTATTATGCCATTAGGATCATATTCCAAGTCCACGTCGTATTATTATAAATATTAAACTGATCTCACTAATGGATCGATAACGTAAACAGATGAACGAACGGACTATTTGTGTTGGTATTATTCGGCTTTAAATGTCAAGTCTAATACGTGTATGTTATTTATTTTTTTTTGATTCTGTAATTTAAAAATAATCGTTAAAGTTCCATTCGATCATCAAAGTAGACATAATTTTTACAAGGTCAAGTGGAGCCCTTCCTAGGCTCGTTAAAAGCGATAATATTAACGAAATACTTTAGAATATAGTGATAATTTGATATTTTTTACATAGTTATATTGGTGAGATATATTTCCCAAAAAAATAAATTTTGCGCGTATATAGTAGATGCGCACTTAAATATTATTATATTTATCAATAATTTATAGTAATATGTAATACAATATTACGCAGCGTTTAGTAAGTTTACTACAAATATAATATTACTAATTAATATAATATTCAGTTCGTTCGATTCACGGTCGTTGACAAAAATATAAAAACGTTCGCGTTCACGTTTTATTTTTCATTCTCAAAAGAATTCATTTAAGTTTCTTTAGGTATACCCACGTTCATTAAAAATCCCGACGAATTTATTTTATCGTTTATTTATTCATATAACATAAATCAGCGGTGCACGCAAATTCGAGTCAATTTAATTTTGTTCACTATTTGATTTTTTCACAAATAATTAAAAAAAATAATTTCGTTCTTAATGTGAAAACTTATACTACGTACCATAAATTTAATTTATGACCTTTGTTAAATTATAATTAATTAAATGAATATAAATAGATAATTGTTTAATATTATATATATATATATATATATATATATAATAAAAATATCGAAATCGTTAACAATTCGTTAACTAACGTTATGCGGCTGCTCTTCCAAATAAATATAGTAAATACCAATAAAACTTTTAGTCTTTAGTATTGTACATTTTAGTTTTTTAATAAAAACCACAAGTTTTAAAACCATGAAAACTACACAGAAAAGCTTCTACGCTTTATATACCCATCCTAATAAAAGAAAAAAGAAAAAACACGATGTTATCCATTTGTATAAACAATAGATTTGTCAAAATGAGATTATAAAGTTTTTTTTTTTTTAAATCCTTGACAAATTAATTGCTTTTTGTTGTTAATTACTCGAAATCAATTATTTTGCATTTAATTACGCTCGAAATCTGGAGAAGAAATGAATGTTCATTCTCTTGATCAATGAATCTTGCGAGAATCTGTAATTAAACAATTAACTTTTCGAAAACACACGAAACACCAAAATATACATTTAACTATTTCGTTTAATTTGTTTTTAAAATAAATACGTATTTACTTCGATAATACTTTTCTACTGGTATCTTCACTTTTATATTTTACGTTCATATAGTATGTTTTTCCTCTGAGTTATTCCTTTCGAACTCGGTGCATATTCAAAACTTCGCCCCTACACGATATTATGCAATATAATACAATTAAAATCCCCTACATCACCTACATCACGACCCCCCGGGGATATAGGGCCAACCTCTTTTTCATTTATCCCGTTTCTAGAGACATAGAAATATTGTGAAATATATTACGTATATATCCCACTGCAGTTTATAGCGACAATACCATTTGTTTAAATTAGAGTTGTTGATAACATAATATCTCCCAGGGGAAACTGCATAGGCGCAAGATTCATTTCCAAAGGCGCAAGTCGATCGTATATAAGAATACATACATTTAAAATTGTTTTTTTTTCTTCAATGCATTATACGATTTCATAAGCATTTAAGGTTTTTAGCATATTCCGCACAAGATGAACCAACTAAAATCCTTTCACCTATACAGAGGGATACGTCTTTTCTACTGCAGATGATACACCCAGTAGAGTGCACTGTAAGCAGTTTGTGTTCGGGTTTTTCATATAGAGTATAATGGATTTTTTTTATCAGTAGTTATTGAGTTATATGTATTGTAATATCTTTATTCACTATACAAAAAGAAAAAAAGACACCTACCGTTTTCAACGCGCTCTAGTTGTAAAATTAACAGCAATAGTATCACTTTTTCTCACTAGTCGGTTTATTTTATAAATCCACCTTGGTTCCACTAAACTTTTCCATTTATCCCGGTCTAAAGGGGTCATCCAGTCTTACTGGTTCAATTTATATCCTGTTTCACTCTATCTAGAGTATATTTATCTTTTTATCTAAAATCTATTGTTGTCGAGGCCTTTGTACGACCGGTTTCGATTGAAAAAAAAAAACATCTTCAGGTTATAGAGCAGAAAAGGCGAAAAAATAATACGCCTACAAAATTATTTATTTATTTATTTTTTTGTTTTTAAATTCAAATTTAATTTTTGAAACTTCAGATGAAAACGGCTCTTGGACTCTTTTTTAAATTCCCCCTCCCCCCCGATAAGGAAACCGAACGTACGACGCTGATTGTTATATAGTATTTGTTATATGGTCGGGATGGAGGAAAAAAAAAAAGGAAACGTATCACCCTCTTATTAAGGGTTTGGTAATCGTTCTACGGGAAGTAATCCGCGGGAAAGCTGTTTCCCTGTACCGTAAGTTTTCCGTTTCAATATATGGTTATATATATATATATATATATAAAAGGGGAAAAAAATAAGGTTATTCAATTTTTCGTAAACCCGCCCTAACCGCTTTTGCAGCTGCTGCCGTTGACGCGGCGGTGTTTATTTGCTGCGGGACCGTTCCAGAACGTATCCACACCGTATGCGTCTCTGGATAAGGACGCCGCGTTGTATCGGAATTATTACGATAAACGCGATCAGGGAGCGGTTTCATTTACCGCCGTCCCCAGAGCCGTAGACTCGCGACGCGCGTATATATTTTTCATTAAATTTTCGGCGCACGAAAATATTATTTGCCGATACGTTCGCGGGTCGCGGTGAGTTGCGGCCCGCGGCCGATATTGTCGGTACTCTCGTCCGGCCGTTCGATATTTTTCTTCCCCCCTTTTATATCCATAACACTTTCACTGCGGTCCCGCCGGGTGACGACAGAAATAAAAGCGACGAATAATAATACTCTATTCGTTACGGTCGATTTGCGCGCGCCAAACGTACCCTACGAAACGCATTATTCGAATTAGTCATACGTTTATACAATATTATATAAAATACTTGGTGTTTACGTTTAACGGATTTCGAAAAACAATAGCATTAGGCGGGGTGTTTGCACAGTTCGGAGTAGTTCGCCAAGAATCTAAACGTCTCGCATAAATAAATCGGTAATGCGCATTAACATATACAGCGTGTTTACAAAAGGACGATCTTTTTGAATTGGCCGTCATTTTTTTAATGGTTCAGTTGGTAACACTGTTGTTATGATATCTGTTATCTAGTATCACTCCGGTTTATTCTTCCTCGTTTAGTTTTTTTTGATCGATCACCATGGAACAGCTAACCGTGGAGATCCGTGTTTTAGTTGTGAAAACATTTTACGGAAGCGGCGAAAGTTATGCGGAAACAGCTCGTCGTCCCGTACGCAACTCGGGCGGAATGCGACCTTACCCCCTGCGACTTCTTCTTGTGGGGGTTTGTGAAGTCTCAAGTGTACGAGAGGAAACCTCACACGATCACGGATTTGAAGGAAGAAATTCAGAGAGTCTCATCCAGGATCGCCAACTTCCTTAACCGTGTGACAGTGTGCCAACAGGCCAGGGGGGTCTCATGAATGATATAATATTTCATACCCTAACCGGAGGTTCTCCTGATTCCAATGATGTCATTTTTTTTGTTTTTTGATTAAATTAAAGTGTTATTTTAGCATTTTTTAAAAGAGCGTTCTTTTATAAACACCCTTTATATATATATATACACACACAGTGAAACCTTTAAATACCGGTCGCCGAAATTTTGTCCACTATTTAGAGAGAGGGGGACAATTTGTTGTGGGAGAATCAAGTGTATTTTGTACATCAACTACGGATTATTCGTATAAATCAATTAAAACTAACTATTTACGAACAGAAATATTTCATATGACATAAACGATAAAAAAAAAAAAAATTATTTCGATAACATTTCATCGACCGAACGAGACTACCGGTCTCATTAACTACGACGGATAAGATAAACTAGTTGAAATTTACGTTGTAATAAAACATACATAGACAATTACGATAAAAATTATCAAAATCTAGCTATAAAAGTATGAGTTATTTAAAGGTTTTCTTATAGATAAATAGTGAAAATGTCCTCATTTCCGAAAAAAACGTCCACTTTTCGGAGATGTCCGCTGTTTGGATGTGTCCTTTAGGGTGGTTTCACGGTTTTTTTTTTTTTTTTGCAAATAATAAGATATGAAAAACAAAAAATATATAAAAAAGTTTTGTGAAGAAAGAAACTCAACCTCGTAGAGAGGAAACCAAGAATAAGTAAAATCTACTAAAAACAGTAATAAAATCCGACTTCTCCACACATGGATTGGCCAATGTAGGAAAGTTGGGAAAGTAGGATTTATATACTAAAGTATATATTAAATATATTTTAATTTATATTTGTACACAACGATAAACCACTGAAAACGAAAAACGATTATGAGCGAATTTTGATTAAACGTGTTTGGCAAAGAGTATTAAATTGTAATTACAAGATATTTTACAATGATGTTCGTGGTTTTCGTTTAATTCCAACATAAATTCGAATTTAAAACGTTGATAAAAAATAATTTACGTGATTTTCATCCACATAAAACAAAACAAAATCTCTCGAATATATCAAATAGCTATTAATAACTCAAAAACAAAAAAAAAATCTGTCAGAATATTTTTCAAAATTGTACCACATCTATAAAGTGCTAATACATGTATGTATTCAGTGAAAGTTTCAGTTCAACTGGGGTAACTTGTTTTGGAAAAAATGGAAAACCGTCGAAACAAAAAAAATATTCAAATTCACTTTTGTGTGCCTTTCGTTTGCATACCAAAGTTGGTCACATGTATACATGCAATATTTATTGCGAAATCGTGAAATTTGTTTTGGAAAACACGTTCGCGTAAAATAGAAAAAGGTACCCGGCAAAAGTAATTTTGGAATCTTTACTCATTACGAAAACCATAGAGATAACAACATAATCTAGAATAGCGTTTCTCAACCTTTTCTCTTTCACGTATCCTCCGACTTCTCACTGCTGTTCTACGTATCCCACTACTGCAGATTAATTCATTTTCACATAGAACTGTCAACAGACGCATAAAACAAGTTTAGTAAGGGGAGTTTGGAAATATGTATTTATTTTAATCAGCATACGCCATACAATATATAAAATAATAATAATAACAACATTTCAATTTTAATGCGTTCCTTGAGGTTATTCGGTTGCACTGTTGAAATCAGGATCCACCGACGGCAAGGAAGTCTGAACTTACAGAGGGTCTATTACGATACTTATTTTTAACGAACGTGTAGGACGAAAACGTCGTCTTCACCAATACAGTGCTCGTGGACGGCAGTAGAACATTGAATCCTTTGTTGTATGAAAGCTCAGGATATTCTTCGCCAGCCCAGAGAGCGAAGAGGGATTTCTTTCCAAACACTGCCTCTCAAGTGAAGAATCCGTTTTACGGTTTTCTCTATCTACCGGGCTGATAAAAAGCGGCAGATTGGAAATGGTTTTCACCGAATTCCAATGGTTTATATTCGAGTGTATAACACATTAGTTCAAAATGTAAGACATATTGATCGAGACAATGGCGGATGTTCAATAAGTGGCCTTATTTGAACAAATTAAAAAAAAAAGCGCCGTATGAGGTACCCATTTCGAAATGAAAACGAATTGTCGACAAGCGGGTTTTACGTTTAAAAACCGCTCACGCTGATTTATTATATAAACAATATACAATTACCCGTTTTAAACCGTTGAAATGTTCGGTATAATATATAAATAATTTAAACGTATTCAATTAGTGAAAAGCAGCTTTAAGGCAAACAATGCTCTCGAGTCGAAGAAGTTTCTATACTTAACGTATGGAAATTATTTATCAAATTTAATTCCGTATAGGATGAGAAACACCGTCGCCGCCGTCACCGCAAAATGTTCACGTGAATTGTTAATAATATTCCCTAAACAATGAAAAAAGTTTTGCGAAAGAATTTTAACCGAGAACGTCTTTTTTTCTTCCTTTTTTTCTTGATATTACTTTTAGCGTTGGATGGTTTTATTTTTGAAATTTAAATTAAAATTGTTTTTTTTTTTTTTTTTAACCCGTACTCATATGGAGTAATACCAACGCTGGCGACGATTGGTGTCCAAATATTTCGCCGGACAATTAACAACCGAGTACGTAAATGCAGACGAGATTTGACGGTATAAACATCGAAATAATATTATTTTTCGGTTTATTTCATACGAACATTACAATATTTTAAATGCATTTTTTTTCCAGTATCTATATTTTATAATAATTTAATTCAAATTATTATCATTATTCGAGAAAACGGGGGCGCAGAGGTTAGTTTTTCCGGGCGTTTATGATGTTAACTATTGTTTTTTCTCGATTTTATGCAGATAATAATGTAATGATTTATTTTGATCGAAAATTCGAAGTTGGAATTCGTTAAAAAACACGAAAATCGTAACGTTTTTTTAGTGTAGGTACACAGTGTACATATCAATACGATATTCAATTTGTTATTTAATTTATCGAAAAACATTTCAACCGCATTTGGCTCAGAATCGTTTTACCTTAGCAACCGTGCAGATATAAATTAAATTACCCTACTTACTCAGCTCTCCCAACGGTGTCTCTCGCCCATGATGTGAAGTATGTCGGGTGTTTTTATTTTCGTTTTGTTTTTAGTATGGAAATGACAAAGGAACTGCACGGCCGTATAACAATAATAATAATTAAACCGCGGAGTTCTGCAACGTTGCATACCCAAAACAAAAAAAAAAAAAAAAAAAAAAAAAGATTACAACATTTTGCTTTTTATATATACAAAATTCTATTTGTCTTGTGAAACCGACTCGAACAAGTTTTTAATTGCATTCGTACAATAAACGCCCGTTGTTATTGCACAGGGAAATTATATTACAATAATAATAATATATTCAGTATAATAAATTATATTTGTATTAAAAAAAAAAAAAAAAAGAAATAATATTAAATAAAAATGGCTATTGTATACAATAAAATATCCATATTACAGAATGTATTTTGAAAATGCATTTAGGTGTTTAGGATTAAAAAAAAAACGAATATAATACGATCTGCAGTGCGCAGTACTTAAATTTCTATGGTCGAAATTCTAATTGAACGCGCGCCCGTTTAAATTAATCGCGTGAAAGAACACGTTATGTTTTTTTTTTTTTCATAAACGATAACGAAACAAGTGGTCGGGGTTGTTTTTTGTGTGCATATTTAAAAATTCGCGTCGGAAAATACAAAAGTTATATCGTATCGACACGGCGTATATAACCGTTTCATAATATACGGCAAACACGATGATTATCGTGGTTTCGACCGCGGGAAAACCGTTTATACATATTAAACGTGCACTATAAAGAAGGATAACGTGCAGGAATACAAAAGGTGGTCGTAATAAGCTATATACGTGTATATATATATATATAAAAAATAATTTTAAATATTATAAATTTACACTCTGTTGATTATAACCGCCGCCGCCGCCGTCTTGTTTTTCCGCAAAGTTTACCCGTTAAGTGCGTTTAATACGAGTTTAAAAATTTAAAATAAAATACTCGACTTTTACCAGCGCCGGTTTATCATAATGTTACACACGAGATTACCTACGGAAACCGTCGAAACGAAAATATATATATTTTTTTTTTCCTCCGGCCATTTGTTATATCTAAACAAATTGTATATTTAAAAACTCTTCGAAATTATTGCGTACAGTCTTTCGCCGATTCCGTACGGCTCATTTTTCCGGGTCTCGTTTCACCCCATCCATCGGTTCTTAAGGCCTCCCCCCACATACACGGTCAGTCGTGAATGACAATCAACGCGATTGACAGTCAAGACTGATGGTGTATGTACGTGAATGATAATTACCGACAATCAAATTCCATGACTGATGGAATTCAAACATGTTTGAATATTTATCATCAATCAAGATGATTGACATTCATGATTGGCCGTATATGTCTATGAATGTACAATTTAACAGTCAATCAAGTCGAATTGTGCGAAACAGTCGTACCTTTTTGTCTTATGTACATTTTTGTATCTTCGTCAAAAAATGGAAAATAAATTAAATAATGAAGAATTTTGGCGCGAATTTATATGTCTTATACCATAGGTTACCTGCTCTACGTGGAGAATTAAAAGTGATTTGTAAAAAATAGAATTTTGAAACAAGAATGCTATGTACAATTAAATAAAACAAATAAATTAAAATAAATCGATCCAACAGCTGACATAAATACTACTAAAAAAAAAAAAATCAATACGTTGAGATCAATTTATCGATTATGATGGGATAATGTGTTTCTTTTTTTGAACCATTCTTTCATCCAACATTTTTTTTTTTTGTTTTGGTTTTTTTTGTTTTATCACACGCAAGATAAATAACAATACCAATAATACCTTCTTCATTCATCTTAATGCAAAGTTTAATTTTTAATTTAACATATATAAAAATACTTTTTTTTTTTCAATAAATATTGAATGATAACAACACGTAACACGTCACACTTTCAATAGTAACAATTGTGTTGACTATAAAAATAAAATAATCGGACGACTGAAGATTGTCAGTCTTGATTTGACCGTATATGGTAATTATCAATGGTCAATCACGTTGATTGCCATTGATGACTGACCGTGCACGGGGACGATTAGGACTTGGGATCTGGGTTTCTTCCCTCGCCGGTCTTTCCTTGCCGGTCGTGTCGTTATTGAGTTCGCCGAGATTCCGGTCGCCACGTCGAAAATCATCGGGTCCTCTTCTGCGCGTACACAAAATCTTCGATATTCTTATTCCGCCGCCTCCCGGGGACCTTCTTGTTGTCCCTCCGACACGCAACCCGGCGTATACCGTCGTCGGTTCGTTATCGTATTATACCGATACTCTCGGCGATCCGTTCTCGAAAAATATTTCGGTATTCAATCGCGTAAAGCGAGCAAAACGACTACCGCAATTCCACCGCGGGAGTTCGATTAATCGTTATTTAAACTTTGGCCGCACGCCATATAATAATAATGATAATACGAGATCAACGTATAATCAAAGTAAACGAATCGCCCGCGTAAGTATATATATATATATATATATATATATATATAATTCAATTTCGTTTGAGTAAATATACTCGGTAGGAGGGTTCGCCCGCAGTGGTTGTTTAGGATATGTACTCGCCTTTAGTAGTAATTCTCGCGCGTTTACCGACTTGCAATATTCGATAAAAACATACCGAACGCGGTAGTTATTTGTTTGCTATGGCGTAAATTACCGCACGATTTCCATAATAACGATAATAATTATGTTATAAATTATGTTATAAATCGGTACACTGTATAAGCGTCCGGATTTACTATTTATAATCGATTTTCCGAAATGTTAATTTCCCGATTCCGTTTCATTTATAACAGTTTTTTTTGTTCTGTTTAAACGTTTCGATCTAGGGTTAAAATTTAAAAAATTAACGTTTTTTTTTTTTTTGCAAAATCTCGAAATTTAATTTAATAGTTACGTTAGTAATTGGATTTCAAATAGTCGAATTTTCGTTTTATATATTATGTATATAGACGAACATAACTTTACGGGTTTTTTTTTTTGAAAAAATAATAAGATCTTTGCAATTTTAATAAACTTGAAAACCGTATTACCATCCGATTTCTGATCGATTGCATATATATATACAACTTTCAAGACGCGTTTACAACCTTCGGGGGCGAATAAGTGTTTTCCGCGTAGAAAAAAAAAAAAAAATAAAACGAAAAAAACTGCTCGGAATCTATAAAATAGAGGTGAAACTTTTATATGTAAATATAGTTTGGCTTCGTCTAAATTTTACGACGCCTCCCGAACATAATATTTATAATATATATCGAAATACACATTAAATATATTATACGGCCAAATGAAATATTCTGAAATAAATAACGTATTTTTTTTTTTTATGACCGATGAAAAATAAATGGTAGGTAGTAACACGACTGCGGCATTTCAGTGTTTAGTATTTACGAGTGTTATTTTTTACTATATCAATTTTCCGCCGCCTTGCTTATCCGCGGGATGAAATGGAATTTTATTCTCAAACGAATGTTCTGTGGTTTTTATTTCGTTGCAATACAACTGCGTTGGCACCATCGAATAAAATATTAGATTCTGAGCCAATGAAGTCGTGTATTTTGTATTGCCGTTATTGAAATTATTGAAATTACAGAAATGCTCTTCAGTATTATCTATAATTATGGCAAACGCGCAGTTTATAATGGACAAACATTAAACAAATAAATGAAATTCGTATACCTAGATCGGTTTCAACAACATGGATTAGGTATAATATTGAAATTTATAGCGAACAAAATCATGAGATTTATATTTCCGAAGGCTAACTTTAGTTGTGCATAAAATTAGCAAAAATAATAACACAATCTATTCGACAATCTAAAAATTGTCCAAATACATAAAAAAAAATTGTAACCAGTCAAAACCGTAATAACGCAAAATCGATTTCATCAAATTCATTTGTTTTAACAGACATTCGAGTTACTTTAAGGCGATTGGAAGCGGTGTACAATATTTTAGTCGATATAAACATAAATGTCAGACAAAACTACGTATACTTTTTCGCCTAAAAACATTTTTAAATTTTTTAGGTTCTTTACTGTTATATGGTAAAAACAGAAATGTAATAATTTTACTGGAAATCGTCTAAAAAAATTGATTGTATTATTGAAATAATAAGTATTTTGCTCTATACGTATGATAAAGAGTATTAAAACTAAAAAAAATATATGGAAATACTTCGCACTGTTATAGGTGGAAAGTTGGGATGGTAGGATATAGAGAGAAATTAAATTTATATCGTTCTAAGTGTTTTGTTACTTTCGGTGATGTACAGCTCTTCTCAACACTTCTAGAACTTCTAGTGAACCACTTTGTTTGACGGTGGTTTAACTACGACGTGAGCCTCTTCCTCGCCACTTTCACCAATCTCCCCTTCATTGTTACCGGTGTCTTCATCCACGATACACTGAACAGTTTGATTCTCGGAATACTCTTCAGAAGATCGCGATCGAAATCCATCCGATCCTCATAGGTTTTGTCAGCGAGGCCTTCTTGCGTCTCAATAGAACCGTCGTCTCCATTCTTCTCTTTACTATTCTTCAGTTTCGACGAAACCTCCGTGACGAGAGCAATTTCGGGTCCACTGGTACAAACGATAAATATAATAATATGTATTGTAAATTTATTAATCTATACATATAAAAATGGATATCTGTTTGTATAAGACTAATAGATTCAGTAACTACTGGAGCGATTTTTTCGCAAAATATTCCGACGTTGTCTGGAGAAAGAATATCAAACTATTGAAATCATTCCCCTATTGAATACCATCTCTTAAAATTCGGTTTTTAGATTTTTTTAAGTACAAAAATCTGATTATTTTTGTTGGTTTATGGGCGAACACGGATGAAAAAAAAAAAATCTGTTATTAACTGTTATTGTAGTGCCACCCCTGCCACCCCTGTACTATGCGGGTATCTACGGTAATAAGCGAAAACACGTAAGACGTCATCGAAGCTTAGAACACGTCTTTTAGTCTGCCGAAGATGGACCTAACCCACTTTCCACCTATACATTTTTTTTCTTTTAAATAGTGACATGGGTAGGGCAATAATACACCATTACGTGTCCTGCCCATGATCTAGCGATATCAGCAATAATAATATATAGACCGATGGCGACTGATTATTATAGAACAATTACCCATTTTGTGGTAGTGGCGTGATGTTCCGCCGCTGATAACGATGCGCTACCTAACCTAACCTCGTTCGAATTTTCGAAAATCCATTTACCGTAGAATTTTTCAAATTTTACCGACGGAGCTTCAGCTTGAAGTTATCGAGCTCACACCAGTTCAAAAACTGTTCCAACGAAACCAGACTGCAAACGTGTTAACGGCCATGTGACCAGAGGAGAACTATTTCGCAAATGTCAAAAAAAGTAGAAAAACATAGTCAACCGGCTGACGGGACATTTGCAAGGGACGACCGCGTTTGATCCAAACTACCGGGAAATACTAAAAGACGAGCAATCGCGAACATTGCATTCGAATTAACGGTAACTCATCACGATAAAACAATTGTTTTCCCTGTGTCATAAAATAATAGCAATAAAACAAAAACGATTCGTGTTAATCCATCGGTTCGTTGCCTTTTTAGAAAAAAAAAATGTTGGGCCGCGATGCCGAAGCGTAACTCAGTAAGGGCCCGGCCGTGAACGATAAAAAAAAAAAGAAGAAAAAAAGAGTTCCCCGGTGTAATGAACGGTAATAATAAATGTTAATACGGTGTGCGACCGGCGACGGTCTTTTTTTTACGGGCGGCGAAACAATGTTATCATAATAATGCCGGCCGAAACAAGATGGCGGCCGGCCGTCCGTCCGTTTTTAAAATATTTACAAGGCCGCGCCGGGAAACGGTCAACCGGGAACGGCCGTAACCCCGTGCATATTCCACGAGGGAAACGACTGCGGCGCGTATACCGCCCCCACCTCGCTATATTATTATTATTATTATTATTATTATTATTATTGTTATTGTTATTATTATTATTATACCCGGAGAGCGACACTACTGATTAATTATTTACCCGGCCGAGACTTGGGCCGGCCCGGTTTGACCGTTAGCGAAAACGGCGGCGCGAACTTTTGTCGCGACGGCAGTAGGACGGGGCATCGGGGCAACGGTAATATTACCAATAACCCCCGCCACCATCCCGCCGGGTCGCCGAACTTTACGAGTCTTTCGAAACGAACCGCGTATGCCGGTTTAAATGCCGATCAATCGTTATCGTTATCGTTATCGTCGTTGGATCAGACATACCGGACAATTTCAAAACCGATACGCCGACACGGCCTATCACCGGGGCCCATACACACCCATTAGTCCGTTCAGTTACGTCAATTTTTTTGTCGCTCGCGATTGACCGTGTATGTCGATGATTGTCAATCACAGTGATTGACACACACGACTGACCGTGTGCGGCGATGATTTATACTCTCGTTATCATTCAAAACGTAATATCACAGGTGTACCACGTGCTACGTACGCGAAATACTACTTATTCGCATTCGTATTAATCATTAGAATCGTTAATAATAGCCAAACCAACAGTAATTGGCAATGCAAGCTTCTTCCGTTTTTCGGAAAATTTTTGGATGTACAATTACAACAGAGCACCTATGGCCACGACAGATTAGTCGATTTAGTTGGTGGCATTTGTTTTTACCATTAGCCTAAAAGTGAAAAATTATCAAACGATTGTCATTCGTGATTGACACTCACGACTGACCGTGTGCGGCGATGATTTATACTCTCGTTATCATTCAAAAAGTAATATCACAGGTGTACCACGTGCTACGTACGCGAAATACTACTTATTCGCTTTCGTATTAATCATTAGAATCGTTAATAATAGCCAAACCAACAGTAATTGGCAATGCAAGCTTCTTCCGTTTTTCGGAAAATTTTTGGATGTACAATTACAACAGAGCACCTATGGCCACGACAGATTAGTCGATTTAGTTGGTGGCATTTGTTTTTATCATTAGCCTAAAAGTGAAAAATTATCAAACGGTTGTCATTCATGATTGACCGTGTACGGTTATTCATTAGAGTGACAATCATAAAAACTGACATTCACAATTGACCGTGTACGCGCCTTTTCACACGGGGAAATACGTGTCGGTCCGGACGGAATTTGGAAAATAAGGTCGCCGAGACCCGGAGGCCGGGGCACGTAGGATTTTGTATTGCGTACCGCTGAAAGCGGTTTAGCTGGACACGTTGAATTATCGGCAGCAAACCACAAGACAAACTCGTCTTCGCGGACCGTGCCGGTGGAGACGCAATTAATTATCGACGGTCAATTGGCCATAATCCCCGCACAGTGTTCCCGAAAGAACAATTATTAATATTATCGGGGAGTATGCAGTGCGTCTACGGCGGAGATCGGTTCGCGGAGGTTGGCGCGCGGGCGGCGTTGGTTATCGCACGTGGAAATGGGCGCGCTACGGTTTTTGAACGTTACCTAACCTAACCGATAGAATAACTATATAATAATCGAAATTTGATGTAGTTATACATGCAGTGCGTTGTTATTCCAGTAACTATTTCTCTGTTGGAGACGGTTAGAAATGTCTACGTTAGAAACGTCTGGAATTGAAATTTTATACCGAGATCGCCAAGCCTTGGATATTAATTTAAAACGTGCGCATTATTATTGAAAATATCATAAACCCTGAAATAAAATAATAATATCATACATACAGTCGCCGAATTTAAGTAGGTTAACGACGATAAATCCCCTAAAAGTTAGTTAATCCTTCCAACCGATTTTCCGCAATGTTTCATTATGCCCGCCCCTTCCCAGGAAATTGTCTAGGGACGTCCCCGCAAAGTTACACTTTAGCGTGGAATATACAGTTAAAAACTTTTTGAGTTTGAACACGATAGCGAATATAATAATGTTTACAACGAGTCAACTAGTATTATATTTTCGGTGAGAAAATCATAACGGATTTCCACGGTTGAACGTGTTTCGATGAATTTATCGTTGAAAAACGTTTCGTGTTTGTACCGAATTTCAACATCGGTTCGAACTCGGAACGCTTGATAAAATAAATTAAAACGTTTTTTATCTACATATATATATATATATATATATATATATATATATATATATATATATATATATATATATATATATATATATATAAAACGATAAAAACTCAATAATATTCCGAATAATTGTTAATCGCTATATAAAGTCCTTCTGCCGGTCCGAATCATTAAGCGATTTAATAATGTTTTGTACCTGTAAAAAACGTATCGAACGACGAACAATGGACGGCCAATTTATGTATTATTATGATAGTGATACGCAACACTATTATTTTCAACCGAGAGAAACTTACGGCTTATGGAAAGTTGTAATATCGTCCGTCGTTATTAGTATGCGCCGACGAATAACTTTCAACATCGCCGTCATATTGCTCGCTGGATAATTGAATAATAAATTGTATTTATTTTAATTTATTCCTACACTAATAACGGAATACACCGTACTAAAAAAGTAGAATGAATTTAACAGTTGTGCAAACCGTTCCCGTTTACTTGTTGTTTCGTTGATTTTTTTTCTATATTTCTTTTTTTTCTTCTTCTTCATCACCTCTATTCTACGCGACGGGATTTTCACCGACGAGATTATTTCCGGGCGGGCGGATTTCGTCGGAGAATCCTAATAGTAATATTATAGACCGTCGTCGCGAAAAATAGAATATTTTTTTGGTGGATTCTATATAATAGAACACGACGGTATACGAACCATTATAGAAAATAACCTCCCACACCCTATGCGGTTTTGACGAAACGTATAATAATAATAATAATAATAATAATAATATTTATACGGTTTTGATTTATCCAGACGAAGTAGAAAACCCAAATCTATCTATATAAATATATATTTATATAGAAACCGTCGAACGGTTTAATATCGATCGGAAATTTCGCTCATTTGAATATTTGGACCCTTTTTGCTCTACACCTATTACCGCAGTGAGCGCGTACAATAGAATCTGCGGTTTACGAGTTCCCGCTACAGCGATGAAATATAACTCGTGTTATAACTCGTGAAAAACTCACTGCTTTTGTAGGAAATATTATTTTTTGCGTTAAACTTACATATTAACATCATACTATTAAAAGATACGCAAAACAGCTAGGACGAATTCGAACATTTTATATATATATATAAATATTTTTTTTTTTTTTTTTTAGATTTTTGTACATTCGCCGAGATAATATAAATCGAATACCTCTATTTTTAACGGACATAAATTATCGACAGTGCACAGCAACACGCCGTAAATATGTTTAATGTTTGAACACGGACTTTCTATAATTACGTCCTAAAATGCAGATAAATGTTCAATATTGTTTGTGTTACCAGTACAGACGTTGATGTATTTTGCATTTCCGCCACACTCCTCTTAAATCGTAATATTAAACAACGGTATTTCACATTGTTTTAGCTATATTGTACATATATATATATATATATATACATTTCTCTTTGTTTTTAACGTCGTGTTTTTCAATTTTTACGACGTTTTAGATTCTGTGCGAAACGGGTGTACGTATTGGTTTTCTATGATGCCCGCTTTTATATTTATTTTTATTTTTTCCCCGGTCTGAAGTCTTGCTCCAATTTTCAAACATCTTTTCCGAAATAATATTGCATCTTGTTGCTTTATTGAGGGGGTCATTTTTTGATATTCGTTGTAGTTTTCTTATAAATAGTTGGAGAAAAAAGGGCAAATTTACGGCAAAACGGTATCTTTATTTTCGTTTTTTTTTTTGAATAAGTTTAAAAAAATCGTAGAGACCTAAAATGTTCACTAAATACTTATATTAGCCCTTTTAAAACATGGTACAATATTTAATACATTTTGACGATTTTTGAGGTATTCGTAGACATTTGTAAATTTCGAGTTTGTTTTAATTCGGTTTTCTATGAATACATATGTTTGGGCTGGGCGAAAATGTTCGAAAATTTGACACAATACGTTGTACTTAATGGTAAGAAAGAAAAAAAAAATTGAGCGTAATGTAATCTTTTGTTTTTTATAATAGCGTAACGTTTAAATTTTGATGAAAGTCATATACCATGTTGCTATTTTTCAATTTATGTGAATACAATTTTTTTGGCATGATATAAATCAACTTTATATGAATAACACAAAAAATTATAATTTATTTCGAAGTAACAAATAAATACGATTTTCAATTTTAATTTATCAAAATGTTTTTATCGAATATTCGCTCAGAATCGTTTTTCCTTTGCGTACAGGTATAAATTAAATTCCCCTTTATATCCTGAACCTTCTCAAATTCCTATATACATCTATGGTGTGAAGTGTGTCCGTCGGTTTTTCCTTTTGATACTTTTTTATGTGCGATTACAATACAATAGTTTAGCGTGTATACAAATTCGTAATTACGTTTTAAAATATTTAAGAAAAATAAAGAATTGTATTTTCTATTCATTTATACGTTCATGTTATACCCCGCGTCATCATCAAACAATACACGCTTGAAGAATATAAAGTTAATATAATACTTAAATTTTCTTATAAAAAAAAAAAAAAATCATTAAAAAATACATAAACGGTTATGTTTTACTCATAATAATTGTTTACTCTGCTGCACGCAATATATAAAAATATATAAATTAAAAACCTCTTTTTTTTTATTTATTTATTTTTTTTGTAAAAGGTATACGTACTCAGTTTATATAATATTATATTGCGTGTGTAGTGCAGACATATATATATATTTATATAAAAAAATCCTACTTTCATAAAATGATTTTTACTCTGTTAATATGTATACGCACGCCATATAATAATATCTAAGTGCAATGATAAAGTTTCGAAAAAAAAAAAAATCTCTAAAACTCTGGTACGAAAAAATAAATGCGGATAAGCCATCGCGCAATACAAACGATACGATATTATATTAGTTTGGTAAAAATACATAATTATTTTTATTACGAAAAACTTTTTCCAAAAATGTACCTTTATAAAAACAACTAAAAACCGCAATTTTCTTGCGGTGGGCTCGTTTTATGTTATTCAAACATTATAATATATTATACTTGAAATAAATTACGTTTCTTTTTTTTGTTATAATAATATATAAATATTTTTAAGGAAATATTATCAGAGATGGCAGTGTAGTATACAAAAAAAAAAAAAAACAAAAAAAACCATTGGTCATTTTTCATTTATAAAGAAGCCATCAATAAATGCAATAATCTAAAACGTACATATCGGATTGTATATTGGCACGTTTTAAAGGAAAAAAAAAAAATAAATAAATACTATACCACTGATCTTAGGTATAAGCTATGATTATTTTGTATAAAACTATATTTTTTGTAGATAAACGGAATCCTCCGGACGGACACGTTGCCATAACGTTGAAGGTTCGTCGAACAATAGAGGTACCCTGTGTATTTCCTGATGAATCAATCGATATTACGGTACGCTCGTCGAGGAAATTAAATTTTGTATTAAAAAAAAAAATATAAAAAAAATATTTTAAATACGTAAACTTTTTTTATATTCCCCGTCCTTCAACACCCGGGATGAAAATCCTAGATCCGCCACTGACACGGTACACGTAGTGGCGCGATTGGGATGATGCAAAAGTATCGTATCGCACATCGAAAATATTCAATTTTGTAAGTTGTAATGTTATACAATATATTATTATTAAAAAATTAATTATCTAATTTTTAATTATGATGATAAACCGACATACCATGGTATATGGTCCATGGGTTTTCCCAATCGTTTGTGATAACTGATAAGGTCATCGCACGATTATAGATAACTAATCAATAACCGCCAATCGCGGTAATCCGTTATCTCTCGTTGTCTTTCTGTTTGTGTTTTTAAATGAAAAATTATAAATATTTTTTAACTCAACGGTTTTATTAATTTTTTTGTTGAAAAAACCTTAAAATAAAATTGGAACCATTTCACTCATAAGATCCGTGGAGGAAAGACGTGAGTATGGCTGATAAAAAATCCACGATCACGGCGCGACATTTCGCAACGTCATAAACGTTAACCAAATCACGGTGATACGGAGTTTTGTGCGTTTTCATCGTAACGTCACGGACGGTTTGTGTATATTCTCCAGGTATTCTCTCGTCGACGGGTCAGCGAGTAGATTTATGGGTACACACGGCCAGTGTATCGTAAATATCCGAATCAAATTCCAATACGCGCGTTTTTTTTTTCCAATTTTTTTTTTTTTCTGTTTTCTCATCGGGTATAAAAGTTTAGCGGCGCGCGCGTGTCGGATTCTCCTTCCGGGTGGCCAGGTCTCTCAGCTACGGGTTTATTTTTATTTTTTTTTTTTTTTATTTTTTTACGGGCGGGTTTGTTGTTATACTGATTGATGATGGCGATGCGCGCGACGTGTGCCGAGGAATTTCTAGTGCGAAATAAAAATTGTTTTTTTATATATATATATTTTTTTTGTACGGAAATCGCAAAGGTCCGCGTGCTGCCCGGGTAGAAGAATACGTTCCGACGTAAAATTGATTACGCAGAGCCACCGGACGGTATCGATACTAATTATTATTTTTATTCCGAGTATATTATACGGGAACGGAATGTATTATTAGGCCGTGTTCACACGGGGCAATTCGAGAGAAACCGATGTTTGACGTGAATACTCGTAGACAGATAGAGGGTGTACACCCTTTGCCTTGTCCCACGTTCATCACGCTCTCAGCCGATCGACAAATCGGCGGGCATCGCATAGTTTACTACTGTCTTAGTAGTAATATTATAGGCTCTGTAACTATTCTACAAATCCGCTTCGAGTGGCCTTCTGACCAATAGAACGGGACAGTGTCGCAGACGGATTTGCTGGTCACTAAAGGCGGTTAGATGTCGTGTGTCGTGTAGTGTCGACACATATATATATATTTATACACGCTGGTGACACCAAAAAAAAAAAAAAAAAATACAACTGACTGTTAAACCCAAACGTGAGTTCAACGCGCCCTGACTGTGGAAATTTCCCGCCGGGTCTATGATGTTTACCGAATGTTATCAACGGCTAATCAAAATACGACAAAATATACACGACATCGCTTTAACGTGTTACTGATAAGTTCCAAGTGACTCTACCGTAACCACTCGTTCGAATATTTGGCGTCTGAATTATTGAGTTATCTGGCAACCGCGCATAATGGGCGTTGGACATTTTTTTTGACGTATATGAACGTGAAACTCGGCTTTATCCGCTCTTCCCTCTATATCTGTAATATAGTAGCTGTAAGTAGTAGTATAGGTACGCCACCGTCACTGGAATCACTATGAAAATTCCCGGTGGTTTTGCAAAAACGACGACAACCGTACGGGACGAACAACCGTCGATTTCGATAACTTTCGAATGCCCGGGCCTCGTGCACAGATATCCGGAAACACGCCGAAGTTTGCGTTGAGCAGTACCGCGTGAACACTGCCTTAAACGGTTTTCCGTTTTCCCCGGGGGAGAAAATTTCAAACCGTAGGTTTGTTGTATACATACTATAATAATAACAAGTAACAACGACGACGAAAATAACGGGAGGTCAGGTTTGAGACGAGTTATTATCTCGAAACGTCGTATTTATACGTCTTATCTATCCGGCTGCTTACCTATTCTGCACTATCAGCTGCTTCGCCGACGGCCCGGTACGTGCTCGCGCGCGGCAACTGGATTATCACCGGAATAAACGGGGAAAAATTTCGGGTCCGAAAATTTATTGCAGTGCCGCCGCCGCACTTCGCGCGCACGGTAAACATAATTAAAAAAAAAAAAACCGGAGCGGTGGAAATTATTAACAATAACGATAGTAATTTTACCGAATATTTTTGCCGTCACACGTTTTACCTATAAAATTCAATTTCGTGTACGATAAACTCCCCGTAGCGGGGAACGAGATATTATATACGCTCGGGTAAATTAATAAAAACGAATGCGTTCCGTGCGCCGCCGATAGAACGTAATGCGCAAACACGTCTACTATTGTAACGCCATTCGAAACAAACACAATAATGTACCGTTTTTAATGGTATGACCGCGCAGGCGTTATATTATAATAATAGTGTTCATCTTAAGGAAAAACAGTTTAAACATTAATTGTCTAGAGGGGTGTCCCGACAATTTAGCGCGGCGACGCGTGTTTAGTAATCACATAACTAATTTCTTCCTTAAAAAAAAAAAAAAAAAAAAAATTGGTTTATGTACATATATTTATGTGGGCTGTGTCAGTTCGCTTATCCGCGTTTACCTTCTGCACCGGTCGAACGATTGTCGTCTGTAAATGTAACGTGTACGCGGCTGTGACCGTACGTGTAAGATCACTCGTACGCGTGCAAATACGTACGTAAGTTCGTCGATACAACCCCATCGGATTTCAAATATCTCGCATTGATAAATGACTTTTTTCAACGTTCCAGTTAAACATTTGGAAATTAAAAAGTATTTCATTACGGTTTCACCATTATTACATGAATACGCCTAGACATTTTTAAAAAATAAATAATAGCTTTTTGTTACCGAGCCAAATAGACGACGCGCTCAATTGCCGACAAAAATAATAAAAAATAATTAACTAGTTTATATTTTTATTTAACAAACTTGCCGAGTCGAGTGTTTGTCCGTAAACGAACTCGAGTCCATAAGAAGTTCGTTTTACTATTTACTTTTGCCGATTTATTTAAATGTTATATATATATATATATATTTATACTCTTTCATTCCGACGTCCGGTTGTAATTAATTAAACGGGATCGGAATGTCGAATGCGAATATAACGTTAAAATACGGGATCGCGGATAAATTGGCGCGAATTTGAAATTTTCTTCCGAGCGAATATTGCACGTCGTTTGTAATGATATTTATTGTAACGTTATTAATCAGGATCTCTTGGGAGAAAAAAAAAATACCCCATACAAATCCATTAATATATTGAGCGCGAAAAGCGTGTGCGAGATGTCGGGATAAAAATTAAATAATTTAATTTTCTATTGCGCGCTGCCGTAAGTATAATATCGTGTAGTGTATACGGTGCACGTAATTTCGCAACGCGTGTATACATTACATTAATATTGTATAGGTGAAGAAAAAAAAAAAAAAAAACGGGCATAAAAAATGAGCCGGTCTTATACGCAGGTGTAGATTTTTATTTTCTCGAGAAATTCCGTCGGTTTTGCGAAGGAGGAGGAAAGTGAAAAAAAATAAAAAAAAAAAATGCGGCTGTTCATAACGGTTTCGTATAACCGTAGGTATAATATATATTTTATATAAGTATTATAGGTGCTTACCTATACGCGTGGATATCGACCGAGTTCGGTACGAATTAACGGACGTTAAAAACGCCCGCCGTCTAATGTATAAATAATATCGACTTTTACGATAAGTGTACATTATCATTTAACGACGGTAGACCAGTGTTTCCCAACCTTGGCGAGTGGTGGTGGTGAACAAATTTTTTGGAGAGGAAGCACAAACAACTTGTCATGCGGTAAAATTTGTATTCATTAAATTATTTTTATTTTACATAAACGGGCGGAAAAAAATACGAAAAATTATATTATCTTACCTATTATTTTTTAAAAACTATTATAATCGATCAAAAATAAAGAAATATTAATAGCCCGTACTTATAACGTATGATTTATTTGCATAGTAAACCAAAAAAGAAAATGGTCATACATTTTTTAATTTTTAGGCGGGGTTATGAGATTTTTGAAAATCTACAAAGGGGGCGTCAAATTAAAACAGGTTGGACACCACAAATTATTTTTATTTTACATAAACAGGTGACAAAAAAAAACGAAAAATTATATTATCCTATCTATTATTTAGTATTATTATTTTTTTAATTATTATAATCGATAAAAATAAAGAAATATTAATAGTCGTTACTGATAACGTATGATTTATTTGCATAGTAAACAAAAAAAGAAAAAGGTAATCGATTTTTTAATTTATAGGCTGGGCTATGAGATTTTTGAAAATCTACAAAGGGGGCGTTAAATGAAAACAGGTTGGAAACCACTGACCCATACTCATACAAACCGCACATGTTCTGTCCAGCTCTGGCGCCGTCTTGTAATAATATGGCCGCGTCCGAATCGGTTCCCACTGAATTTCTAAAGACTTTCGGAAATGGGCGAAATACAACGCTATAATTCGGTTTATGGGTTGATGAGTTTATCTAATAAATTTCCCGTACGGGTATTTTATATTTACGTAGACAATACAAGGGCTGTAAATAATTTGTCGTATAGATAAAAAAAAAAAAAAAAATGTCCGTATGTGATAAACGATATAAAATCGATTAAAACGCATAACCAATATTTTTGTTGTTTTGTTAGGTTACATTTTTACAGGATACATTTTTTACCGCAATAAAATAATGTACCCGACGAACATATGAAATAAATAAACTAAGGCTATACGTTATGCAGCTAACGTTGCAGCTGTTAATATAAAATATTTAAACCATTAAACGATGCCCAATTTACTGAAACGAAAAACCCAAATTTTAGCCATACCTACATCGTATAGGTACATTTGTAGATAGCCCTGTGTCTGTATACAATATTGCAATTGCTCTAAAAATTCGGACATACAGGATAATATTTACCCTTTTTTTTTTTTTTTGGTTTGCAGAGCCGGCAATACATCCGCCTCCCTGAATCGGCGTAAGGCATTGCGTCGAGAGGCGGATCGCCATCATTTATTAAATAAATGAAATTGCAACTAAATAAGTTGGTAAAATCCCGTTTTCCCCTAATGCGGGGCGGGCTCACAATTATATGTACAACAAGTTCTTCCCCTATCGTGGGAATGGGCAGTAGCCAGGCCGAAGCCCATTTGTTGCCCTCACAAAACAGGGGGGGGGACACTTCCTACCGGCTTGGCGCTGCCATTATGCCGACTCCTTCTCCTTCTCCTTCCTCAGCGAAGTCAACCACGGCTTCCCAATGGTCTGGAGACTCCAGCATGAGCGACACCAAGTCGCCCGGTTCGAATGGACCGATCCTCCGGATCAGGCGCTCCCTATCCCCGTCAATCGCCTCGCAGCGCATCAGGGTATGGAGAGCGTCGTCATCCATCTCGTTCTCTTCACTGGGAAATCCACAGTGAAAACACCGGGGGGGGGGGGTCAATGTTTTAGGGGCCTGTCCGGGGTTTGAACCCAGGACCTCTCGCACCCAAAATGAGAATCATACCCCTAGACCAACAGGCCTCGGTAATATATTTACCCCGACTTGGTTCGAGTATATAACAAAACGGTAACAGCAGCCACCCCCGTCAGATTTCTCATATTACCGCACTGTACACGTCATCGTTAAAGTACTAAAAACTGTACTTAAACTGTAAATTAATTGTAAATTATTCAAATATCGCATTTAATATTTGCAATGTTATTAACTATTAAACTATTAAACTTATATATATATATATAACTGTTACGCGTGGAAAATTAAAATTCATATTTTTATTTCAAACATCAGATTGCGCAGTGCAGTTTCAATTACCCCCCCCCCCTTAGTCACATTATCCGTCTTATAACGTAAATAAATAATATTAACTATTCAGCATTGGGAAATTATTACTGATAAAATAATAATCACTGCACTTTTGCACCACTTACTCAATTAGATGCAAAATTATTTAGCTTGCATTATTATTTATTATGTATAGTCCCCACTCATTGAAAAATCCTGGGTACGCCACTGAGAGTGCAAAATAGAGTAATGGACAAGTACATTTTGTTAATAGTTTACAGTTGACAGTATCTCTAGTATTACGTTGGAATACTTGTAAGGCAAAAACAGTTATTTCGTCGAGTCTAGAAAAAAAGTTGACTTTCCTGAATTGTCGAAGAGAATCAAAGAATTTGACGAACGGCGGTGAGATGAGTTTTGGGACGGGAAAAACGGTGAGATGTCTGGTTCTCTCTTTTCCAGAGTTGTAAGACCAGCGGTAAAAGAGGATGTAAAAGTATTAGAAGGAGAGAATGTTTGATCACCAAAAAGCGTACGGTTTTGATGAATCGTAAATTTCACAATAAGCGGGGAGTCGTACTCGAAAAAAAAAAAAAAAAAAAAAAAAAAAACCGAAAAAAACACATTATTCGCAAAAGAATATTCGTATTATTATTATTATTATTATTATAATTATTATATACCGACGTCGTCGATTTCGCGACGGGGTTTCCGGACGTTCTTCCCCGTTCCTCGTGTAGGTGAACGCAGGGCGAGATATTCCGTGTCCCGCAGCCGTGTACTACCATCCGCCCCTCGCCGTTACGGGCAAAGTTCGGACGGGCAAGAGAGAAAGAACGCGGGCGAGACCGACTGAAATTAAATTGCAATTTCGTGGGTTGGAGAAGAATCCTTTGAACGTTTTCGTGCTGCAAAGAGCATTTACCCAGCGGGTTTCCGGGGCAAATAAATAATAAGCTCTGCGGTCCGGACCGTTGTTTTGCGTATTATAATATTGTATACCTACACACACACACACATACAAAAGAATAAACGAATCCAATATTTGCTGTATACGATGTTATTGCAGGACAATATATACTGCAGTCGCCCCCGCAGTCGTCGACAAAATAACGATTAATTAAATGAAAAATATTATATTATTGGACGGGTACCCACGGTACCTCGTTGTTGAATTTTCATTATGGCGGCATATCCGAGCTATAATTGGCTTACACGATTTCCTGTATCTAATAACTGTACAAGGTATATACGCAGTGAACTCGCATTATTATAAATTGTATTGTCGTCGTCATTATTATTTTGTTGAATTTCCTTTTCAGCCCGTGCCGATATAGTTATCGTAATATAATGTTTGACATATATATATATATATATATATACGTACTGCGAACCGGCGACCTGCAGTGTAGCCCTGCTTTGTGTACCGCAAATACGCAACAATTATGTCATTTTCAATTGAATATTTACATTAAAAAAAAAAAATAAATAAATAAATAATAAAAAATACTGCGACTTATTACAAGATAAAATTATATACTATATTGTAGAAAAAGAAAGCGAGAAGGACGAAGATGATGGTACAACACCGATTCTCCCAGTAACAAAATGCACATGATCGTGCCAATGAGTCAAGGAGATTAATAATGCATCTTTTGACAATGCGACTGGCGAAACGTTACATCATCGTTTAAATAAAATTGAGAAATTCCTCCATTCTAGAAACATAAAAAGTCTGAAACAAACAAAAAACGATAATTTTTTGAAGTAAAAATACATCTATGTAATAATCATGTTATTCACAGTTAGATTGTTTTTGAAATATTGGTTTTCTCGATAATACGCTATTTTTAACGGGTTAGGTCACATTATATGTGAAATAGACGAAGGTGAAGATGAGAGGGAAGCAAGAGGGGAGTAGTCGTGTGTGATAAAAACGCGTTTCGAGTATTAACAGGACATTTTATAAAAACTGTCGTGAATCCAGCGACGGTGTTGTATGGGTCTGTGTGTTGGACATTTATCAACTGCAGACGATATGGAATATAAAACTGGAAGTAACGGAAATCAGAATGTTAAAGTGATTTAACCCACGGGTCGGATAGGATTACGAATTAATACATGTACGAAAAACAAAAAAATGAGAGAGAATATGATTGATATGATGGTATATGAGATTGTCCAGAGAAATCGAGAGGAACGAATTGAGAAAATGGACGAGTTAAACGGTAGACGGAAGCCACGGGGAAGAGGCGGGGTACGACAAATGTGGCCAGCGATTATTAGGAGTCGGCGATATGGGAGAGTAGACGAAGAAATGATGACGGATAGGGAGATGCGGAGGATGAGGATACGAGTAGCTGATCACACTGACGGCGTAGGGGTAATGGGCAAGAGGAAGAAGAAATATGTTGTAAAAATCGTAAAATATATTATTATTAAAAGTCGTATTCCCGCGTGGTGTGTTCTGTAGCCCGGCTATTACAAATGCGGGAACATGTACTTACGCGATGGAAAACCGCGTTTACCAAATGAAAAACGAGCGGGAAGATCAATTTTGAAAAACGACCCGGTAAAATTATATCGAGAGACTACTTGCCGGTGTTTGTTTGGCACCGTAGGCAATCGTATAAAAAATTGACCTCGCGCCGTTTAATTTCGTTAGTAATTTATGTTTAGGAATTGCAAATGAAGGCTAGACACCAGTCGTCACACACACACACACACTTTACATAACATACACATTTAGATTTAAGTAATTATTGTTATCAAATATTGTGAATCTATACGTTCAATTAATGTTTTTTTTTTTTTTATTTGTCTTCGTGAAAATACTCCCGTATACCGTGTAGAGTCGCGGAATGTTTGTCGTTCGCAAACGAATATCGGTTATGGCAAAGGCCGATATATAGTTTTTCTTTTTAAATAAGAATATTGTGTAAATTTCGTGTTGCCGACTGGCCATTTTCGGCTCGGCGCCAATCGCCAAAAAACCGATTAGCAAATACCGTTGAAATGAAAACCATACGAATTATCCTATTCTCGTTATCGATGCCCTGTTATATCACACTTGTTTTATATCTACAAATATGTTCACAATAGCCATAAAGATAATATATCCTATTTACTATATTTGTCGAGATTACAATAACCTTTACTCGACTTCACAATAAAACCATAACCAACGATATTTTTTTTTTTTTTTTGCAAGCTTTTACAATAATTCTTTTAAAAATATAATTTTCTATATAAATATTAGATTTATGGAAAAACGTCCAAGAATATAAACTGCGTGAATCTTTTTTTTTTATAGAAATTTCATTTGAACATTTTTTTATTCATTTTAATAATATTTAAATTACTATGTTTAAAATTTCAGGTAAACATGCTATTTATTAACGGAAAACTTCGGCTCTTTTGTGGCACAGGTTAACGTTGTCCGAATTCATTTGAAACTTTTTTTCATATTACTTTTATGTATATTCAAACAAAGTCATAATGTATAATACAAGAAAAGTGAACACTAGAAAATTGTACCTTTTAGACTAGAACCACCTATATATATATATATATAAAAGGTGTTTACAAAAGGACGCTCTTTTTAAAAATGCCAAAATAACACTTTAATTTAATCAAAAAACAAAAAAAAATGGAATCGGGAGAACCTCCGGTTTAGATATGAAATATTATATCATTCACGTGACCACCCCCTTCTGGCCTGTTGGCACACTGTCACACGGTTAAGGAACTTGGCGATTACTGCCCTACAGTTCTCCTTGGTGAGATCCTGGATGAGATTCTCTGAATTTCTTCCTTTAAATCCGTGATCGTGTGAGGTTTCCTCTCGTACACTTGAGACTTCACAAACCCCCACAAGAAGAAGTCGCAGGGAGTTAGGTCGCATGACCTTGCCGGCCAATTTTGATCCAAATCAAACGATTTGGAAACTTTTCATGCGACAGTGTTAAGGTCTCTGCAGCACTGTGACATGGGGCTCCATCTTGTTGAAACCATAGCTCGTTGATATTAATTGTATCAAGACGGGGCCACAGAAAGTCAGTAATCACGGTACGATAGCGTTCACCATTAACTGTCATTGCCTGGAAAACTAAACAGGTAAGAATAAACCGGAGTGAGACTAGATAACAGATATCATAACAACAGTGTTACCAACTGAACCACAAAAAAAAAAAATGACGGCCAATTCAAAAAGAGCGTCCTTTTGTAAACACACTGTGTATATATATATATATATATATATATATATATATACGTTTATAAAACGTCCGATCGACCGCGGTAACAGACCCTACTCGTTGTGGCGACGGTGGGACGGCGCAGAGGGGTCTGATCCCGCGACCAAAAGTCATTATTACGGGATCAGATACGCATTAGCCGCGGTCAATCCGCAACGATTGTTACGGTATAGCGGCGGTGGCGGCGGCGGTAATTGGTCGGAAAAATAATATTATATTATATAAATATTGTAACGGCATTACGCACTAGCGATATTGCTAAACGGCCTACGGGTTCTACGGGCTAAACGCGTGTGTCCGGCCGGTGTATTTTTTTTTTCTCTCACTCTCTCTCTCTCTATTCCCCGATAAAATATAATAATATATTGTGTCCGGGGCGGTAGCGCGGGCAGCCCGGGCCCGGCGATCGGAAACCTGCAAATCGGCCGGATTATTTTCGCAACGGCCGCGCACCGTAATACGATAATAATCGTAATAATAATAATAATACCGCAACGATAATGTTTTACGCGGCGGACAAAATCGGAAATTTTATCGGTGGCCACCATAAGTGTGTAGTCTGTAATCTCCGTGCGACTTTTTTCGGCGTCTCGGCGTTCGGCCGATAAAACCGCGGGAAAATATCGTCGGGCGCGACGCGCGTTTGTCGAACGGCGTAATGCGAACGTTACAATATCGCGGAATATCTCTGCCGACGCCCGCCGTTTGTAACCGTACCCGTAAACCCGTAACCGAAATCAGATAATGCTCTCCGGAGGTGGATTTTATTTTTATCTTATAGCGGTTACCGTTAATGTTTTACCCGTGGTCTCTTGGTAACGGTTCTACACAGATAACCCGACGAATTATAAATTCATTTTTTACCAAAACACTTACGCCATTCATCGACAACGGTTTTCGATAGGAAACTTTGCCTAGTCGGTGCATTGGTAAGGCGATTTTTTTTTTGTTTAATAATTAGGAAACGACAAAAAAAAAACCTATGACATGAACAATCGTAGTATTTTAACTAACCGTAAAAGTGTTTTCCGAGAAAAAAAAAAAACTACACACATTTTAGTAAAACTAGTGTTCGCCGCTTCATTTAGTAACTAAAATGTTGTTTAATTATAAAAAGTATGAAAGAAAAAAAAATTAATACCTTGCAAATTAATTTATTCCTCGAGGCAATTTGACGTTCTGCACAAGAATTTACAATTTTTATTTTTTACGCGTGCAGTTGATTTTGTATATAATAAAAAATAAGTACTTTATTGATCAAACAACGATATTAAAATAGTTTGTACGTGTAATTATAAACTGTACAAGAGTGTAGGACACAGGACGGTGTTATAAACATATATTTAAATAATAATAAAAAATTGTATTAAAATTCATTTTTAGACGGAGAATATAAGTGGACGCGTAAATACCTGACGAGAGTGCCTTTTTTTTTTTTTTTTACATTTACATAAGCCTTTCGAGTACAAATTCGTTATAACGTCAGAAACGTTGTAACGTTCGATAACGTTTTCAATTTATCAAACGCCGACGTCCGGAGTCGTTTTTCGTTTGCATTTTTATAATTAAATTTCATCAATTCTCCCTCATTGTTTAACATTTACACCGCTGACCAACCCTTTTCTCCACACACCTATGTTGCGGATTATGCCGATGGCAAACTGCTTATCTCCATTCACGAAAACCACGATACCGCTTCTCTCCAACTCCAGACACACCTTAACTCTTTGCTTCCTTGGTACAACAATTGGAGGATAAAACTGAATGAATCAAAATCCTGCCACACCACTTTTACCCACCTCAAAAGAACCCCTCCATCTGTTTTTATAAAACACACAGCTATCCCCACCGACTCTAAATCCAAATATCTCGGTTTAACTCTCGACAGACGTCTCACTTGGTCCCCTCACATTCACACCAAAAAACTAGCCGTAAATCAGCGCCTCATAGCCTTCCAACCACTAATCAATAAAAATGCAAAGACAAACTTGCACTCAAAACTCACAATTTATAAATCTCTTATTAAACTCATGTGGTCCTTTTTTTTTTTTTTTTTTTTTTAAACCGGCAATATCCCCGTCTCCCGGAAACGCCGTGAGGCACTACTTCAGGAGGCGGGTCGCCATCATTTATTTTACAAAAAAAAAAAAAAAAATGAACACATACAATTCGATAAAAATTATAAAAACCCGTTTTCCCCTTCGACGGGGCGGGCTCACATGAATTTATACAATGGTTTGCGTCCCTACAGGGGAATGGGCAGTAGCCGGGCCGAAGTCCACTTGTTACCCTTACACTTGTAGGGGGAGGACGCTTCCTGGCCCCACGGCCGGCGGTCCAGCTGCTACGGGGCGGCGGTGCGCCTGAAGGCGGCGCACGCCGGCGACATCGAGGGCTTGGCGCTGCCGTTCTGCCGACTCCTTCTCCGCGATGACGGCTTCGGCGAAGTCGACCACGGCATCCCAGTGACCTGGGGACTCCGGCGTGAGCGGCACCAAGTCGCCCGGTTCAAACGGACCGATCCTCTGGACCAGGCGCTCCCTGTCCCCGTCAAACGCCTCGCAGCGCATCAAGGTGTGAAGAGCGCCGTCATCCACCTCGTTCTCCTCACTGGGTAAACCGCAGTGAGAACACCCGGGGTGCAGAGCTCGCCCGATCCGGTGAAGGAACGAGTTGAAGCATCCGTGCCCCGTGAACCCGTGCGGTCCTACGGCATTGAACTGTGGGGAGCCGCAAAAATATCAAATATGAAAAAATTATAAACCCTCCAATCTGAAGCCGTACGTCGAACCTTAAACGCTCCTCCATATGTCTCAAATGAAACAATACATAAAGACCTACACTTCCTCACAGTTAAACGACCAGCTATATCTCGATATAAAAACTTTCATAAGCGACTTCTCAACAATTTAAACTCACTCATAACACAACTCTCTTCTCCCACCCTTCCCCAAAATCCCCCTTGACGTCTAAAAAGGTCTTGCTGGAGAGATCTTCTCCTCCAACCATAAAGATACCCCCCCACAACACTTAGGCTAATAAGTAACGTTTATACATTATTATTTAAAATAAAGTAAGAGTCTGTAGGAGAACCGGTAATGATCCAGTTGCTATTATATTATATGTTTTTTTCCCCACAATTACTTATTGTACTATTATACAGATTGTAATTATATTTTTTCTAAAAAAAAAAAAAAAAAAACAAAATATTTCATAAATTATATATATAAGCGTATATAACTTTTTTTTTTTTTTTTTTTTTTAAACCGGCAATACATCCGCTTCCCGGAACCGCCGTAAGTCATTACTTCGGGAGGCGGATCGCTATCATTTATTAGTGAAATACAGTACAATTTTTTGTTATTTTTATTAAAATAGAAAAAATCCCGTTTTTCTCCTATGGCGGGGCGGGTTCACATGTCGAAAAAAACTACAAATGTTTCGCGCCCTACGGCGGGACGGGATGGGGGCAGTAGCCGGGCCGATGCCCACTTGCTGCCCTCACAAAGCAAGCGTATATATAACCTACCCCTTCTGGACATCCACGCGATCCTTTTTTTTTTTTTTTTTTTTTTTACGGTATCAATGCGGTAGGTGTTATATCAGGGACGTATTACTTTCTTATTGGTATTCCTGTGGATATATTTCCGGACGGCGGCGGGTTATTAAAAAACGTTAATCCCCTCCCCGCGGACGCGGTACGCGTTTATTGTACAAGTAGCGGATTTATTGCTATCCGCCGCGCCAACTGAATAACAAAAATACTTCTTGTTCCGTCTTTGCATTTGCCGTCTGTACGTATTGTTGCGCACGGACTCCGGCCGGAGGACGACGGCGGTAAATAATTTAAAGACCGGCCGAGCAGCACTATAGTTATCGTAGCGCGGTTTCGTCGTCTAAATTTCGAGGAGATCTAATATATTTTACGGCCGCGTAATCTCTTTCTTTCACTCTCGCACTCTGTCTCTCTGTCTCTCTCTCTCTTTCTCACTGCCTCTCTCTCACACTGTCTCTCTTTCTCACTGCCTCTCTCTCACACTGTCTCTCTTTCTCTCTCTCTCTCTGTGTGTGTGTGTCTGTCTCTCCCGGCGGTGCCGTTCCGACTCTACAACACAGCAATTCGGTCCGGGCGCTTTCGGTTTTTAATTTGCTGAAAATTACAATTTCTAGCGTCGTCGCCGGTTGTCGTTTTCCGCGTTCTTAAATGTAATTGTTCGCAGTGCCGTTACGACGACGTTAATCGCAATACTTTTCAAATTAAGATAATGGGGCGTCTCCCCTCCCTTGCCCTGCCACAACTGGCGCGGTGTATGTGTGTGCGGTAAATAAAAACACGTTTTTCAATTACACTGTTTTTGTATTTTTTTTTTTTTTTTTTGTACAAAAACAATTTAATCGTACGGAAATGTCAGTAGAGAAAAAAAAAAAAAAAACATTACTGTATTTGTTAGTATACGGGTGGGTAGTCGGTAATTCGATTTCGATTTTTATTTTTTTATTTTTGTCAAACAACAAGGAAATAATAATTGCACCGGGTAATGTTTATTTAAGCACATTTTACGTAGGAATGCAATTTGTTCGATTTTCAATCCTTCATTGTACGTTTATTCGGTTTTTTACATTATTATTAACCGCCAAATATTTATATTCATACGTTTTGTCGTTACACGCGTACATTCAAATGTCGTATGGATAATTATGTAATTAAACAAAATAGTTAAAGCCAATTCTTTTTCATTTTTCAATTCCTGAAATCTTTTAAATCAAACTTAAGTTTGAAAACCATAAAGTGGCCCCGACCGATATCGTGTATGCACTTTACGTTGAATTCAAATCTGTTATCAGAATTCTTATCAATAATAAGATATAAAATAATAGCCCGCGTAGGGAAAAACGGGATTTTTCGATGATAAAAATTATATTTGTCATTTGTCTTGTGTTAATAAACAAATGGTGACGGGCCGAAAGTAATGCCGCGCAAGGCGAGTTCCCGGGTCCGTCATCGTTACCACAAAAAAAATAAATAAATTAAAAAAAGGTTATGCCCTATCGTGAAAAAACGAGATCGTATTAATTCTAGTATGGTTAAAATACGATTTATTAAGAACATATTCGCACTTAGAATTCGCTACAACGTTTTTTTTTCTTTTTACTACTTAACCCCGTTTTCCCGAGCGTCGCCCCGGGGAATTTATCTCCTATACGGCGCGGCGCCGTTACGCAGCAACGATTTATCGTCGCGCGCGTTTATAAATTAAATTCCTCTCTGTATCAGTGGCCTATTTTTTTTTATTAGATTCCCGGTCGGGGAATCATTTCGTCTCTTCGTTCACGGCTCTTCGTTCACGTCTCTTCGTTCACGGCTCTTCGTTCACGGCTCTTCGTTCACGGCTCTTCGTTCACGGCTCTTCGTTCACGTCTCTTCGTTCACGTCTATTCGTTCACGTCTATTCGTTCACGTCTATTCGTTCACGTCTCTTCGTTCACGTCTCTTCGTTCACGTCTCTTCGTCGCCCGTATGCCTGTGCCGTTACTACCGTGATCCGCGGTGTCGACGACGTGCCCGTACCTGTCGCCGAATATTCGTCGTCGGGCATAGAATGATTTTACGGCAGACAGGCGCGTTGGCGGAAACAAACCCCGTACACGCGTAATCAATATAATAATACACGAGGTGTGCAAATAAAATAATGAGAGTGATTTTTTTTTTTATAACTTTTTTATTGAATATTCCCATTTTATATTATCTTCTTCAATAGTAATTGTCTGGGGAATCCATATAGCACCGGAGCCGATGTGTCCATTGTCCGTAGCACTTCCGGAACTGGGATACTAGAATAGTATTCGGTTCGTCGGTCACGGACGTTTGAATATTTTCTAGTGTCCCAAAATGTCGTTGTTTGCGGTGAATTTTTAATCGTGGAATGAGAAAAAAGTCACAACGGCTCAAGTCGGGCGAATAAAGAGGTTTAAGAGACACGAGAATAGTTTTAATCACCAAAAGCCGATTAATTAAAATGGTTGTGTGACAAGGCGCGTTGTCTTTTTTTTGCAGTTGAAGGCCTTCCACTGCGAGCTTAATCTTCAAATCAACTCTCTGTCTTTTGAATATGCTTTAAACCACCTATTAACCTGGGCCCGTGAAAGCACACGGATCTCCATACAGTTGCTGAAGATTTTGAAAAGTTTCTGTCGCACTGTGCATGAGTCTGAAACAAAATCGGATAGTACACCGTTGCACGAAATTGTTATCACTGATTTTCAGAACGTACTAGAAAAATACTGGTTTACTGATGTTCAAAATCGTACCAAAGGCAAATTAGATGTTTATCTACAAACAGATAGCCATTAGTGTTACTAGATAGCATGTTATCGATCTTATTATTTTATTTATATACCTCGTAATATTCTTCTTATATATTATTTTTTTTTTTATTGGAAAAAATAATGAATATTTACAATCAGTAGCAAAAAGCAAATAGGATAATTACAGAATATTCACATAACATGAATAATTTTGAGGAGGGAGGCTGTCCAGTGACAGAACCCTCATGAGTTTAATGATTAAGTGACGGGATTCAATTAATCTCTGCACCAGCGTATTTTTAAACGCTCGGCAGGATTATCGGGTAGGTTAACGTCACCTTGAGTGGCAATCAGTGGGTTGGAATGGTTGCCCTATTTGAAGCGGAATGTTGTGTAGTAGGAGTGTGCAACTACACTGATGGTTTCAATGTTGAGGTGTTTGTGAATTGAATTATTAGAAACGTACCACGGGGCAGAGGTTAATAGACGGAGGGTTACGGATTGGAATGCCTGAATTGGACGGGTTGGAGAGGGTTTTGCGCAGCCCCATAGCTGGACACCATAGGACCAGACAGGTTTGAGCGTTGATTTGTAGATAAGAGTTTTTTTTTTTTTTTTTAAGAAATTATTTAGTATAGGGCGGAGCAGACGGAGCGGTTTTCTTTTCCATTTTAGACGTGGTCCCCGGTTGAGTGGCTTATCAGGGATCAGACCTAAGTGTTCCATTTGAGTAATATAATATTTTAACGAGAGCTATTCCGTTACGGTTATCGCCGCGCGGTAAACGAATTTTCGAAATTCGCAGCCCGGATCCGGCCGGAATTTCGTCGCGAAATTATATACGTACACATTATATGTGTCTATACGTATTTATACATTTATACACACGGGGGCCGCCGGCTGAAGCAATTCAATTTGCCGGGACAAAGGGGTGACGGGGCGTGCGTTGGTCCGTTTCAATTAGAACGAGTAAATAAAATTCGTCCGGACTATGCGCGTATAATTGCGACCGTGGGCTGGTGTACATAATCATATATATATATATATATATATATGCGCTGGTCTGTAAATCCTCTAGCGTTCGAGTACACAATAAGAGGCGCGATCGCGTATAAAATTCAAAACCATCGGCACTATACAGCCGCGTCCCCGGTGTGTTTGTTTTATAATATTATTGAATTATCCGGTTTTCGCGCACGCGACCGTCGTCCACGTACAGATGGCGTGCGTTTCCCGGCGCCAAATCGACATTTACCACCGCCCCACACGAAACACGGACATACGAGGCGTGATCAAAAAAAAAAAAAAAACAAAACAAAAAAAAATACCCGGACTGTGTTAATAATATTTATATCGATTAAGAATACGAAACCCCGACAATGTCAATCGATAAAGTAACTATTTTTAACCCCTTGAGTAACTTTTTAAAAAACTAATTTTTTTTTTTATCGAATTCATATTGATTAACATTGATAACATAATAGAGGATTTTAATATCAGTAACGTAGTTTTGGAGCGAATTTTTTTTTTTTTTTTCGGCTATAGAGTGACCAACTGTACCGATTAATGGTGGTTTCGATAACATACCACTACGACTCAACGGGTTAAAGAGAATTCGAGCGTTGGTTTCAAATCGATAACAATATTTATTTTTATTCTATGGCATTTTTACGAAAACATGTAAAATTCGTAATGGAAGCAATAGAAGAACAACGTGTGTGCGTACAATTTTGCTTTAAATTAGGGAAAAGTTCTGGCGAAACTTTTGAACTTTTGCGTCAAGCTTTTGGAGATGATATTCTGTTTCGGACAACGTGTTTTGAATGGTTTAAACGGTTTAAGGAAAGTAGAACATCCGTTAAGAATAACGAACGAGCCGGTAGACCCTCGACCAGTAAAACAAATGGAACTGTTGCTCGTGTTCGTGAAATTCTTCAAACTAATTGCCGATTGATTAGCGGAGAAGTTGCACAAGACGTCGGAATATCTTATGGTTCTTGCCAATAAATATTAACCGAAGAATTGGGCGTGAGCCGAATCACAGCCAAATTCGTTCCTCGTCTCTTAACCGATGAATAAAAACAAAACCGAAAGACCATCTCTCGAGAACTTTATGAAAGAGCAGAAACTGACCTAGACTTTTTAAAAAAAAATATTATAACAGGTGATGAAACTTGGATTTACGGGTATGATGTTGAAATACCCTATTTTCCCTAATTTAAAACAAAATTTTGTTTCACCGTTGTTCTTCTATTGCTTCCATTACGAAAATCGCCGCTTGACCGAAACATGTTTTCGTAAAAATGCCATAAAATAAAAATAAATATTGTTATCGATTTGAAACCAACGCTCAAATTCTCGTTAAAAGTTACTTTATCGAATGACATTGTCGGTGTTTTATTATCTTAATTGATATAAATATTATTAACACAGTCCGGGTATTTTTTTTATCACACCTCGTATGTTTATTCTTGGCGTCCGTAATAATTAACGGAATTAACCCGTCGGAGCGCGGGTTCTTGAATTGGGCAGACCAATACAATTGTCTAATAATTTCAATATACAATCGAATAAACCAAAAAAAAAAAAAAAAATACACATTTACGGTCATTTTTAATTTTTTCTCGATATTTCACATAAATATTTACTTATATTAATTCGAAACGGACTAAAACATGTACGCAGGGGATTTACTACTGGACTGATTCATAAAAAAATTTTCGCTAATAGAAATATCCTTGATTAACATAGGCATCGATATTTTACTTTGTTACAAATAAATTACGGGGAGCACTCGTTTTGAAACTAATTTCAACGAAAGCTATAAATAATAATAATAATAAAAAAAAAAGGTCAATTATTCTATGCGATAAATTCTACAATAAAACACGTTTTCGTATGAAATGTGTTTAAAAAAAAAAAAAAATATCATATTATATAACGTATAATTTATATACATAAAAATAGATGTTTGTCTGTCTGTATAAGATTAATAGACTCATAAATTACTGGAGCGATTCTTACGCGGTTTTTTGCAATATGTTCCGCGTTGTCCGGAAAGGGTTTATCACACTATTGAAATCCATCCCCTAAAATTCGGTTTTTATATATTTTCAGTAGAAAAACCGAATTATTTTAATTTCAAAAGTCGATATCTCGTGTCCAATTCAATATTTTTTTGGCACGTCGGGTGTCAAAATACTCAGAAAGCTCAGGGCCATCACATTTTGGGAGTTTCGTTAACAAATGGTAGATTGCACCTCTATTTTTTATATCCTAAGGTATTGTGGTTAGGTGCATTTTTGTTATTGAAAAACAAATCGGGTCGGATCGTGTATCGATACATGGTAAAACGGTCTCTAAGTTGAATTCCCTAGGAGTCATGGGCATTTGAAGTTTTGAGTGGGTTGTTGAAATTTTCATATTCCTCATTCGACTCTTTCGCCGTCTGGCAAAACTGTTGACGTCATCGGTCTACTCAATTTCGATATTTTCGATTGTTTGTTGTTTATTCTTGTTTTTTGGTCAATGTATTTGTCAATTATTCCTTTCTCGACTTTATCTTAACCATTCTTGAAGAATAATTTTTTTTTTTTCGTCGTTCCGGGATATTTAAGACATTTAAATTCTAGTTAATTTTGTGAATTATTTATGGGTTTCCTCGGTGATTCGGATGGACAAAATAACAATTGTTATTGTCTATTTGATTGGGTTGTCGCGCGGAATAGAGTCCCGTTTTTAAAAAGATTAAAAAGATTTAGAAAACAAATTTAAAAACTCGAACGTTTTGACCATTTTTAGCAACAGTTCTGAATAACCGAACTTGACACGAGCAAGGCTGGGTAATGGCAGCTAGTTATGTCCTATGGATATATAAATACTAATGCTTTGCTATTGCTAGATATTGTTTTTTGCTAGATCATTATATAATTGTTGTCCTGCGCATGTCCACTATTTAATAAAAAAAAAAAAAAAAAAAAAATCTGTGGAAAATGGGTAGTTCGCCTTCGGCATACTTCTACTTTGTCATTTCAATAAAAATAATTGAAGTCCCAATTGAATTTAGTCAGAATTTCCATGCCGAACAAATATTTAGTTTTTTTTTATTTATATTTTGCTGTGACACAATCATTTTCGTTCTTTATGGTATACGACATATTTTGTTTTGTTGTCTGGCGCGTAAACAGACAAAGCTGATGGTTTTACGTGTTTTCACTTATTACTCTAGACATCCGCACAGCACAGAGAGATTGCATTAACAGTTAATAACAGTTTTTTGTTTTATTATTTCATCCGTGTTTGCAATGGTAACACACAAATCAACAAAAATAATTCGATTTTTGTACGGAAAATACGTAAAAACCGAATTTTAGAGGGTGGATGTCAATAACTTGAACTAACCCTTTTGCCGACAACGCGGAACAATTTGCAAAAAAAAAACCGCTTGAGAATCGCTCCAGTAATATTAATCTTATACGGACGTCTATTTTTTATGTATATAATTTATACATTATGCAATATAATATTGTTTTTTTTTTAAATCAAACATATATATATATATATATATTAGAGATTAGATATTTTAAATGGTTACAGATTTGATTGGCTTACCTCCTGTGAGCATATGCATCTTGTGTTGGAGATAGTGACATATGATTGCTAGTAAATAATACTTATGAAATACAAACACAATATAAAATCGTAATTCACTATATTTATGTACATTAAAAAAAAAAAAACGTTGGTCTCTCCGTCTTGTCGGTAGCTACGCCACTGATTAACAGCAGACTTAGGGGGCGTTATCCGAAGACAATAATATCGATTCGGTTTAAATTTATTTTTGCGGAAATCTCGCACTAGGAAACCGATGTTGGGTTCTTTTTTTTTTTTTTTGTTTTTCTTCTAACCGATTTCTTCACACCGCGAACCGCCGAACGCAAAAACGACAACGTGTCGTTCTGTACAATCTAACGCATAGAACAATTGAACTTTTTTTTCATTTATAGTTTTCGTTGAAATTAAGTTTGGCGTCGAAACGATTCGGCCGCACGTATAAATAATACGTACGTTGGCCCGCGGTACCGCCGATTCTAAATCCGATTATGAGTTTGAAGTTTCGCCGTACTCCGCGCAAGTCGTAACTCCGTGGCCCGTGCGTGAAAACGTCGTCACGAATCACCGGCCGCGCCGGCATGTCGACGGCGTAAACGTCTCCCCGGCACTGTCGCGCCGCCGTTACGGTCCGAAAAATAATAATACATTTTCTACATTAGCCGGTCGGTATTTATTTTCCCGTCCCGTCTCCTCGGACCGGCGTTTTCCGTTATTGTTACCGTTCGAAACGGCGCCGCGGTTGAACCATGGATTTCGATAGCCCGATTAACGATATAACCGATTAACGACTTTTATCGATTGTTTTCCATGGAAAAAACCGCGGAATTTCCAAACACCGGTGCCGGTCTCGGGTGTTATGTAGCGCGCGCGGTTACGCCGCCGGGTTAACCCTATTATAAAGTCCGCGCTCACCTCTGGTCGTCCCACGGGACCGCCCACCCTCGGCCCTCGGTCACGCGTCCGGCTATCCGGTTACCCGGGTCTCGGGTTATAATTCATACGGCGCCTTCCCAGAGAACCCAACCCGTATTATAACAATATTGACTTTAGGCGAACACCGCGCCCACCGACCGTATCGAAAAAGTCCCGGCGGCGATCACGGGTACGGGCGGGTCCTTTTAGCCGTTTTGTCCGTCGTCGCGACACGTTTCGACGTTTCGCCAATAAAGTCCGATCGCACAGGTGGTGGTCTTCGATACCCCGAGAATCGATCCGCGACCAATATTCACCGCGAATTTGTACACCGGTAACCGTTTTCGGTATCGCAACGTCGACCGCCGCCGTTCACAAACCAATCGAATATCCCCTAGTTTTACGATTTAATTCCCTAGTTTTTTTTTTTTTTACCCCCCCCCCCGAAACAAGCAGATTCGGCGTCACCCCGCGGGTTAGGCGCACTCCGCCAATTATGATCTATGGATGCCGTTCCCCGCAACAAGCTGTGACAATCTACTGTCGACTCGGCCGTAGTAAAAAACAACACTTTTTCCGAAATCCACATCCGACGTGTGTGTGTAAAAATTAATGTTCTCGTAATAAATCCGTACACTATAAACAATACTCGATGACGTCCGGAACAATTGATTTTAATCGATATTAACATTTTTTTTTTTTTTTTTTAGTACCTCATTAACGTGCAATGTGACTGTATACCGCTGTACGAGGTGCGACAATAAAATAACGAGACTTTCTAAATATAACCTAAACTATTAACGTTATCTATAAAACGATTATTGAAATATGATTAGAAAACACTTATCTAAAAGTACTATGAACACTGATGGCATCGATTCATTTTCTTATACGTTAGTAGCCTTGTTATTAGTGCGAGTTCGACTATACTGCCGAAAAATGTTAGATATAAAAATCGAACAACATGTGTTAACATTAAATTTCTTGTTAAATTAAAAAAAACTGCCGCGGAATCGTTTCGTATGTTATGTGAAGTTTATGGTGAAGAATGTTTATCAAGAGCTCGTGTTTTTAAATGGCACAAACGGTTTTGTAGTGGAAGGGAGGACGTCGAAGACGATGATCGTTCTGGACGTCCTACCATGTCTTCAACAAACGAAAACGTTGAAAAAAATCGACAAAATTAATTAATCAATATTATTATAAAGAGGTATTAATTAAATTAAGAGAACGTGTCAGAAAGAAGCGACCAGATCTATGGAAAAATGGCTGGGTTCTTCACCAAGACAATGCTCCAGCTCACAGTGCATTTTCAATTCAACATTTTTTAACTGAAAAAAAAATTTCTGTACTTCAACATCCCCCGTACTCGCCAGACCTTGCTCCTTGTGACTTCTTCTTATTTCCTGCTTATTTCTTTTTCCCATTTTCAAACAGTTGATGACGTAAAAATGAAAACGGCAGAACTTCTAAAAGGGCTGAATGAAAGCAATTGGCAACACTGTTTTCAAGAATGGCAGCGACGTATGCAACAGTGTATTGATGCTGAGGGAAGGTACTTTGAAGGTGATAATCATTAAATTATAACATTTTTAAAATAAACAACTTTTATTCAATAAGTCTCGTTATTTTATTGTCGCACCTCGTATACGACGCATGTCTCGGTGAAAAGCCGAAAATTAATATAGACGTGTACATGTTGCAGTAAGCTCACTTTACTTGCGCTCGGTGATACGCGCTTACTACTTACTACTCTAAATATTTAACGACGCCGCACCACGGATTACGCTACACTTGTGTTTTAGGAGTTGGTGAAATATATGGCCGACCAATAGGGTAATTAGAAAAAACCGCACACTGTTCTTTACAAGCTACTTCAATAAACAGTAACGTAAATCGACTCGAAGTCGTACAATACAACTTTAATAATAATTTAATAAATTTGTGGACGGGACTTTAAGTAGTCCGCCCAAGGGATGAGTTACGACGTACACTCGACGATACTGGGAACGGACATAGGGACTCGCGGCGATGTTACCTCTATAATGTGCAACGACGGGCATGTGGTCCGGAAGGTCTGGGCGTCGAGTTAGAACTGTCTCTGTCGAGGTGTGAAACATTACTCTTATTTATACGGTTGATAGAATTGTACGTGCCCGACTAAGGATCCACAATAAGGATAAGAGAGGTGATAAAGAGAGCAATATTACGTATTATGTCACGAAAAGCTACACAGAACGAGTAAACCGCTTTCGTCAATATAACCCGGTAGTACGCGTTAGGCTTACTACAATGTTAATCTATTGTTTAAATTTTTTTTTTTTTTATGAAAGCATTTCAATTTTGGTGGCCCGGATTTCTTAAAATTTAATCTGGCCTTCCTAAACTACACTAATAGCACTCCGAGCTGTGAATTATATAATCACGGCACACATATGTCATAGTGTAGAAGAGATAAGGGGCGATACCGATTGTACGTATAGATTTGTGTGTTCTGTCGCGCAGCAAAACTCCTGGGAAAACCTTCAGGAATCTATTCTCTTTTTTTACCATAGTAAAAAGATAAGACTGAAAAAAAAAAAAATTAAATATGACTAAAGACACTGTGTTTTATTGTGATAATATTAAGTATATAACTAAAAAAAAAAACAAATAATTTATAAACCGAATAAAAATATTTGATATAGACAAAACAAAATATGACTTAAACTTAAATGGGAACATTTTTTAAAAGAACTTAGAATCAACATTCCAAAAAAAAAAAAAAAAGTCTAGATTCGTGTGAAGGTTTCCATGGGTGGTCTCGCTGCGCGACAGAACATACAAATCTATACTTACTGCCGCTTGTACGTATATTATCAGAGGTTATTTCAGAAAAACAAAAAATAATATTATTGCGGAAATTCGGATCCAATAAACCAACCGTGTTTCGTTTAAGTCCCGTTTGTAAATCCACTAGACCCGTAACGGGTAATTCGTCTGCACAACACGGGACCGCGATCCGTCGATGTTTTAAACCCTCTGCCGGAAGTTAATCGAACGGATTTAAAATCGTTATACTTCGCGGATTACAGTCGTCCCGGTACGCGGGATATCATTTACCGGACGGATTTCCGAGGGATTAACCGCGAAGATTACGCGCCGGTCCCGAAGTCGAGCCTCGAACGTGACGCGTCGGAACGGTTCGGCCGACCACCTGCCGGAGCGGGTTTCGGTGCCGGCCGAACGATATCGAATTCCCGATACGTTTCCATTTCCAGCAGTACGGTCTAAAAAGAGAGAAGTTTATATGTGTTTTATTTTATTTTGAAAAGCCGGCGTACTCTGCACCGATGTAAAAAATGGTTTCAGAGTAATGTTCGTAAAAAAAAAAAAAAACCATAATAATTATCGACCGGAATGTTTTAAAATATGATAATTTTACCTACGGCGGCGGCCATTCGGCTAAAATCGTTCAGTAACGTTTTTTTTTTTTTATATTATTATTATTTTTTATTCAATATATACAAATAAAATATATAAATAGTGTCGACTAAATTACCGATTACATACAAATATAATATAGGCAGGTAGGCCACTCATCATATGTCTTATACGAATATTTAAATCACAACAATCGCGTCGTAATTTATTAATAAATAAGATCGTGGTATAGAGCGTATAAGTCTATTATATTAAGACTATAATAACAACAACTTTAATCCGTAAACTTCCGACGTTTTAAAACAGAAAATATTATTTTACGACACTCGGTTTTATAACATTTCTGTATTAAAACACGTTTGATTAAAAACAAAAAAAAAAAAAAAAGGCAAGATATTCTTTTATACGTATATAAAGACCGGCGAAAGAAATCTAATATTATGAGGTCACGTAGTCCGCATATACTAATAATTTATCTGGGTTAGACCATGCGCTCGAGTGTTTTTTTTTTTTTTTTTGAATTTAGTTATAAGAGAAGAGAGGCGATTTTATTTTAGTAGAAATTATTACCGTGTGCTCGAATGAGAGTTTAGGTTAGGTTACCTATTTTTCCAATAGCTATTATATACAAATTCTAGATCACCGTGCATACTTCGTTGTAAACATAACATGTTTTTTTTTTTTTTTAAATTAGGTAATAATCTGCAACAATCAAGTATTAGAGAAAAAAAAATAATAAGCACTCGCAGTAATAACTGAAAAAGGCTACTTAAAAGAAAAAAAAAAAAAAAACCTACATGCGTTTTGAATTAAAATTGTTTTCTTTTAATACGCAATTATAGGTTATAAACATTTGGAAAACTCGATTGTAATGAAATGATAAAATCTCAACTTTTAACGGCGCGTTCGCCGTCTTTTGATTTTCCCGAAAAGAAAATGATCATATCGGATTTCTACAATATGTATCCAGTTAGAGGGGTGCGGCGTTTATGCTAAAAAAAAAAAATAAGTAACATTTGCACCGATCTGATGGAATCGTGCGTGGGTTTTCTGCGTGTGTGTTAAACGCGAAAGTCCCGTAACACAACCCGAGGTACAAGACCATATCAAATATTAATAAAACGATTATTATTATCGCGGCGCGTAGGCGGGTTACGTCGTCTAAGTATTCCGGTACCTACTCGTATATACCGGGGGCTTATAATACATTAATATTAAGTATTCAATAAACAATTATAAGGGAACCGGCGAATCGTATTCGATACGATACCGCCGGGCTTAGCTTTTATTTTATATTATACGCTCGAGATATAACAATAATTACGTATGCTGCTTATACCTGCATGCCTGACTGCGTACTGTGTGAATTTTCGGCCGCGTACACTAAATCCGGATATTGAAACGCCTACGTTTTTTTTTTTTTAGTTTCGTGTACGAAAGGAGGAAAAACCAGGACCGGCAGTGGCTATATTACAGGCCAAATATTTTATCGTTTATAAAGGGCAAACGTCTAGAATGGTCCGGACGTGTTTTTGGGGGAACGGACGGTCAATTAATAAAAGACGGTCTGGTTAACAAGATCAACAAAAGCCGACCAATAGGAAAGACCTAAGACCCGCCGGATGGCCCTTGTTGCCCAAGATATAGGTAATACAAAAGAAAACACAAGTTTAGACGAGACATACGCCAGGGAGAGTTGGTTAGCAATGGATCTTAATGGGCCGACAAGCTGAAAAAGAAGACTGAGAAGATGAATATATGAGGTGTGATCAAAAAATACCCGGACTGTGTTAATAATATTTATATCAATTAAGATAACGAAATTTCATTCGATAAATTAACTTTATGATATACAATATTCATTTTTATTTTATAGCATTTTTACGAAAACATGTTTCGGTATATATTCGTAATGGAAGCAACAGAAGAACAACGTGTGTGCGTACAATTTTGCTTTAAATTAGGGAAAAGTTCTAGCGAAACTTTTGAACTTTTGCGTCAAGCTTTTGGAGATGATATTCTGTTTCGGACAACGTGTTTTGAATGGTTTAAACGGTTTAAGGAAAGTAGAACATCCGTTAAGAATAACGAACGAGCCGGTAGACCCTCGACCAGTAAAACAAATGAAACTGTTGCTCGTGTTCGTGAAATTATTCAAACTAATCGTCGATTGATTAGCGGAGAAGTTGCACAAGACGTCGGAATATCTTATGGTTCTTGCCAAGAAATATTAACCAAAGAATTGGGCGTGAGCCGAATCGCAGCCAAATTTGTTCCTCGTCTCTTAACCGATGAACAAAAACAAAATCGAAAGATCATCTCTCAAGAACTTTTTGAAAGAGCAGAACTGACCAAGACTTTTTAAAAAATATATTATAACAGGTGATGAAACTTTTATTTACGGGTATGATGTTGAAATACCCTATTTTCCCTAATTTAAATTCTAATGTCTTAACGACAACATTTTTAAGACAACCTATTCAATTTTCTATTATTATTTTTTTGAAAATTTTAGATATTAATTATTATAAAAATTCGCTGTTGTTCAAAACGCCTTCTATAATGAGTCGGATATTTAGAGAATTGTAAAACGCCGACGGGGCTGTCCTCTGAAATGTTGTCGTCTACATATTTTTTTTTATCTTTAGAGCCTTTTTTTTTTTTTTTTTTTTTTTACAACGAACCCATTTTCGCTACACTACGCTACCTGTTTAGGAAGACCTGGACGGCAAATGCAACTGTGCTTCGTAACTAGACGGATAGAGCGGCGAACACGCCGTAATCAAACGAGCAAATTAAATTTCTCGACGGTAATAAGATTTCAAAAATAAATAAGAAAGAAAAGGTTATCCGTTTTATAGCCGGTGGTTTGTGTAAAAAAAAAAAAATTAAAAATCAAATCTTTGATAAAGAATGCTTTTCGGTCGAGTTTTTACCGCAACAAAAATTTATAATAATTAATAACGAATATTATTATTTTATATCCGTTGGCGGTTCAACGTAAATTATATAAAACTAATAACAATAATTGTAAGTACGGTTTTTTTTTGTTTGGAAGAACGAAACAAAAAAAACCATCTCTTTTATATATAATAATATGCGCCAAAGAGCTTACAATAATAATAATAATGTTATATTATTAGTGTAAACGACGAGTTTCTTTTTGCCGCCCACAACCGCAATAAATTCGGAGAGTTTTTTTTTTTTTTATGTTTTTTTACTGCTGTTTTTCGACGTCGTCGTAACAATATGATTACTTACGTATACAATGTACAATAATAATACGGTATTTTATTTCCCAGTCGTGATGTTGAAATAATATTATTATACGTACCGGCTAAATACCTTTTCGTATTTCACCGTCGACTCGGAAAAAAATTGTTGTATTTTTCTTTTTTTTTTTTTCTTTTGGTACGTTTTTCCAAATATACTTACACTATATTTTCTATTCCGTGATTACGTTTTCGGTTTGCGGGAAAATGTTACAGACGTCTTTGATGAAAATGCAGTTATTTAATGTCTAGGTAAAAGTGTACGTTCTTGAAGAAACAAAAAAAAAAAAAAAAAATGTTAAATATCGTTTTTGTCGACAGAGAAAAGTTCGCAGAGAGATATATACGGTGTAATATTTGATGTCCAATCTAACGAATGGTTACATAATTACGAATTCAGCGTTCGATTCCAAAGACGCAAATAAGATTTCCTCGGGAGAAAAAGTTGTGAAAGTCCTCGGGCATGCGCATCGCCGGATACTTGGCGGAAAAAGAAACGTTTAGTCAAACGGGCGATTCAGGAATACCCTATATAGCAGCAGTTTCCAACCTGTAGTACGCGAAGAAATTGTTTGATTAGCGGATAAAAACAAAAAAAAAAAAAAAAAGTTTTAATAATAAAAGTCTCCCCGTATATGTAAAATAACGTATACGTTTTTATTTGTTGTCGAGGAGAAAAAAAAAAAAAAAAAACAAAAAAAATAAACGTTATTAGGTTCAAGTGGTACGTGAACAAATTCAAAATGTGCAAGTGGTACGCGGATATCAAAAAGGTTTGGTGGGAAACCTCTGCACCCATAGGGTGGCGGGTAGATTGTGTTAAGGAGGACATTAGAGAGGCGGAACCGGAGAGCCAATGCTGCGGGGAACAGGTGGGACACGCGGGCGAATTTTCGCGCTTGGAGAGGAACGGTCCGAGGAGTCAGCAGAAGAAGAAGGAAGAAGTTCATTATTATTATTATTTTTCGTTGTTTTTGTACATTTTTGGTATTTCAGACATTTTTTTCCCTTCAGACGATTTTATCGAATCTCACGATTATATTATATTGTTATTATTATTATTGTATATTTCGTATAAACGGTGTATTCGAGTAAATTATAAGACAATAATAATATATTCAATGAATAGCTATAGGAAAAACCGGACAAATCGTCGAATGGAACAATATATAATATAGACATTTTCGAATTTCGACATTTTTTTAATTTTTCAAAATTAATTTAATGATTTAACGATTAATTAATTAAAGAAAAAATCGATAATATAATATAAACTAATAAACTTACCTTTTTTTCATTCGCCGGACACTTGCACTTGGATAGCTCACGAGTAGTTTGGCAAAAAAAAAAATATTTGCACAAAACAGTGCGAAAATATTTTAAATTAAAAAATAGGATCGAAGTGGTCGAGACGTAAAAAAAAAAAAAAAACAAAACAAAATCCATAAAGGTACATACATAATATTTATTGAATAACATTTTTTTTTTTTCAAAGACAGAGGAATGTTTTATAATAATACTGATTTATTTGTCCTAAAGATAATAATTAAACAACAATTTTTTTATAATATTATAGGTATAATATAGACAATGAAAATACATTATATTATTATATAAATACATATAAATTTCGAGTTAATATAATATAATTTATTATAATGTTATAATTAAACATAATATATTAATACTATTTTTTTTTCATATATATTTTTTTTATTACAAAAAGACTAGTTAAAATTAAAAGTTAGTGATGTTCAACTTTTGGTTGAAATTATTTCATGTTTTTTCTTTTTTTTTTTTTTATTATGTGACTATTATTTTTATTTTGCAAATTCATATTCATAGAAAGTTCAGTTTAGAAAACGATATTAATATCTTTAAATGATTTCGTTTGAATACAAAACTTTGAGAGAAAAGTTTACACCGGCCATATAAGCCTATTAACTAGTTGACTGCGCCCTGAATACAAATTAGTCAGATAACAATCTAGATAAGCAAAATGGAAGAAAAAATAAATATATTTTGTTTTATCCATGAAAAGCATACATTTATCATAAATAATACCATGACTCCACATAATCAATTCTTTTCATTAAGAAAAAAAAAAACATGATAAATATTTATTTTTCTTCCCGGATACTCCTTTTTGCAAAGTGTTGTAGTAGGGCGCAGTCCCCTCTTGTTAACAGGTCTATGGTTTTGGATTGAAAATTTTATTGTTGTTGTAGTATTTTTTAATGTGTGGGTGCTATTAATAATAATATTCTAGGATTGATTTTATATAATAAATATAATATAGTTTTTTTTTTTTTTTTAAATTTTTAATACAAAATTTTATATAGATCAAAAGTGTTAGAGATTGATTGTCTCTTAGCAACGTGTGGGTATCAAAGAATTGATTAAATACCCTCCATGTATTTTAATATTAATATTATTATTTACACATAAATTATCGTGTCACACTTTATTAAAAAGTGCCGTTATTAATTATTTTCGTCGCGTGATAACCGCTGCGACCTAAAGATTACAAATTATTTCGCGTAAACAAAAAAAAAAGAAAAAACTAATGGAAAGGAATGTGTTTGTGTACCTATAGGTGTTTTGGAATGATTTGAAAAAAAATAAAACGTGTACGCTACACACTATTTGGTACTACTTGTATTATATAATAATATGATATGCAAATTCAAATTAAAAAAAAAAAGAAAGAAAATTATTTAAGTAGATCACACGTTATACGAGAAAAGAAAAAAAAAGAGGAAATTTTTATTTTAATAAAGGGAAGAACTTTTATTTGCCAAATCAACAACAAATGTGTATTTGATAATTTTAAAATTGTATGCGTTCGTTGAGAACACGTATTTTTATATTATATACGATTTATTGCATTTATACACGAGCTCAGCTATATAAACCACTTTTGAGCTTAATACAGTTGTAGAAATCATAATAATTAATAATATTATTAATTGAAATAAATTGTTATTTAAAAATTAAATAATTACAAAAAATTATTCTTAATATATTACAAGACGTATTGGAGAGATTGGAAAATAATATATGTACAATATTTAATATTATTATCAATAGAGGTGGTTTTGATTGATAGAGCCAATAATCGAGGCTAATAATAGTATAATGTAATAATAATAATAATAAATGAATATAATCTTTCGGAAAAAAAAAAAAATAATATTATGTATTGGTAAATCCCTTAAAAGTTAATAATTTATATTTTTATATTACCAAACACCATATATTTAAGCCTGAACCACATGATGACTGCTACTATCGCGATAGCTACGAAATTCGCAACCGTCAAAGTTACTATCACGGACTATCGCCACGTGAACAGAAAGATGGGAACTATCGTGAAAGCTACGATCACACTGTCATGTACGCATGATAGTCGATTGTTACTATCGTGATGAGACTGCGAGAATGATAGTAACTATACAACCGCGCGAACACTTACTATCGTTCTATTCCAACGTCGTGGCACACTTTCACGGACGTTTTAACCGAAATGTCTAGCATTTTCACGTAATAATCACGTTCATAATTATCATGGATAAAAAACAAAAAAATCATTTTTTCTACCATGAAAAACTAACCGCATCATGTCCGTATCTCTCGCGTATAAGTATGTTGGTTTCAGTGCGAAACGGCCGTCATCCCTGGGCTATTCATCTTATGTCAAACGCTTTATATATGATAGTGACGATCGCGATAGTTGCGACGCCAACTATTACGGCAGTGACTATCATCGTGTGCGTCAGGCTTGTACTCGTCGTAGTGACGGTCATATTCGTTTCGACTACTATATTTTGGAAAGACTTTGGAGTGAGTTTATATAATGTAAAATAGTATTACATTTTTAAAACAATTATTTTTTAAAGAATAATAATATATATATATATAAGTATAATAAAATCCAACGGACCGACGAATTAATATATATTAATTATTCTTCTGCGTATCCACATTTATATTACTTTCTATATAATATACATCGAATACATAATATTATAATTATAAAGAATTTCGTATAAAAAAAAAAAAAAGGATTTATAATCGAGACTACTATAATTTAAAAAATTTAATACTTGTGATTCGTTTTATACGGACAATGTGAATTTAAAATAATTTACGGCTATGATGTTAATATTATTTTTATTAGAATCGATCTCGTAATAACTGTGTGAATTATTTACAAAAAAAAAAAAAAAAAGAAACTATCCCGAAATAATATCGTATATACAAACTTGTTGCGAGCTACAAGATGACGTTTAAAAAATAAGAATAAAAATAAAACCCATATTTGAAATAACATCAAACACAGAGTATAATATGAATTTTCCAACACGAATTTTTATTATTTTAAATTAAATTAAAATATCATTCGCACGATGATATTATTGTGTGTTGACATGTTAGAGAAAATGGATTTAATTTTTTTTTTTTTTTTTTTTTTTTTTCTGGAAGACATTGCACATTTAAACAGCTCGAGTATCTACTATGATCGTTGGAAAATTGTTTTGGAAAAAAAATTTAAAAAACGTAGAAACCGAAAATTAAACAATCTTTTTATAAATAATCACAATAATAAGAGGGGGAGGGGTGGCGAGAGACGGATTATATAAATATTTAAACGAGAAATGTATTGTAACACACGCCGAGTATAATAATATTATAACAACAAACGCGTTTTCGGTAGTAACGTTAGACTGAGTTTATATAGAAATCGAGATGAGAAACGATAACGATACGCGTTTATAATATAATAGTGTTTGAACACGCCCCCCCCCCCGCCCCCCACCTACAACACCTATACTACACCACTAACCTAACCCCGTTCGTAATCGTATTATATTATATGTAAGTAGTAAATGTATTCGTATAATATAGTGTTTTTTTTTTTTTTTTTTTTTTTTTTTTTTTAAAAGCGTTGGAAAAATAAATTTAAAAAAAAAATTGTGCTGACAGACCACAGATAAATACCCGTATAATCTACCGGACTGCCCCGACACTGCCGCCATCTTTTCGGGGATAGGAATCTCGTCCGACGTATATTGTTTTATCGTAACGTCGGATTATCGAATATAATATATTATCATTATTTTAGACATAGTATAAATGGACCACGGCCCAAAGGCGTGTAGTCGTCGTTCGGTTTATTCACGTGTAGACATTAAAAGTCAAAATCATTTTAGGGAGGAGGGGGCAGGAAAATTACGGTCTTTCTTTCTTCCAGGATAATATATCGCTTATACTATCGGTATTCCGCACGTTAGATTAATCTTATTGTTTATTATGAACAATTTGTATTTGAACCGTTTAAAAGCTCCTGTGGAAAATACTTTTATTTTTATATATATATATATATTTATCCTCCGTGATATTTTGCCACCAATGTGACGACCCGAACGATGGCCCCGATCTCCCACACGCTTAAGGCACGGGGAACGGGCGAAGTCCGTTTATATTACGTCTACGAATATTACCACTCCGGTTTATAATGCCTTCTCGGGTTGTCGTAATACCGTTCGTTGTCTCGAAACGTTTTTCACGGTTCGGTTATAAATATTAGTGACGGTACAGAGACAATCGATTTTGAACGGCGAGCGTAATTAGTCAGTCCGACGGTTATTTATATATAAAAAAAAAAAAACACTCCTATATTATAATCGCCGAGGCGCGTTCACGCTAGCGTAACAAAATGGCGACCGTGCGTATGTGTAAACCGGGTTCGTGTCGAACAAATCGGCGAACTTTTATAACATTTAACGAACAAACCGGCGATCGGTTCGTTGTCGGTATTCGGATGTTCCTTCAAAGGATGTTACGCGAACGCATTACGATATGTATTTATTATACGTATCTACGAACATTTTCACGAATACACAAAATTCAAATATTATCAGTTATTTTTACGGAGTACACGCGAACACGCGCACGTTTTTTTTACGTACAATTTTAATTGTTTGGCGAACAGTTCGGCAAACATTTAGTCGAACAATTCGTCGCTTTGTCACGCTAGAGCGTACGCGCCATTACGGGTCGTCGCATATATTATTATCTGTGATAAGAGCGCGAGACCCATAAGTTCAACGGAAATTACTGACTGTAATTTTCACGTCTTATTGCCGGACGAGTAGCAGTCTACTAGTATATTATACTACATATATATATATATATATATCTATGAGACAGACAGATCGGATAAAGATGCGCAGACGGATGGAAAAATCGTAAGAAAGAAAGAAAGAAAAAAAATAGAACGGAACCGTCGTGACGGCGGAAGGAACGAGTTTTCGACGGCGAGCGTATCGCGCACGTCGGTCTTTGTATTTTTTGTATTATAAATTATGTGTTTTTTTTTTTTTTTTCTGTTTGTTTCTATTACGTCGGATTACATTCTGTAATCACATAATTACCGGAACGTAGCCGAGATTTTTGCGTTGAAGGAACAAATGTATTTCGGAAAATTTGGGCCGGTCCGCGTCCGCTCGTTTCCAACACTCGGCCATGATCTCGTACATTTCCCGCGGGCAACTGGGCGGAGGCTCGGCGTATCTGTGTTTGCCGTTGGCCAGGTACATGTGGTTGGCGTTCTCGATCACCTGTTCGTTGGTCAGCTCCGCCAGAGGCTGATGGCTGCAGAACATCAGGATCTCCCACAAGGTGACGGCGAACGACCAGACGTCGCTCTTCGACGTATACTTGCCCTAGTACACGCGAAAACACAGTGCGGTTGCGTTATTTTCGTCGGACCATCTCCGCGGGATGTTCGGGACATAAGGTCGGTGGCGTGCCCGGGAACAGAATTCTCGGCGAGCCCTGGTAGGGTAGGGGCGAACATATTTTTGCATACTATACGAAGTATTACACACGCGTCCCACTTTAGCGGGTTTACACTGTACGCGCCAATAAAAATACGATTTTTGCACTTACGGAAAAACCTTTTATTATTATTATTATTATTTTTTTTTTTTTTTACCGGATAATTGAAATAAATAGATTTAAAAATAATAAAACTGAAAAAAAGCGTTTTCCGAGAGAGAAAGAGAGAAACACACTTCTTGGTAAAACATTAGTTTTCGTCACGTTTATTGTCTACAGTATAAAATAATAATATGTCAAAGTGACATTGCCGTTAGCTTATTATAAGGTTAGCCTATAGGAACCTAACCTTATCAGAGCATATTTTTGATAAAAAAAAAAAAAAAACAGCTTCTTTTCGCACCGTTTGTTTTATTTTCTCGTTATTTACCGGGTTGAAAAAAAATCATTTTTGCCAATATAAATCAAATATTCTCAAGAAATTGTTTTATTATAGACAATAGCCGGTTCTACAGTGTTGTATGTTACAGTATTGAGTTTTGAATGTCAAGAGGTATTACTATTGGAGCGTATGTATGTAAAGAAACTTGAAAACTAAATTCTTTTAAATCCATTTTAAACCCTCTGGGGCCCGCGAATAGCGTGGAAATCAATTTGAACCAATTTATTATTTTATAACACAAAATAATGGCTGGGGGAGGGAGAGTGGGTAAGAAGTGAAAAAATTAAATTGAAGAATTAAATATGAGGACACACCCTGATACATTTACACCGGCTGTTTTGTAGTTTCATGTAAACCCAGTATTTTATATCGATTGTAAATTTTTCGATGTTAACATTTTTTTTTTTTTTATTATTTAATAGCTACGCGCAGGACCCTTAAATAAATATCTGTTGTAGTTACGAATTGTATAGTTTTAAATTTAATTATATTTAAAAAGGAAATATTTCAATAAGAAATAGGTATCGCGAAACGTTGTTAGTACCACCACCCGGGTATAGTACAATAGAATAATGAGATCACATCGGGAGAGATACGAGACGGATTTTTTTAAAAAAAATTTTTTTATGTACTCGATTGTTATTATGATTTGTTCGTTCTACATGGACGATTGGTTTTTGTGTTTTAACAATATATGTAACATAATATATATATATATATATATATATATATATATACAACTGGGAACTCACCAGCAGCAGGCTTTCCCACGACATCCATCTGATCGGCAATCTCGATTTAGTGTCGCTAACGTAATAATCCGCGTCGTGTTGAGTGCAGTACAACGCGTGGTCGGACACCTTCAGCGAATAGTTCTTGCCAACCAGGCAATTCCTCGCGGCCAAATCCCTGTGAACGATCCCCTTGCCCTCCAAATGTTTCATGCCCGACGCGATCTGAGTGGCGAAATACAGCAGGCAACCGTAACTGCGGCGGGCGAAACACCGACGGCCAAACCGAATTATGAGAAAACGAATACGTATATAACAATAGAATAATAATAATAATAATAATAATAATAATAGTTGCCGAGGAGGAAACTATACAAGTGGTTTTTTTCTATTTTGTTTTTTTATTTTTTCCGAACAAAAGATAAAATTAAAAGCGGCTCGTTATAAAATTAATTACCGTCGATTTTAGGCAAAGTATTAACGATCCGCTGCTAAGGCGTTTCATAATATTTCCTAGACATTTTCACATTCCGTAGAATGGCCTATAGTCGGGTGAATGAAAAGTGGCCGCTGATGCCCATGTTGTTATCAATCGCGCTTTACGTGATTCACTTTGAGAACCCATGGCTTATCGAAAAAAAAAATTTGCCAGCGGCCACTTTTCATTCACCCGACTATAAACGGAAATTCGCAAACTAATTTTAAACACATACTCTTCTGAACTCGTTGATCTTCACTGTTTTAAGCGTTATAAAAAAAAAAAAAAAAAAAAAATACCCTCTAAGAAATCTATATACATATAATTTTTATTTTATAGGAAATATACAATCTATAAAATTAAGCACAATAAGTATATGTGAGATGGGAAGAAAAAACAAATAACAATAATAACGTTATTGGGGTTGCGTGAGTAAGAAGCCACCCATTTGTAGCACTTGACTTGAACTGTCTACGTTATTATTGAATAAGTTAAAAGATCTCTCACCATTTTCTTTTGAGTCTCGACGGGGATTTCCAGAAAGTGACGGGTAAGCTCGTTTTATCAGAGGATTTTCGCGGAACCTAATCTAATATAAAAACGTTTATAGAAAACAAGTAGCTTTTTCTTCTACCGTTTTCATGCCTAGGTCTTTGTGAAGGGTCAGGTTAGAGACAAATGGTGAATCATTTGTAATTTTTCGAAGTGTAATATTTTGGAATGCCTGTTTTTTTATTTAAATTTGACTTTTTCGCCGATCCCTATAGTTGGATTCCATACGTCCTTAGGGATTTCAGAAGAGATTTATATATTAGTAATTTAGTTTTTAAAGTTGAGAATTTATTTTTTGATAGCAATGTCTTTAAAGATCGGGAACGAGCATTGAATATTAGTCTTTTTTTTAAAATATGATTTTACCATTTTAGCCTTTTATCAAGGTTTCGACCAAAGTATTTAACAGTGTCAAGAGAAGAGATAAGTAGATAATTTACAGTAATGTTAGGACTAAGTCTACGTGTTAAGGTGAATGCCATATGTATGGATTTGTTATTGTTAAATTTAATTCGCCATTTTGTATATCATTCAGAAAATTTTAGGTGGGATTGTAGATTAGCCGAGGAAATTATTGGATCATTGTGTATTGATAATATGGCTTTGTCATCGGCATAATCAGCGACAAGGGTATTTTATGTAGAGGGCCGATCAGAAGCATAATTATTAAACAATATAGGTGAAAGTACACATCCTTGTGGAACTCCAGCATTAAGTAATGCTATATTTAAAATGGAGGAACCGTGACGAATTTGGAATTGTCGGTCTGTAAGATATGATTTCATTAGTAGGAAAAGTGTAGGAGAAAGACATTTACGGAATTTAAACAGGAGACCTTCATGCCAGACACTGTCAAAAACCTAGGTGAATTTTAAACATACTGATCCATACTCGTTTGTCTTGATTGTTTTAAGCGTAATAAAAAAAAAAAAAAAAAAAAAAATAAATACCACCCAAGAAATCTTACTATAAAATACAAAGAAGACAAACGTTTGTGTTTGTTTGTTAGCAAAAATCTCGAAAACTATTATCGACCGATATCGATAAACGTTTTTCGATTTGACTCCTTATCGCCGTCGCCGGAATGTTATCGGCTACTATTTTTTTTTTTTTAATACTTTGCCTAAAATCATCCGCCATTTTATAAAACGCCTAGGCGTTATATGACTAAATTATACAAATGTAATATAAATATTATTTTCGTTAAACACGATTATAACAATAATATATTATTTGATTTTACTTGATTGTCGGATGAGCTTCCGTGGCCTCGGTGGTCTGCAGTTTTAGGAAATTTGGCAAGTCTCCGTACTCGAAATATTCTTGTATGATGCACAGAGGTTCGTCCGGACTACAAACGCCCACAATCCGCGCCAAATTCGGATCCCGAATCGTGTATAAACATTTCGTTTCTCTCATAACCTCTTGCCTATAAAAAAAAAAAAAAAAAACAAAAAAAAAACCCCGCGTCGATTAGAGACGGATTTGAGATTTTAGGGATCTGGCGACATAATCGGAATTATTTTTATAAAAATACCGATTTGCCAAAGTATATGAAACGCATAATTTGGGTTTTCGATAGAAAATACACGGTGATCCACTTATCACATGATCTAGTGATGCTTTTGTCGGAGGATTTTAAATTTATTTGATTTTTTTTATATTCTCAATCATTACGATGTTACTCCGTTAAGCTTTAATTTAAAAATTGGTTAGGCTAAATCGGTAATTCTCGTCCACAAAATATACAAACAAAATTAGTGATCAAGCTACACATCTAGTTTAGACTCTCGAAATGAAATGAAGCAATTTCGATCCGGGCGATCCATATGTAGACCCACCAAAATATCCCAACGAAGGAAACGAGGTACCGCCGTCGATGGTTATCCCGGTGTAAAAAAAAAAAAACCCATGTCCTCGGCAAGATATATGCAGTACATCCACATATCAGTGAATGTTTTTACTTAAAAACGTTGTTCCATGTGATCAAAAATCCGACGTCCTTTGCAAGGAATCGAGGAAGAAAATCTTAAAAAAAAACTTGTCTGTTTGAGTGTTTTGATCCCTACTGGCCGCGGATATGGGAATAACGGTATTGATACCTTGAATACTAATGATACCAACCAATCTACCATTCTAGTTTTGACAGTTCCCACTTCTCGTAAAATTACATTTTCGAAACGACCAAAAATTAGAGACAGGGCTAAACATTAAACGTTGCAGGTTTAGACTTAACCGTCAAATGTTTTTTTTCCATAGTCAATTTTGCGTGGCTCTGTCACGTGTCTCATGCAAACAAAATCTATTTGTGCTGGTTCCAGAAATATTTTATGCCCAAGGCCAAATAAAACTTAATATTTAAAATTAAAAATTAAAAACATTAATTCGATTTAGATAGAAAAAAAACTTAAAAAAAAACACACATCATTATAAAACCAATACATTCCACACTTCGTTCTGAATTTTAAAAAAATGATGTCAAAAAAATGACAGTTAGACGATTCTGGATAACCAACTAACTTGACCCGAACAAGGCCGGATGATGGCAGGTAATATTTTCTAATATTGTTGAAATTTATATTATGAAGTTTACATACAACATAATATTTTTTTTACAACAATATATTATCAAAACGTTTCCGAAAAATGTCGCGACCAATATTTTATTTCGTATTTTTGTTTTCCCGTGGGCTCGGCACGGACTGGAAAATCCCAAAAGTAATAATTCCTCAGGAGCGGAAAATGTATGGAAATATTAGACGTAAATGTTTTTACAATATTTATTTGGAACATTTCTGACGAACATGCGATTCGGAGATATTTTGACAATATTTATTGAACCGTATTATGAATGTACTTGAATTACTACCAGTGAAAACAACGGTCTGACAATATTGTGAAAATATTTATATTTTCCGACATTATTATCATAAAACATTATTTTGTCGTGTGTGTGTGTGTGTATAGAGTGGTGTGGGGAATAGGTATTTTTATATAATAAAACCTTTTGCGTTTTTTTTTTTTTTCCGCTTACTTGTTTTGTTCGCCGCAGCCGCGCCGAAGCGATTTGACGATCACTTGTCTTTTGTGGAACGTCGACGTGGCGTTGTACTCGGGTATCCCGTCCGTTTCGCACAAGTGGATCTACACACGTACATGGAATTGACAGTCGTTTATTAAATAATATTATCGTACACATTCCAATCACGTTTCGCGAAAAGCCCACCTCGCCCACCTCGTCTATTACTCACCATTCCGAAATTGCCTTCGCCCAGTTTTTCGATCACTCGCAGCCTGTTCCGGGATATCTCGTACAGGGACGTCTGACTGCATTCGTCCTGTTTGTCTTCCGGCAGTTTCATGCACGTGAACTTGCCGGGCGTGAAATGCTGCTCCTTGCGCTCCGTCTATAGACAATAATAATATATATATATATAAAAATCAATTTGTTTTTATGGATATTTCGTCCGGGTACCTTGACTATGTCGATGGCCGCGTAATAGTTGTGCAGGTTGGCCGGCAGAGATTTGTTCAGTTGTTCCGACTGTAACAGAGGCGGTGGTCTGGTGCTCGGGGGCGGCGGCGGGTTCAGGGTGTACATGGAAGGCGACGAATATTTCACTTCGTCCTGTCCGAAACTGCCGACGCTCGTAAAGTCTAATACGTACGAGCAAAGAAAAAAAAAAAAATTACATTCAGGTGTACATTCGCCTGACAATTTCACATGAAATAAAAAAACCAAACAAAAACCCTCTGTCGCGACCCTTTATGTAACCACCTGTGATTGGGTGTGAATTCAATCGTGTAGACAAAAAAAAATTGCTATTTAAAACAAAGCGGATTTACACTCCGGGGTGGTCTACGGACAAAAAAAAAAAAAAAAACCACTTATTTATTTTACGATTTTTTTTTTATATTCGAATAGATGAATATTTCGGCAACAACGTTGTAACTATCTTTTTTTTTTTTTTTAAAAATTGCCATAAAATTGAAGGGTTTTGTGCAATGACCAGACACAGCTCCACTTTATTACGGAATTCGTGTTTTGATCGTTTCCAATAGAGAATTATACAATTTTTGACAAGTGCAATTGGACAAGTCCAATTTTTCGTATAGTGGTTATAACGCGTTTGGAACTGTCTAGTTTTTCGGATTTATTATTTTTTTATCATGAATCGTATAGGTTAGGATACATATATCAATACTGTGAGTCGGTTAGTTTTTTTTATGTTGTTTTATTGTTGGTGATATAAATGTCGATACTACTACGATAAATTATATAAAGACATGTAATACGATATAGGTATGTATTCGATTTTTAAATATGGTTATAATGAAGTGCACGTACCGAGTGAATAATTGAATATTATATCGAGTAATCCGACAACGGTAATGATGTAAATGTACATAAAAGTCACGAGTTCTGTAGGTACAACAAACAAGAAACTCCATACGAGTTATCCTGTTTGTTGCCCAATACTCGTAAATATAGCTGAACACAATTATTTATAAATACAAGTATTTATAAAACTAGATGTACTAATTTGATCGGAAAAATCGAATAAAAAAAAAACCCTCCACCCGTATTTTAAATATTATGCATTTGTTTAATTTATCGAACCCAAGATAAATCGAAATCCATAAATTTCCCGATTGTTTTCAATCGGATTCTAATGAATACCGTATTTGTTTGTTCAACTTCAATATTACGACAATCACGTTCGTCACCGTTCAACGTCGTTATACACATCGACCGCCATTGGCTTTTTATTACACATTTAATTTCCGTTCCCCGAACAATTATTTCGAAACACGAAACTTGTCCGGTCAGTGCACAACACATAATCACAACGAGTTCGGCGCGTGCCTATTTAAAATTGATTTGCAGAGTGAAATCCAATAATAACACGTGCGTTTCGTTTGAACGTCACACGCCGGGTCGACGGTTCCTCCGCGGGTTCGGGATTTGCATTTTGATACTGATCCAAGTCGACGTTCTTTAAGGCCCCGGGTTTACTTGTAGGATACTTTGTTATCGCGGCGGGACCGCAATCGGGTATTATATTTACGAGGCTGACGACTAATTGGACGAAATAGCGGAACCCTCGGAAAGCCGGGCGGTGAGCCCACGTGGACGGATAATCCGCGAGAGACAGATTTCGAGGAAAGGGAGGTAGGGGAAACGGTGTTAACGATACGTAAACACGCCGCACGGTAAACAGAAAAAAAAAAAAAAAAGAAGAAGAAAAAAAAAGAAACTACGCCGAGCGAAAATTGAAATAAAAAAAATACCACCGAACATGACGTATCGACAAAATGTTACCCCTAGGACGAACAAATTCGATAAACGTATGTTGTAACTTGTTGAAGAAACGTTCAATTTGCAAAACGTTACCGCGCTACCCTGTTGTTGCTTACTAATGATTTTAAATTTTTAAATTTCGATGTACACGCCGGGCTGTTTTTCAGCGATTGTCCACGGCGTGACCCATTTGTTCACCCTCTTTCTTAAAACAACAACAAAAAACGCTCCGAAAATCCCAATCTTCCCAATTTATTGTTTAGTCATACCCTGTCGTCCCATCCTACTGGTGAAACCATCAGTTATCTATAAAACCACTAACCGTTATTTAGAAAAACCTAATCAGATATTATTTTGTTATCGTACGACATACTCCAAGATTGATAGTATTGTTTATTGTCATAAACTTCAAACGACGGTACGCGTCTATACTATCATGGTTCTCTTTTTTATTGAAATTTAGTTTAAAAAAACCTAATTCGACTTGTGGGCACACACTTAGCGAATTCTTTGTCCACCGAGTGCTAGCTTGTTTTACTTATTCGTGTGTCCGTCTGGACACGGGAAACCTATTAAAAAAAAAAAAAAAAAACCCCAAACTTACCAGTGTACTCGCTGCTCTTGCTTGTGGTCAACACTGTCGACACTTCTTTTTTGAACAGAAACGTGGTCGGGGCGTATTCGTGATTCTTGACGGACGGCAGCCGCTTGTAGGGTTCGTGGTACACCGAAGAGTTGTCGCTGTCCTCGGACTCGTGGCCCACGTGACTGACGACTCCGAGTCCGCCGACGCCGCCGCTGATCATCGAGGCGCCGACGCCACCGCCGCGTCCGTAGAGCGACGAAGACCCGACCATGGAGGTCTTGGAGATGTTCAGGTGCTTCATGTTGATCGATTGCTGTTTGGGCGCCCCGAGCGTGGCTTGTTTAAACTGGAGCAATGCGACTTTTTGCCGGCCGCGTTTCAGCGCAAGGCCCACGGCCACGCCGGCCACCAGCAACACGGTCATGGCCAACGCTCCGGTCACCAGGCCCACGTAAGTCTGGGTACTGTTGCCCGGACTCGGGCCTACGAAGAAAGCAAAAAATACAAACAAAACATATCGTTATCCGTTTGAAACAAAAAAAGAAACAGTGATACGGGAAGGTATACGGAAGGAAAATCGGCCGAGAAGTTATTATTGAGGCGATACGAGGGCATGCGAAAGCATACAACAATCTGGGATACTCCGGAGGGCTAACCGGGATAGAGAATAAAGTCGTAAAATTATTTGGTATTTTTTTTTTTTTTCAAAAACCGGTCAAACTGTCCAACCTTACCTAACATAATGTCATACAACTCGCGGGCAATAAAGTAGTTAGAATAATCAATAGTCAGTAGGTAAAAAGAATAATACGATACAACATACAGAATACACACGGTACTGAAGAAAGCGTTAAAAAAAAAAACAAAAAAAAAAAACCCCGCGTCGATTAGAGACCGATTTAAGATTTTGGGGAACTGGCGACATAATCGGAATTATTTTTATAAAAATACCGATTTGCCAAAGTATACGAAACGTGTAATTTGGGTTTTCGATAGAAAATACACGGTGATCTAGCAATGATTTTGTCGGAGGATTCTAAGTTTATTTGATTTTTTTTATATTCTCAATCACTACGATGTCACTCCGTTAAGCTTTAATTTAAAAATATTTCCTAATGTCTACCCCTACTCCTCGTACACACTTCCGCATATATAATTTACATGTTTAGAAATCGATGAATCTATAGATATAAAAATCAAATGCCGCATGTAAGATCATTACTTGGGACCGGCTCGACCGATTCGGCAGAATTTTGTTTTTGTTGTGTTTGTAATTGTCAGGACAAGGTATGTGTGAAAGTAAATTATTGGAAGATCAACCGGAAAAGTCGACAATTTGGATGGTATAAAAATATACAAATTTTAATATAGAATGAAAAACATTTGTTGATTTTCCATGGAAATCAAATAGTATAAATAATTATAAGAAATAAAACGGCGAGTTTGGTTAGGCTAAATCGGTAATTCTCGTCCACAAAATATACAAACAAAATTAGTGATCAAGCTACACATCTAGTTTAGACTCTCGAAATGAAGTGAAGCAATTTCGTTCCGGGCTATCCATATGTAGACCCACCAAAATACCCCAACGAAGGAAACGAGGTACCGCCGTCGATGGTTATCCCGGTGTAAAAAAAAAACCCATGTCCTCGGCAAGATATATGCAGTACATCCGCATATCAGTGAATGTTTTTACTTAAAAACGTTGTGCCACGTGATCAAAAATCCGACGTCCTTTGCAAGGAATCGAGGAAGAAAATCTTAAAAAAAAAACCTGTCTGCTTGAGTGTTTTGATCCCTACTGGCCGCGGATATGGGAAAACGGTATTGATACCTTGAATACCAATGATACCAACCAATCTACCATTCCAGTTTTGACAGTTCCCACTTCTCGTAAAATTACATTTTCGAAACGACCAAAAATTAGAGACAGGGCTAAACATTAAACGTTGCAGGTTTAGACTTAACCGTCAAACGTCTTTTGTTTTCTTTGTTAAAGAAGAAGAAGAAAAAGAAGAAAAAAAAAAACTATCACGTCCTAAAACATTGGAAGCGGCACATACGTTATAAAACAATATAAAAAAAACCGCGTAAAACCGTTATTTATTTCCGATATGGAAAAATCGCGGTCGCTTACCCGTGGTGACTTCCTTTCTGGTGTGCGCCGTGGTGTCGCCGCTCTGACGGAGTTCGTACCCGGTCTCCTTTTGCATGTAGTACTGCGACAACAGCCTCTCGGTTATGTTGGCCGCCATCAATTCTGCGCGTAGTAAACAGACGAGACGATAATTATTATCATTATTATTATTATTTCGCGCGGCCAACGACTATTATGCGTGCCGCCGGTTTAATGCGGACGGCGGGCCCCGGGGCGCGCAGGTACCGGTCTCTCTCTCTCTCTCTCCGGTTTACATATATTATTACGGTTTGTGTTTCACATTAGCGGATATAATAATATACGCGGGGGTATACGACGGTAAATTTTAATGTCCCGGTCGCCCGACCCGCGCGTCCCCGTTACACGCACGGTCATATTGTTGTTTTGTACGGGGAGGACGCGAAATTCGTGTTTTAATGGAATGCGCTCGTTAAAGTAAGGAGCCCTCACCGTACGGCCTCGGCGGCGGCCGCGGCAGGGCTTAAAAGCGTTATTCCCGTTATTTGCGCGCCGCGCGATACACAAACGCACCTGGTCTCGTACCATAAATTTCAAGTTGTACCGCCGCCGTGTGGATAAAAAAAAAAAAAAAATATATATATATATATAAATAATAAGGAAAAAAAAAAAAAAAAAGTTTTAAACTCCACTACCTACGTCGCGGCCGCGTCGTAGAAACGGTATATATTGACTAATGGACGTCTTAATTAACGCCAAATGTCCCGGTGTAGTATAAGACGAAAATACGGGTTGAGGGGGTTGACGTAAATATCGGAGCCGAGTGAAAAGTTTTGCGGACGGTAACTTTTTTTTTTTTTTTTTTTGCTCTCTCTCTCTCTCTCTGACTATTTTTTTTTTTTTTTTTTTTTAACGCCCCAACAACGTTTTCTCCCCGAAGTTGCGCGCGTAAAATTCCCAGCCGTCGTCGTCGACGAACGATGGTGCCGCGGTCAATACTAATTACGGGTTTTTGTTCGTCGACGGTTCCGAGACACACGAGTTTTATAATATATAAACGTCCCGGGTAACGTTAACATTAACCGGATAATGTCCCATTGTAGCCGGGGCCATTGCCCGCGAATACCCATAGACGCTAAATTAATATCATTGCACAATAATAATAGCAACTCCCCGCAATGCATACGCACGTCACGAATTATAATCTATTGTTGTCGATTCGGTCGTTATTGAAAGTGCAGCGACGTACATTTAGGGGGACGCTCCGGGGCCCCAATGCAAAACAAATTAAAATCCTCCACCCGAAATATTGTGTATTTTTTCATTACGCAAGCATATTATAACGTGTTGAAAATCAAGGAAAGCTAATAAAAATTATAGACAATTCACGCGGTTACAATCGCACAATCGAACATTATTTAAAATGCACGTGGCTAACGTATAGCCTTTATTAAAATAATATTAACAGTGCCACGGATATTTACCTTAATGTTTCCAGATTTTTAAAATAGTTTTTCCGTGGTTGCAAAGTTTGTTAGAAGGAAAAAATTTTGATTCGTCAAAATATTCAACAGTTTTACTATGAAAAGGAATGAATCAGTGTTATTTTATTGGTTTCGATTTAAAAAAAAAAACGAATACGAATTCTTTTTTTCTGTTTAGAATTTATTATAAATACGACCATACATTAAAAACTAATATTTATATCATTAAAACAATTAAAAACTAAAAAAAAAAAAATACAAACCGAAAAAACTTATGCTCGCAACCCCTGATAATTATTTTATGAATCTGAACAAATTAAGGCCTTAGGACGCAGAGAAAAAAAATGTGCAAGAAAAAGAACCAAATATGTTCTTGATCCAACGTAATATATTTACCAATGTGGCTGACTGACGAGCGTAAAGTTCTAAGTAAAAGATATATTTACAATTATTAACCACGACGGACAACGTCGTTTAAATACTCGTTGCATAAACCAAAACGCCAAGAGTTATCGATTACTCAATCGAGTACAGTACACACAATTGATAGAATATTTTCCAGGTCGAACGAAACAATTATAATATTTTTTTTTTTTTTTTTTTTTACAATCTGTAACATAATGCACGAACAATAAGCGATCGCGACGGCAATGATAACGTGGCACGTGGCGCGAAATACAGAATAATGTAGCCGCTATATTGCTAATATCGAAGGCACTTTGAAATTATAATATCGTTCCGAAATAATGTAGTTAATATTTCCACGTGATGATATTTCCCACGAGAAATGGTTAATAGAATAATAATTAATAAATACAAGGTAGGTCGTGGCAGTTGCTTTTGTACGGCCCCGGGGCGTAAACCCATAGACTAACTTCGCTTTTAGAACTGACCTCTTATTCGCGAATTCATCGTCACCGTGTAAAATAATATTAAACGCAAAACATTCAGGTAGAGGTACTCGAAAACTAAACAAAACAAAAAAAAAAATAAATATAAATATATACGAGTGAGACGTTTATTTTTTTTTATCAGATATTTGTCCGTGTTTTCTTCGACGGTTGTTCTGATTTATCGATTTTTTTTTATTTTTTTTTTGTTGAAAACCTCGTATATTCTGCGTTTCTATATAATTTAACACTTTAATATCGTATCAAATATTTAATATACGCCCCCGTGACCTTTAAGTTATTTAATTAATGTTAAACAATACGCATATGATTATGTTAAACCTCTCAGTGCCGAAAAGCCGTAAGTATATTAAGCAAATATTATGCACCTATAGAAAACTAAAACATTTTCTCCCGCGGCAAAATTTGTTTAATAATAAAAAAAATCCACACTACGGTGTTAATAAATTGGACCCGCGTCAAATAACGCGACCAGAGCGCGTAAAAAACTGCTGGAAACGTCTTGGCGGTACGCGGGCGTATGATATTTTTACGTAAACCGTCACTACTAACCGCGAGAGTAATTATTTTCATATTCCAATACCGTTTAGAAAAAAATGATAGGATTTTTTTTTTTTTTAGCTTTGCCGTCCGTTCAGGACCCGAAGGTGACAAGCGATTCTCTCCGTCTTTACCGGTTAAACGTCAAGTCGACCGATGCATTTGGTGTACACCGTCCGAACGTCTTTCTCTACAGAATCCCTACTAGTTACCTCGTCTTCCTCCTATATACAGTGGTATTTTTTTTTTTTTATGTACCGTTTCAATTTTGACTTTTTCTTTTTTTCATATACCGTCTTCGGCACCTCCATCTGCGTTCACACGGTTCTATTGTCTATCGGTGGTTCTCATATATATATATATATATATATATAAAATACATTACTATACCGTAGGATTCGACGAGGGAAAAAGAGCTGAGCACAATATGTGGACCGGTTTAAAAGATTGTGGATTTTAAATCCGCTGGGGTATAGCACGATCTATAGAGTTTGGAAGTGACCGGACGGGGATAAAGATCCAGGACTGCGGCTATTTTATTACAAAGTTTTAGGCCGTCCGATGTTGAAATCGTGAGATCTCATTATTAGATTGTACATCTTTACCGGAATAATAATAATAAAAAAATAATCGAATATTTTTCCGAACAAAATTATACGTATTGAGTGAAATACCTATTTGCAAACTTTTATGATAATAATAATAATAATGATTTCCAGATCCAGAGGCAATTGGACTGTGGGCGGTTACGTAAGTATTTTTTTTCTCTTCTTTGTCGTCCGGGCTTTTTCGCTTTGAACGAGTTTCCTGTCTCCTTACATAATAGAAAAACTAATGGTTTGATATTAGACCGACGACGTGCGGAAGGGTGGAAGGAGAACTTTAGCCGGCCCTTACGGTGCCGCAGTGATATACAAGAGAGTCGGTTACGTGGGTGTGCCCGCGGGTACTCCTCAAAGGATGAACGAGACAATACTGGTATATTTTTTTTCCCATTTTATTTTTTGTAAACATAATATACGCAATGCAACAATAATTTTATGACCTTTTAATGCGTGTGGGACAACAATAGTTTCGTTCAAACGGAAAACATTAATTGTGCGCAAACGTTATTTCCATCGAGTCTAGATTATGAAAAGCTCGGCCGGGTTTATCTACCAAAGTTGATTAATCTGCTTTCCCGTTACGCGTATACCGATATACTTGGTTTGGCAACATGTCAAAAATAGAGATAAGGAGAGAAAAAAAAAATGCAAACGCACGGTAACAAACAACGTCAAAATGTCATCGAAGACAATTATTAAATACGTGGCTGTAATGTTTAACGATAAACAGGGTGATTTTTTTTTTTTTATCGTGATCCACTGAATCCTTTTTTTCCTCGTCGTAACCCTTCTACTCGCGTTGTACATTCCCTTTATAATTCCAATTGACCGTAAATATCGGTCGTTTATTTGTAATTGTAACCATTATAGGCTACGTACTGGCCCGTATTTTTAATAAAATAAAATAATATCAATAATGATCTATAATATCCAAGGAGTTCGAGTAAAATCGATTTCGGTTTTCTTTTCAGTCATTATAGAGCCGTCCGTTTTAATGATCTTATTTGCAATAGTTAAAAAAAAAAAAAAAGAAAAAAAATTCACCCTTTTTCCGTACACCGTAAACACCTGTCGACCCTGAGGATTTTCAAATAGCGTCTCACTCTCAATTCAATCCGGACTGCCAACCTTATCAAATTTTTAACTGTTATAACTCATAAACGATATGAGTTTCGACATAATAGTATAAGGCATCGTATCCGGTAGCGTATTTGATATTTTGTTGCCTTGGGTACAGATTTTCTTCATACCCCTCCCGGACTCCTTCGGTTTCCACACTGTATATTATAAAGTCGGTTCTAAGTTCTACTTTGTAAATTACACCACCGAGTGCCAGCGAAAAACATGCAGGTTTTTATGTTTCTAACTGTAAAAGCGATAAAGTAGTTCAAGCAGTGCTCAAATAATATGATTGGTGATATTATTTATAATATTTGAAATTCACATGCAATTAATATATTTATTTAAAAGTAAAACAAATAAATACCAATTGTTACAATACGATGTAAACAAGATATTTATTATTTGGTCCGAACAGTACACACGTTTATTAGTGCCATGATAACAAATCGATGTTGATAAAATCAAGTAAAATTCGATAAATTCGATACATTTGCTTGCCAGAAAATTGCTCCTCTTGGCCCCCCTCTAAATACACCAGTGATCGTATTAACTTTTTCACGCTATGTCAGCTATTTTATTTTTATGGAATCTGTGTTAAAATTAAGAGGTTGCCGTCTTAAAATAATTAAAATTTATTTAATTTAATTTATAATTCAAACGTTTGAAAATAGTATTGGAACACGTATTAAAAAAAAAAACTAACTAAGAGTATCTACACTACATACAGATACATCGGTACATGTATATGTCTTGTTTCTACTGAATATAGTTGACATAAGAATGTCGATGTCAATTTGGTATTAGATACGAGGAGACGAGGATTAAACTGTAGGTAACTTTTTTAACACGTGTAAAAAATAAACAAGTTTCAAAGACAGCAATTATTTTTATTGAGTATACATTTTTCTAAATTTTTATTTAAATTTTTAATTTAAACTACAGAATCGTCATTTACAATACTTTTAGTGATGGATAATAAAGGACGGTGTGTACTGAAATATGAAACGTACTCACGAGTTTCAAGCTTCTCGATGTGTCGATAAAATAAGGCGTCGATACAAGTTGATTTGCGCGAAGTAGAGGTTGCGGGATCGTTACTTAATTCTAATCCAAGTTCGGTACGCATAAATTCGATGAATTCAGTTCCGTGTGATCCTCGTAAATCCAAATTTAAGTCTCCGCCAACGATCATGGGTAAATTGTGATTATTATACTTTTTGAGCACCTCGAACATTCCTTTTAATTTAGGGCTGTATGCCATTAGATTTAAGACGAAAAATTCTTTAATTCTTTCAAATGGTGTATTCGGAGAGATGTAAACTGACACAAGTGCAGTAACATGGTAACATTCTCGGTGTCGGACAAATTAACAGAATGACCCCCAGCCATAAGACATATACATGTCAAAAAAAAAAAAAAAAATCTATAACGATTGGAAAATAGCAGCAATCAAAATTTACTCAATCGTTACAATAATATTATTATTAATTATGTCAGTCCACGTCTTGTACAAGTGTTTTGTGATTTTTTTTTTTTCTTTTGTTGTTTGTTTGTTTTTTTTTGAGAGAGACTCTCTTCGCATAGACTCGACGAAACCGATACAAAACCGTATACAAATATAAAATATTATCAAACGATATTATAGCCGGCGTGTCGGTATCGTTTTGGTTTTACGCGCCGCGGTGCAGTCGGTTGCGCATTGATTCGGCGAAATCTTTTGAAATCGGATTCCTCCGGGGCTAGAACCGCACAAAACCTCGCTGCGACGGTCACACGAAGAATTCGTTTATAATATATTCGCGCCGGAGGATTTCGCCGGGGCTTTTGTATCCGCGGCGAGGTCGCGAAAAGTTCATTCGGAATACTCTATAGTCTATACACAATAACCGTATCGCAGTAATTTAATATCGCCACGTCGATATATATTCGGTTTATCGTATAATACTGCGACGAGTGCAAAAACGTCTATAAATATAAATTGGCCGCGGGTGCATTCGGACCGCTGTTTATCTAGAAAATAATCGACTTGGGTCGAGGGATCTTGTAGAGACCGCGAAGCCGGAGACAAATTCAATGGAGCGACAGGAGGGGGCCCGTTATAAATTTAGATCAATTTAGAATAAAAAAAAAAAAAACAAATAACGTTTTTACATCAGTATTTATTAATTTATCCTAAAAAAAAAAAAAAAAAAAAAAGGATATCCCGTAGAAATATTGCAATGAAAGACGCCTGGATAATATTTTACTCGAGTAATTTTTATTTTTTCGTTACAATTTAACAAAATATATTCGAGTAGAACTTTCAAACACTTTTAAAATTATTTGATATATACTCTCTGAATTCAATAAAAAAAAAAAAAAAAAAAAAAAAAAAAAAAAAAAAAAATACGCATTAGCTCTTTATGATACTATGTATATTATTACACGCAGAGTGGTGGTGTAGTTTTGTATACGTATATTAATTTCTACGGAGTCGTTTGCCAAAAAAAAAAAGTTTCAATATAGAAAAAAAAAAAAAAAAACTAGAATAAATGTAGATATAGGGAATATTATTTAACGAATATATTCAATGTTGGAGAAAAAGTATTTTATTATAGGATACTATTTTCGTGTTACGACAGTAAAACGTCGAATTTAAAATTAAAAAATTAAAAATTAAAATTATTTTTTAACAATAATAGGTACGCTCAACGTATTTTTTTTCCCGTAGATTGATCGAACGATGTATAATTATACGCTTTTCCAATCCTCTATCCGTACCAGTGACTTCCATTATTAGCTCATAGGATACGTTTTCTACTATATCCAGCATAATCCGTTCCCAAAACGACTGCCTCGGTCTTCGTCCCCCGGTTTTCCCTAGATTATCCCTTCTTTTATCGTGTTTATACATTTGTTTCTTCTTTCCGCGATAACGTCATTCGTATATAAACATTTTATTTTTTTTTCTTCGTGTCAGGCATCATATGTTTAAAATTAAAATAAACATGTAATTTATAAAACAAAACTAAATAAATAATATCAAATAAGTAAAATATGAATTATAATAACGACACTCTAATGTAATGGTAACAAGTATTGCATATGTACATTGCATACTAATTATATTTTTTCTTTTGTCCAGTATATGGCTGTATTTACCGCCTTCTTGTTGCTTATCATAAGATCCTCTTGTGTACATGGGCTTGGCCCTCGTGGGCAGACAAATAGGTGCGACGTTGTCTGCTCTTGTCCACACATGTGGAAGTTATGTCTTGATCTCCGTATCCCCATTTTCTCATATTTTATTTTGTCCGTCCTACACCAACACGCAGTCTGTTCAGTGTCTTCCATATGTCGGCCAGTCTAGGTAGCTACCAGGAGGTGGTAACCTTCTGATGGTTCCGTCCATCTTTTACCGCCGGTGTCCGTTATCAGTTTTTTCCACTCATCTGGCCTGCTCAGTAAGGGTGTTTCCGTTAGCTCTTCAGTTATCTTTAGGAAAGACTTTCTTGATTTCAGACGGGAAGTGGGGTCATTTTGGCCGTACATAGAGTGCCTCGTTTAATATAAACATTAAAAATTAAACATACTAC